>JAHRHZ010000054.1:22012263-22079052 GCA_024137785.1 Ginglymostoma cirratum
TTCTGATGAAGGGTTTAGGCCCGAAACGTCATCTTTCCTGCTCCTGTGATGCTGCTTGACCTGCTGTGTTCATCCAGCCCCATGCTTGTTATCTCGGATTCTCCAGCATCTGCAGTACCTTTTATCTCTGAAACTAGAACATCATGATGGGTTTGGCCAGCAAGTGTTGTGCTCTGGGCTCCAGACAGCTCCACATTTCAACTGATATTCAGTTAGACCTAGGTTACCACAGACAACTCCACTCTCTGTAGGAGTGGGAGGGGTGGGTTTGCTAGCTTCCTGCTGCTGTGGGCCTCTCAATCTTTAAAAGAACACAGTCAGGGCTGGCTGTCTTATGCAGCACTCTACAGACTAGGAGAATGGCCACTTGCAAAAGCAAGAGGCCACCATCACTAAGGAACTGTTACTCAGCTTCAGGTAATAACATCACTGGCCAGAAAAATCATACAGCCTGGATACCCAAACAACCTCATCTCAAAAATCAGCTCCAATGCATTCGAGACATTTGCTTGCAGTCTTAAAGGAAACATTTGGAGTGGAATTTGATTTGGCAAATCACTTTTAGAAAGGGTGTGTCCTCTTGGCTCAAAGCTGTTGGTCTTTCGCTTCCAATGTGCAGCTCACATTGTGAAGAGAGTGAAATTTACACACTGGCCACAGAGTCTGATCCAATAATACAGCTGCTCAAATATTACACCATGACTCAAAAAAAGTGTGCTTTTCATAAAAGCCGAACTTGTACACTTGAACAGATGGACCCGATGCTGGTGAATTCCTATTGAACAAAAAAATTGGTGCATTGTGCTTCTCAAAGTTTCACAATAGCTGATTCCAACTAAACTGGAACATCATCATGGGTTTGGTCAGCATACACTCTCATCAAACACACTTGTTTAATGGAATGTTAGAATCATTCTGCTCACATAAATTTCTCAGTTAAAGAAGCTGTCCTGCTTACATAATAAGGTCTATGCAGGTGTAGACAATTTCAGGTTTAAAAAAATGCACTTACATGTAAAAGAGTGAACTCTATTAAATCACTGCAAACCAGTTAAAAGGAATATGCGTGTCTGGGGCAAAATAAAATGAAGAGTTGCCTCCCTTCGATTGTGAAGAGATTGAAATTGTCTTGTGAGATTTCTTTCAACAACATCCACGAAGCCCGAGTTACTGGGCGGGGAACAGCAAGCAACCTCCCGCCCAGCATCACTCCACCCTTTTGGGTTTGCCCTATACAAGGGCAATTGATGATAAAAACGTATCATAACTCTTTAAACCTCTGCCCTTGGCATCTCTGCAGTTCATGCAGAAAATAAAATCAAAACAGGGCTGTGAGTTGTGAAAAATCTCACCTTGATTCCAATCACTGTGTGCTATCAGGTTCTGCGAGGGCTGGAGATACCAACTTTCATGTTAACATTCTGTACACCAGGATAATTAGGAGGTTTCACAGGGAAGACAGGGTGTCTCCGATTTAGCAGACGAGCTGAACTAGTGGCCTTAGACAGAAGACCAGCAGTAATGAGAGATAACAAGGTGTGGAGCTGGATGAACACAGCAGGCCAAGCAGCATCATAGGAGCAGGAAAGCTTGACGTTTCGGGCCTAGACCCTTCATTAGAAATGGGGGAGGGGAAGAGGGTTCTGAAATAAATAGGGACAGAGGGGGAGGCGGATAGAAGATGGATAGAGGAGAGGATAGGTGGAGAGGAGGCAGACAAGTCGAAGAGGCGGGGATGGAGCCAGTAAAGGTGAGTGTAGGTGGGGGGGTAGGGAGGAGATAAGTCAGTCCAGAGAGGACAGACAGATCAAGGGGGCAGGCTGAGGTTAGTAGATAGGAGATGGGGGTGGGGCTTGAGGTGGGAGGAGGGGATAGGTGGGAGGAAGAACAGGTTAGGGAGGTGGGGACGAGCTGGGCTGAGGTGGGAGGAAGAACAGGTTAGGGAGGTGGGGACGAGCTGGGCTGGTTTTGGGATGCGGTTGGGGGAGGGGAGATTTTGACACTTCCGCCATCTGCAATCCGACCCCACCACCGAAGACATTTTTCCCTCCCCACCCTTATCTGCTTTTCGGTGGGACAACTCCCTCCGTGACTCCCTCGGCTGCTCCACACTCCCCTCCAGCCCCACCACACCCGGCACTTTTCCCTGCAACCACAGGAAGTGCTACACCTGCCCCCACACCTCCTCCCTCACCCCAATCCCAGGTCCCAAGAAGACTTTCCACAACAAGCAGATGTTCACCTGCACATCTGCCAATGTGGTATACTGCATCCGCTGTACCCGTTGTGGCTTCCTCTACATCGGGGAAACCAAGCGAAGGCTTGGGGACCGCTTGGCAGAACACCTGTGCTCAGTTCGCAACAAACAACTGCACCTCCCAGTCGCGAACCATTTCAACTCCCCCTCCCATTCCTCAGACGACATGTCCATCCTGGGCCTCCTGCAACGCCACAACAATGCCATCCGAAGGCTGCAGGAACTGCAAATCATATTCAGCCTGGGAACCCTGCAGCCCAATGGTATCAAAGTGGATTTCACAAGCTGCAAAATCTCCCCTCCCCCAAACGCATCCCAAAACCAGCCCAGCTCGTCCCCGCCTCCCTAACCTGTTCTTCCTCTCCCCTATCCCCTCCTCCCACCTCAAGCCCCACCCCCATCTCCTATCTACTAACATCATCCCGCACCCTTGACCTGTCCGTCCTCCCTGGACTGACCTATCTCCTCCCTACCCCCCCCCCATCTACACTCACCTTTACTGGCTCCATCCCCGCCTCTTTGACTTGTCTGCCTCCTCTCCACCTATCCTCTCCTCTATCCATCTTCTATCCGCCTCCCCCTCTCTCCCTATTTATTTCAGAACCCTCTTCCCCTCCCCCACTTCTGATGAAGGGTCTAGGCCCGAAACGTCAAGCTTTCCTGCTCCTATGATGCTGCTTGGCCTGCTGTGTTCATCCAGCTCCACACCTTGTTATCTCGGATTCTCCAGCATCTGCCGTACCGACTATCAGTAATGAATCTAATAGGCAATTCAGGAAAACTTTCTCTACTTAAAAATGGTTAGAATGTGGAACTCATTACCACAGGAACTGACTGAGGTACTTAAGGGGAAATTGACATAAACGTGAGGGAGAAAGGAGCAGAACAATATGCTGATAGTCTTCAATGTCGTATAGGAGGACAAGGCTTGTGTGGAATATAAATAGTGTTACGGGGTGTAGGGGTGACCTGTATCTGGCTATGTAAGGTGGCTTGTACCTGAACACACTAAGTGGCCCATGCCTGCTTACAAGATGGCACACAGAAGCTAAGAAAAACTAAGCAACCTGCTCACACACTGAAATACAATAGTACCTTTGAACAGAACTGCTAGGTCAGTAAAGGAACCGTATATTCCCATCTGAGACAGTTCTGATAAAAGGACATCTTAGGACAGATAAATGACCAATTCCAGCTTTATTAATGAAAGGGTGGTTGTCCCAGTAAATGAATAACGTTAGGTGCTTGATTAGGTCCTCAAGCAGCTGCAAGGATAACGGCTACAGTTATTTCATCATAAATAGTTGCCTCTTTGAAGCTACCAGCAATATTAAATAGTTTCTAGCTAAAAATACCCTAATCATAGAAATTGGTTTCAATACATAACCAAGATATAATACATGCCTTTAAAAAAATATTTAAGATTAGACGTAAAGATTAACTAGCCTTAGGAGACTCCTCTTATGCTGTGATGAAGACAGATTGCTCACAACCCATAAATTACAAAATGCTAACCGCAATAGTAGTTTTATAACATCGCATTTATAATTAACTTTGTAACAGAACTTAACCTATAGCAATTAATTAAAACTAACCGACATTTTATTTTTACACTATGTAATTGGGACAGTGGGAAAATAAAAGGAGTAACCGAACGTGATAAAAGACAGCACCAAAATACAGTGGGTAACAGAATTTGAACTGTCCTTACATATAAACCAGCCTGAGAAAGACCTGAAGGAATATAGCCATTAAACTTTTGGAATGTGAATGAATAGGATGCATAGGAAGAACCCAAGGCCTAGAGATTACAATGTCAAGCAGACACCATAAGATCATGGGAACCTGGGCTGTCCATCATTGATTAGGTGTGCCACAAGATTGGGTGTTTAGATTAGAGGGAAGGACAAGTGACTACGTTGTATTTGATTACTGTAACACATAATGTATAAAAATGCTGTCTTTCTTTATCAAAGCAGAGGTGTGTCATTGATCTATCTTCTGAAGCCAGATTCGAGGAAAATACTTTGGCCCTCTCCCTTCATAAACCAGTTTCTGCTTGAATAAACATCTTCCACTTGCATGAATCCTGCCTGCCTCCTGAGTCTTTGTACCCGTTTGGGAAAACCACTCCTACTCAGGGGTAGGGTAGGTCTAGGTAGGATGCTCTTCGGAAAGTCGGTGTGCACTGGATGGACTGAATGTCCGGCTTCCACACTGTGGAGATTCTATGACTTTTATGATAATGGAATAGTGGCATAGAGTAGTGAAGCAAAATAAATTTTCTGTGCTCTTGTTAATGCAGCAACTATATTTGTCTGGGTGAGTGTGTATATGGCTGCAGAATCAGTGACCACTGAATGTCCCATTGCTGGACCTGCTATCATAGGATTTTGGGCATGTGTAATTTTATCTGTAAACTGTTTATCTCTAACTTCCGGTCAACAACAATATCTGAGCAGGACAGCTCATTTAACCACATCGAATGCCATCTAACTGTGATTTTATACAATCAGTTTACACTTTGGCAAAAAGTATTAATAAGCACTCAGTTATTATATATACTGAAAACATTCATTCACTCTCCCACAGTCTAATCAACTTACCATAGTTCACTGCCACAATTTAAATACAATCTGCTGTGCTAGGGCCACAATTCAAAGTGAGAGCTAACTCCCTCAAGTATAAATAAAAATGTCAGAAATTGACTTCACATGAATATAACTTCTATTTTATGCTGAGATTCTAATAAATTAAATAATTTATTTTTGTAAACACTTCAAGTGATGGTATGAAGATACAGTAGGTTCCTGCTCTACATTGGATCATGGAATGAGTTCAGTGGGAAAGCCCCTTCCTTTGCAAAGCGAGCTACTCAAGATAGATCAGCCACATCAGCGTTCTCATTAACTTGTTATGGACACTTCTAATGCAATTTGCTTAACCAGGAATAGTCGCTCATTTCTCATCATTAAGAAGTATATTATAACCTGTTACCTTCGAAAGAATTTCACGCTGTATCCAAAAATGTTCAAAAATAGTTGCTTTTCTCAAAATGCTAAGAATATCCAAATGCCATCTCCCACAGAATCCGGAGATCTGCAGACCTCCAAATCTAAAAACAGCTGCAATTTAGGCCAGTTCTCTTTTATCAAGTAGATTTGTGCTTGTCGATTAAATAGTGCATCAGCCACTGCCAGAAATGGAAGTGAAACAACAGAAGATTGATAGCCATGACACCTGCAGCAAGATAAACAGTAATGACCGTGCTTTCACGTGGCATAAAACACTTGGCGAGTGTAAAGTCTGTCGCAGTTATACTGGCCTGGAGAAGTAAACAGAGATGGATTCCAAGTTAGTGCTATCTGAGCTGAAAACTGTTCAGCACAATTAGCAAAGATGGCTTGCCTGACAGTGTGAATACAGGAATTCTTCATCTCAAAACCTCAGCACCAACTGCTGTTTGGTTGAAGTACATTTCTGGCTTTTGGAACCTAGGCAGGGATTTGCACAGTTTTAATCACTTGCTCCAACTCGACAAAATGGTTAAAATCAAGGCCTCAGGATCTGCTGGAATTCCAGAACCTGCCTACTGTGTGTGGGGAAATCTTTGTCACCTTGCTTCATGGATCGGTTAAATAATTCAGGCCTCCTGTAAAGGCTACAGCCAACCCTTCTCGAGCACATTGTGTGCATCAGTTTGTACAAGTTATAAAGAACTATTCGCTTTGGAAAATATGTCAGGCACTAAACAAACGCCAAAAGACTTACAGTTACCAGGACTGAGTTAGCAGGGTAGAGTTAGGCCATTTGGATCCTTTGGAACAAAAACACTTCACTTAACCTGAACAGACCTGTAAACATGCAGAGGGGAAAAATCTTTGCTTTTACGTCCGTTCAGGCTAAGCAAAGATTTTACCAAAAGGCACAAAGCCTGCAGTCTCCAGGTCTGCTCGGTTGCACTTTCAAAAAGATCTTTAAGTTTTTAGGTCTTTTCGGTTTTTGGATAATGGATTTCGGACCCGCATATCTTAAAACTGTAGGAATATTGGGCCAAACACTGCTTTCTCGCACTGCAAGTGCTGTAAAAATTTCCAGACCCTTCGGTCCAACTTGTCCATGCTGACCAGATTTCCTAAGTTAATCTAGGCCTATTTGCCAGCATTTGGTACATATCCCTCTAAGCCCTTCCTATTCATACACCCATCCAGGTGCCATTTGTAATTGTACCAGCCTCCATCACGTCCTCTGACAGTTTGTTCCATACACGCGCCACCATCTTTGTGAAAAAGTTGTTCCTGAAGTCCTTGTTAAATCTTTCCCCTCTCACCTTAAACCTATGCCCTCTAGTTTCAGAATCCCCTACCCTGAGTACATCCTGCACTCCAGCTCTCTGCATGTACTTAAACCCTATTCAATCTCTAATTTCTTCCGACTCTGATGGAGGTCGCTGAGCGCAAATATTAATTCAGTTTTTCTCTCCACTGATGCTGTTCTAGAGCCGCTGAGCGATTCACCAGCTGCTGAAACCAAACTAAAACACATAGAATTTGCACGTTACCAGAAGGAAGCTGGGATTGTTGCGGTTCCTCCAATTAAAGGATGGGACACTGATCTCTGGCAGCTGTCCGTCATGTAGCACCGTGCAGCCACTGTGAGTGTGGCCACTAAGGATCAGCCGAGGACGGAACCACCAAAGCAGCTGGAAGCAAACAGACAGAGGTTACTTACCACCAGTGACTCAATGTGTATGAGGCGCTGTGTTATACTACATCACAAAGTCATGAAGGACCCTAAGGCTGTCACTCCTGGTCTTGCAAAGTGCCCAGTCAGATAAGGCATCAGAAAAGTCTGACAAACAGCTGAAGCTACAGTAGCAACATGAGGATTTCAGTGCCAGTGTGATGCCAGCTATGTAGGTGCCAAAGACTGGTGGATTGTATCAAACATCACGTCCCTTCAGCTGTTTGTAACAAACGTGATACTGACTGTACTCAGCCAGCCCAGCCTTGCAAAACTCATGATGCAGTGTCAACATTAGAAGGGATTCTGCAAATGGACAACACTTGCAGGGTAATTGAGAGTGCATGAAAAATGACCTATTCAGGATGGTCAGTCAGGCTTGCAGTCTGACCCACTTGTGGGTACCGTAAGCTAATTTATTAAGACATTCCACAGACAGAAAGAACACGTACACACCCTGCACCCATTTCAACCTAATACAAACAGTAACAGCCATTTGCTGGTTTATTTTTCAGGGCAATGTCTTCACCAGAATTAATTTGCCTTGTTTAAAATTTAATCAAAGTTTGGCAGTTAACTGTTAATCATCATTAACTCATGCACTCTCCAATGATAATGCCTCAATTTGAGTCCAAAGCCAAACAATCAGCATTTTCTGCTCACAGTATAAAGATAAAATTAAAACAAAAACGATAATGTGTTTTTTTTTTCAGTGACACTCAAGTTCAAAAACACCAGGCAACGCAGCAACTTGACTGGCTTTCATCCTCCACCTTCAACATTCACTCCCTCCATCAGTGATGCATCATGGCAACATTGTGCACCATATCGCGCTTGTTGAACATTTATGGAGATGAAAGCCAATGGAGTGATTTAAAACTTACACATAATATGGCACAAGGCCCAAACCAAAAAGGGCATAAAGAAAGAGCTTGTTGGTACTCATTTTGTGTCCGCTTCTGTCATTTTGGCTCTTGGTTTTAATTCTAACTATTGTATTCTAAGATGGCACTAAAGAATAGCGACTCTGTACACTTTTCACTGTACTCGGGTACCTGGGACAAAAAAATCTAATCTAATCTAAGAGAGAGCTGGTTGACTGAGGTCAAGTGGACACAACAAGAGACTCTGCTGCAGTTAATTCCAGGACTTTGACCCAGCAACACTGAAGAATCAATAATATATTTCCAAGTCAGGATGATAAGAGCCTTGGAGGGGAATTTGCAGACGATCATGGTCATGAGTTTGAACGGTGCTATCTATGGGGCCTCGGTGAATTGCAGTGGTACATCTTGCTGATGGTACATGCTGCTATTACAGAGCGTTGGTGGCAGAGGGAGTGAATGCTGCTGGATGTGGTGCCAATCAAGCGGGTTGCTTTGTCCGGGATGGTGTCAAGCTTCTTGAGTGTTGTTGGAGCTGCACCCATCCAGGCAAGTTGTTAAGTACCACATATGTGCATATCATGAAATAAATCTACTGGGCTTATTTGAGGACAATTTCCCCAGCATATGACGCATGTACAGTGTATGACTTGTAGCTTTGTTTCTTATTTAATGGTCTGGCAAGAAAGAATTAATTTATCTGTTCTCCAGGTGAAGGGGAGCCTAACAGATTGCAGCAGAGTCAGTGCAATTCATTGTGTTCTTGAATCACGTAAAGGTTTTGGGAGATAGAATTTCAGGTAGTTCCACAGTAAGGTGCTAAAGGATGGAATTAAGAATTTGGCCGGTACCTAAACATGTATTTTTAATAGGTTTTCCTACGTCTGGTAGTTAAGTGTGAAGATACAGGATTTTATCGAATTATCTCAGGCCATCCAAAAGCATCTTTCAGCCAGTAAAGCATAGTTCATTCTGAAATGTGGGATGCAAGGCAGCTAATTTACATAGCAAGCTCCTAGAAACAGCAATTCCACAATGACACTCAGTCTGTTTCTGATGGCTTGGCTGAGGGAAAAATGATCAGCGGATCTTTTCCACTGTTCTTTACAATAACGCCCTGGGATCTTTTAAATCCTGGAATAGGCTACGTCTGGCAGTGAGCACTCCCTCAGTGCTGTACTGGGGCTATCAGCTTCTTATGTCTCTCGTGCAGGACTTGTACCCTCAACCTTCACCTCAGAGTGCACTGAGCCACAACAGTTACACAAATATGGGGGCGTGGGCAGTGCCACACTGGATGCCCTGTTTTAAAATGACATTTACCAAACACATAGATGACACATTCTGTACCTTTTTGGTAGCTTCAAGAGACAGTGTGTCATACTTTTCCTGGAAAAGCAACCGTTTCTCCTCAGGAGGCGCAGAGTCTTCTCCTGCACACTCTTCATCGCTGACACGATAGAGAGGATAATGCTGGCAGAGTGAAATACATACATGGAAACTGTTAATCCAGCAACCACCAAATTTCTACCAGAGTCATTGATCAAACTAGTAGGGACAAGAGACACCGTAGACTCAAGAGACTAGTTAAAATAAGAACTGGCTCTTACGGCAAGTATCTTAGCTGCTTTCTAAAGGATCCTCGCTAACTTCGAGGGATGAAGGGCTGTGATGAAATGGGAGGAGACCAGGGTGGAGCATGAGCCCTATCATGGATTCAGTGGACTGAGTGGCCTGCTTTAGTGCAATGCTGGGCAGCCTGCCATCTTGTAAGGTGACGGTTTACCATGTTGGCCAACTTGAGTTAACCACTGCCTGACGCAGGACCACTCTGGCACAGCAGTCACTAGCACGTACACTGCGGAAGACGACGGTAGCCAAGAACCTGTATGTTTCACTGTGTTCCCTGGACCCTGTGTTTCCGCTCACTTCGCCCCTCTCCAAACAGCCAGCGCACTTACCCCGCACCAGATCCCACCATCACAGACTGTCTCCCAGAGGTCAGCGGTCATGTCTGCCACCTTCACATCTCACTTGTGGAGGAGGTATTGACGCCCTCAAGGTCATTAGCCAGTGGCCAGCTCACTGTACGGAAGGTGAGTGAGCCAATGCAAACACATTAGACTTAGCAATGAGTCAGCGCCAATGGAATTAGCACACTCCAAGACCCATTGGTGACCTTGTCCTTCCAAGAAGTGAGCAGGATACACACCGAAGGTCTTTCTCTCACCTAGCCCATGTCCTCTCCCAGCTGCACAGAAGAGTGCTGAGCTTACAAGGTTCATAACCTCATGGTTTGCTACTTCCAAAGAGGTTACTGTTGCTTGCCACTCTCCTTTTCAGTTTGGTCCTAACAGCTGCAATTCTTGCGATGTACGGATTAGTTTCCACACTGAGTGATTGTGCAGTCTAGATAAACGAAGCTGGCAACAACCTCCAACGTCACACCGTCAATATGAGCAGATGGTTTTGTGGCAGTGCCCTGCACCATGCCATGGTGCCCTGATGCTGAGGGTTAAAGGTGTGAGAGAGTCTGCCCAATTGTCACTAAAGATGTCCTCAATATGGAACACTAGTGTCATATCATCGGCAAAGGGCAACTCTTTCCTGAGGACTTCACAGAATTGTTCCAGTTCAGGAGGCCATTCAGCCCATCATGCCTTCACCAGCTCTCTAAGTGAGCTACTTGGTCTCTCCTTAACCGTGCACATTTTTCGTTTGTGGAGAACACGCTAGTTCTATTTTGAATGCCTCAACCAAACTGGCCTCCAATACTCATGCTGCCAGTGTATTTAACTACCCAGTGTCATTGCACTCTTGTGCTTTTAGGCACTGATTTTAAATCTGTGCACTCTTGTCCTCGATCCTTTCCAGAGGAATCTCAGTTCCTCCCCATCCACTCTGCCCACAGTAGGCTGGGTGAGGGTCAGGGAGACTGGGCAGCTGTCCAGTAGTCCTGCTATGTAGGTAGACACCATTTTGTGGATGACCTGAAGGCACAGTGACAGCAGCAAAGAGAAGAATACACCAAGTGGTGTCAGCACCAGACTTCAGCGCTGTATGACCCCACATCGGAATCTCAAAAGTTCCGAATATCACCCCGCCATAGCTAACCTCACCCAACATGTTGCCATGGAATGATATTACACTGAACAGTTCTGGCAGACAGCCAATTATCTTCAACAGATCTCCTCTGTACAAGTGGAATACAAAAACTAGTACGGACTGGTTGGACCGAATGGGCTTCTTTCTATCTGATTCTACTGAATCAACCAGAGAATGATTCAACACAGGAGCTCATTTTGCCAATCCTTCTGTGCTGGGTCATTGAAAGTGTGGTCCAATTAGGCACACCGTCCTTCTCTCTACACATAATTATGCCAGTTTTTCTTCCTTGCATGTATAAAGCAAATTCCCTTTGAAAAGAAAGGATTCATTCTGCTTCCACATCCTCTCAGGCAGTAGTTCACAGATCAGAACAACCCATCAGAATAATCCAGAACGACATTGGAAAACATCACAAGAGGCTTTACGGGGGCATCATGGATCAAACATTCACACTGAACCAGGTGTAGGTATAGGTTACCACACGCTGGTTAAAAAGCAGAATTTGGCGAACAACTTAAGGGGGAGAGGGCGAAAGAGACACAGAGGGGGTTTTAGGATAGAGAATTCTACAGCCTACCATCTTTCTCATGGAAATGCAGGAAACATGAACCAAAACAATTTGCCAAATTGCCTCTGACATGATCCATATTGCCATCAGTTATCTACAAATGAAGGAGAACGTGAACACGATGTGGTACAGTATCCTAATCAATGTGTTGAAGTTGTGAATTACATTTCATAAGTTTAATTTGAAAAGGGTGAATTACAAAGCTCAGACAACATGCTGCCCAGCTAAATACTTAGTGCACGTAAGCATTTTCACCTACAGAACAAGAATCATTTATGCACAGTGCCTCTATGATTTTTTTGTATTCACACACGGGATGTGGGTGTCACTGGCATTTCTTACCCCATCCCTAGTTGCCCATGAGAAGGTGGCAGTGAGCTAACCACTTGAACTGCTATAGTCCATGTGCTGTGTGTGGGTTGATCCGCAATGTCCTTGGGGAGGGAACTCCAGGATTTTGAAACTGTAACAGTGAAGGAACGGCGATATATTTCCAAGTCAGGATGGTGAGTGGCTTGGAGGGAAACTTGAAGGTAGTGGTGCTCCCCATGTATCTGTTGCCCTTGTCCCTCTAGAGGGAAGTGGTCATAGGTTTGGAAGGTGCTGACTGAGGATCTTTGGTGACTTTCTGCAGTGCATCTTGTAGATAGTCAACACTGCTGCTACTGAGCATCTGTGGGGGATGGAGCGGATGCTTTGGATATGGTGACAATCAAGCGGGCAGTTTTGTCCAAGCTTCTTGACTGTTGCAAGCTGCACCCATCCAGGCTAAGTGGGGAGTATGCCATCACATTCCTGACTTGTGCCTTGTACATGGTGGACAGGCTTTGGGGAGTCAGGAGGAGAGTTACTCACTGCAGTTCTCCTAGCCTCTGAGCTTCTCTTGTAGCCACTGTTTTTATGTGGTGAGTCCAGTTGTTTTCTGGTAAATGGTAACTCCCCGGATATTGATAGTGAGGGATTCAGTGAATGTCAAGGGGGTAGTGATAGATTGTCTCTTATTGGAGATGGTCAATGCCTGGCATTTGTGTGGCACAAATGTT
Source organism: Ginglymostoma cirratum (assembly GCA_024137785.1). Lineage (NCBI taxonomy): Eukaryota > Metazoa > Chordata > Chondrichthyes > Orectolobiformes > Ginglymostomatidae > Ginglymostoma > Ginglymostoma cirratum. The sequence goes on from JAHRHZ010000054.1 coordinate 22,024,867, forward strand.
ACTTGCCACTTGTCATCCTAAGCCTGGATATTGTCCAGATTTTGTTGCCTTTGAATTGCTTCAGGATCTGGACAATATCCAGGTTTGGGGTGACAAGTGGCACATAAGGTGTGGATGAGATTAGACTAGCTGTCATTGTCCAGGAGGATGAACAACACAGCAGGCTTGAAGGGCTGAATGGCCTACTCCTGCTCCTATTTTCCATGTTTCCATGCTTCTATTCTCAGCCAACTCCCCATCTAACTTGAGTTATTTGCTGACTTTAGTATGTCTACTCATCCTAGAAGAGGTCAAATATCAATTGGTACCCTCCACTTTAAAGAAAATACATCAAAACTGTAATTGAACTCAGGTTCCTACCTGGAGTAAGATGGGAGCAGATGGTGGAAATATCTCCTTTTCTTTACATTTCTCAATGGAATGGCTTGGATCCAGCTGTTGACAAATAAATTGTTGCGTGAAACTTATCCATTACCTTTTCAAGGTAATTTTATACCTTTTGATTTAAAAAATACAATATTCATGGGAAAATGATTAGCTGCAGAGTTATGCTCTATCCCATCAGATTGGAGCCAAACTTGAATTTCTTACACGGCCCACCTCGATGGGGATCAAAATCTCGAATCACCTGCCTAAGATTTGAAGCATGGAGTTTGGAAAAGGAGTGGTCATGGATTTGTGTAGTGAAAGGAGCACAGAGAGGAACAGAGAGCTTGGACCCAGGGGCATGGGGAGTCATTTGCAACGACATAGGCCTTGACAATGGGCTTTTTTGAAGGGAGCAGGAATGATGATGTCATGGCAACTGTTTCCATTGGCAACTCAGCTACAGGGGTCAGGACGGGAAACTGATTGACCAGCAAGTGAGTGGGATGGGCAGAAACAGCAAGCGGCTTGTAAGGAAGCAGCACAGGCAGCTGTACACCGAATGTTAGTGACAAAGAATTTCCCTTTGACAAGTCACAATGAGCTCTTTTAATGAGATGATAATACAGTCGGCGGGGCTGGTGGGTTTAAGGAGGAGAATGGAAGGTGATGGGAGGTACGGTTAACTCTCATAGAGTCATAGAGATGTACAGCACGGAAACACACCCTTCAGTCCAACTCGTTCATGTCAATCAGATATCCTAAATTAATCTAGCTTCCAGCATATGCTCATATCCCTCCAAACCCTTCCTATACATATACCCAACACATGCCTTTTAAATGTTGTCATTGCATCGGTTTCCACCACTTCCTCCGGCAGCTCATTCCATACACACACCACCTGCATGAAAAAGTTGCCTCTCAGGTCCCTTCTATATCTTTCTCCTCTCATCTTAAACCTATGCCCTCTTGTTTTGGACTCCCACACCCCAGGGAAAAGTCCTTGTCTATTTACCTTTGATGCCCTTCATGATTTTATAAACTTCTATAAGGTCATCCCTCAGCCTCCAACGCTCCAGGGAAAATAGCCCCAGCCTATTCCTCCTCTCCCTATAGCTCAAACCCTCCAACCCTGGCAACATCCTTGTAAACCTTTTCTGTCCCCTTTCAAGATTAACGACATCTTTCCTATAGCAGGGTGAGAGTTTCATCTTATCCATCTGAATCTGAGAGGGGTGAATGAGGAGCCCAGCACAACCTAACTGCCAGCTAAAAGAATGCCGAATGGGTGGAGTTAGGGAGGGGAGTGGTGAGAAATGTGATCAGAGTTAACTGGGTCCACAGGAATACAGAGGACAGGAGATGTAGAAAGGTCAAAAAAAGCAGAACTGACCTGGAGGGAGGATCAATAAGTGACAGCACAGGAGAGATAGAAACTGAAATCACTGAGTGTAAGGAAGCTCTCTGACTAAAGGCTGACAGAACAAAGAACAAATTTCCAGAATTAATAAACAGGATAAACAGAAGGGTAAGGTTTATAATTGGGGGAAGGGTAATTACAATTCTGTTAGGCAAGAACTGGGTAACGTAAAATGGGAACAGATGCTGTCAGGGAAGAGCACTATTGAAATGTGGAGATTGTTTAAGGAATGCATACTGCGTGTGCTCGATATGTTTGTCCCTAGCAGGCTGGGAAGATGCAGTCAAGTGAGGGAGCCTTGGTTCTCAAGAGAGGTCGAAGGACTGGTTAAGAGGAAGAAGGATGCTTATGTAAGGTTTAGGAAACAAGGAACATAAAAGGCTCTACAGGGATACAAGTTATCCAGGAAGGAGCTGAAGAAAGGGCTTAGGAGAGCTATAAGGGGACATGAGAAAACCTTGGCAGATAGAATCAAGGAAAACTCCAAGGCTTTTTACACGTACGTGAGGAATAAAAGAATGACCAGAGAAAGGGTAGGGCCGATCAAGGATTGTAAAGGGAATTTGTGCACGGAGCCTAAAGAAATAGGAGAGGTCCTTAATGAATACTTTTCTTCGGTATTCACAACTGAGAGGGACCTAGTTGTACAGGAGGACAGTGTGAAACAGGCTGGTAGGCTAGAGGAGGTCACTGTTAGTAAAGAAGATGTGCTAGGAATTTTGAGGAATTTGAAGATAGATAAGTCCCCCGGGCCTGATGGGATTTATCCAAGGATTCTATGGGAGGTGAGAGAAGAGATTGCAGGGCCTTTGGCAATGATCTTTTTGGCCTCACTGTCCACGGGTATAGTGCCGGAAGATTGGAGAGAGGCAAACGTCACTCCCTTGTTCAAAAAAGGGAATAAGGATAACCCTGGAAATTACAGGCCAGTAAGTCTTACTTCAGTGGTGGGCAAATTATTGGAAAGGGCTCTGAGAGATAGGATTTATGATCACTTGGAAAGGCACAGTTTGATTCGTGACAGTCAGCATGGATTTGTGAGAGGTAGATCATGCCTCATAAGCCTATTGAATTCTTTAAAGAGGTGACCAAACACGTGGATGAAGGTAGAGCAGTGAATGTGGTATACATGGATTTAAGTAAGGCGTTGGATAAGGTTCCCCATGGTAGGCTCATGCAGAAAGTAAGGAGGCATGGGATAGGGGGAAATGTGGCAAGATTGGATTCAGAATTGGCTGACCCGTAGAAGACAAAGGGTGGTAGTGGATGGAAAATATTCAACATGGTGTTCCGTTACGAGTGGTGCACCGCAAGGATCTGTTGTGGGTCCTCTTCTACTTGTGATTTTTGTAAATGATTTGGATGAAGGAGTGGAAGGGTGGATTAGTAAATTCGCGGACGATACGAAGGTGGGTCGCATTGTGGACAGTGCAGACGGCTGTCCTAGGTTACAAAGGGACATTGATAGGATGCAGAGCTGGGCTAAGTGGCAGATGGAGTTTAACGCGGAAAAGTGTGAGGTGATTCATTTTGGAAGGAAAAACTTGAAAGCAGAATACAGGGTTAACGGAAAGATTCTTGGCAGTGTGGAGGAGCAGAGGGATCTTGGGGTTCATGTTCACAGTCCCCTGAAAGCTGCCACTCAGGTGGATATAGTTGTTAAGAAGGCATATGGTGTGTTAGCTTTCATTAATAGAGGGATTGAGTTCAAGAGCCATGAAGTTATGCTCCAGCTATACAAAAGCCTGGTTTGGCCACATCTGGAGTATTGTGTCCAGTTCTGGTCGCCTCATTACAGGAAAGATGTGGAAGTGTTGGAAAAGGTGTAGAGGAGATTTACCAGGATGTTGCCTGGAATGGAGGGAAGGTCTTACGAGGAAAGGTTGAGAGAGCTAGGGCTTTTCTCTTTAGAACAACGAAGGATGAGAGGTGACTTGATAGAGGTGTACAAAATGATCAGAGGTATAGATAGAGTAGACAGCCAGAGACTTTTTCCTAGGGTGTGGTAGTTATTACGAGGGGACATAGTTTTAAAGTGAGTGGAGGTAGATATCGGGAAGACGTCAGAGGTAGGTTCTTTACTCAGAGAGTGGTAGGGGTGTGGAATGCATTGCCGGAGAGGGTAGTGGAGTCAGCCTCATTAGGGGCATTTAAGCGGCTATTAGATAGGCATATGGATGATAGTATAAGGTAGGGGTGGATGTTAGATCTTAGGATTAGGGTAAAAGTTCGGCACAACATCGTGGGCCGAAGGGACTGTACTGTGCTGCACTTTTCTATGTTCTATGTTTCTATTAAGTGTATGGGATGTGGGTGTCACTGGCTAGGCCTGCATTTATTGTCCGTCCCTAATTCCCCTCAAGGTGGGGGGGTGCTGAGTTGCATTTTTCAACCACATCAGACCACGTGCTGTGGGTTACACCCACAATGCCGTTAGGGAGGGAATTCCAGGACTTTGACCCAGTAACAATGTTGGAACAGCGATATATTTCCAAGTCAGGTTGGTGAGTAGCTGCCCTTGTCCTTCTAGGTGGAAGTGGTTGTGCATTGGGAAGGTGCTGTCTAAGGAGTCTTAGTGAATTTCTGCAGTGTGTCTTGTAGATAGTACAGACAGATTCATTGGTGAAGACAGAGAGAATTAAGGTGCTGGATTTGGTGACATCATGTGAGCTGCTTTGTCCTGAATAGTGTCAAGTTTCTGAGTGTTGTTGGAGCTGCACTCATCCAGGCAAGTGGGGAATATTCCATCACATTCCTGACTCGTGCCCTGTAGGTGGTGGACAGGCTTTGGGGAGTCAGGAGGGGAGTTACTCACTGTAGTACTTCTAGCCTCTGACCTGCTCTTGTATACAGTCACAGTGTTTGTACGGCTGATCATTGATAAGTTCGTCTGAACGCTAATAGTGGGGGAATTCAGATCCGGCATTCCCAATCATGGTCACGGGAAGACAGATTGTCTCCTTTTGTAGATGATCAGTGTCTGGCACTTTTGTGGCGTGAATGTTGCTTATCACTTGTCAGCCCAACACAGGATATTGTCCAGGTCTTGCTTTGGACATGAACTGCTTCAGTATCTGAGGAGCAGTAAATTGTATTCAATAATAATCAATCATTGGTGAACATGCCCTCTTCTGACCTTATGGGGGGAAGGTCATGATGAAGCAGCTGAAGATGGTGGGGCTAGGACACTACCCTGAAGATCGCCCGCTGTGGTGCTCTAGGATTGAGATAGTTTATCTCAACAATTTCACTGAGAAACACTCAATAGGTTCAGAAAGAGCAGTAGATATAAAGGATTTTGAGTGATAAATGAGAATGTGAAATAAAGAATGCTGCCCCAAAGAGGAGAAGATAATGCATTAGTCGGAGGGAAGCTCAAGGTGTCCGTTGGTGATACAGAATACTGGACGTTTTGTGAAAACAGATATTTGCAAAATACGGCCAGATGAAATTTAGGGCTCAGGATGTGGGGACAGCATTATTAAACAGAAAGGATGTGATAGTTCTGTGGCAGTTGGAATTTTGAAGTTAATGCACTGAATCGAGGTGGATATACAAAGTGATGATCAAGTCAGTGTAAATGAGGCACATACATTACACATTCGTGGGTTCAGTATAATTCAGGGGCCCTAGAGGATAAAGCTGGGGGCAAATATACACAGTTCCTGACAAGAATCAAGCCAGCCCAAGGCAGACTTCTTTGTTTAAAGTTCATTTAGAGTGAGTTGGCTTCCCTGTAATGTTATATTAGTCTGAGACACAGCCGATCCAAGTCGAGGAAAGCTGTTGAGCCTGATGTCATTGACCAATATTTGCTCTTTGACCCCATGCTCACACATAATATCACCACGAGGCTCACATGCAAAACCGGCAAAGTATTTATTTAGCTTTTACCCTATACTATCAACCCCTCTGGCAACCACATCTCGTTCATCACTTATGACCCTGGCTTTGCCCAGCACTGTACTTTCTTCTAACTCGCACCATATTTTGCCACTAACATGGAAACATACAAGGCAGGAGCAGGATTATTCCATTCCACCCCTTGAACCAGTTCTGCCAATCAATATGATCACAGCTGATCATTGAGCTCAATACCCTAATCCCTTTAGTAACAAGGGCTATATCTACCTCCTTCTTAAAATAACAATGTTTTAGCTTCAACCACTTTCTGTGGTAGTGAATTCCACAGGCTCATCATCTCTGGGTAAAGAAATTTCTCCTCGTGCCAGTCTTAAAAGGTTTGAGAAGTACAGAGAAACAGGGACCGGATAACATTCTAGGGGTGAATATGAGGAAAACAGGATTTACATGCATTTGGAAAGGCAAGGACTGATCAGGAATAGTCAACATGCCTTTGTGCGTGAGAAATTGTGTCTCACTGACTCAACTGAGTTTTTAGAAGAACTAACAAAGAGGATTGGTGAAGGCAGAGTGATGGACATGATCCTATATAGACTTCAGTAAGGCATTCGACAAGGTTCTGCATGCAGACCGGTTAGCAAAGTTAGATCACACGGAATAGAGGGAGAACTAGCCATTTGGATACACAACTGGCTCAAAGGTAGGAGACAGAGGGTGGTGATGGAAGGTTGCTTTTCAAACTGGAGGCCTGTGATCAACCGTGTACCACAAGGATCGGTGCTGGGTCCACTGCTTTTCATCATTTATATAATTGATTTGGGTGTGAATATAGGAAGTGTGGTTAGTAAGTTTACAGATGATACCAAAATTGGAGATGCAGTGGACAGCAAAGAAGGTTACCGCAGTGTACAATGGGACCTTGATAAGAAGGGCCAATGCGCCAAAGAGCTGAGGAGTGAGTGGCAGAAGGAGTTTAATTTAGATAAACGTGAGGTGCGGCATTTTGGAAAGGCAAATCAGGGCAGGACTTATACATTTAACAGTAAGGTCCTGGGGAGTGTTGCTGAACAAAGAGACCTTGGAGTGCAGGTTCATAGTTCCTTGAAAGCAGAGTCACAGGTAGACAGGATAGTGAAGAAGGCATTTGGTACGCTTGCCTTTATTGGTCAGTGCACTGAGTATAAGAGTTGAGATATCATGTTGCAGCTGTACAGGACATTGGTTAGGCCACTTTTGAAATAACGCATGCAATTATGCTCTCCCTGCTATAGGAAGGCTATTGTGAAACTTGAAAGCGTTCAGAAAAGATTTACAAGGATGTTGCCAGGATTGGAGGGTTTGAGCTACAGGGAGAGGCTGAATAGGCTGGGGCTATTTTCCCTGGAGTGTTAGAGGCTGAGGGGTGACCTTGTAGAGGTTCATATAATCATGAGGGGCACAGATAGGGTGAATAGACAAGGATTTCTCCCCTGGGTAGGGGAGTCCAGAGTTAGAACACACAGGTTTAAGGTAAGAAAGGAAAGATGTATAAAGGACCTAAGGGGCAACGTCTTCACAAAGAGGGTGGTGCATGTGTGGAATGAGCTGCCAGAGGAAGTGGTGATGGTTGGTACAATGATAACCTTTAAAAGGCATCCGGACGAATAGGAAGGGTTTAAAGGGATATAGGCCAAATGCTGGCAACTGGGACTAGATTAATTTGGGATATCTGGTCAGCATGGACAAGTTGGACTGAAGGATCTGTTTCCATGCTGTACAGCTCTATGAGTCTATGACTCTCTGTGACCAGTGGACATAATGTAAGCTACACGAGAAGATAGTGGCATTAGGCCTAAAGGAAAAGATGAGAAGGTGAAACGTATCAGAAGTAATAGAGTGTTAAGAGGAGGTAAAGCACCATAAAACCACCTTCACCAGATAAGAAAATAATCTGAGGTTTTATTTGAACTAAACATCCTCTTCTAAATGTCGCAAAAATCAATGAATCAAATCAATTACATCACCACCAACAATGCAGATATTGATCATTTAATGCTTATCAAGCTAGAATTGAAAGTAAATGGTGTATTGATCAGGAATTGCAGTTTGAGACAATGATGGAATTATACAGCAGAGGAGGCCATTCAGCCCTTTCATAGAAACTTTGAGCCTGCCCTGCTATCCTCTATCTCAATGCCATTTTCCCCACTTTCTTCCCCTAACATTTGAAGCTTTTAAACGATAAAATAAATTATCAGTCTCTTTTTTGAATATATTCAGTGTCTCAACCTCCACTACCCATCTGCGGCAGAGAAGTCCATGGGTATGTGAAACATTTCCTCACCTCAGTCCTAAATGGTCCACCTCACATCCTGAGACTGTGTGCCCTGCTTCTAGACTCCCCAACCAGAGGAAACATCCTCCCTGAACCTAATCTGTCCAGTCCTGTTAGAACTGTGTATGTTTCAATCAGATCCACTCTCATCCTTCTAAAATGTAGTGAATACAGGCCCATTGAACTAATCTTTGCCCATAGGACAGTCTTGCCATCCCTGACATCCACTTAGTGAATCTCTGCTACACTCCCTCTATGGCAAGTATATCCTCTCTCGAGTAGGAAAACCGAAACTGCGTGCTGTATTCCAGGGGCAGCGTCACCCACGTCCTGTACATCTGCAGTAAGACATCCCTACTTCTGAACTCAAGTCCTCTTACAAGGAAGGCCAATATGCCATGTACTTTCCAAATTGCATGCTGCACCTGCCTGTTTACACCCAGGGACACCCAGATCCCTTTGTGCACCCACGTTTCCCAATTTGTCACCACTGAAATAACACTCTTCCTTTCTGTTTTCACACCAAAGTGTATAATTTCACATTTAGCCATGTTACACTGCATTGCCATATGTTTACCCACGTACACTCAACTTGTCTTAAATCACCTTGAAGTCTCCTTGCATCCTCATAACTTCACCGAGTTTTGTGTCAGCAGCAAACTTGGAAATACTGTGTTCAGTTCCCTCATTCAAGTCATTTATATAATGGTCGCTCTTCCCCAAGGGACAATACCCAAGATTAGAATTAGAATTAGAATCCCTACAGTGTGGAAACAGACCCTTCGGCCCAACACGTCCACACCGAACCTTGAAATATCCCAACCACACCTGTTCCCTTGTAACCCACCTAATCTACGCATCCCTGAACACTACAGGCAATTTAGCATGGCCAATCCACCTAACCTGCACATCTTTGGATTGTGGGTGGAAACCGGAGCACCCGGAGGAAACCCACGCAGACACAGGGAGAATGTGCAAACTCCACACAGACAGTCACCCAAGGCTGGAATTGAACCTGGGTCCCTGGCACTGTGAGGCAGCAGTGCTAACCACTGAGCCACCATGCCGCCCCTAAGATTATTAATGGATTATTAATATGATTATTAATGGATAAGATTATTAATGGATCCTTTCTCATTGCACTGTAGGCCTACAGGTCACTGTACAGATAACAAGACAATCTAGAATAGCCCATGCTCTGATTAGTTCCTTAAGGTATTGTTGTAAAAAAACACCACATACACACTGCAGGAAATCCTCCTACGCAGTATCATTACTACCTTAGCTTATCTAATCCATATGTAAATTAAAGTCACCCATTATTACAGTTCTCTTGATGCATACCTCTCTGATTTCTTGTTTACTGCCTTCGTTAACATCACCACTACAGTTTGAGGGCATGTAGACAACACCCAAACAATTTTTACTGCCCCTTGGTGTTTCTTATCCATACAGATTCATACATCATGATTTTCTGAACCAATATTCTTCCTCAGTTCTGCACTGATCTCCCTTACAAACAATGCCAGGTCGCCTTCCTTCCCTTTTGTCTGTCCCTCCTAAATAATGAGTACAGCTGGATGTTCAGCTCCCAATCTTGGTCACCTTGCAGCCAGATCTCCTTAATCGCAACTGGGACTAGATTAATTTGGGATATCTGGTCAGCATGGACAAGTTGGACTGAAGGATCTGTTTCCATGCTGTACAGCTCTATAAGTCTACGACTCTATGTGACCAGTGGATGAAATGTAAGCTACACGAGAAGATATTAGAACGGTGTACGTCTACTTGCGTGCTAATTCGTCGATCTTGTTGCGACATGCATTTCCGCATTATGACACAAGGCCTTTACACTCAACTTTTTAACCTCTTTGCATTATTTTTGCATTATAGTCCCATTTGTTTTATCCCTACATATTTTCTGCCTTTCACTTTTGCTTCTTACTTTTCTGTCTTTCGTTTCTATTGTTGTTTCTCCTTCCTCAGGTTCCCACTACCCCTCCAGATCTATGAGATTAATTACATCTCCTCCAAGTAACCCTACCACCCCCCACCACCCCCTTTTAAATGGTTATCCAAGTCCATCCTGGAAGTGACTAATCAATCTGCTTTGTCAGGCAGTGCTTTTCAGATTGAAACAACTCACGGTGCAATACGTTGGAAAACTTGAATATTCCTTTCAATTAGCATCACCTGACATCCTGGCTATTTTGCCAAAAGTGTTTTACTTGCCTGTCGGGAGCAGTTTAACGCCAAGGACAGTTGCTGAAGATCATTTTCTACGTTCGCGCAGATGGAACAACCATCTCCTTGCAAAGCAATGCTATTCACCAGAACAAAGCTGCAAACACACACAAACAGCAGAATAACTCCTCAGTACTCCGTTCTTAACAGGCTGATTTCCTCGGACATTCAGAAGTCTGCCAGAACACAGTTTGCTCTGAGCCAGATCTATTTTAGCCCAAAAACAATCAAAGACCTCAATCACAGGCTGACTGAATTTCCCATTTTGCAACTACCTGATGCTTCCATTGATCCCCCAGCAGTCATCTTAACACATCCGCTTCTCAGTTCGGGCCCACTGAAACTGTCTAAATCTGCCTAAAATGTTACTCCAGCACTTTTTTTATTCGTTCACAGAATGTGGCCATCGCTGACCAGGCAGCATTTATTGCCCATCCCGAATTGTCCAGAGGGCAGTTAAGAATTGACCACATTGCCATGGGTCTGGAGTCACATGTAGGCCAGACCAGGTAAGGATGGTAGTTTCCTTTCCTAAAGGACATTACTGAACCAGATGGGTTTTTCCGACAATCGACAATGTATTTATGGTCACCATTAAACTCTTAATTCCAGATATTTTTTATTGAATTCAAATTCCACCATCTGCCATGGCAGGATTTGAACCAGGGTCCTCAAAACATTATCTGGGTCTCTGGATTAATAGTCCAGCGATAATACCACTAGGCCATTGCCTCCCGCTTTTACTTCATAGAACTCAAAGATTGAATATTCTCATTCAACAGTTTACCTTTGCACATCCATCTGGCATATAATCAGAGAATAATGCAGCATAGAAAGCCAATCAGCCCATCGACTTCTGAAGAGTAATCCATCTGGCCCCATTTCCCACCTCTTTTCCCCTTCCCCTGCATTTATTCTGCCTCAAGTATGAATGCTCGGGAAGCCTCAGGGTGCAAGAATTGTCACAAAGGGTTTGTAAGGTGTAGTGACTGTAATGATGTCATCCAGGTGGGCACAGAATATGAGCTCCCCGGTTGGGGTGTTAATCTGGTCCAATCAGGGAGCCCTGGCTGACAGATATAAACAGGAGTATCAGCGGTTCTGCTCACGCTAAGAGCTGGCTCTGAGGAAACTGGACCAGTGTCAAGTACTATGCACCTGTAAATAAAGGGTGACTTGGTGACAGGATACCGGTCTCTGTCGAGTTATTTCAGAAGAAGTTCTCTTTTGTGGCGTGCTGTCTTTATTTACAGTATGGAGACAGTGCTCCACCAAAAGCCTTTGTGAAAGAATCCCAGCAAGTCTCAATTTAATTAAGAGAAGGGCTGTTTCTGTCAATGGAAGGATTCATCTGAAATACCTTAGTAAGACAAACTTTGTTTTCTTTTGCTGGAGGTTACTGGTATGGTTTCTTTGCATCTTTCTGAAATTAATTAAACTGAGGTATTTTGTGGAGCAAACCATTCATTTCTTCATTTCTCATTTTCAGTTTGTTCTTAAATTATTTTTTAGGATGTATTTGTTCAGAGGATGTGAGGGGGTATTGGTGGCTACACCAGCATTTATCATCTGGTCCTAACTGCCCTGGAAAGATTGAATCCTTTTCTAGAATCACTGCAATCCCTACAGAGCAGGATATGCCCACTATGGCATAAGGGAAGGAGATGCAGGATTTTTACCCAGTGGCACTGAAAGAACTGCAATGTGTTTCCAAGTCAGCGTAGTGTTCAGCTTGGAGGGGAACTTGCAAGTGGTGCTGTTTCCATGTATCTGTTGCCCTTGTCCTTTTGGTGATAAAGATCATGGATTTAGGTGGTGCCATCAAAGGTGACTTTCCATAGTTCATCTTGTAGATGGTACACAGTACTGCTACTGAGCATCAGTAGTACAGGGAGTGGATATTGAAGGTAGCAGATGAGGTGCCAGTCAAGTGGGCTACTTTGTCTTGGACTACATCAAGCCTCTTGTGTACATTTGGCACTGTACCCTTGCAGGCTAGTGGGAATTTCCTAACACACTCTTGAATTGTTCCTCGTAGATGGTGGACAGGCTTTAGGGATTCAAGAGATAAGTTACTTGCTACAGAACTCTTAGCCTCTGACTCGCTCTTGTACTCACTGTATTTATACGGCTAGTCCATGTCATCCAGGTGGACACAGGATATGAGTTGAAATCGAAAGAATTGCAGATGCTGTAAATCAGGATCAAAGACAAATTTGCTGGAAAAGCTCAGCAGGTCTGGCAGCATCTGTGAAGGAGAAAACAGAGTTAACGTTTCGGGTTCAGTGACCCTTCCTCAGGACAGAATATGAGTTCCCTGTTTGGGGTGGTTAATCTGGTCCAATCAGGGAGCCCTGGCTGACAGATATAAACAGGAGTGTCAGAGGTTCTGTTCACTCTGAGAAAGCTGGACCAGTGTCAAGTGCTATGCATGTGTAAATAAAGGGTGACTTGGTGTTGTGACAGGGAGCACGGTTACTCTTGTGGGTGAATCTAGAACAAGGAGTCACTGGTTAAAAATCAGCACTCACCCATTGAAGGCAGAGATGAGGAGAGCTTTTCTTTCAGACTCTCTTTAGCTCAAAAAGATGGTAGAGGCAAAGTCTTTGAATATTTGTAGGGCAGATGTCAATAAATTATTGATAAATAAGGGGATTAAAGGTTATCGGAGACAAGCAAGAACATGGAGCGATCAGATCGGTCGTAATTTTAGTAAAGGGTAAAGGGGCTGAGTGGCCTACTTGCCACCTGTCCGCTATGGGGTTATCAGTTTTCTTTTTCACTCTGTCATCATTACTAACCCATGGGAGTGACTGAATGCCTCTGCTCATTAGCAACACTGATGGGTCAAGTAATCATCATGGATAAAACACCAAGGAATATTGTGCCTTTGTGAGCTGACACTTTAGAATTAAGCAAAGTACCTCACTTTTAGCTGGTAGAAGCTACATATATTCACATGCACGGAGGGATCCATACTTTATAGGCATTTAGGAACATGTCCAGGTATGACATTATTCCTAAACTAAACAAACTCCACGTGCATTCTATAGTATCAGGATAGAAACCGATTTGTTATACCACACATTCAAAGGATCATGACATTTACGTTCTCAAGTAGCAGTCTCCTCAGAGTCCAGGGGGTGGTCTGGGGGCGGAGGGGGAATGCATGGGGAACACCAGACCCAGTATTATTTCTTCTAAGTCCAAATCATGAGGGATATTTTATAGTGCCAGAAGATGCCAGCACACTGCTGAGAGTGTGTACTTGAGGATCCGTAAAGACAACAGTTTTTGGAGGCTCTGGATGAAGGGTCTCGACCTGAAATGTCAACTTTCCTGCTCCTCTGACGCTGCCTGGCCTGCCACGTTCCTCCAGCTCCACACTGTGTTATCTCATGTTCTAAACCATAGCAAGTCAAATTGGGACCGTCTTCCCCCATCAGCCCCCTCGGTATCCCATTGGAGTACCAACTCCTTCTTAAATCTTTCAAAGCACCAAGAGGCAGGAAACATGTGTGAAGTTCCCTTTAGAGTGAGTAAAAACAGAATTCACTTACTTTATTCCTTTCCGAGTCACCACTTTTGCAGAAGTGAAGTTAAAAACTCCCTCAAACCTCTGCAGTTTATACCAGTCCATTCTGAAATAAGGAAGTTAAAAAATTAAATGACTCAGTTTTACTAAAAGAAAAGCTCAACAAGTGTTTTTCAAGCTAAAAAATCCTCACAATAAAAATTAACAAAGCAGCGTTAAAAGAGAGAGTACTTATCACTTAAAAAATTCAGGTAATTACAAAATGAATACAGGTAAGTCCTTACAGCAGTTACTGTCACAAGAACATCGTTAAAGAAAGAAATCTTTCACGCGATGTCTTGACTCTCTCACTTTCAGTATCAATAGTCCAAACTTAAGAGTCATAGAGTCATAGAGATGTGCAGCATGGAACCAGACCCTTTGGTCCAACTTGTCCATGCCGACCAGATATCCAGATAAATCTAGCCCCACTTGCCAGTATTTGGCTCTAAACCCTTCCTATTCATATACTCATCATGATGCCTTTTAAATGTTATATAATTGTACCAGCCTCCACCACCTCTTCTGCAGCTCATTCCTTACACACACCGCACTCTGCATTAAAAAGTTCCCCCTTAGGTCGCTTTTAAATCTTTCCCCTCTCACGTTAAACCTATGCCCTCTAGTTTTGCACTCACCCACCCCAGAGAAAAGATCTTGTCTATTCACCCTATCCGTTCCCCTCATGATTTTATAAACCTCTATAAGGTCACCCCTCAGCCTCCAACGCTCCAGGGAAAATAGCCCCAGCCTATTCAGCCTCTCCCTATAGATCAAGTCCTCCAACAAGGATGTCCTGGCAACATCCTTGTAAATCTTTTCCGAACGCTTTCAAGTTTCACAACATCCTTCCTATAGCAGGGACACCAGATTGTGGTATTCCAAAAGTGCTCTAACCAATGTCCTGTATAGCCGCAACATGACTCCTGTACTCAATGCACTGACCAATAAAGGCAATCATACCAAATGCCATCATCACTATCCTATCTACCTGCAACTCCACTTTCAATGAACTATGAACCTGCTCTCCAAGGTCTCTTTGTTCAGCAACACTCCCCAGGACCTTACCGTGAAGTATATAAGTCCTGCCCTGGTTTGCCTTTCCAAAATGCAGCACGTCACATTTATTCAAATTAAACTCCATCTGTCACTCCTCGGCCCATTGGCCCATCTGATCAAAATCCCATTGTACTCTGAGGTACCCTTCTTCACTGTCCACTACAGCTCCAATTTTATGGCATCTGCAAACTTACTAACCATACCTCCTATGTTATGCCAGGACTATTCTTTACTTTTCTTTTGCCTCTAATTCAAGCTGCTTCATTTACAATTGAATTTTAGCCACTTCCAAAGATTTCAATGGCATTTCTGATCATTTAAAATATGAAGCCATTGCTGCAAATACCTCCCCTTTCCTCACAGATCTGGGCGACCCCAACTCCAGCTTGTCTGCCAATTCCAATAGCTTTGCCTTGCTCACTTTTTGTAAAACCCCCAAAGTCACTTATTCCACCCCCAGAAAATTCCTGGTGTCTGAAAGAGCCATTACTACACAAGGCACACCCTGTTTGAATCAACCGAATTCAATTCTCTGAAACAAAAGACACTAACACCTACCAATTGTCACCTTTGAGTCCAGCAATCCTTAAGCAAACTTGGAATTATAGATTCCCATCCTGGATGAGCCCCCAGTTTGTTATGGACCAGACCAGACCCCCTCAAAATGGCTTAAGCGGGCAGTCCAGACACTAACTTTTCTTATTTTAAAGGTAGATGTGAAATGCAGATTCCAGACGTGATATGACTGGTCAAACTACTCAATGTTAAACAAAACAGAATTTATTTAAACACTGTAGTTAAAATACAAACAAAAGATAGAAGAATTTAGAAAAACTTAACTATTGGAAAACTTAACCGAACAGTAGATACAGCACCTGTTACAAATTAACTGTTCCAATATAGAAACATCCCATAAACGCACCCCTTGGCAAAAAGGCAAATTCAGACACAGATTCTTTCATGCAGTTCTCCAATCCAGGAGGAAACAACATTGAGTGATTTCAGATAAAGTAGCAGCTAGGAATCATTCACCGAAGCTCCCAGCTCTTCCAAGACCCCAAAAAGTTTCTGACTGCCAATGCTGAAAAAATACTAGAAAGCCTGGTCTTTGAGAGCTTTCCATTGTTTCAACTTCTTTAAGGACAAACTAAAGGCCTCACACTTTGCTTACTTAAGCCGCACTCAGTTCGCAGTTTTGCACCTGCGCCTTTACAATCTCTTTTCAAAAAAAATCCCAGGACAAAATGAGTGACAGTATCGTCACATAGCTAAATACACCTCTCAAAGTGCAGTATGCTGCACTTATACCCAGTTCATAACGTGGGGCTCATTGTCAAAGAGGAAGAAGAGAAAATTACAAATTCAAAATGAATAACGTATTTGGAGAATGTAAAGCTCCACCCTGCTTCTGAATTCTGCAGTGTAGGAAATGAATTCATTGGATTGAATGGTTACTGGAGAACTTGAGTGAAAACAGCCGCACTCAGGCTGCAATACATTTCAACGGGTTGGGTGAATCACATTTCTGGAGAGTAAGGTTGTGCTGAAGATCACACAAAAAAATTTCCAAGTTCTTTGTAAGACTTTACAATTCCAAACCACAAAACTGTTTCGATTCATTAGAGACAAATTGAAGGGCTTTGAACCATTTTTAGGATTTCACCAAAGATTGTCAGTACTCAGGGTTCAAAGGAGGACAGAAGGTGCCTGTATGTGTATTACATAATTTAGTTGGCAGCAGTATCAAGATTGGCCTTATTGCTACCTTAAAATGGAATAACTGAATCTGCATATTATTACACAGCTCTGTTAACATGGAGAGCAAACAGGGGCTGATGCAGTTAAACATCATAAGAAACTGGCTACACATTTTACCAAGAGGCTGGAGGCATAGACAACAAATAATTTAAAAAGGAAACAATGCATACTTGACTGAAATAAAACCAGTGGGGCCACAAAATTAAAACTGACCATACTACTCTACTCGGAGCCAGCACTGACTCAATGGGCCAAATGGTCTCCTTATGACCAATGGATAAAGCCACACGAGAGGTCAACTGAAATAGCTTAAAAACAGATGGAAAGGTGAACTTGTAAAGAACTTACATTGGCTCAAAATAGAGTAACTTATTTATCTCTGGGTGCCACCTTATAGAAAGTTATGGGAAAGGTGCATTGCAGATGGCACCAGGGATGAAGGAAGAGATTATTATTTAGGGACTTTTCCATTAAAGCCACAAAGAATTAAGGGTAACCTAAAACAGGAATGATTATGACTCTGATAGATTGAGTCCCCTCACCAACCTGCAGAGAAAAGTTTAAGATAAAAACAACAAAGGAAGAGTTTACAAAATAATCTTTATATGATGGTTAAATGCAATTCTCTGTCGCAAATCTAAGAACTTGATTGGTGCCTGTAAAAGGGACACATTAATGGATATGATCAGGCAGTGCAGAAGGTAAGACAGGCAATTCCAAAATGATTCAATGCTGCAGTGTATTTATTTGGTTGTTTGTACTGTTTCAGGTTGTGGTGTTTTCAGTTGTAGTACTCACCAGTGATTAACCTGAATCCAATCTGTTAGTATTGATAATACAGGTTAATGGAGGGATGGATTTCAACTCTCTGCAGATCACAAATAAACACAATTGGACCCCCACCCCCCAACCCCAACCAATTAAGTGGCATATATAGAGAAAAATACCTGCGCAGTCTTACTGGAACAAATAGTTTCTATTGTACATCTCACCATAATAACCATGTTATAAGATTCCATTAATTCATCCATGAAATGGTCTGATGTTGTGGAATGACTTGATTGAATCGAAACTAAGCTGCAAGAATGTGCCTTAACCTGTCAGATTACAAGCTATAAAAAGCAGTCTTCCTCTAACCCCATCCTGAACTGCGCGAGGTGTAGTGACAATGTCAGTGGACCAGCAATCCTGGTGATTATGTGCTAACGATCTGGGTCTAAATTCCACAATGGCAGATAGTGAAATTTGAATTCAATTTTTTAAAAAATTGAAATAAAATGCTAGTCTAATGTTGACTACCATCAGGGAAAGTCCATTTGGTTCATTAATGTCCTTTAGGGGAGATGATCTGCTGTCCTTACCCAGTCTGGCCTACAAAAGAACTATGGATGCTATAAATCAGAGACAAAAATAGAAATTGCTGGAAAAGCTCAGCATGTCTGGCAGCATCTGTGGAGAGAAATCAGAGTTAATGTTCCAGGTGGAGTGGTCCTTCCTCAGAACCCAATTCTTAATTACCCTCCAGGCAATAAATGCTGACTAGCCAGCGACACCCTCATCCCATGAATTTTTTTTAAAAAATCCTGTTGAAATTTTCAAACATCTCAAAGTATAGATACCACAGGATTTTTAATTTTCTGGAGTACCTGAGTTTATATTTCTGTGACAGTCCTCACCTTCAAATGGGCTGTCAATCTAAACAACACGCTACAATTTGGTGCCATGATTTAGGTTTAGTTGCGATGGGAGAAGCTTTAGTTCTTGCATGAACTCAGAGAATGAGAATGGCCCAAGTTCCAAACAGAATAAATGTTTTGTGTGAACCTTCTGGAACAATGGCCCAGTGGGGAAAGAAAA
This sequence comes from Ginglymostoma cirratum, assembly GCA_024137785.1. Classification (NCBI taxonomy): domain Eukaryota; kingdom Metazoa; phylum Chordata; class Chondrichthyes; order Orectolobiformes; family Ginglymostomatidae; genus Ginglymostoma; species Ginglymostoma cirratum. The sequence goes on from JAHRHZ010000054.1 coordinate 22,043,323, forward strand.
TGCTGAGATTATCAGCACTGACCATTATTAGAGATAGCAACATCCCATCGCCATAACACAAGCAAATGCGGGAATCAGGGAGTTGATGCCACAAGTTGTCCTCCCTGAGCTTTTTTATGCTGGTACCTCAGAAACTAACGTGTGTACTTATCCATGAAACACACCAGGTGAAGGTACACTTTGGCCATTCAACTGTCATTGAGCTTTCAGTGGCATGATATGTTTCAGCTATTCCAAACAACCTCTCTGGCATTAAAAACTCCCGCTTTTAACTTTTTTAAATGAATTACGTCTTTAAAATAGTTATTTACATCCCGTACTAAACTTTGTTACTTTTAAAGATAGCAAGAACTGCAGACGCTGGAGTCAGAGATAACACAGTGTGGAGCTGGAGGAACACAGCAGGCCAGGCAGCATCAGAGGAGCAGGAAAGTAGATGTTTCAGGTCAGGACCCTTCAACACTTCTGATGCTTCTTTGATGCTGCCCGACCTGCTGTGTTCTTCCAGCTCAACACTGCGTTGACTTTGTTACTTTTAATCTCTTCCTTGTAATACATTCTTTCTATACAGACTTAAGTTGAATATCGTCAGTTACACTTTCTGTTTGGACTCTGCAGCCTCAACCTTTACCGAGGTGGATTCTGTCAGGAGGCGTGACAGCAGTTTTTTTCTCAAAAACCACAATTCCTGGTTTTTTCCACACATTGCTCAACACCATTCACACTTCCTCAGATACTGAAGCAGCCCATACCCCAAATACAGCAAGATCTGGACAATATCCAGACAAGTAATATTCTTGCCACAGAAATGTCAGTCAATGATCATCACTTATTGAAGACAACCTAACCAGCGCCCCTTGACATTCAATGGAGTTGCTATTACTGAATCCCCCATCATTAACATCCAGGGGTTACCACTGACCAGAACTTTACTGGACTAGTTACATAAATAACAAACAAAAACAAAGTTGCTGGAAAAACTCAGCAGGTTTGGCAGCATCTGTAAAGAAAAAAGATCAGAGTTAACATTTCGGGTCTGGGTTCTGAGGAAGGGTCACCGGACCCGAAATGTTAACTCTGATTTTTTTTCTTCATAGATGCTGCTAGACCTGCTGAGCTTTTCCAGTAACTTTGTTTTTGTTCCTGATTTACAGCATCTGCAGTTCTTTTGGGTTCTTTTTTAGCTACATAAATAGTTGCTATAAGAGCAGGTCACAGGCCAGGAATACTGCAATGAATAACACACGTCTCAACTCCCCAAAGTCTGTCCACCATCTATAAGGCACAAGTCAGGCGTGTGATGGAATATTCTCACTTGCCTGGATGGGTGCAGCTCCAACAACACTCAAGAAGCTTTGATACCATCCAGGACAAAGCAACATATTTGACTGGCACCACATTCACAAGCTCCCTCCACCACCGACGTTCAGTAGCAGCTGTGCGCACCACCTACAAGATGCACTGCAGAAATTCACCAGAGATCCTTAGACAGCACCTTCCAAACTCACTATTTCCATCTAGAAGGACAATAGATATATGTTATTCCCCTCCAAGCCACTCACCATCCTGACTTGGAAATATGTTGCAGTTCTTTCACCATCACCGGATCAAGATCATGAAATTCTCTCTTTAACATCATTGCGGGTCTATCTACAGTAGGTGGACTGCAGCAATTCAAGAAGGCAGCTCACCACCGCCTTCTCAAGGTCAACTGGGGACTGGCACTAAGTGCTGGCTCAGCCAGCGACTCATGTCCCACAAGTGAATAAAAACAAACACTGCAGTTTGGACAGCATTATTCACCCAAGTATTAGCCTGACCGAGAACCGCACTAAATCCAGGTAACACCTCCCAGGGTGGATGTACTGGCTCGGAAGGTGTACAGCTCAGATTTATCAAAGCGACATCCAGCACTAAAGGGTTAAATTATGAGGACAGGTTGCATAGACCAGGTTTGTAGTTAGAAGGCTAATGGTGATCAAATTGAGGTGCCTTAAGATGTTAAAGAATACAACAGTGTATACCTATCTACCCTGATTCCCAAAAATAGCATCTTACACTGACTACAATTAAAAAAAATATAACTTAATTCCTCATTTGCTCAACCAGGTCCAAATTATCGACTGACAACCCAATTCTAGAGGCAATTACAGAACAAGAAGGTGAAACTTTTAATGCAGAGGGTGAAGCGTTTGGGTGAACTCTCTCATCCAAAACTATTGAGAATGAGGATCAGTTGAAAATGTTAAAACCATGATCAATAGGCTTGAACAGGTTCAAGGAGCTGAATGACCTCTCCTTCTTCCTATACTACTAAACAACATTATTGTGGATATCACAAACAAGTCTTTACTTTCTGAACAAAATTATTTTTAAGGTTTAATGTCAATTCATACTGGATAGGCCAAAGCTGAGATTCTGAGTATTATTTCCAAGATTTCCTTATTCATTCATAAAATGAGGGCATTGCTGGCTACGCAGCATTTATTGCCCATTCCTAATTGTTGACCACATTGCTGTGGGTCTGGAGTCACATGTAGGCCAGGTAAGGATGGCAGTTTCCTTCCCTAAAGGACATTACTGAACCAGATTGGCTTTTCCCCAACAATTGACTCATGGTCATTTTCAGATCCTTAATTCCAGATATTTTATTGAATTCAAATTCCACCATCTGCCATGGGTGGGACTTGAACCTGGGTCCCCAGAATGTTATCTGGGTCTCTGGATTAACAGTCCAGCAATAATACCATTAGGCCATTGCCTCTCCTGTACACGTGAAGATGCACAGTGAATTGCCTCTAGTTATCACAGTGTCCTCTCGCCCTCTGAGGCTCAAATTTTATCTGAAGAGTTAAAAATTTGGAAATTTTCGGGGTAGTCTAATCCTTCTCACTCTTGCAGCCAACCCCTAGACGATTCCCTCCAGGAATACCATGGTATTTTTGTTAAATATAATCTCTGAAAACCTCAAAATAATTTTCTATAGTTAGAGCTTTTGAAAAAACTTAAAGGCAAGCAAGTTTCTCATCAAAGAGACAGTCATCGTCAAAGGCTTAGTTGTTTCTGATAGACATGAGCAGACGGAATGTGGCGGGTGGTTAAAATCTTCTGATGCGGTTACATTCAGATCAACAATATTTGAGATTCGTTTGAGGCATTTACCCCTTGGATCTAACTTAAGAAATTTAGCATGCCTGGATGAAGTATTTCCAAACTGATACACAGTCGATCAACAGGCAGAATGATTGATCACAACGGTTGCGCCTTAACCAGCCAAAGCTGGAATTATTGAATGAAGTGTACTTACTCATGATGGAAGCCAATATCATGATTCCCTACAACCACAAACAAGTCTGTGCTGGACGAGTGCCTGAACATCATCTGAAAACGCTTCACATCATCTTTGAAATCCTATTAAAGATTCACAGCATTAGTGAATTATAGTTTAACCATTTTCCCTTAAGTCTTTGAATATCTGCCTATTGAGAATCAAGGAAACAGACTATACAATCCTTCCACTAAAGAACAAAAATATCCCTAACAATTTCTATAATTCACAAGACAATCATTGCCCTAAAAGAAAGAAGTATTGACCTGTATATAGCACCTTTCATAAATACAGGATATCTCAAAATACAACCAATGCAGCATAGTCAGCATTGTAATGTTGGAAATGTGGTAGGCAAGCGAGCTCCCATGTGGCAAAGGGCCAATCTGTTTTTATGATGTTAATTGAGGAATAAATATTGGCCAGAACACCAGCTTTACCTTCTCCAGTCTTCTTCAAAACAGTGTCATGGGATAGGGTTATGGTTAGGAATATCACCACTCAACAGAGCAGGAGAGGCCTCGATTTAATATCTTCTCTCAAAAGATGACCACTTCCAACAGTGCAGCATTCCCCAATACCGCACCAGAAAATCAGTCTTAAACTTTGCGCTCAAATCCTGGATTGGGACTTGAACCTATAACCCTAATGAGGGGGTAGGTTTGGGGGGTGTGAGGGGTGCGGGGGTGTGCAGAGGTGAGAGGAGGTAAGAGAAAGAATATTGAACTGGGATCTCTGCAGCAAATTACAAGACAAACTGAAAACTATTTCCAAACAATTTCATGCATTTGAATTTAACCTTGCCAAAGATGTGTTTCTTACAAATTCTGGCAGCAAGGATTTAAACAACTGAATATTTCTTAAAGGATTTTTTAAATTTCAGAGCTACAAATCATAATGTACTGCATTATTGCAAAGATTTATAAAGTGTTGGACTACTTATCCACAGCATCCTTATTTAAGAGGTAAAGAACTATGAATGCTGGAAATCTGAACTTACAGCAGAAAGTGCTGAAAATACACAGGAGGGCAGTCAGCACCTGGGCACAGTCAATGTGAAGGGGAATTCTGGCTCTCACTACAAAGACACTGCCTGATCCGCTGAGTAACTCCTGCATTTTCTTCTTTTGTGTCATCCTCACTTTTCTTCTACCTAAGACATCTAGTGAAGTATCGTGAGAGCAAGTCAAAGCAGGCCTCTGAGACAGTGCTGACACTGACTTCCCCTCAAACTCTTCTGCTTCATTTATTTGGAATGTGGCTCCTGAAGCTCCTGAATGCTGTGCCAGGGCTCCCATTGCAATTTACTGGTCTCTGCAAAGTTCTCTCTCATGGAAATGTTACCAAGATGTGAATGTCAGCAACTTAAGACCTTGTAGCCTTGTTTCATATGAGCGCACTGCCTGTCAGATCAGCTGCCCTAAGCTGTTATGACAGTAAGCCTCAATGCTCCACTGACTGGCCTTCTCTGCAAACCTGCTCTCGCACAAGTCTCTGCTGTCCGTATCCCAACATAAGTGATCCAAAGCAGAATAAAGTTAATATAAGGCAAGTAAAGTTAAGACATGGCAGCACAGCTCAGTCAATGGAACGTATAGCCTGACGTATGTACCCGTGAAATGTGGCAAGTCATAGACCCTACCACGATACTGTAGATGAACACGTGTGCTGTCACATACAGAAACCCGAGCTCCGAGTTTGTGGAGCTCAAATGATGGCTGGAAATACTGTGGCACATCCACAACGCTAAGACCTATGTGGATTACATATTCGGAGAGGTAGTCACACTGCATCTTAAGGACCTGGTGACCGCCTGGCAGGCCACGAGAAACAGTGAGGTTGTGCAGGAATCCCCTGGCGTCCCATCCACAAATGTGGCACCATGAGCAATTCAGCTGACCAGGACAGGAAGAAGAGCAAAACAGAGCAGGAATTTGTTAGTGAGGGGAACATTTCTGTCACCACAGTCACAACTCCAGGGCGGTATGTTTATCTGATGTCAGGGTCAAGGATGTCACAAAGTGGCTGCAGGACACTGGGGGAGCAAGGAAGCGTGTAAAGTCAGCAGTCATGGTCCATGTTGCTACCAAAGGCTGGGTTAGGGACAGTGTGGTCCTGCAATCTGAATTTTGGGAGCTAGGTAGAAAGTTAGCAAGCTGGGACCTCAAGTGCAGTAATCTCCAGATTACTCGCAGTCACGTGCAAGTAACTATAGAAGGATAAGGCAGATAAATGTTTAGCCAGAAAGATAGGAAGGGCTTTAGATTTCTGAGACTGACTTATACCACCGTTAGAAGCTGTAGTACAGGTCATACCTGAACAGACCTGGGACAGAGTTCCCTGTGGGGCTTTCTGCTAGTGCCATTGGGTAGACTTTAAACTAATTTGACAGGAGTATGAGAGCCCAGAAAAAATATTAGACAAGAGGTTCACAAAATACAACAGGTAGCACTAGCATACAGAATAGTCAGAGCAAGGGAGAAAGTAATGAATTCTACATCAGGGTTACTACAATGCAGCAATGTGAATGCACAGAGTGTAGTAAATGAGGCTGGGGAGTTACAGACACAGATTGCCATGTGGAACTGTGATGCTGTGGCAGTGACAGAGACCTGACTCAATGAAGGGGAAAACTAGATATTAGATATTTCTGGGGACATGGTATCGAGAAAAGGAAGGAAAGGAGGAGGGGTGTCAGTATTGGTTAAGGACAACATTGCAGTGCTGGAGAAAGAGTATGTCTCAGGGAATTCAAACAGAATTAATTTGGATAGAGCTAAATAACAAAAAAAAGGTGCAATTAGATTGTAAGGTGTAGCCTATTGATTACCAACAAGTGGAAAGGATGTAGAGGAACAAATCAAGGAACAAGGAGCTTGGGAATTCTACAGCCTTCTGGACTCAATATAGAGCTCAATAATTTTAGTTAAAAACCAAAAGAACTGCGGATGCTGTAAATCAGAAGCCAAAACAGAAATTGCTGGAAAAGCTCTGCAGATGCTGTCATACCTGCTGAGCTTTTCCAGCAATTTTTGTTTGAGTCAATAATTTTAGGGCCTGAGTAGCCTTTCCCATGTCCTTCTCCCAACCCCCACACACCAGACCTTAGAATAACATGGACTGCTACCACAACCAACTCATTGTCAACCACTAATGGTCCCCACCAGCAGCTACTGGTTTACCCCAGGCTGACCTTTATCCATTCCTCTGTCTGCCCAGTGCTGTTCTCTCTTTGGGCTTTACTTCCACCTATCATTTACTCCTCCCACTTGCCCCCCACCCCATCTTCAGTATATATACCAACCTTTTCCTAGTTACAATCAGTTCTGAAGAAGAGTCACTGGAGCTGAAAGGTCAACTCTGCTTTCTCTCCACAGATGCTGCTGAACCAGCTGAGTTTTCAAAGCAATTTCAGTTTATGTTTGTGTCATTCTGTATGTTTAGACTTGTACGAGGATAGAGGTGATCGAACTTCAAAAGGAATCTAGCAATAAACTACCTGGAGCCTGTTCCTGCTAATCCTCTCTTAACCTGCTTAACAACATCGATATAATCCAAGATAAGGTCTAGTCTCTCAGGGAAGATAAGATTGTTGACTTGAATGACGGGATACACTGAAGAAGTGTGTAAAGAATGTGATAAAGCATTAATGTGAATTAAAATACTTGGGTCACACCATAGCTAAGAGTACCAAATTTTTAACACAACTGTATGCAATGGACTGTATGTGTCAGATAGCCAGGTACCTCCCTCTGAGAAGAGGGGCAATGGATAGGCTGAATGGCCAAGGTCTTTTCCCCAGGGTAGGAGAAATCCAAAACTAGAGTGCATAGGTTTAAGGTTGAGAGGGGAAAGATATAAAAGGGACATCAGGGGCAACCTTTTCACACAGACGGTGATGTGTGTATGGAATGAGCTGCCAGAGGAAGTGGTGGATGCTGGTACAATTACAACATTTAAAAGGCATCTGGATGAGTACATGAATAGGTTTGGAGGGATATGGGCCAAATACTGGCAAATGGGACCAGATTAATTTAGGATGTCTGGTTGGCATGGACAAGTTAGACTGAGGAGTCTGTTTCCATGCTGTACAATGTATGACCTAACACTCTAAGAGAGACGATACAATGATTTGTTCCAAAAACAGACATTGCTGGAAAAGTTCAGCAGGTCTGGCAGTATCTGTGGAGAGAATGCAGAGTTAACCTTTCGGGACCAGTGACCCTTCCTCAAAACTCAAACTCAGTTCTGAGGAAGGGTCACACGACTGAAAACGTTAACTCTGATTTCTCTCCACTGCCAGACGTGATGAGCTTTTCCAGCCATCTCTTATTTTGTGTCAGATTTACAGCATCCGCAGGTCTTTTGGTTTTTATTTAATGATTTGTTAACAGGATATTCATGCCGTTTTACTAAACAGAGTACGAGCATGGGGCCAACGTTTCTCTCAAGCCACAAAAGGTACACGCCCTGCTACCAGCACCAGTAAGGAGGGGGTACGCTGTAAATAGGTTGTTATTCTCAGCATAACATTCCACAGAAGCATATACTGACTTGTACTGCTTTTGGTGCACCATGGTTTGATAAAAACATTTTTTGGGGCATATCTCAGGCACTTAATCAAAAGTAGATGCCGGTATGACCCAGAACACAGTACCTCTGGTGAGCTCCATTTCCCCTCGTCAAACAGGTCACCAAGAACGAACACAACATCTGGTTCAAAAAACCACGAGGCAGTCTGAAAAGCACGCTCCATTTGCCATTCCCTGGAGATGAACAGCACAAGTTTCCAGCATTATTGCTTGCAGCATCGTGCAAGAAACGTTACAAAGTTGTAACTTCTCTTCACATCCCTACATAACAGCAGCCACTGAACCTTAAAGTAGGTCAAGCTCTTAAGTGCTCTGTGATGTGCAGAATAGGGGATGTTAATTGGGACTGAGGAATTGAAGGAAAACTTACAGAGCCTATTGCCGTTCCTGAACCTCTCAGAAATTCAACTCTACCAGCAAGGAATTCAACTTAATTCTCTCCTGACTACAACATTTAAATCAGATTAATCTTGAGATTACCACTGCTATTAAAAGGCAAGGGTAATTACTAAATTTCCTTTTTGCGTGATACCAATTTTATTTAGTCTTTTTATTTATTTCACAAATGACTTATCTTTAGGCTGGAGATTCACTTCGAGTTTTGACCATGTGATTTCAATAGTTGCTTTGATGTTTTGTAGCAGTTTTAGTGTTCAGTCAAAATTGCTTCACTTACATGACTGGATGTGAACAGAAAAAATCAACTGTGAATTTACAGGAAATTCTGAGGAGAAGGTTTACACGAAAATATTAGTCTCACTTCTGATTTTCCAAATGCTGGTATGTTTGCTGTTTGCATTTCATCACCTCCTGCATTTTTGCTCTTTGTCCTCCTGGACAACATTTGTTTAATTTTCCACCTGGCATGATTACACTGTGATCAGAACGCATATTGACAATTTGCTGCAATGCTAACAACACACTAGTAAATGTTCACTCAATAGACAGAATCCCAACAATGTGGAAGCTGGCCATTCAGCCCATCGAGTCCACTCTGGCCCTCTGAAGAACATCCCACCCAAACTTACCCTTCTACCTTATCACTGTAACCCTGAATTCCCATGGCTAATCTACCTAACCTGTACATCCCTGAACACTATGGGCAATTTAGCATGGCCAATCTACTTCATGTCCATATTTTTGGACTGTGGGAGGAAATCCAGGCAGACACGGGAGAATGTGCAAACTCCACACTGACAGTCACCTGAGGGTGGAGTTGAACCCAGGTCACTGGCGTGGTGAGGCTGCAGTAAATTTTGTTCTTGATCATGACATAACTATTACAGTTTTGGAATCAGGATATGCTACATTGTAGGATTTTTTTTTAAATGCTGCCCGTTTATTTCTTAAAGGTACAGGGAGAGGCTGAATAGGCTGGGAATGTTTTCCCTGGAGTGTTGGAGGCTGAGGGGTGCCTTATACAAGTTTATAAAAGCATGAGGGACATGAATAGGGTAAATAGTCAAGGTCTTTCCCCAAGGGTAGTGGAGTCCAAAACTGGATGCATAGGTTTAAGGCGAGAGGGGAAAGATTTAAAAGGGACCTAAGGGGAAACTTCTTCACGCAGAGGGTAGTGCATGTATGGAATGAACTGCAAAGGGAAGTGATGGAGGCTGGTACAATGACAATTTAAAAGGCAGCTGGATTGGTATACAAATAGAAAGGGTTTAGAAGGATATGGGCCAAATGCTGGCAAATGGGACGAGATTAATTTGGGATATCTTGTCGGCATGGATGAGTTGGACTGAAGGGTCTGTTTCCACGCTGTACATCTCTATGACACTATGTAAAAATGTGTGGCTAAGTGGTAGTGACCCAACCCTCTGCCAAGAGGCGCCGGTTCAAGTCCCACCTACTCCAGTGGTGTATAACACCACCTCTGGACAGATTGATTAGAAAAATAGGCTAATAAATAAGGTAAACAAAAGACTGCATACCAGCAAAAAAAATGGAGAGTTAGCAGGCTCAAAACAGCTGAGGTCAAAGGTCTCATGTTGTAGGTGTCTGAAAGGGTTAATACTGAAGACTGTCTTTAGTAAAACCCACTATGGTGATGTTGTATGGACCTGTCAGAAGCATAGTTCAGCATCTCAAATGGGTGAGATCTCGTGAGGTCTCTGGTACAATGTCTAATGTTGTCTGTAACTAGCTGTTAACATGCAATAAGTCTTGTTAACTGCAGGAGATTTGGGAGATACTCCCTTCCTTTAAAAGTGGTTTTCTGCAGTACAGTGGACCAAGCAGGCCCCATAGTTTGCTATATTTAAACAGGATGGTGGTAGTAACTTTCATCACAAGCAGCAGCTCCAACAGTATAGCACGCTGGCGTGCCCTAAGACAGTGGGAAACACGAGTTGGCCTGATAGATTCTGTGTGCAGGATCATGTTAAATTAAATGTTCAAAAATTCACACCCCTCACCATAACACTCTCCAATGCAGTACTGAGGGAATGCATCACAGACCCCTTCCTGCTCTCTTGGTTGTATGTAAAAAATCCCATGGTGGTGTTTTGCAGAACAGCAGGGGCGTCCCAGCCAATATTTATCCCTCGACCAACGTCAGTATGAAAAACAGATAATCTGGTCATTGTCGGATTACTGTTTGTGGCTGTTTGCTATTTGCTAACTGGTTACCACGTTTCCTGCGTTACGACAGCTACTGCACTTTAGAAGTAATTAATCAGCTGTACAGTGCTTGTGCCCTGAGGTTGTGAAAGGCACATTATAAATGCAAGGCTTTCCATCTGAAATAACTGGCAGAGTGCAGGCATTTCTTATTATGTAAGTTGCTTTTCAAAGTACAACACCAGGAGCACTGGAAGTAGATCTTTGCCTGCAAGTACTATTAACTGGGTTTCAAATCTTATCCAGTACCCTGGTCAAAATATGTTAGCTTTCCTCTAGAATACAGGGTGCTTCTGATATAAGTTACCCCCAAACAGCTCCTGCAAGCTATTTATAGTGATAGGATAGTCACGAAATATCAGTAATGCATTTAAATGACTGATCTATGCGGAGATCCACACTGTGTGAGCCGTGAAAGCATCACTGTGGAGGAGCATCAGGTGCCTACAGCACTCAGTGCTGTTGCCAGCTCACTACACGAACGCACTATTAGCAGTGCCTTCTGGGTGGTGCCAACATCAAACCTGCTAAACCCTGAACTGATGAATGTGAAATGCAATACCTTGTCCATGCCCAACAATCACATTAGCGATGCAAGGTATGACTTTTTTCCCCAATTAACCTTGATTGAGGGTGGGGTGTTTGGAGGAACTGTTAACATAGATTAATAAAACAAGATGAGATTTTTCAAAATCAAACAGTTGTTGATCAGGAGTCAGTGTGGGTCAGCATTTAAATTAGCGTGAATGGCAAGGGAATGGAGCTTGCTGGGAGTTAGGACATTGGCAGAGTTTTGATTGACCTCAAGTTTATGCAGCATCGATTAAGGAACCAACCAACCAGTTGGCACTGTCCAGTCTAAAGGCATCGATGACAGTTTCTGAACCAGATGTGCTGAGACAGATGCAAAGTTAAGCAATGTTATAGAGGTGCTCCTTTATGGTCAGTTTCTGAATAAACCAAATACTTTTTCGAAATGAAATGAATTCCAAAATGTGCCGACTATTTCTTGTGTATCTTTCAAAATGGGCGCAATGCAAACACTTTTCTGAACCAGGGTAAACCCACAAGGTGAGCCCAAGAATATGACCAGCTCTGCCAGATGGTAGGAATCAGGCTGCAAGTAGTCTTGGGTATAAGTAATTTCCAAATAAAATTTCCTAATCTTGCACTGGTTAAGAAGACTCTGACCAGGATGCATTAATGTTACTAGTGAAAACCTATCACCCACCTGCTGTGAGGGAATACAGCGTGACCAATAATCAATGTGTTTATACAACAAAACCAGAATTTGCTGGAAAAGCTCACCAGGTCTAGCAGCGTCTGTGGAGAGAAATCAAGGTTAATGTTTTGGGTCAAGTGACCATTCCTCAGAACTGAGACTCAATGCGTTTATGTCAGTTTGCAGGGTCATTTCAACAGTCAACTCCAGTTTAATCATTTCTTCTGTGTTCACCACTCATTGGGCCTGTTTCCATGGCTGACATCCCTTAGCACCAACAGTCAGCATGAATTAAAACATCTTGATCTGTATTTAATGCACACACTGCAGCTGTATTCTCATTTCCAAACTTTTTTGTGCATCATCTGCCCCTTGTTGTTTCTGCTTGCAATTTACTTTTGTGTATGGGATCTGGGTGTCACTAACCAGGCCAGTATTTATTGTGTCTCCTCGGGGCAGCTAAGAGCCCTTGCTGTGGGTCTGGAGTCACATGTAGGCCAGACCATGTAAGGATAGCAGATTTCCTTCTCCAAAGGACTTTAGTGAACTAATGTTTATTTTTAACCACAATGAATATGGCCATTAAATGAGCTATTTATTCCATTATTTAAAACTGAATCCAAATTTCACAATCTGCCACGGGGAGAGGGAGATTTGAACCTGTATCCCCAGAACATAAGCCTCGGGTCCTGGATCATGAGTGACATTACTGCAACGCCACCATCTGAAACAGGATACAGTCAAAAGGTCGGGTTTTTGGTTATAAAAACCGAAAGAACTGCAGATGCTGTAAATCAGAAACAAAAGCACCTGCTATGTTCATCCAGCTCTACACCTGGTTAATTCTGAACTCTGATTTCTCTTCACAGATCCTGTCAGACCGGCAGAGCTATTTCTGTTTTTGGTCTACAGCTTGTTCATGAGGATTCAAGCCACATATATTTCTGGCCATTGGAATGCTCAACTTCAGCAAAGGGCATTCAAAAACCACGGTCTGAACTTTTGTTCCTCCCTGGCCAGCTTTTGATATTTGGCAGCTTTGATTTCAATCTGCGTGTGTGTGTGCCTTACCTTCTCAGTTTGTCGAGCCAGTGTCCTCTCAGAGCTCCCAGGAGATGTGTATCAGCCAAGAACAAAGCCTTCAGCACGGGTTCGGAGGATCCTTGCGGTTCTGCTTGTGCTTTAAGGGGAGGCCACTCACATCTGAGGATCACCACGTAGTAAATGCCCAGCTCACAGAACAACGCCACTACGGTCCCCAGAGCCAGCAGCTTGAGGAATAGCCAGAGCAGCACCTCCTGGTGAAGCCACCTCCTGATCAACGTCCGAGTCCATACGGGATGGATACACAGCCCGAACATCATTCCGTGACCAACTCCACTCTAACAGAACACACACAAGGCCCTCGCTGGCACCGCTCTGTTACCGTCCTCCTTCTTCTCCCACCTTCCCCCCCACCCCCCAACTCTCTCACTGCCCCAGACACGATCTAATTAAAAACCTCGCGCTTCGAATTCATTACACGCATTACAGCAAATAAAGCAATCCCTTGCAATGGGATAAGAATCAAAGCAACAACTTTGCTAAAATGCAAAGCAAAACGAAATGAATTAAAGAGATCTGGAGTGATCCGTACACGTTGGGTTCACAAAACGGAAGAAACCACAATATATTCCAAGAGGTTCGCGTCGTTAAAGATCGCAATCACAGACGGGTTTTTTTAAGGCATCGCCTTTCATTCATTTGACGTTTAGGAATTGACTGATAGAATAACGAAATTGCATTCCTCTATGTCTCGTTTATTTGTCTAAGTGCGAGGGCTCTAGTCTGAAAATTGATCTGCACACGTTTTCAGACGAAGGACTAACCGTTCTCACCCCCGACCCCCCCGTCCCCCCGTGTACTCCAATCAGCGCAGACTGTTCAGCGCTCTGTTACTGTTACTTCACGCCCACCTCCCCCTGACTGCAGCCTTCAGTGAAAGATCAGCTCGCAGCGAGTGAGGGGAGCATAGTGTTCCAGCTCTTCAAAAACATCCTGCCTCTCTTAAAGGGGAGCTACACTACCTCAAGGCAAGTTACTGCCGACTGGAATGAGAAAAGGCGATTGTGAAGAAAGGAGATGGAGCTGCAGGGCAGGGAAGAGGTCACCCAGTGCACAGTGTATACCGGGGCTTTTAGAACTGCAGCGCACTGGGAGGGAAGAGGCCATGATGCAGGAGAGGCTGTGAGGAAGCCCTCAAGGAACGACTTCCAAAGGGAATGAGAGCAAATTGCAGGGGCAGGTCGTTTCCAGGGTCTGGTGCCAAGGACCTGGCAAAAATAACGCAACAAGTTTCAATGAGCTGATGCAGGTGGTCAAGATCAGGGAGCGTATCTTTAAATGATCCCTCTTATCTCCAACGCCTTCAACCTCCACTGCTTGATGAATAACACCCCCAGCGCTCAACCATCAGCTGCCATACCTACCAATGCCAGTCTCACGCCCACCCCCTCCACAATCCTCCAATGATACATCCAGAGCAGATACATGCTTCAAGCGGAACATATCAGCTGCCAGTGCAGACATAAAGTGATCTCTTTCTGTGCTACAAACGTTCAGTGGTTCTCTGTCTTGCTGAACAAGGTGCCATGAAACAAGGAAATGCAGCAGAAACAGCAGGGAATATGTAAACCTACAACCGCTGAGCCCTGACAGAGAGATGGTGCTCCATGTTATGCCCTCAGCAGTAACAGAATCCATTGTTTCCAGCATCACCTGGAGCATTTTAGATGACAGTGTACAATTTCTCAACTCCCACTTCATCCTGCTGTCTGGAAATCTGCGGATGGTATGACCTTTTGTTTTCCAACTCATCTGCTTCCCTCACACCAGCCTTTCCCTTCTGAAAGCCAAGAACAGCCACCTGCTCAGCCATGGACAGCGCATGACTTTACCTGGCACACTCAGCTACCAGCTCAGATACTGGTGCCACATAAATTATAAAGAGTTGCATTGGGTCGCCATTGGCTCGTGGTAAAGAAACTGGGTATGATTAGGCAGCAGACAGGCCAGGAGGAAAGCAGAGTATACCTGCCAATTCACCGGAGGGCAAGGTCAGAGACCAGCTTTACTGAAAGATGCTCATATTTTGTTCAAGGATGCTTACAGGAGAAATCTGATGAGCATGAATGCTGAGATGCTGAATGCATTGGCATTGCTGCCAGATAGTGCTATCATTGTTCAGTCATAATGGTACAGTGGTACATCTGTACCTCTGTGCCAGAATCTCTGGGTTCAAGATCTTCAGGACTTGAGGGACTTCACTTGCTTCCATTATATTCCTTTTTCTTCAACCAAGGTGTCCCTTTCACTGAGACTAACAGTGGTCATGACTGTTCCAATTCCCCTCCCACCCAGATCAATGATAGGGCTCCCTTTGTCTTCACCTCCTAGTCCACCAGCCTCCACATTCAGTGGATCGTTTTCTTGCAAACACATCTTCACAATTCCTGCTCTTTAAGCATTCTGAAGAGAATGTTACCCTACAACTCTCTGGTCCACTTCCCAATCACGCCAACAGCCTTCCAGGCAGGTGCAGGTGAAACAGCTGCCCTTTTAACTTCTCCCTCTGGGGCCTGAAATATTCCATTTGGCTGAAACAGCAAGCTATCTGTATTTCTTTCAGTCACATTATTTAGTATTGCAGTCTCCTTAACACGACGGACACCAAACACTGGTGGTTTATGAAACATCTTTGTTCAGTCTGCAAGCATAACCCAACTTGCCAGCTGTTACAAAAGCACGGTGAAAATTGTTCAGAAATCGTGTGTGTCATTTCTGTATTTTCATTAACTTGAGAACTTTAACTCTCTGCAATATCTGGGATTTGAGTTAATATTATTCAGACCTATCATTCTGCTAGCTGAAGAAGGTTAACAACTACACCTCTGTAAGTGATTCCCACAGTACAACACTTACTGTTTATAAAACAGATTTATTTATCCCTCATGGACTGCGTATTTGCAAATTGCCCATTTATTTTCTAGAAAGCAATCGAAATACTTGTTGTACTTGAGCAGAACCATGATCTCCTAGCATCTCCTCACACCACTATTACAGTAGCACAAGTTCTGACTCAACATGACCTGTTCTATAGAAATACTAGAGTATAAAAGTGGTACAGCTAGTGCAGACGGTCTATCACCATTCACTTGCTATCACATTTTTGGCAAAAGAATATTTATATGCAAGTCCCTGTGCCCCACTCTCACCTGATTTGTGCATGTGCAATTTGAATCAATCGATGAAGAATTCAGCAAGCTGGCAGCCTCTTTATCAGAATGGAATCTATGATCCCAGTGCAAAAAAAGAGATGCCATTATCCACCTGCACATTACAAACAGTTGCACAGTCATTTGACAGGAGCTGGAGATACACGGGCCCAGGTTTTTCAATGGCTATATAGTCATTTCTATAGCACAGATGGCATTTGTGCTGTGGGACAGTGCAGGACACCCAGTCATTGCAAACAGTGAAGGAAATGCCCAGGAAAGAGCCTCCAAATTACCCCACATACACATGCAACTAAACCACCCGCAGCCACTTATGCAGTTCCCGTCTCCCCACAACACCTTGGAACAAACAACTATCTCTCCTTTCTCCAGGCCTTGACATCTTCACCTCCCTTGAGGCCCAATATCCTTCCTCCTCCACCCGTCTACCCCAGGTCTTGAAGACATAGCCTCCCATGCTGCCAGAACCCCCCGAACCCTGTTCTCACATCATCACACTCCACCCGCTTGCCACTCGGACACAATAAACCCTCTGCCTTTGGGTCTTGACATAATCTCCTGCAGCCAAAACCCAATCCTTGTCCACCACCATCCTCCTTCCCTGCAGCCTTTCAGGATTTAACACTCCATCACATGGCACACACTGCGGTGCTGCCACAGCCTACACTTCTTGCCGCCTCCAAAACACAAGAGATTCACTGCCCTATTTAGTGGCAGAGTCAGAAGGCCTTCATTCATTGAAAAGGCACCTGGATCTGCATGTGAAGTGCTGTAACCTGCAAAGCTATGTGCCAGGTGCTAGAAAGTTGGATTAAAATGGGCAGTTAAGTTTTAGATGGGGCCACACAGGTAGTCTGCATGTCTTGCTATAATGTTCCTCTGGTTGTAACCATGTTAGCACACTGCATTACTTTCTGATATTAAGTGCTTTCACCTCCACTTTATCGGATTATAGTCTCGGATTATATTGGAGAATGTAATTTAACATTAAACCACTATATTGCATGGCTCTGTGTGAGTAATGCCATTGTAGATCTTTCATTAATACTATAAAAATGGCACATTGGGAAGCAGTTCCTATTGTTTGAGCTTCACATTTTGTTCACCAGATCAAAGTTGCAGGAAACTAAGAACCGTGAAGCTAGTGGCTCAGTTAGAAGCACACTTGCCCCTTATCACAGAATTCTGGATGTAAGTTGAGGTCCAGCGCTAGAGTGGAAAGTAAATCAAAACTGATGCTCCAATGCAGTATTGAAGAGGCACAACACTGGGGGAGGTACCGCCTTTCATCCATGATATATACAGCTCTATGACTCGATGTTAAACAAGATACAGTTAGCTCTCAGAAAGACATAAAAGATGATCCCGGGTATGGATGGATTGTCTTATGAGCAAAGATTAATCAGGTTGGACTCTATTCATTGTAGGTTAAATAAAAGGTTATCTCATTGAGATGTGTGGGGTTCTTAAGGGGCTTGACAGGGTAAATGCTGAGATGATGTTTTCCCTTGTGGGAGAATCTAAGACTGGAGGCCATAATCTCACAATAAAGTGACGCCAATTTAAAAATGAGAATTTATTCTTGCCAGAGAGATGTGGGGCCATAGTCCTTGTCTATATTTAAGGCCAGTATAAATAGAGTCTTGATCAGTTGGGGAATCAAGGATTATGGTAAAAGAGCAGGAAGGTGCAAGCAATGAGTGTTGAACCAGCCATGATCCTACTGAATGGCCCAACAGCCTGCTCCTGTTCCTATTTCTTATCATCTGATCCTATGGCACTATTCTGATGAAGAGCAAAGGGTATCTTCAGTGTCTTGGTCAATTCATTCCTCAATCAACATCACAAAAACAGATTATCTGGCTGTTATAACATTGCTGCTGTGGGATCTTTCTGTGCACAATTTGGACACGTTTTCTTCATTATAAATGATTACACTTCAAAGTAATTTATTGGCTGTAACGAACTTTGAGATGTCTAGTGGACACAAAACATTCTATAGAAGTGCATGTCATTTTTTTCAAAAATTACATCAAAAGGAAGAACATAGTAAATGGAAGATGTAGACCATTTGCTGTTTCAAGTCTGCTTCATCCAAATTCATTGCTGATCTGATTGTGGCCTCAACTCCACTTCCCTGCCTGCCCCCACATCCTTGACTCCTTTGTAGACTAAAATTCTGTCGAAATCAGCCTTGAATATATCCAATGTCCAGCTACCACTGTTCTCCAGGGTACAGAATTACAAAGTTTAACAACCCTCAGAGATTTCTGTTCATCTCCATATTAAATGGGAGACACACTGTTGTGAAAGAGCCACATGGTTCTAGACTCCCACGTAAAAGGAATCATTCTCTCAGCGACTACCTCATGAAGACCTCTCAGAACGTTTCTGTCTTAATAAGATCACCTTTCACTCTACTATACCCCCATGAGTACTGGCTCCCTTTTTTGAAAATCTTCCTTAAGGCATCCCCCATCATCTCAGGATATACCTAATAAATCTTCTGTGAACTATCTCCAATGCAAGTATGTCCCTTATGCAGGCCAAACCTGCATAGCATACTCTCAGTGCAGTCTCACCAATTTCCTATTCAGTTATAACAATACTCTCTACTTTTATACTCCATTTCTGCTTGCAATAAAGGCTACCTTTATTCATTTTAGCTACCAAAATACTTGCAGTTCCTGCATGCTGATGTTTTGTGAATCATGTAATGAGGATACCCATATTTCTTGCCATTTAAATAACATACTGCTTTTCTATTCTTGCTTCCAAAGTGGGCAATCTGTCTCTTCTCACATCACATACCATCTGCCATTTTTTGTCCACAGACTTAAACCCATTTTTTCCCTTTGCAGTCTCTTTGTGATGACTTAAAACTTGTTTTCGTCCCTCTTTTGTATTGTTAGCAAATTTGACAACAATGCAGTTGGTCATTAACATAGATAGTAAATGTTTGATGACCCACCACTTACCCCTGCTGTAGTTAACAGATTACTGAGCCGAACATGATCCAATTATTGCTAATCTTTGTTTCCTGTTAGTTGATCAACACTCTAACCATGTTAATATCTTACTCCAAAACCCTGAGCTTGAATCTTGTGCAGTAATCTTTTGTATATACGACACCTTCTCAAATGCCCTTTGGAAGTCCAAATATATTGCAGCTGCTGGTGCCTACTAATGCACCTTGCTTGTTAATCTACAGAGAACACTAATAAATTGTTTAAACATGATTTGCCTTTCACGGACAACTATGAGAAACTAGACACATGAAAACACCATTTTAGCATTCTTTTTGCTAAACTTACATTAACTTACAATGTTACAACACACACTCTGCACCTCATTAAAGTGCTTAATAAAGTATAGAAATAGCAGCCAGATTGTGCAGAGCAAAATCCCCAGATTACAATCAAAGAAATTGTTGCTTGGCGAGCGAGCCAACCACAGAACATTAGAAAGGAAGTTACTAGTAGGAAGATAAATCCCAGCCAGAATACACAGGGAAATCAGCAGCTATTCATCAATTGTGTAATGGAATTTCTTACATCCATCTGGGACAGTTGACAATGTTTTGGTTTAACATCTCACCAAACATTAACCCTAATACCATGAACTTTCATCTTGTAATCTTTTATGTGGCACCTTATCGAGTGCCTTCTGAACATCCAATTGCACTAAATCTACCGATTATGGAATCAAATTATGAAACAAAGCAACAAACACACAGCTGAAGAACTTTTTTTTACCAGAACATATTCTGAACTCACTGCTAATAACCATTTTCTATTTACAAAATTGAAACAACTTCCATGTCCATACCATTATTTCCTCAATAATACCATAATTATCATGTAGCCAGTTCAAATCACATGGTGTGTTGGAACACAAGTGCAACCACAAAGGCTGATAGCCAACATATTTGACCTATTATTCTATTGAGTGATCAATCTTAGCCACAGGGTCTTGTGACACAGTAACAGCATCCCTGTCTCTAGGCCAGGAGGCCTGGGTTAAAGTCCCACCTGCTCCAAAGGTACGTAATAACATCCCTGAACAGGTTGTTTAGAGAATATCTATCAATCTTTATCACTGCATCTCAAGGGCCTGTGGTTGAGTCCCTACCTCTGAGCCAGAAGGCATGGGTTGAAGTCCCACCTGCTCCAGACATATGTCATCACACCTCTGATCAGGTTGATTAAAAATGCAATCTCAGCCACAAAACTGTTGCAAAGTGAAATGGAAGCCAAGTGCTGTGGATAATATCGCAGCAAGGTACTGGTGGCAGCACTCTTTCAGTCAGAAGGCTATGGGTTCAATCCCATACTAGATGAATTTGTATATAATCTTTCCTGGCATAGCAGTGCAGACCTGAGTAAGTACTGCACTGTTACAGGTGCCATCATTTTAGATAAGGCATTAAACTGAATTATTATCCATCCTCTCCTCCGGAATGAATGTAAACACTCCTGTACAGCAGGGAAGTTTTCCCAACTCACATTCTTCTCTAAGTTAACAATATTAAAACAGATCATTAGCTTAGTTATACAGGCAATGCTGGAGAAATTCAGGAGGGTCTGGCAGCAGCTGTGGAGACAGAAAGAGAGTTAGTGTTTTGAATCACGTATGACTCTTCTTCAGACTATAATCTTATTGAGGTCTTATTAGGTCAGTTGCCTTTCGTGAGACCTTGTTATACACAAATTACTTGCATTTTCTATATTTTACAACAGTGACTATGCTTTAAAATAGACATCTGAGGTTGTGAAGGTGCTGTAAAAATTCAAATTCTGTCTTGCTTATAGAAAGGTGGAAACGCTTGCTAACAGGTCACAGCCCTGGCCATTCTTAAATGTTTGACATCTTTTTTCATTTTTAAACTGGGGTTAGAGGGTGGATGATGTTGAGAACACTGAAAGATGAAGTTGACTATTTCAACTACTATTTACACAGAAACATATGAAATAATGTGTTTCCAACATAAAACTTAAAATTACTTAACAACTAATTACTTAACGATTTTATTTAAAAAATATAAAATTTTTTGAACATTTTCTTCAGACTGAATATAGGGATATCACATAGGTAACTCTCTACTCAATCACTCTTGCAGCATGTCCTGCATACATGACTGGGATTACAAAACGTTTGTATTATGTAACTATCCTCCACTCTCTGCATTTTGCTGCTGGAATAATCCATTTATCAAGAGACTGCTGCAATTTTGGCCATTTTACCATAGATTCTACTGACTCTTTGTGGCTAAGTACATAATGCTGTTTTCTATAAAACAGACACAGCTTGGATCCCGCACATATTTCCCGGCAAGAGGGCGGAAAAGTAATTGGTCACAGGGTCTTTGAAAATGTTTCCAGGAGGAACCCAGCCACATGGTGAACAGTCCAATTAATATTTCATCCCTCCAATATGGAAAACAGATTTTGTTTTTGCTTGATGCTCACTTGTAGCCCAGCTTAAACAAGTAGACTTCCATTGGTGTAAATTGTTTTTCCGTCACTATATTACATAACGTACCCAAAATAACAATATGGTGTGCTCTTTAAATGCAATGGAATGGTCTCCAATTTAGATGCAAATGTTAATTCTAGGGTAAATTGTGCTCAGTTTCTCCTCAAATTAATTTCAGTATTGCTGAATGCGAAACCTACCACGAACCAAGCAGTGCATTTGGGTAGGGTTTTAAATGATTATATATCCCTTAATGCATTTAAGAATGGTAGGTTGGTATGGTTTGATTAGTTCAGCTGAAACAAGAAAAATCTTAAGGTAAAATTTAACAAATTACATGAATAAATTACTTTTTAAAAATTACTCATCACTATGTATAGCCCAATCTTAAAATAAGAAATGGATGTTTAAAAAAAATTATAATCTTGTTAGATTGGATGTAGTTAGTTCCTTAGCAATTTTTTTTCAACAATCTAAAATTTGTAAAATATGCTTATTTATAATGCTTGTGCATATAAATTCCATCTTAGATTCTGGAGTCTCATCACATGTTAATAAACTGGTGAATGTGCAGAAATTCCCACTGGTAATTAACTCATCAAGGGCACGGTTAGATTTCTTAACAGGACTGGCTTCTGATCACAGCTCATACCTAACATTTCATGATCTTTTGTACTGGTTATGCATCTGTTGAGTGAATTGCACCAAAAAGGAAACAGTGCAAGTGAACAGCAACTCCAAGTCCTTGCTTTTAAAAAAATGACACATTCTAAATATGTTTGTACATAAGAAAAAAGTGTTGGTCTCATTCATTACTTTTTTCATTTCGTGGCTACTGGACATAATGTTTCTGGAAACGGAAGGCCACATTTTTCACACATTGTCCGTAGACATTTTTCATACTCTTTATTCAGTTTAGCAGATTCTTGCAGAGCATATTTTAAATCTTCAATTTCTTCAAAGAAACCCTGCATTACACAAATAATGATCAAATTAGTCTAAGAACTGTAATAATCCAGAAATAACATTTAAAATGTATGTCTTAACATGTTTATTACTCTTAACATAAAGTAACAATAAAGTAGCTCTGATACTTGCTATCAGAGATAATAGATACTGCAGATGCTGGAGAATCCGAGATAACAAGGGATAACAAGGATTTTGAAGCTTGCTGCTCCTATGACGCTGCTTGGCCTGCTGTGTTCATCCAGCTCCACACCTTGTTATCTCTGATACTTGCTAACTTAGTTTTGAACATTCAATTGAACTGTACCTTGAAGCCACATAACCTTTGTTCGAATACAAGTTAAAAAGCATTGGAATCAACGTGCATTGGAATTTGATCATAAATTATAAATGGTTTGGGAGCAAATACTCAAGCCAAACTAATCATCACCCACTGAATGCAATGAAATACTGACATTTACAGATAGTTTTTAACCAACCCGTTCGGAGATGTTATTACATCTGGTGCAGGTGAGATTTGAATCCTGGCCTCTTGGCTCAAGGGTGGGGATACTTCTTGACAATTTTTTGTTTTAAATTAAGAGTGTAAGGGTGAACATCCTCATCAGTTCAATAATTTCTGATTTACTGCAGAAGATGCCTGTGGTTGTTCAAAGCCAATGATCTCAGACATAGCGTATCACTGCAGGAGTTCCTCAAGTTAGATATTTTCTTCATCAACTTTTAGAGATGTTATTACACATCTCTGAGCAGGAAGGGACACCAGCACTGCACCACAAGAGGCCCTTATAGCATATCTAGATATTTTCCAATCAACCTGCTCTGATATGTCATGACATGCCTTTGTAGCAGGGAGGACTTGAACTCAGGACTCCCGGATTAAAGGGAGGGACACTACCACTGTGCCACAAGAGCCCCTCACAGCATGTCTCCATGAAGTAGTGTGGCAATGGCCACATAAGACAGGGTATCAATGAAATACATAACCAGTTGAAGACGACTGCTCAACTAAATAATGCTTACAACAAATCACCAGTAAAACAATACCTTGTCTAATCCAGCTAGCTCGTTTTGCAGATTCCTTTTCTCTTTTATCAGCTTGTTCTTGTCCTTTTGCAGTCTTTCTATCTCCAACAACAACTCTATAGAGAATCACAAATATTAAAAGGAAATGACAGGATTGCAAACATGGAAGGTGTAACTTGTTAAACCAGCCTGTTTTAATAGTCCCTCTTTTAATTGTTTTGCTCAAATTTCATTTTTTTAAATTAATCCACACACAGGATTCCCTCTGAACTAATGTTATGAAATAGAAGTGTGTAACCCAAGCAAGACCCCCCAAGGTAATTTGTCTGAATATCAAAATCAGACCACTTTGGCCCTCTGCTATGACAAATTTCGTTCAGATAAGAAATTAGCATAAATGTGTAATCCATATTAATTTCTAAACTGTTTATGTGAAAGGTAAAGATTATCAGAGCTGTAAGATGGAATGCGATATTAATATCTAAGTGATGCAGACAGTCTTTTAATAGAGTACACCATTCAAAAGTGAAACAAGGTAATTTACAAATGGATATGTACTCTGGAATTTTGTTAAATTATTTGGTAAGTGAGGAATTGCGTAATACTCTTTATGCTGAACTTGCATAAGACAATGGTTAGATTGCAACTGAAGCATTCTGTATACCATTTCTACAGCAATGTGGTTTGACTCTGAACTGACCTCTGAGCAATTAGGAATGTGCACTAAATGCTGGCCTAGCCAGAGACGGCTATACCCGTGGAACAGATAAAATAACATTCTGGGTGCCCCACCTTAGGAAGGATGTGAATATATTGGAGGGTGTGGAGAACAGGCTTACTGCAATGGTTCCAGGGATGATACACTTCAGTTATGATGTCTGGAGAAGTTGGGGGCTACTTAGGGTACATAAGGAAAAACTATTCCCTCTCATGAAAGGTTTGAAAATGAGTGAACACAGATATAAGAACATTTGTAAAAGAAGCAAATATGACATGAGAAAACACTTTTTCATACAGTGAATAGATAAGAGTCTGCAACGGACAGCCAGGAAGTATGATGGAGACAGGCTCAACTGAGGCATTTGCAGAATAACTTCTTCTCTGAGGGTAGTGAACATATGGAATTCTTTCACACAGAGTGATGTAGAGGCTGGTTCAAATTCAAAGCTGAGATAGATACATTTTTAATCATCAAGGGTTATGGGAAAAGGTAAGAAAGTGGAGTTGCAGATTATCAGATCAGTCATGATCTCACTGATTGGTGGAGCAGACTTGATAGACTGAATGGCTTACTTCTGCTCATACGGTGGTTGATGATTACTTAAATCTAAACGATATTCAGTGTTTATAGGGAAAAAGCAGGAGAATGTCAATGCATAATGATCATTCAGACAGCGGGTAAAGGCAGAATGAACCCAGCAGCCCTCATTAAATTCCCTTATCAACTCCCCTCACCTCACTCCATGTTTAGTGGTCTAGCAGGCAAACAAGTAGATAAATTTCCAGGGCCAGATGAAATGTGTTCTAGGCTACTGACTGAGACAAGGGAGGTAATGTCAGGGGAGATGACAATAATTTTCACTTCCTCTCTGGTGCACTTGGGTAGGACAAACAAGGCAAGGGAAATGCATGAAGAACAGCAAGACCCTGGGGAGCTCAGTAATCAGAAGAGCCTTGGCTTGCATGCCCACCGGTCCCTTAATCCTTAATTTAGTGGGGCAGGGAGATAAAGTGGTTAAGCAAGCATATGGAATACTTTGCCTTTTACTCGCTGAAGCATAGAGTTTAAGAGCAAGGAAGTTATCGGAAACCATGTAAAATGTTGGTTAGGCCACAGCTAGATTAATGTGGGCTGCACAATAATACACATTATAGCAGAGATGTGACAGTATTGGAAAGGGTGCAAAGGAGATTTCCCGGGATATGTTTTTTCGGCTGAAGAATTTTAGTTCTAAACGAGAGTTTGGATAGACTGAGGTTGTTTTCCTTGGAGTAGAGGAGACCGAGGGGAGACTTGATTGATTTGTTTAAAATTATGAGGGGCATAGATACATAGACAGGAAGGAAAATTGACAAGAGGCCATAGCTTTAAGGTAAGGGGCATGAGGTTTAGAGAGACATGAGGAAAGTTTTTTTTCCATCCAGAGGGTGGTGGGAATGTGGAACTCACTGCCGGTAAGAATTGGAGAGGCAGAGACCTCATAAAATTAGAGAGGTACTTAGAAGCGTACTTGCAGTGACAAGGCATGCAAGGCTATGGGTCAAGCGCTGGAAAATGGGATTAGTATAGTTAGGTTCTTGTATCTGACTGGTACAGACTTGATAAATCAAAGAGCTTTTTTGGTGCTGTAATCTCTATGACTCTATGTTCTACAGGATTGATTCTAGATGGCTAAACAATTACCATTTGTTTGTTTACACTGAACGTAAATCAAACTTCAAGGCTGCACAAATTGCACGGTGTGCCTTTCTAAGTTCTCAGTTCAGCTGGTTCAGCAAATTAATGTGCTCCTGAGAGTAACCTTTTCCACACAGAGGATGATGCGTGTATGGAATGAGCTGCTAGAGCAAGCAGTGGAGGCAGGTACAGTTACAACATTTAAAAGGCATCCCGATGGATATATGAACAAGAAGGATCCAGAAGGATATGGGCCAAACGCTGGCAAATGGGACTAGGTCAGATTGGGATGTCTGGTCTGCGCGAATGAGTTGGACTGAAGGGTCTGTTTCAGTGCTGTATAACTCGAAGTGATTAAAGGCTCAATCTGTGGTCTAAACCAAGGTTGCTGATCTCAACCAGAGTGATAATGGGGTGTCACAAACAGCCTCACTGCCTCAAAAGATTGAGGTAGGGACGGGTGGTGGGAGACGTGGAATTCCCAGATAGTATTCCCAATCCTTATCACCAATCGAGTGATGTCTGCTAGAAAGTAGGGATGTTGTTAGGCCAAGTCAGTGATATTTCATGCTCCTCACAGTTAAAACATTCCCCAGTAGCTCACCCATAGATAAAGAAAGGTCACATAAGCCAGTGCAAGAGGATCTAGCTCTCTTTACGAGTTAACATGCACAAAAAGAAAAAATATCAGTTAAAGCCTCACCAGCCTGGATACAGTCAGGTGAGCAGCATTTCCTGCCACCAGACTTGTGTTTGAGAGACGTGGTGCCATGCTCTGGTGTTGGAGTACTTCGCCTCCTCACTGTGGGAGTGTGCTCCAGCTGCTGAATCCTTTGTTTTGACCTTACAAGCTGTAATTCTAACTCATGAATGTTCATCTGGAAGACGCAAGAGTGAGGAATCAAAATATTTTACATGTCCAAACTGTAAGAACAAGTGAAACTATAATAGTAATGAAAGAGAAGTGTTTGTATATTGTGTATCATACTATTTTTCTCGGGATGCAGCACACACTGAATTAAAATCACAAACAAAGACATGCAGATTTTTGGATGTAAACTATTTTCAGGTTCAGATACTGTGACGTACACATATATATGAATTGTAACATGATACATGTTTGTCTGGCCTGTCACTTTCAAAACATTTTTACAGTAAACGTTCAGGTGCGAAGACGTTAAATTTACGTATATAAACATCTTTTGTGCATTTTCCAATATATGCCTGGTCAGCAACCAGGGTTGAAATCAACAAATCCATTTAAGTAAAAAAATCTTTGTGTCTTAAAAGGAGCTTCAATAGTCTGAGGCTGTCACCATTATTCTGAAAGTACTGAGAGTAGAATAGGAACACTGTGGTGCAGTCAACAATAAATTCTAGCAAAGGTTTAGTCAGAGACTGAGATTCAGTTACAGTTTAGTCTGAGAGCTGGAGAATGGTTTTTCATATTTCCGCGCTGAAGGTTGAAAATAAGCATCATTATTTACCTTTGACACAGTTCATTTATCTGGCTAGTGTTCAACTGTCCAGAGGTTTATCTTCTTGGCTATTATCTAATAACAGTGTTAATTTAGTTTAGATTCAATTTCTTGGCCATAAACTCTGGAATTATCTTCCTAAACTTTTCTGTTTCTCCCTCTTCTTTAATGATACTCTTTAAACCTTACCTCTTTGACGAAACTTTTAATCACCTGCCCTACCTAGTATCTCAGTGTAAACTTTCTTTGAAAACACTCCAGTGAAATACCTCGGGACATTTGACTACATTAAAGGTGCAACATAAACTGAAGCTGTTATTAACTGAGAGTTTACTGGAACGATCTGTGATGTTGAACCTAAACATAGTACTTCAACATTAACAACCAATAGTAGCAAGAGCAAAGGTCAGGATAGACTATCATTTACAATCTAAAGGTTACTCTAATAGTCGCATGTTATAAAAGAAAGTAGTAAACAACACTGTTCAAAGATGTCTAAAAGTTCAGAAAAACTTAAAGTGAACAACAATTACCTGAGTTGGCAGCAGAAGGAACAAATGTAAAACCTCACTAACCACTAACTTTGCACAGCAAAGACCAAAGTCAGTCTTCCCAATATCTATTAAAGAAAATCTCTGCTTAAATCTCTGCTCATCCTGTAGATTTGGTTGAGAAAGATTATAGCAAAGGAAATAATGTCTTCAGTCTCCACCACAAACTCCACTGTCTTTCCAGCAACTCCATCCCTGGCAACCGTCTGAGGCTGAACTAGATCAGGTGCAGCTTGGTGCCATACTTGACTATCAATGTCACTAGTAAGATCGCTCTCTTCCAACTCCATAACATTCCTGACTTCACCTCTGCCTTAGTTTATATGATACTAAAATTCTCATTCACATTTTTGTTAGGCCTAGATTTGACTGCTCCACTACAATCCTGACTCACCTGTCATCTTCCAGCCATGTCATCCTAACCTTTGATGCCGGTATTCTAATTTCCAAAAAGGCCCCAGCACTAATGTTGCATCTACTTTTGTTGTTCCTACACAGATGTCCATATAGTTTGCACAATAATATTTAAACAGAGCAGAAGTCATACAGTGGAGGATGAGAGGAGTGTACACTGGGTTTTTGTGTGAAGTGCAGCCACACACACAGCATACAGGGAACACTGCCCATCACTTTTGTGCTCACTGATCAACGCTGGCTCCCTGACTGTCAATGTCTCCATTTTAAAACTCTCATTCTTGCCTTCAAACACCATCATCACTTGACCCACCCTATTTTTGTACTGCTCCAGGCCTCTCAGGATATCAGTGGCCTTCCAATTCTGGCCTCTTTCTCATACTTGATTGTAATTGTTGCACTATTGCTGACCGTATCCTCACCTGCTGAGATGCTAAACTATTAGACCATAACAACACCATAAGATGTAAGACCAGATGTACACCATTCAGCTCAAGTTCACTCTGCCTTTCAAATGAGATCATGGCTGATCCAATGATCCTCAACTTCATTCTCCTGCCCTTTCCCATTAACCCTTGATTCCTTTACTGATTAAAAATCTGTCTATCACAACCTTGAAAATAATTAGTGCCCCAGCCTTAAAAACCCTCTGCAGTAAAGAATTCCACAGACTCACTATCGTCTGAGAAAAGAAATTCCTCTTCATCTCTATCTTAAATGTGCGACGTCCTATTCTGAGATGATGCTCTCACTACTAGAAGGGGAAACAACCTTTCTGCACTTAGTCTGTGAAGGCCTGTAAGAATCTTCTATGTTTTATTAAGATCGCCTCTCATTCTTCTACATTCCATCACATACAGGTCCAATCTACTTAACCTCTCCTCATCAGACAGTCCTTCCATACCAGCCAACGCCAGTATATGTTTCCACAGGTAAGGGTTCTAAAATTGTTCACAGTCTTCCAGCTGGGATCTGACCCAGTGCCTTGAATAATTTTATCAAAACCTCCCTACTTTGAAACTCCATTTCCTTTGAAATAAAGGCCAACATGCCATTTGCCTTCCAATTACCCAACGAACTTGGGCAACAGCTTTTTGTGATTCATGGGTGAGGACTCCCAAATCCCTCTTTCTGTAGCCTTCTCCAGTCTTTCTCTATTTCAATAATATTCAGCTCCTCTATGCCTCCTGCCAAAGTGCATAACCTCACATTTATCCACAATATATTCCATCGGCCAAGGTTTTGCCCACTCACCTAACCAGTCTACATTATCCGTTGTGTCATCCTCCCACCTATTTTTCTGTCATCTGCAAAGCTGGCTATAGTACGTTCACATTTCTCATCCAAGTCATTAGTAAATAATTGTGGCACCAGCACTGATTCTTGTAGCACACCATTAGTTACAGGTTGCCATCCTGAAAATGCTCCCCTTAATTCAACTCTCTGTCTCTAAAGTTAGCCAATCCTCTCTATGTTAAAATATTACGTCCAACACCATGGGCTCTTCTCTTATTAAGTAGCCTAATGTGTGGCACCATATCAAATTCCAAATGTATTACTTCCATTGCCTTCCCTTTCTCTATCCTGCTTGTTATCTCCTCAAAGAACTCTAGTAAATGTCAGGTATGATCTCCCTTCATAAGGCCATGCTGACTCTGCTTATGTATTTTTAGATGTGCTGCTACTACATCCTTTACAATGGCCTCTAACAGACTCTAGGCTCTCACATTCCCTCCCTAACCCTCTGCTGCACACTTTCATCCAGTATGACACTCCTTAAAACTATGTTAAATGCTACGATAAAAAAGCAACGTAACAATGGGGAACGAAAAGGTCAGAATGGAAATCCTGTCAGAGACAGGAGCAAAACTTCTTCAAGGAGTCATAACAGAAGAGATGTGACAGTGAGTTAAACAAGCAGATGTGACAGCGAGTGTTTAACTCACTCCTTAAAATGACATCTCTGATCTAATCCATCTACATGTGGTTCATGCCAAATTTTGTTCGGTAATACTTGTGTGAAGCACCTTGGGAGAGTTTACTATGTTAACAGTGGCATATAAATGAACACTGTTGTTATTTTTGTTTACATATATCAGATAAAAACCATCTCGACATCTCACAAAGCAAACATATAAATGTTTGGAAATTACGATTTCAAACCATTCTTTTTCTACGCGATTCCCATTACACATACAGAAAAATAAATACCATCTCTAAATTCAGCCAACGGTCAAACATGTCCTTGAACAGAACTATTTCTGATGCACGATCAAAATAAAAAAGGCTGTCATAAGGGTTACATTCTTGTTTTACTTCAAATTAGATCAGCTGAGACATTCAAGAGGGTATTGGATGATTATTAGGATAGAAATAACATGCAAGAATATGCAGGGAAAAGCTGGAAATTCACAACAGGGAATGATGCTCATTTTAAGAGCTGGTACAGACATGATGGGCTGAATGGTCTCCTTCTATGCCATAATACTTCTGAGATTCTGTGAAATTCAGCATCTGTCTTCAGGTAAAGGGCTGTCGATTCCATATCATCCCAAGCTGACAATATTTCAGGTATAGACATCCACTTGATAAAGAATGAAACATGATACAGCTGTGATACAAAAATGTTGAACTCACAGTGAGATTAGAGATGATTTCACTCTGCTCCTTGTTGGTTTTAATTTCTTTATCATAACGTTTTTGTAGAGTATTATACATCTGTAGCAGTCGACTATTTAAATAAAGAAATGATATTTAATCACTATTTCTGAAATAATGCATTCCTCAGGACATTAAGAATCAAACATGTAATATGAAAATGATGTCACATACAAGTCACACTGGGTAGGAGTAACAGGAGAGTAGTGAATCACCAACAAATTGACAGATTTAAAAAAGTTTAAATCCACTGTGTCTGCTCCCATAGTTTGGGGGCATCCTAAAGCTGCTGTGGTACATTCATACAGTTGGTAGCTCACCGGCCACCATGATCTAACTTGCTCAACCATCATGAGCAAAAGCAAATAATTCATTCTTCACCCCAATGCTGCTTTGAAATGCTCGCGGTACAGAATTGGTGCTATCGTTCCCTAAAGAAGTCAGTGCTCTTCAATGTAGTTATATATGAATTCAGTTACCTGACACTATAAGACTCATAGAGATATACAGCACGGAAAGAGGCCCTTCGGTCCAAGTCGTCCATGTCGACCAGGTATCCTAAATAAATCTAGTCCCATTTGCCAGCATTTTGCCCATATCTCTCTAAACTGTTCCTATGTATATACCCATCCAGACGCCTTTTAAAGGTTGTAATTGTACCAGCCTCCACTACTTCCTCTGAGAGCTCATTATTGAGAGACCACGCAGTGCAATTTCTTTCTGCATATTAAAATGCTTAAAACAAAAAAACTTGGAAAAAACATAGGGGCATAACAAACATGGCTAAGAAAGTAACAAGCAAGGCTGATAAACAGGATCATGAGAATGGGGTGTGTTGGTATCTTAAAATGGTATTTGATAAGGTGTCACATTACATGGTGTAATGGGTAAGATAGCATCATGGATCAAAGATTGATTAGGTAACAGAATGCAGATAGTAGGCACTCCATTAGTTACAATTTGCTGACGGAGTACCAAGGAGATCATTGGAGCACCAACTATTTGTAACCAATATCAATGCCTTAGATTAGGGGAGGTGATGGCCTAGTGGTATTATCACTGGGACCTAGGTTAAAATCCTGCCACAGCAGATGATGAAACTTGAACTTAATTTTTAAAAAAAGGATCTGGAATTAAGAGCTTAATGATGAGGGCAACTTTTTCACACAGAGGGTGGTGTGTGTATGGAACGAGCTGCCAGTAGAAGTGATGGAGGCTGGTACAATGACAATATTTGAAAGGCATATGGATGGGTACACGAATAGGAAGGGCTTAGAGGGATACAGGCCAAACCCTGGCAAATGGGACTGGATTAATTTAGGATATCAATTCAGCATGGACGAGTTGGACCGAAGAGTCTGTTTCCATGCTGTACAGCTCTGTAACTGTGAATCCATTGTTGATTGCCAGAAAATCCCATCTGGTTCATTGATGTCCTTTCAGTCCAGACCCACAGCAATATGGTTGACTCTTAACTGCCCTGTGGGCAAATTACGGATGGGCACTAAATGCTGCCCTGGCCACCAAAATACTTGCTATGTGAATGAATAAAAAAAAGTGACCAATGGTCTAGGACAACAGGTATAAATTTGACAACAGTACCAAGAAAGGTATGAAAGCAAGTAGTCCAGAGGAAGTAGAGAGTATATAAATAGATACAGACAGATTAAGTGAGTGGGGCAAATTGCAGATGGTGTATCATGTGGGAAAATATGAACTTCTCCATTTTGGTGAAAGAATAGAAAAGTAAAATACTACTGAGATCGAAATAGGTTGCAGACTTTGATGGGGCAGACGCATCTGGGTATCTTGGTACATGAATCATAAAGTTAGTATGTTGGTATAGCAAGGGATTAGAAAAGCAAACATTTGATTAGTTTCTGGAGTACCTGGTACAGTTTAAGACCATAAGATGTAGGAGCAGAAGCAAGCAATTCAGCCCATCATGTCTGCTTTGCCATTTAATGAGATCATAGCTGACCTGATAGTCCTCAACAGCACTTACTGCCTTTTCCTCAAAAACCCTTGATTCTTTCACTGGTTAAAGATCATACTATATTTGCTCTCCTTATTTGAAAAAAGACAATTGCAATAGTGGTAGTTGAGAGACAGCTCCTCAATTCAGTCCAGGGATGAAGGGCTTATCTTGTAAAGAAAGACTGAACTGACAGGGCCTGTATCCAATGGCGTTTGTTTGAATGAGAAGTGATCTTACTGAAACACAAGCTTCTGAGGGGATTCATCTGAGCGGGTATGCATTTGAAAGTGAGATTAAAAGCCAGGACACAAGCACAATTCTTACAATTTACTTGTTGATAGAAAAATAACTGAACTGAATTTCATGATATTACTCTGAGACCTAACCAATAACCTCTCCGATTATGATTGCATATTTATTTCACAATTCTTGACAAGGCAAAGAAATTGCATTAGCAGGCTACAATATAAATTATATTGCACAACACTGTCGAAACATTTCTAAAGATGACTTCTCAATTTTTAGAAAATGTTGACTTCAGACACCCACGTCCACAAACAGTCTTGAAAAACGCAACTCGCTTTCACTATCCAACCAATATGCTGCCTTCTTTATATTTATGCAGACAGTAAATATAACCATCTCCTTTTTCAGTTACTATTCGCATGAAACAAGTAACTTCTCACTGTACACTTTACATGAATCCAGATCATTTTGCATTTATTTTGTGACAATCAACATTAACTCCTTCAAGGTTTGGCCTTTGTCTCACAAGTTTCTTGCAGGTTCAGAGATCAACATCGAACAAATTATCACTGTATTTTATTCAGATATTTCATATGTATAGTTTCTTCCAAGGTCACTGGGGATAAGGTAACGGTTCTGGTGGGGGCATGTAAAAGAAATGCTGACCTGAATGTGGACTGAATAATTACTATAACCCTGTATTAATCTATCTGCTTTAAAGAGAAAACTACTCCTGGCCTCTTGTAGATCACTTATCTTTCATTCGCTCAATTTAAGGCAATGTTTTGTTGCGTCTGTCTGCTTAATATGCAAATACTTTTGAAAATGGCAAGGAAAATACTTACTTGCTCCTTTCATCTGCCTTTGAAACACTGCCTTCTTTAACACCTCCTTTGTGCCATGGTTGTGGTTCTGTCTGTATTTGAGCACTTAGAAAACATTCAAAATGGTGATAGTATTCGTTTTGTAATGTCTTCTACATCATCCAAATTAAACCCAACAAGGATTAGGACAAACATATACCCAGCCTTTTCCCATTAACACTTTGTAAATAAATAACAACTAATGCACAAATACAACCTAGTGTGGTATATCCTCCGATTCCCATATAGGTATTAATTCATGGTCTATTCCTATTATGTTGGGCAAAGAAAAAGCTGAAAGACGATTCTCTATTTTGCTACATACCAATTTCACAAAAGGGTTGAAACTCTTTTAAAAGGTAGATACTGCACAACATTAATTGCAAACAGTAGAGTTATTTAAATTTCTAGATGAGAGGTGATGTCAACAAAATGTCATTTAAACCAACCAAGAATATACAAGCACGAGGTGCAATTAAAAAATAACTTGTTGATCCAGCCAACAATCAATGCAAGATGAATGAAAAATTTATTCGGTGGCTGTGGGCACAGCTGGCAAGGCCAGCATGTGTAGCAAATTACTCTTGAAGGTATAGTGGAGAGGAGCCACCTTTCTGATTACAACTGAATAATCTGATTGACAATTTCACAAGGCAGTTAAGAGTCCATCACATTATAGTACTATGGTCCTGAAGTCTCACATGGACAGGCAGGTAGGATGACTGATTTACTTCCCCAAAAGATATGAGTGAGTCAGATGGACTTTAATGACAATTTGATCACCATTACTGATACTGGGATCCCGACCCGAAATGTCAGCTTTCTTGCTCCTCTGATGCTGCCTGACCTGCTGCGTTCCTCCAGCTCCACACTGTGTTATCTCTACTTATAACTGTTACTGATACTGGCTTTTATTCCAAATGTATTTAATAATTGAATTTAAATTCCTCAGCTGAAGTGGTTCGACTTGAAGTTAAGTTCCTAGCTCATTACTCAGTCTCTGAATCTCTAGTCCAGTAATATAAACACCATGCCACCATACACCAAGTTTCGTGCATGGGAGTTTTGGAATGTAGCTGGCACCTTGTACAACAGTATTCAATTTTCTTTCTTTCCCTTGGAGTTATAACATATGTGAGTTGTTTAATACACAGATAAATACAGTAATGTAGCAGTCCTTAAGGACTCCTACAGGATGTTTGTGCAGCTGCAAGTAAAGTAAGTTATTCTTGGACGCCTCTTACTCTCTGGTAGTTACAAAGTCCCTCATCAGCTGTTGCATTTGCAGCTTTCCCTGGACTTCTGAAAGCTCACTTTCCAACTGTTCATTTTTCAGCCGAAGTTTCTTCAACTTCCTTTGAATGTGCTCGTTTTCAGCAAAAAGCTGCACCAAAAGATGGAAATGGGTTTAGTACAGTTCACATACAGCACACCAAAAATTCCTTTGAATGATGCCTTTGCAGCTTTTAATCTCTTGTTTGGGAAAGGAATCTGTGGTTTCCAACAGAGATAAAAGGTACTGCGGATGCTGGAGAATCCGAGATAACATGCATGGGGCTGGATGAACACAGCAGGTCAAGCAGCATCATAGGAGCAGTAAAACTTGACGTTTCGGGCCTAAACCCTTCATCAGAAG
>JAHRHZ010000054.1:22079452-22119107 GCA_024137785.1 Ginglymostoma cirratum
AACGTCCTCCCTGGACTGACCTATCTCCTCCCTACCCCCCTACCTACACTCACCTTTACTGGCTCCATCCCCGCCTCTTCGACTTGTCTGCCTCCTCTCCACCTATCCTCTCCTCTATCCATCCTCTATCCGCCTCCCCCTCTCTCCCTATTTATTTCAGAACCCTCTTCCCCTCCCCCACTTCTGATGAAGGGTTTAGGCCCGAAACGTCAAGTTTTCCTGCTCCTATGATGCTGCTTGACCTGCTGTGTTCATCCAGCCCCATGCTTGTTATCGTGGTTTCCAACAGTATGCTTACAAAATTCTCATTTGGTGATATGAAACTCTGTTTTGATTTCTTAGGTTAGACTTGTCCTCGAGCTACATCCTGCCTCTGAAGGAGATAGCAGACATGTCTACTCTTTGGACTCCCTCCATCACTGACATCTTGAGCCAAACCACTGGAAATATGTTGCAGTGCCCCTGGGGCACCTCAACTTTTCCACTCTTCTAAAGTTGACAATTCAACAATCGATTAGAGCTGGTTTTGACTTCCTCCACCACCATTTCTCAACAATATTTATATTCTGCTGTTGCAATGGCCACTTTACTCAACCAAGCCCAGAAGAGAAACATGTTCCATTTTAAAGTTTAAACATGAAAGCTCTGGAGAAATTGTAATAATCCCACTGATAAATGGTACTTTGCCCAAGAATACCCAAACCAGAGAAGGATCTGCAACCGTTCTGAGCACCTCCAGCAGGTGAAGACCAAGTGCAAACAGCAGAAGGAGCTGGAGGGAACAAACTGTATTAATTATTGAGGAACTGTCCATCACTTTGCATCCAGGAATATACCAATGAGTGGCAGCATCGGTGGAGAGAAAGAGTTAAACGTTTCAGGTCCAGTGACCCTTCTTCAGAACTGGACCCGAAACGACAACTCTGATTTCTCTCCACCGATGCTGCCTGACCTGCTGAGATTTTCCAGCAATTCCTGTTTTTGATTCTGATTTCCAGCATCTGCAGTTCTTTCAGGGTTTTTTTAAACCATGAGTATCCGCATTCATTGTTCTTTTAGAATATTCGTTCACGGGATGTGGGCATCGCTGGCCAGACCCGCATTTATTGTCCATCCCTAAGTGTCAACCACATTACTATTGGTCTGCAGCCCTCTCCTAAAGAATATAAGTGAAGACACTGGAGTTTTCCAACACTGGTTTCATGGTCAACTCCTAATTCCTGATATTCATTGAACTGAAATTCCACCACCTGCCATTGCGGGATTCGAACCAGAATATTACCAGGGTCTCTAGATTAATAATTGATCGATAATGCCACTAGGACATCCTTATTGTGACTCTTATAAAGTCATTATTTTTAAAAAAACGAAAATTCCATAGCAGTTGCCATCAGGTAAACGCCAAGAGGCCCCATTGTGAGTATGACCCTGGTCCAAGCAGCAGATCTCAGGCCTCGGGCGATGCAGACCAATGTCGCCGGCGGAGAAACCCAGCTGAGACTTTAGGAAACTCCCCTGACTGTACTCACTTGCAAGCACCTATGTATAGGCGGCATATCCATAATAACCGGTGCTCAGTGAGATGCGGATTTTACTAAACAGTGTTCAGGTACAGCCGTTAGCACACAACGACCATACAGCGCCCCCTCACCGCAGGAAGACTGAGCACTCCCCCCGACAAAAAATCCGTCCCCAGGAGGACAGAGCAGCGCCTTCTCCTCACGGGAGGATCGAGCAGTTCGCCCTCTCGCCGCGGGAGGACCGAGCAGCGCCCTCTCTCCGCGGGAGGACCGAGCAGTTCACCCTCTCTGCGGGAGGACCGAATAGCGTCCCCAATCCGCGGCAGGACCGAGCAGCGCTCATTTGGAATCACTTAATCAAAGAATTATTACTGTGGAGAAGGCCTTTCAGCCCATTGTGCCTGCCCGGGTTCCATTACCTATTGCTAATCGCCTGTCTTTCCCCCATCTCCCTGCACACCAGTTCTATCCAAATAATCATCCAACGCTCTCTTGAATGTCTCCATTGAACCTGCCTCCATCACATTTCCAGACAGTGTGTTCCAGACCCTAATTATTATTTGAAAAAGTTTTTTTTCTGACATCACCCTTGCTACTTTGCATATCCCCTTAAATCTATTGCCTCTTGTTCTTTTATAATCACGGACAGCTTCTCCCCATCTGTTCCGCCCTGCCTGCTCCAGATGTTGAAAACCTCTAACAAATCTCCTTTCAGCCTTCTCTCCAAGGAGAACAGTCCCAACGTCTTCAATCTATCCTCATAACTGAAGTTCCTCATTTCTGGAACCATTCTTGTCGATTGCTTCTGCACTCTCTCCAATGCATTTACATCTTTCCTGTAATATGGTGTACGAGACTGTATGTAACGCTGCAGCTGACGTCTACCAAGCGATCCGTGCGAGTTTGACATAACCTTCTTGCTCTTGTACTCATGCAGTCATAGAATCCATACGGAGTGGAAGCAGAATATTTGGTTCATCGAGTCCGTACTGACCCTCCAAAGAACATCTCACCTAGCCCCACCCCATCCCTCTATTTCCCCTGGGCGATCCACCTAACCTACAAATCTTTGGACTATGGGAGGAAACCAGAGCACCCGGAGGAAACCCATGCAGACACAGGGAGAACATGCAAACTCCACACAGACATTGACCTGAGGCTGGAATCAGACCTAGGTTCCTGGTGCTGCGAGGCAGCAGAGCTATGTACTGGGTCTCCATGCCGCCCCGAGGGCTCTGTGTTTTATTATCTGCTTTCTCCACTTGACCTGCCACCTTCAGTGATCATTGTGCATATATACCCAGGTCCCCATGGTCCTGCACCTTCCCCCCTTAGAATTTTCTATTGTCTTTCAATGTTTTTCTGAACAAAGCGCATCATCTCACACTTCTCTGAATTAATTTCATCTGCCACCTATTCATCAATTCCACTGACTTGTCAATGTCCTTTTGGAGCTCCATAGTCCTCCTCACAGTTTACAGTACTCCCAAGTTTAGTGTCATCCGCAAACTTTGAAATTATCCCCTGCACACCAAGATCCAGATCATTAATATATAGCAGGAAATGCAGGGGTCCCAATACCATCCCTTGAGGAACTCCACTACAAACCTTCCTCCAGCATGAAAAATATCCATTGACCATTACTTTTTGCTTCTTAACTCAGCCAATTTTGTATCAATGTTGCTACTGTCCCTTTTATGTTTTTCCTCAAGTCTGCTGTGTGGCATTGTATCAAATGTTTTCTGGCAATCCATGTACACCAATCAACAGCATTACTCTCATTGAGCCTTTCTGTTCTTTTTTATTGCAAAATTATACTTTATTCATTAAATATCTTTATGTACATACATAGTTAACGAAGCAGTTCTGTACCGTCCTTTCACATGAAGAGCAAACAAACATTGGACTTTGGCACTCACTGCCATAGCAAAGAAACATCAAGGCATTTTTTGTTTACTGATCCAGGACAATATTTACATACAGTTGAGGCACCAAGATGGTCTGATAGCTGAACAGATCCCCATTGTGCTTTGGCAGAAAGACCTCACTTGGTGGTCTTTCTCCACTGCACCCTGGCAGTAGCTGCCCCAAGCTTTAGTGCGTCCCTCAGCACATACTCCTGGACCTTAGAACGTGCCAACCTGCAACACTCTGTCGAGGTCAGCTCTTTGTACTGGAAGACCAACAAGTTTCAGGCAGACCAAAGAGCATCATTCACCGAGTTGATGGTCTTCCAGGCACAGTTGATGATCGAACCTTTCCACTACCTCTTCAAAAACTCAGTAAGTTTGTTAAACATGATTTCTTCTTTGGAAATCTGCGCTCACTCTTACTAATCAGCCCACCTTATACTATATGATTACTAATTCTGTCCCGAATAATTGTTCCCAAAGTGTTCCCCACTGCCAAAGTTAATTTAACCGTCTGTAATTGCAGAGTTTAGCCTTGCAATCTTTCTTGAACAAGATTGTAAGGTTTCAATTCTCCAGACTTCTAGCATCTCCCCCTGTTCTCGGAAAGACTGAAAGGTTATGGCCAGTGCAATTTCTACCCTCGCTTCGCTCAAAATCCTTGGATGCATTTCATTTGGCCTCAGTGCTTTGTCAATTCTAAGTGCTAATAATCTATCCAAGACTACTATCTTATTAATTTTGTATCTTAATGACAAAGTTTTCTTCTCTATCACCATGGCTTGGGCAGCATCCTCCTGCTCTGTAGATATTAATTTAATACCTCTGCCTCCATGCGTAAATTTCCTTTATAATGTCTAACGAGGCCCACTCCTAGGTACCGGTTTCAGTTTTTTCTCTCAGGTTTCCAGCATCTGCATTATTTTAGTTTTGTTTTGGAGCATCCCCATTGATTCGCCAACCACTAATTGGCCTTTGGATCCGATCACTCTGTTATGGGATAACCCAATCTAGCTTTTCATACATGCCTAAAGATTGGTAACTTTTTAAATCCTTCTTCAACCCTATTTAATTTGAATTTCTGAAGTCTATGAAGGACGCCTTGCTTTTGCAAGACTTGACAGTGTTTTGCATATTTGACAGACTCTAGGCTGAGTGAGAGTGTTGCATCATGGGGGTTGGGCTAAGCATTGTGGAGGACTTAGAATCAAACAAAATTTATTACTGACAGCGTCCATTATCACCATTGTGTCAGAGAGGGATGCCTGTTGATCGTTGAGCTTCTGTGGTTACTGTATAACTGCTGATCAAATTCTGTTATTAATTCACATGGTAGCACTTTTTCTATTCTTCAATGTTTCTTTTATGATTCATTCCTATGATGTGGGTGTTGCTAGCTGGACCAGCATTTATTGCCCATCTCTAATCGTTCTGAAGTAGCTGGCTCTACCAGCCGCCCAGGCTGTGAGTTCCAGATTCCCACCACCCACTGGGTGAAAAAAATCTTTCCTCAAACCTCTCTTAACGTCCTGCCCCTTACCTTAAATTTATGTCACCAGTCATTGATTCCCACCCTGCCAAAGAAAAAACTTTCTCCCTTTCTGCCCTATCAATGCCTTTCATCATTTTATATGTTTCAATCATGTCCCCCACTCAATCCCCTCTGCTCCAAGGAAAACAACCCCAGTCTATTCCAATCTCTCTTCATAACTTGGTATGCTCTGCCCAAGAGTGTAAGAAATTACAGAGAGTTGTGAACACAGCACAGTCCATCATGCAAACCAGCCTTCCATCCATTAACTTTGTCTATACATCCCACAGTCTCAGGAAAGCAACCATCATAACCAAAGACTCCTCCCACCCCAGTTATACTCTCTTCCACCCTCTTCTATTGTGCAGGAGATACAAAAGTTTGAAAACATGTACCAACAGATTTAAAAACAGCTTATTCCCCGCTGTTAGCAGACTTATGAACAGATCTCTCATATATTAGAGTTGATCTTTCTCTGCACCTTCTCTGTAGCTATAACACTATATTCTACATTCTGTTCTATTACCATGGTGTACATATGTAAAGTACAATTTGTCTGCTTAGCACTCAAAACAATACTTTTCACTGTGTCTCGGTAAAGGTGACAATAATCAAATCAAATCAAATCAAATAAATGAACATAACTCTATCAAAACTGAATAACAAAATCGACTTGATGGGCAGAATGGCCTACTTCTGCTCCTTTGTAATCAAGATGGTGACAGTGGAGTAGGCTGCTTCCGGGATCCTGACCCCGGGTCTCGCCCACTCTGTCCACTTTCCTTTTTTTCCCTTCTTTTCTCGTTTTCTTTCTTCTTTTTAGCTTTTGCTTCTACCCACCTTCTGGGGAAAGCTCAGTCATGGCAGCATCAGCAAGAATAGCATTGATGAGAAAGGCAGCTACACTGGGGCCCAGGCTGTGGAGGCAGCTGGTGAATGTGGAATGGAACCCTGGCGGATGTCGGCGAGGAGGCAGCTGGCAGACGGGCAAGCATGAAACCCGGCCATTGGCTGCTACGTTGGTAGATGCAACGGAGATAGGTGGCACCTGAGGAGCAGTGACTTCAACATTGGTTGGGTATGGCGCTGACAGTAGCAAAGCAGTGGCAGAAGGGTTATGGGTTCTCTGTAAGTTATATCTTTTAAAGTTTTTAATATTCTTAAGCTGTTCAAAATGAGGCCGGATCATGGCAACAGTGGAAGCTATTCACTGTATCTTTCACTGTAAACACACATGACGATAAAACCATTCATTCATTCATATGTCTTATCGTCTGATATGTTATTCTTATTGTACATCACATTGTTAAATTTTACAAACATTGTAAATTGTCCCAAGATGTTCAAAGGAGAGTAAACAGACCAGGTTTGTGGATGAGAGATGTCTCAGGAGATACAGGAGGAAATGACCAGAACTTGTAGATAAAAAGCATTTTAAGAAGCATTTTAAAGGATGAGACAGAGTTGGAGAGACAGAAAGGTTTCAGGCTGATGTTATGGCCTAGGCAGCTGACATTTTGGCTCCCAGCGATGGAGAATTAAAATCAAGGCGATACAAGAGGTCAAAGTTGTCGTTGTCTGGCATCTTGTGGCCCAAGTTTTACTTGCTGTTTCCTAGCCCAAGCCTAGATTTTGTCCAGGTCTTTCTGTGTTTGAACCTGGACTGCTCCATTTTCTAAGAAGTCATGAATGGTGCTGAACATTGTGCAATTATCAGTGAACATTCCCACTTTCCATCTTAGAATGGAACAATTTTTATTTATGCAATAAGTTATTGAGGACCCCTTCTCTCTATTTATTTCCAAGCTCCCTTCCCCCTCCCCATTTCTGAAGTAGTGTCCTGACTGGAAATATTAACTTTCCTGCTCCTCTGATGCTGCCTGGCCAGCTGTGTTCCTCCAGCTCCAGACTGATGTACCCTTCATCTTTCTGCTTTAAGTGACAGTTTATTTACAGTGACTAATTAGGGATGGAATGTTAGTGACTGGCATCTATTTACAAACCTACCACTTCAATGAGTTTTGCAACATAAAAGCCAATAAATTGAAGAGCTCAGTCAACTTTGATCTTTCAGAATTGAAGTTAATTAGAATGTGCAAGCAAATTACAAAGAGTGCTGTTTGGAAATATTTGAGAGGGAGCAAACAGGACAGCCTGAAGGGTTTAGGCCCGAAACGTCAAGTTTTCCTGCTCCTATGATGCTGCTTGA
This sequence comes from Ginglymostoma cirratum, assembly GCA_024137785.1. Classification (NCBI taxonomy): domain Eukaryota; kingdom Metazoa; phylum Chordata; class Chondrichthyes; order Orectolobiformes; family Ginglymostomatidae; genus Ginglymostoma; species Ginglymostoma cirratum. The sequence continues at coordinate 22,086,623 of JAHRHZ010000054.1, forward strand.
CCTGCTGTGTTCATCCAGCCCCATGCTTGTTATCTTAGCCAAAGTTACTCGCTGGGATATAGACTAGAGATCAGCAGAGAGACTGGTTTGTGAGATGGAGGGAATTGAGAGAGAATTGTTAATTGTGGCTGGGTAGATTGCTTTTGGGATTCACACTAGAAAGTAGCAGAAAGAGAGAGACTGGTGTGTGAGATACTGCATAGGCAGAGAATTGTTAGTTATGGCTGAGTGTAAGGAGTAGAAAGTGTAAAGGGGATGGGGTTAGGGTTAACTCAGTGCCTGTTAGGGGTGGTAAAGGCAGAAACCGTCGTAACATTTAAGAAATATTCGGACATAGTCTTGCATGCCTTGCAAATGTATGGACCAGGTGCTGGAAAATCGGATTTAAATCGGTGCTAACAAAAACAGAAGTTGCTGGAAAAGCTCAGCAGGTTTGGCAGCATCTGTGAAGAAAAAAATCAAGAGTTAACGTTTAAATCGGTGCCTGTTTTTGACCTATGCAGATTCAATGGGCTATTAGGTGTTTTTTTCTGTGCGATGGATCTGAGTGAGTGAGCAGGCTTACAGCTAGTACATTCACTAAAGAGCGACAGAGAGATTAGAGCGTGAGATATAGGCAAAGAATTGTTAATTGTGGTGAGTAGGCTGTAGCTGGGATTCACACTAGAGAGCAGTAGAGAGAGAGAGAGTGTGGTGTGCATGTTATATCTATATATAGTGAGGGGGAGAGAGGGAGAGAGAGAGAGAGGAGTCAGCCGTTCTGAAAGCTGCCTGAGCGAAGGGGAAGGCAATGGCCGGCTCGGGGGAGAGGAACAGACAGCAGCCGCTGGAAGAGTATCTGGAGGCGGCCGTACAGGTGGCTCTGGAAGCCGGCCAGGTGAATGACAGAGGCTGGGGGTGGGAGCTGATCTAGGCATGAGATGTCTTTATAATGGTACTTTATGTCCGGAGAGGCCGTTGCTGATTATAAAACAAAAGTGGGTTTGATAGTTCCATTGAAGTCAGTATTGGATTTTTAACCCAGCGAAACAAGGTCTAGTGCTGTATAATCATCTGATAGGCCAAGGAAGTGGGGGATGGGGAGTTGGTTAAAGAAAATGTAATTGTTATTATAAGCAATGACATTTCCAATTCAGTAAGAGGGAGCCCAGTCTTAATGTTTCTCCTCTAAGTCACGACTGCACGGATTGTCAGAACCATAGCCAGCCTGGGAATGAGTGGGCAGACGATTCAAACATTTAAGAAAACGTTAAGGAGGTACAGCCTTCTTGGTTTTAAGTCCCGCAACAAAAACCGAGAAAGCTGCTTCCGCCACCAGTCATCTCGAGGGTGCTGAGAAATCCCCAGTCAGAGTCAGACCGAATGTCAGAGAGACCTTGAAATTAAACTGCAGCCCCCCTATAGTTCACGTTCCAGATTTCAACCCCCTGCTCAGATCACACCAGCATGGTACGGTTATTGAAGTCTGTAGGAAGATTCGACTCCCCATGGTGGGATTTTCACTCTTCCTGAAGAGAAGTGGGGGTGGGGATGAGGAAATTACAAGGATATCTGAGGGGTCACGGCTAGAAGGGTCAGCCTCGCCATTTTACGAAAGGTTAAGGGTGTTCTTTTTAATGATGGGGGTTTGCTATGCAGGACCATGCTTACTCGTGTGGAAATGCCCCTAACTGTTAGAAATAGAAACTGGTTACCTTTAACTTCTATGGGGAATTCATGGGAGTGGCTACAGCGTGAATCTGCTCTCACAAGGAGTGGCCCATGTAAACATCCAGGGGCAAGGTATATGGCGGAGGGAAGAGTGGAGAAGTGTAGTAGGAATAAGACCAGGGAGAAGGCTCGTGTGAAACACACGCTCTTTCTGGACCTGATTTAACACTGGACTTGCCCCTTCTCATTTCCACTTCCTCCTGTAATCTTGTGTGGTTTACTTAGCAATCTTCTCATTTAATTGGTTAAGGAGGAGCACTATTGCTTCTAACTGTTCTCTCAGGTCCCAGATCCCCAGGTTACATTACGGCCATCTCATCAGCCAGCTCTTTTCAGCAAATAAAAGTGGGGAGGTGGTATGATTTGAAGGATTGTTAATCCAGAAAACTCAGCTGGTGTTCTGGGTACCTGTATTTGAATCCTGCCACGGCAAATGGTGGAATTTGAATTCCAATAAAAATCTAGAATTAAGAGTCTAGTGATGACCATGAATCCAGTGTCAATTGGAAAACCCATTTGGTTCTTTAGGAAACTGCTACCCTTTGCGTGGCCTATGTGTGACTCCTAACCCACAACCAAAGCCAGTATAGCTTCAGCCTTAAGTAACAGCAAGCAACTGTTTACAATATATATATTAATGACTTGGAGGAAGGAAGTGAATGTACTGTAACCAAATGTAACCCTCTGGGCAGTTAGGGATGGGTGATGAATGCTGGCTCAGCCAGTGATGCCCATGTCCCATGAATGCATTTTAAAAAAAATGAAAGGGCTGCAGATTCTGAGAATCAGAAACAAAAACAGAAATTGTTGGAAGAGCTCAGCAGGTCTGAAGCTTTAAGAAAACTTTAAAAACCCTTAAGAATCCTATATATTTCAGTAAGGTCACATCTCATTCTTCTGCATTCCAAGGAGTAGAATCCCAACCTGTGGAGAGAAATCAAAGTTAACGTTTCAGGTCCAGTGACCCTTCCTCAGAAAACTAGAGTAGTTGTATTCAGTATCAAATCAGGATGAAAGAGAGTCAGAGGGAGGAAAAACAATTCTATTAAGACAGGAGGAAAGAAAAGGTAATTCTTAATTGAAAGTTTAGTGTTACATTTAGAGAAACCCAACAACAGTGAAAACCTGATTGACTGATACTCCACACGTGTAGCTTATTCAGTGCAGAGAGGTTGACTGGTAATAATTAAGTGGTCACACCATTAAAATTGTAGATGTTCATTTTAGCCTGAGGCTTAAACTTTGGGAGGACAGATGTTTATCCACTGTACACATAGAGCAAACTTATGCTGTTCATTGCCTCTTGAGCTCAAGTCAGATAGTGAGTTGAAAACAGAAAGAGTTGCAGAAACTTGGCAGTTCTGGCAACATCTGTGCAGTGAGAGAACCGAGTTAATATTTTGAGCCCAGTATCACTTCTTCAGAGAGTGAGTTTTTTTTTTGTGACACAAATGAGAGGCGCATCTCAGACAAACTTGGTGAAATGGATCTGCCCACATCCAAAGCCACTATAGCTTCAGCCATAAGTAACAGCCAGCAACTGTTTACAATATATATTAATGACTTGGAGGAAGGAAGTGAAGGGATTGTAATCCAATTTGCAGATGATGCAGAAATAGGTGGAAAGACAAGTTCTGAGAGGGATACAAACAGTTTACAAAGAGATATTGATAAGTGGGCAAAAAGTTGGTAAATGGGTTATAATGGTGGAAAGTGCAAGCTTGTTAATTTTGTAAAAGAGAACAGTATTACTTAAATGGAGGAAAAACTGCAGAAAGCTGCATCACAAAGGGGCTTGGGGGGACTTGCGCACAAAACACAGAAAGCAAGCACACATAAGACCATAAACAGGAGCAGGAGTAGACCATCTGGCCCATTGAGCCTGCTCCGCCATTCAATAAGATCATGGCTGAGCTTTTCATGGACTCGGCTCCACTTCCCCACCCGGTCACCATAACCCTTAATTCCTTTACTGTTCAAAAATCTATCTTTGCCTTAAAAACATATAATGAGGTAGCCTCAACTGCTTCACTGGGCAGGGAATTCCACAGATTCACAACCCTTTGGGTGAAGAAGTTCCTCCTTGACTTAATCCTAAATTTCTTTCCTCTTATTTTGAGGCTATGCCCCCTAGTCCTAGTTTCACCCGGCAGTGGAAACAACCTCCCTGCTTCTATCTTGTCTATTCCCTTCACATGGGTGCAGCAGATAATTAGGAAGGTTAATGGAATGTTGGCCCTTATTTCAATGGGGTTCGATTTGTAAGAGTAGGGAAAACTGACTGCAATGTACAAGGTGCTGGTGAGACCACATCTGGAGTACTTTGAGCAGTTTTGGTCTCCTTAATGAAACAAAGATATTCCTTGGAGACAGTTCAGAGCATGTTCAATAGGATATGGAAGGATTGTGTTATGAGCAAAGGTTAAACAGGTTGGGATTCTACTCCTTGGAATGTAGAAGAATGAGATGTGACCTTATTGAGATATATAGGATTCTTAAGGGGTTGACAGAGTAAATGCTGAGAGGATGTTTTCCCTCATAGGAGAGTCTAGCACCGGAGGGCATAGTCTCAAAATTAGGGGGTGCCAATGTAAGATTGAGATGAGGAAGAATTTCTTCACTAAGGACTTAGAGTCTTTGGAACTGCTTGCCACAGAGCTGTGGGGGCAGAGTCTGTGTCAAGAGTTGAGATAAACAGATACATCAATTCTTGATCAGTAGGTGAATCAAGTGTATGGGGAAAGGATGGGAAAATAGATGTGAAGAGTGTCAGGTCAGCTAGCATTCTATTGAACTGCGGAGCCAAATGGTCCACTCCTGTTCCTACTTCTTATGGTCAAATGCCATTAGCCTTATTTCACCAACAAAAAGTGACCCTGACTTTATGCAGTTTCTTCATGAAAATCTGCCAGTTCATAGCTCTTTCTCTTTGTACAATGAATTTTTCCAGATGGAGAGAATGCCATGTGTTCCATAGAGAACATGTTGATTCGAATACAGTGGGTGTTTCAGTCAAGCTTGGATTATGAACAAACTTGCTCGAGAAAAATACTTGTCATGGCTGGTAGCCTAATGTTGAGTGTCTGCTTGGTTTTAAAATAGAGAGAGATATATATATATATATATATATTCAAATGAGAATTTCCTAAGGTGTGGGAGGAGAGTAATGTAATTTAATCCAACAGCAAAAGAAAATTACTGTTATAATGTCCTTTAAACACTGTACCTTTGTTCAAAGATAATTAGGGAAGCATTAAGAGTTGAAAAGCGAGTGCAGACGAAGTCATCAGCAGCAGATCTTGTTACAGAAACAGACCAGCTTGTTGAAAATCTCATCATCTCGACTCTAAGCAACAAGTTTCCTTCACACAGGTACGTAGTTTTCAATGACAGCTTAGGTCCCAAAAATGACATAACCATTTTTGTCCTTCTCCCACATTAGATGCAGATCCAGTAGTATTATCAAAGAAGATGAAGCTTGGGCTGACCAATAGACCAATCGTTACTCATCAAAATAAATGCGTGGTGTATTTGTAAATTGCTGCGATATTTACTCAAATCTAAATGTTATGCTTTCTCTCAGTAGTTATGACTCCAATGAGCAGCATGGGTGAAAACAAGTTATTGGAAGGAATTGCAGTTTAAGGGGGTTTTTTTTGCATTGTATATAATTGCCAAGTGCAACATTCACTTCCTGCCACTGACCAGAAATGTTCAATTGCTCTGTTCACTTAATTCAGGTAATGGGGAGAAGCATGTTTATTTTATATGAAGAAACAATTCCCAGATTTGACAGCTTTGCCTCTGCAAGCCAGTGCCAGCTGCAAGGAAATGAGAGTAGGTTCTAAAGTTCCTCCAACCTGCTGTACCATTTCAATAAGTTCATGGCTGATCATACACCTCAACTACACTTGCCCACCCCATTCCTTTGATTCCCTTTAATTTACAAAAGCTATTGATCAGAAATTTGAATATACTCAAATTCTGAGCGCCCGCAGCACCTTGAGATAGACAATTCGAAAGATCTACAACCCTGTATCACAAGAATGATACCTGGACTTCAGGGGTTAAGTTATGGGGAGTGATTGTACAAATTAGGGAACAAATCTGTTTCTCTAGTATTTAGAAGGTTAAGGGGTGATCTAATTGCAGTCTTCAAGATATTAACAGGAAATGACACGGTAGATAAAAATAAATGACTTCTGATGGGTAGGGATTCTGCAACTAAGGAGTATAGCCTGAGAATTAGGGCAAACCATTCAAGAGAGATGTTAGGAAGTACTTTTACACACAAAGGGTGGTAGAGGTTTACAACTCTCTTCCACAAACAGCAACTGGCACTGGATAAGTTTGTTTTAAATTCTCAAGATTTTTTTTTATTTAAGCAAAGGTAGATATCTGGAGCCACTATGTCATTGAATAGTGGAACAAGCTTGAGAGGCTGAATGGCCTATAACTGTTCCTGTGAGTGAAAACAATTGTCCTCCTCTCAGTCCTAAATAGCCTGTCCTTGTCCCAAGTCTGTTCTCCCTTTTTTTTTTTTGGCCCTGCAGCCAGGGGAGATCACCTCACAGTATCTACCCTATCCAGTCCTTTCAGAATCTTTGTTTCCAGATAATTGTGTCTCATTCTTCTAAACTCAGAGATAGTAAGTACATTCTACTCAATCTCCTCATAGAAAAGAACCTGTCATCTCAGCAATCAATCTAAGGGGAGAATGGCAGAGAGAGAGAGAGAGATCATTATTGTAATGCATATCATTTTTAAAAATGAATCTCAGTACAAAAATTCAGTGTCTTTTGCTTACGTGGTATTGCTTAATTTTGAGTTCAACAAATGAATATTGAAGTTACCAATTCCAAATTGGTGGTGAATAGTTTTGATATGAACATTATGAGCAAATATTAGAGTTAGGGGCAAGAATACATCATTCACCATGAAGGCCTGGTCCACCATTTAATCAGATGATGGGTGATCTGACTATAACCTGAGCCTTATTTGCCTGCCTTCTCCCTATATCATTGAAATCCACAGTTAATCAAGTACCTTTTTACACAGATGGTGGTGGGTGCATGGAACTTGCTGCCGGGGAAGGTAGTGGAAACAGATACTGTAGTGACTTTTAAGGGGCATCTTGACAAATACATGAATAGGATGGGAACAGAGGGATATGATTCCCGGAAGGATAGGGGGTTTTAGTTATGACGGACAGCATGTCGGTGCAGGCTTGGAGAGCCAAAGGGCCTGTTCCTGTGCTGTAATTTTCTTTGTTCTTTGTAACCTGTTTAACTTGGCCTGAAAAATGTCCAAAGATCCAGCCTCCAACACTCTCTGGGTGGGGGGAGACACAGTTTCAAAATAAGTGATCTCCCATTTAAAATGAGAGAAGGAGAATTTTCTCTTTCAAAGCACAAGTCTGTGGTATTCTTCAGACTTTTAAACCCTCTTATGTTTTTTCCATTGTCTGCAAATTTTTTAAATCTGCATTTTGACAAGACTTTGTGAAATTTTTCCAATGCAGCATTAAATTTAATTAAATTAACTATAAAAACTGTTACTTCATTCCAGCTTTAACCTGTGTTAAATGATAAGGCTGTATCTTTGTACTCCTTACTGGCATTTTCCAGCCTTGACAATTAAAATGGTGATTCCCCACCTTCTCAAGTGAGTTCCCACCTTCTCCAGCCATGGTTGAGGTTTCCCACACTTGTCATGGGCAAAATGGATTTTTTTTTCTCACTTTACATGGCCCAAAGCACACTGTGCTTCCTGTTGCAAAATATTTTTTCAACAAATTTCTATGGCTGAGCCTTAATAGATTTTCCCACTGAAATCCCAGTTTAAATTGTGTCCCAGTCTTCTAAAAGCCTTTCAATTCTTACTACTTTCTTCGGTTTAAACTCTTTCTGCAGCTATTTTAAATTGTCATTTTAAAATGTGCTACTTTCCTGATAATGTACTGTTGGTATAAATTAATTTCCTGGCCATTTCTCTGCATACTGTTGACATGCTTTGGAGCTTGCTTAAATGGCAGTGATAATTATTTTGAAGGGCGAATGCTCCCTTTCACTTCTTTCCTTCCCAGAGTAGTCTTTTGTTCCTTTACTCTGAAGCTTTTCCTTGCCCTTTAATTTTACGCCCATAGATCCTTTCTCTTTAAGGAGTCTGCCTCTTCCCAGTGTGGCTAGCTTTTACTTTCTTCCTTCCTTGCCCACATTGTTTTTCTTCTCACTCTTGTCTTTACCTCTCGGGTAAAGGTTTCATCTGGAGTGCTGCTGACTGCAAGTTGGTTTACAGGTTTTAGCTGCTAATTGCCTGTGTCATGTTCAAGGGTAAATTTAATCACCTTCAGAATGTTGTTTCCCAGGTGGAATGGAATCACTCACCATTGCAATCTTAAGGTACTTCTGCAATATCATCTTCCACTGATCACCATATCATATTGGGCTCTGGGTACCAACCACTGGTAGCTTGTGGTTAGGGTAGTTGCTGCTACCATTCCTCCTTTTTAATCCTCAGTGATAGAGGATAAACTACCAGAGAGTCTTAACAAGAAGAGGCATTTGTCTTGCATAATATGGTGTAATTTATTGCATGACAGTGTCACAATTTCACTGGAAAGAGTGCGCCAGTGTTCCACAAGCCGTCACATAATATGTAACTGTACAAAATCCCAATGTAATCACCAAAATGTGTAATTTGCCTGACTGCTACTCAGGATAAAAGTAATTCACATCAGGTTTTTTTTGGTTGACCCTTCCTCAGAATGAGGGTCTGGTGACCCTTCCTCAGAATGAGGAACGTTAACTCTGTTTTTTACTTCACAGATGCTGCCAGACCTGCTGAGCTTTTCCAGCAACTTCTGTTTTTGTTCCTGATTTACAGCATCTACAGTTCTTTTGTTTTTTTTTATTTAAGTTTTTTTTTGGTAATACAGAAAGAACTTTCTTTACTGTAACATGCTTAGCTTTAACAAGAACAGCAAAACAAAAGTTTTCTAATTTATGCAGCTTAACATTTACCCCTTCAAAACTGCACTACACACCCTTAATCATGATAAACACAGACCAAAGATAAATGTTTTAACCGTAAACTATGGGTGGCAAAGAATGTACACAGTATATGAAAGATCAACGAAGTAGAAAGTTTCATTCTGATTGTTGCCACGATGATGTGCTATTATCTGTAGGGTGATGGTCATCCTTCAATTCAATGGTTGAGCAGGTTAACTTGGGTCTTGTAAAAGAAAGAATTTCATACATTTTCTTGGATTTGCAGTCTTTTCCCACATAAAGGAAGAGATAGACCCTTTCTGTCTGTGGCCTCTGACTGATATTTTTTCCAACTGTGCTGCTCTTGACATTTACAGCTTTTTAACACTCTGCAATTCAACCAATCAGATGGCTATTGTCAGGAAGGATCTCCATAACTCAAAGGACTCCTGGTGCTGTTCAGTGTCACTATCCCATACCTCTTTCAAAAAGACATTTCCTTACACAGCTCAACAATATCTTTCAAGTTGCAAGACTTTCCCATATTCCAGTTTATAGAAGTCCAAATTGCACTTCAATTTACAGTATCGTCTCATAAATGAAAATGATGCTGTTTCTTACAATCGCAGTCATTACAATTAATGTTAATGCGTTAGGCATAACTACAACTATCAGGAGTCAAAAATTACCTGTCTGTGTCTAAGTGCAAAACGGCCCAATTCTCCAACCAAAGTCTGTTACATCATCAACTTTATCATTAACTCTTTCAGAAATGTAATGTTATACAATGTTCTATTCTTCTATTAAGAAAGGAAATTATCCTGCATGTTTTTAAACTCAGTTTATTGTCTTGACCTGTTACCTTCTATCAAGGAATCTGTCGAGCTTCTCTGCTCCCCCATACTTTTCTGTACCCTAATACTCATTGAGTATTTCTTTGCCTTGTTTTCCGTTCTCAAATATCCAACTTCACCCTCCTCTGGATTGAATTCCATTTGCTATTTTCTTACTGAACTGACCAGTCCATTTCTGCAGTCTATAGTTTACTTCCTGACTATTAATCACATGACTATTGTATCATCTGTGAACTCCTTGATCAAGCTTCCTTTATTTAATTCTAAATTATTGTTTGTGTGTGTGTGTGTGTGTGTGTGTGTGTGTGTGTGTATATTCTCAGTTGCAAAATGATCCATAGTTCATAACCATTTGCTCCTACATTGTTCATAACCATTTGGTTCCTGGCTGTGAGTTGTTTCAGACTTAACTTTTCCTTCAGTCCCATGGATCATTACGTTCCTGACTAGTCTGCCTCGTAGAGCCTTGTCAAAAGCCTTTTTAGAGACCATGTCAACTGTTCTGTTTCTGGCCTACAGCTAACAGATAGATTAGGTTAATTTTTCCCAGCTAGCATTGGTAGGATTTGAACTCTTGATCTTTGGATTATTTGTCTCATGGAACAGGGGTCAACAGCAGGAAAATGAAGTTGAGACACAGATTAGCAATGATCGAATTGGGAAGTCCATTCCTGTGTCTGTAAGTGACCGTTACAATTCCCTGCTCTCCTACCTGTGCAGGAGAATGTTTACATTTAATATGTATAAAAATGAAGACATTTTGTTACTGTATGGACTATATTTGTTGGACGTTGTGCAGTTTGGTCAATGGTTGACCAGAGCTGACATGATTTTTGAGATTAAATGAACATTTAGACAAAAAAGTATAATTAATAGATTACTGTGTTTCTATAAGTGCCAAAAAAAAGTTTTTTTTTCTTTCTTGGAAGGAAATTAGCTTTCAGTTTGATGTTGCACATTTGCTACTGTGACTTAACAATTCACAACTCTTGACCAAAGCGGTTTTGTTGAATAACCAGTTTCTTCTCTCTTTAATGTGAATATTTTTAGTATCTCTACGCTGCAATAAGGTATTTGTTTTTGTTAATACCATTTTACATTGCTGCCTTCATACTAGTAAATTTTTGGCAATGTGAGGAATTTTTTTTTTTGTAATGAAACTTCCTGCAGTGTCAGGAGCATTTCTGAACATTAGTTTGAAAAAGAGAGAGATTTTTGTTCCTTTCCTGTGATTAGAATCATGTTTTTCTGCCCACCTCCATTCCATGCACAAAGGTTTTCAGCTGATGCTGGGACTCTATAGCTGAATATTGCTGTGGCCTTGTTATCTTCTTAACTAGGGAGAAAAACCACTTTCCCACCCTTGTCAAACCAGCTTACAGCTGCACTGCTACATCCATGACCTATGTGGTGAGGCAGTATCCTTGCACATCACATTCAAACCAATATATTTGCAGCCGTAAAAGATATTTGAGAAGGTTTATGGAGTTAGGTACTCATTGAACAAACAGTATAACCTACCTCATTATATTTGCTATTTACATAATATATTTACACAAGTAGGTTGGACCTTAAAGTGTGTTGCTCCAGTGTAAATTCAGAAGCATGTCCTGACCTAACATCAAGAGGGAGCTGTGCTAGATTTCTTGGCAGAGGCACTGTTGCAATAATTTGCAGATTTATGCCCCAAGAGAAATAGGCATTGTGCTATCAAGTTGAACGAGCCTAAGGAAGAGACTGAATGCTTCATAAACAAGAGTGTATAGTGAGGGAGGGTCTCTGTTTTGGATAAAGGCAAAGGAGAGACATGCTGTGATTAGATTTCCAGAGGTATTTGATCAGATGCTCATCAAGGTTGTTGTGGAACATAGAAGCTTATGATTATAGATGATAACATATTTATGTAGAAGCTTGGCTGGCTAGCAGCAAACACGGTGCATAACCAGAGATAAAAGGTACTGCAGATGCTGGAGAATCCGAGATAACAAGCATGGGGCTGGATGAACACAGCAGGTCAAGCAGCATCATAGGAGCAGGAAAACTTGACGTTTCGGGCCTAAACCCTTCATGCATAACCAGGTCTTTTTGTCTAATTGGTAAGATGTGATGAGGGAAGTTCCTGTACGTTCATTGTTGTCCTTTAGGAAAGGAAATCTGCCTTCTTTACCTGGCCTGTCCTACATGTGACTCCAGACTCTTGGCAATGTGGTTGATTCTTAACTGCGCTTTGGACAGTTAGCAGTGGGCAACAAATGTTGGCCTAGCCAGCAATGGCCACATCCTGTGAATTAATTAGAAGTTTAGGAGCTTATGCTTGTACCTCAACTGATGACAATTCGCATCAGTGACTTGGGTGAGGGGGGTGAAAGTATGGCAGCTAACAGACAAAATTAAGATAGGTGGAAAAGTATGTTGTGTAAAAGACACCAGGAAGTTGCTGAAGATGTACACAGGTTGAGTGGGTGGTCAGAAATCTGGCAGATGAAATGTACTGAGGAAAAATGTCAAATTGTTCACTTTGACAGGAAGAATGATAGAGTATTACTTAAATTGAGAACAACTCTGGAATTTTGAGATACATGTGGAATCTAGATGCATGATTACAAAGTTAGGACACCAATACAGCACATAATCCAAACGGCCAACAATTTACCACAGGAAACTGTTGAGGCTGGGTCATTTAGTATATTCAAGGCTGAGAAAGATAGATATTTAAACAGTAACGGAATTAAGGGTTATTGCGAAAGTACAGGAAGTAGCGTTGAGGAATGTCGGATGAGCCGTGATCATGTTGAGTCTGTGGATGTTATTCATCAGTTATACAGGGAATTGGTGAGTTCACTTCTTGAATACTGTGCGCAGCTAATGAAAGATATAAAAGCATTGGAGGTAGTTCAGCGAGGTTTACAAGATTAATACCAAGAATGAATGGGTTTTTTCGGGATACATAGGGCAGGCTGGGCTTGTTTGCACTGGAGTTTAGAAGGGAGTGGCATGACTTAGTTGAAGATTGAGACCCTGAATAGTCTTAACAAAGTGGATGTGGAAAAGAAGTTTGCTCTTGTGAGGGAATCCAGAACTAGGGGCCACTGTTTTTACTTTAGGAGTTGCCCTTTCAGGGCAGAGTTTAGTTTTTTAATCTTTTAGAGTTGTGTGACTTTGGACACAGAAAGCACTTGAGGTGGGGGTTGTTAAATATTTGTAAAGCAGAAGTAGATTGATTCCTTAGCCTAACAAGAATCTAAGGTTATTGGGTAGATGAAAATATGGAATTTGAAACGCAAACAGCTCAGCCTTAATCTTATTGAATGGCACTGCAGGCTTGAGGGGCTGAATGGTATACTTCTGCTCCTATTTTGTATATTAATATTGTCATGGAAGATCATCTGGATCACTAATGTCCTTTAGGATATTTATTATTATTTTTGCCCACACTGACCTATGTGTGACTCCACTCTGTCATCAATATGGGAGGGTGTGGGGGTGAAAGGGAGGAGGAACCAATTTTGTAGGCAGCCAACTTGCAGCAAATTAAGTCACAAATCACCTGGGGTAAGTGGGAAGATACAAACATAAGCAGATATGGGTGTAACTCATTTGCATTAAAAATGCCCAAATATTTTGCACCAGTTCAGAAAATTGCTCCCAAGTTACACTGAAATTATTGGGACAAACCTGCAGAACCTCAACGTCATTGTGTTTGGAAAGTGTGAATACTGCATTTGAAAATATTTAAAACTTATCTATAAGGGTATGAAGCTTGGACAAGGAAAGATTTGGAATAAAGAATGGGAGTTATTTGTTGCCACTGAATCCTGTGCTATATGTATTGGAGTTACACTAACAGCATGACCACAACCCCAATGCGTTTGCTTTCCTTGCAATCTATTATTTATTTTATCTTCAGTATAAATGAATCACCCTAGGTTGCTTGGGTTGATTGGTTGCTAGGCACTACAGGCTTTCAATTCAATACTGAAATCTTGACAAGTCATATTCGACTTGAAACATTAATTCTGTTTCTCTCCCCACAGATGCTGCCAGACCTGCTGAGTTTCTCCAGCATTTGTTTGTGTTCATGCTTGTTTCTGATTTCCGGCATCCACAGTATTTTGCTTTTCTCAATTAATTACTTTAGGATTAATTCTGAGGTGTAGCCTTGTTTAAAACATCAAAGCAACTGGATTGTCCGTAAACAATCACAAGCTGGAGAAATTCCACAAGTCTGGCAGTATCTGTAAAGAGAGAAGCCATGTTAATGTTTTGAGTCTAATATGACTTTTTTGTTTAGAGCTCAATAATAATGTCCTCTATTTACCAAGTCTGACTGACGGCTCTGTCTAATTTTTTCATGCTGTGTTCTTATTTAAAGGATAATATAATGTTTTGACCTCAATATTGAACAGTCCTATCCTGCTACAGTAAAGTTACAGTTAGTTGGATTAATATTTATAACACTAAATGACAGTGGTTATGTAACAAAATAATTTAAACTTGTAATGACTTGAATTCTCAGTTTTGGTGGCTCTTTAGAAAGAGGGTGGAAAATCTAAGGAAGAATCCCTTCCAGTCAAAGCACTGCTCCATTTTGAGCCATTTGACTCTGAGAAACCTCCAGCACAAACAGTTGGTCATTATGTAAAATATAGTTGGATGGACGTATGCAATGCATTATTGCCAGTTTTTAATTGACTCCAGCTTCTTGTTGCAGATTTATTGGTGAAGAATCAGTTGCAGCTGGTGAAAAATGCATTCTGACTGATGACCCCACTTGGATAATAGACCCCATCGATGGAACTTGTAACTTTGTACACGGGTATAATTTGAGCTTCAAAAGATTACTTCCAGTTCTTCATTTAAAAAAAAGTCATCTTGCACACCAAACTACATTGTGTCCATGCTTAAATATTGTACAGGAATAATATGACATTACATATTGACCATAATTCCACTCAGTCATCTTATTGTTCATTAACTGAAGGAAATATTTGCTTTTGAATGTGTTAAAAACGAATGTTAGAAATGTTTTAGATGGGTGCTTTTTGCATTTTAAAATGAGCATCCACAAACTAAATCCACTGCTAGACTTGGATGCAGCTCTTTGAGGATGGAGCAGTATCCATACCAGTTTCTTAGCGGCATTAGTGTCTCAAATTGGAGAGGCAGTGTGAGCTCAGGTTCTGTTTTGGATGTGAGGACTTTTAAAGAAGGAAATATCTGTCCTATTCTGTTAAGGATGTGTAGATACATTAGTGCTGTCTTCACCTTTAACCTAATCTCCACGAGAGAATAGGAATGGATGAACCGTTATTGCACACTTTTTTACTATTTGTGGAGTTTTATACAAAACCAGGAAGAATGTCATTGTCAAATATAAGAAACTGATTCCACAGAGGCAATGAAGATGTAATTATAACACCTCATTAAAAAAGAAAAAGTACTTGCAGTTAGACAGCACCTTCTCATGACCTCGGGACATTCCAAACCACACTTACAGCCAATAAATTACTTTAGAACTGTAGTAACTAAAGTAACGTATGAAATTTGTCAGCAAGTTTGTACACACTGAAGTCCCAAGAATAGTAAATAGCGGTGCTAGTTAAGGGATAAATATTATCCAGGATACCAGAAAGAACTGCTGCTCCTTGAAGAAGTTCCATAGAATCTTTAACATGAGAGGGACAGTTAGTTTCCATCTAGAAGCTCACCAGAGATTGAGCCTCAGACAGATATTGTGCTGGAGTATCAGCGTAGAACTTGCTCTAGAGTGGGACTTGAACCTACAGTTTACTGGTGAGAATGCTATCAACTGAGCCACAGCTGGTACAGTATGAAAGGGAGGGGATTAAATTCTTATGCAGCTAACGTCTATGAAACTCGTTTGGGTGCCAGAAAGTTGCATGTTCTTGTGAACAAATGTCGTTAGTGGCAGTTTAATTACACAGCAAGGAAACGGTCATTTTCCCATCATCCATCTGAATATCAGTTAGATTTTCCCATTAGGCCAACAACTGTGTATCTCTCTCATACTTTGTAAAGTGACGTTATTAAATCAAACAGAATTGTGACACTGACTTCTCTTTTTTAGAACACCGGTGGTGGCAGTTTCTATTGGACTTTCTGTCAAAAAAGAGGTAAAAAGAAAAAATTGTGTGATTAAACCGGCCTTCCACTTTGACCCTCAACTTCTCGAATTGCATCACAAATTAATCTGTTTCCTTCCCCTCCTCAATTTCCTCTACTTCCTCAAGAAATTAACTCTTTGGTTATCTGGGGCAAGCTAGCAGTCTCCATTTGTGAGAACAGGGCCACTTCGGCCATTGCAGACAAATCTGATTGGAAACCTGTTGGCCATTCATCTTGTGTTTTTATTGGATAGCAATGAGGAGCAGATAGTTTCCTGCTGTGAGGTTGGTAGGCCATTAATGAAGCTGGCATAGATTATCAAATATGGAATATTCAGGGAATTGGACTGAGATTTTGGCTAAGCCTGAAGTTGCAGCATGCTGCTATGCAGAGGGACCTGGGTGTCCTTGTGCATGAATCACAGAAGGTTGGTCAGCAGGTACAACAAGTAATTAGGAAGGCAAATGGAATTTTGTCCTTCATTGCTAAAGGGATTGAGTTTAAAAGCAGAGAGGTTATGTTGCAGTTGTTCAAGGTGCTGGTGAGGCCACACCTGGAGTACTGTGTGCAGCTTTGGTCTCCTTACTTGAGAAAGGATGTACTAGCACCGGAGGGGGTGCAGAGGAGGTTCACTAGGTTGATTCCGGAGTTGAGGGGGTCGGCTTATGAGGAGAGACTGAGTAGATTGGGATTATATTCATTGGAATTCAGAAGATTGAGGGGGGATCTTATAGAAACATTTAAATTATGAAGGGAGTAGATAAGATAGAAGTAGAGAGGATGTTTCCACTGGCAGGTGAAGCTAGGACAAGAGGGCATAGCCTCAAGATTAGAGGGAGCAGATTTAGGACTGAATTGAGAAGGAACTTCTTCACCCAGAGGGTTGTTAATCTATGGAATTCCTTGCCCAGTGAAGTAGTTGACGCTACTTCAGTAAACGTTTTTAAAGCTAAGGTAGATTTTTTTGAACAATAAAGGAATTAAGGGATACGGTGAGAGCACGGGTAAGTGGATCTGAGTCCACGAAATGATCAGCCATGATCTTATTGAATGGTGGAGCAGGCTCGAAGGGCAGGATGGCCTACTCCTGCTCCTAGTTCTTAAGTTCCTAAGAGTTGGAGCTGCATCAGTTAGAGTTAAAGAATTAGAATTTTTATTCATTCATGGGATATGGATGTCGATGTCTAGGCCAGAATTTATTGTCCATTCATCAGTTCAGAGGCAACCACATTGCTGTGGGCCTGGAGTCACATGTAGGTAAGATGGCAAATGTCCTTCCTTCAAGGACATTAGTGAACCAGATGGGTTTTTGTGACAATCCATTGTGGTTACATGGTAGCCATTAAACTAGCTTTTAGGACCAGTTTGTTTTTTTGTTTTTTTTTTAAATTCTAATTGCAACATTTGCCACGGTGGGATTTAACCTAACTTTTAGCCTGGTGTTTTGGATTACTAGCCCAGTGGTATAACCATTAAATTACCTCCTCCTTACATCAAATGTAAAGATCAACACTTTTTATTGTAGACCTGTATTGAGATAGTTGTTGTTGACACAAGTATTCTGAGGGGGAGAAAAGGTTGCGTGTTGATCTGAAATGTTAAATGTGAATGGAAGCGATTCATAGATCAGACTGAAATTCATTTTCAAGGCATGGTGGAAGATGGCACAGTATCGAAATTGAAGAATGAAGGAGAACCAATGATGGCTGTATGAGAAGGAGTAGAAAATGGATTTTAAGGATAAATTATAGGTTTATCCAAGTGAAGTGTCACATTCATGGTGACATGATTGGCAAATCAGGGCTATAGCCTTAGCATTTTGTCTTCCTCTTGCCCTTCTCCCTGCAAAAGTGTAGCTTACTGACTGAGAGCACAGAATTGTAGAGTTACCTTTCAATGGGTTTTAAAGATGGGACAAGGAAGTAAAACTATGTAAAGAAAACGGGTGCATAAAACATCTCATAGAAACAGAAAATCTAATGCACATGCATGGCCACCCTTGCTCTGTGTGTATGTGTGTGTGTATGTATGTGTGTGTGTGTCTCCTTAGCAGGAAAGGGAATGTTGATGCTTGGCAATCTGAATACCAGCCAAGGTTCACTGGGTAGCACTTTACCCTTGGAGTCAGAAGGTGAAGGTTCAGGTGACACTCCAGCGATGTGGGCATCAAATTCAGGTTGGCCCTCTAGTACTGGTGCACCTTTTGGAGATTTTGGCTGTTTTTCAATGAGATGTTAATCTGAGGTCTTCTCTTAATCTTTCAAACAGCACCTTAAAAACAGATTGTCTGGTCAATGCCACGTTACTGTTTGCAGAACCTTAACTATGTGTAAATTGGTTGCCATGTTTCCTACTGTTACATATTGTCATGTGACTACACCGTACAGAGTGATTGTGGCACAGGAGATTATTTGTCCCAAAGAGTCCTTTAAAGACTGACTGTAAACAGCTTTGGAATGTCCTGAGGATGTGAAAAGCATTATATAAATGCAAGTCCTTTTTTTTCCTCATTTGTCAAGACTCTGTTTTAAAGGTTGGACTTAGAATTACGCACTAGTATGTACATGTCCACAATGTGTTAGTGATCTTCAGAGTGCAAGGTTAGCATTTGAGATAAAATATTTACATTTTGTTTCTAAACGAAAAAAGCAAAGGACTGCAGATTCTGGAAGTCAGAAACAAAAACAAAAATTGCTGATAAAACTCAACCGATCTGGCACCATCTGTGGAGAGAAAGCAGAGTTAACATTTTGGGTCTGGTCACCTTTTTCAGAACTTATTGTAGCTAGGATAATGGCTACCTCAAATCGGGTTTTTTTTTTTGTTTGTTTGTTCTCTCTGCCTTTGCCTTTGTCCAGTTCTTTTCCACTTACATCCACAATTCCTCTGATCTTTATGCTTCAGAATTTCCAGTTTGTGGGCTCCAGCCACTTCCTCTTTACCATGGGTGTGCAGTCTGTTTACATGTCCATCCGCTATCAGGATGGACTCGGGGCTTCCCGCTTCCTTCTGGGGAAAAACGCCTGAACCGACCCAATCCTCCTCCAGCCTCCTCTGCCTGGCTGAGCTTGTCCTCACTCTGAACTACTTCTGTTTTAACTCCTCTCACTTTCTTCAAGTGAAACGGGTAGCCATGGGTACTCACGTGGGCCCTAGTTATGCCTGTCTCTTTGTGGGGTATGTCCAACATTCCTTGATCTAATACAATTCTGGCCCCCACCCACAACTCTTTTTTTTTTTTCAAGTGTATTGAGAATGTCATTGATGCTGCTTCCCTCTCTCATCCAGAATTAGAAAAGTTTATCCATTTCACTTCCAATTTCTATCCCACTCTCTCATTCACCCTGCCCATCTCTGATTGCTCCCTTTCCTTTCCTGACATCTGTTTTCATTTCTGGGGATTGACTGACCATCAATATCCCACAGTTACCTTGACTATACATCCTCACACCAGGCTTCCTGTAACTCCATTTCATTCTCCCAGTTTCTCCGACTCCATCGCATCTGTGCCAATGATGCCAACTTTGACAAGGGGGCCTCTGAAATGTCCACCTTCTTCATTAACTGAGGATTCCTCGGCTCTGTTGTCGACAGGGCTGTCAGCTGGGTCTGACTCATCTCCCACGCTTTGGTCCTCACCCCCTTGCTTACCCCCACAACAGCGATAGGGTTCACCTTGTCCTCACCTACCATGCCACCAGTATCCACATCTGGAGGATTATTAGCTGCCATTTCCTCCACCTCCTGCAGGATGCCTCGGCTAGATACACAATCCCCCTCCCTCACTTGTCGGCCTTTCACAGGGACCATTCCCTCCAGAACACACTGTCCCACCTTCCTTTGCTCTCAACACCTCCCCAAATTCCCAGGCACCTTCCCATGTGATCACAGAAGGTGCAACGCCTGCCCATTTACCTCCTCCATCGTCACTATGCGAGGCCTCAGAGATTCTTCCAGGTGAAGCAGTGATTTATCTGAGTTTCATTCAATTGAGTTTCCTGTATTGGCTGCTCACAATGTAGTCACTTTGGGGAAACAAAGTGCAGATTGGGTGACCGCTTTGCTGAGCACGTATATTCTGTTCACAAAAATGACCTTGAGCTTCCAGTTATAGTAGGAACTGCAGATGCTGGAGAATCTCAGATAACAAGGTGTAGAGCTGGATGAACACAGCAGGCCAAGCAGCATTAGAGGAGCAGGAAGGCTGACGTTTCGGGCCTAGTCCCAAAAAGACTTCATTTTCTGAAGAAGGGCCTAGGGCCCGAAACGTCAGCCTTCCTGCTCCTCTGATGCTGCTTGGCCTGCTGTGTTCATCCAGCTTTACACCTTGTTATCTGAGCTTCCAGTTACCTGCCACTTCAACACACCATCGTGTTCCCTGGCCAACATCTCAGGCTGACTGCAAAGCTCAGCACAAGGTGGAAGAACAGCAGTTTATTTTCTGCTCGGAAACCCCACAACCTTCTCGACTCTATTGGGTTTGATATTGTTAGGGCCTGAGCATTTTCCCCCATGTTCTTACCCCAACTCCCACACACCAGGCCTTGTCATCACATGGTCTGCTACCACAACCAACCCATTGTCAGCTACTAATGGTCCCTATTAGCAGCTATTCATTCTCCCAGGCTGACCTTTACCCACTCCTTTTGTCTGTCTAACTGTTCTTCCCTCCCTCTCTGGGCTCCATCTCCATCTATCGTTTATACCTCCCTCCTCCCTCACTCCATCTTCAGCATAGAGACCAACCTGTTCCCAGCCCCAAGTCACTGGACCTGAAATGTTAACTCTGATTTCTCTCCACTGACGCTGCTAGACTCCTGACCTTTTCCAGCAGTCAGTGTCTCCTCTGCCCAAGTCATTCACTTATTTTCTAAAATTTTGATTTATTTGGTGTTAGCAACTATTTTGTCTATTTTCAATTACTTCAGAAGATATTTTTTGTCCTAAAAATGACACCATGCTAAAACACTCACCTGCAGATATGTAAAAGCTGCTCACTAATCCAGATCATTGAGGAATGCAACATTAATTCCAGCTGCTTTACTGCCTGGCACATTGCTTTCTTAACCCCATCTCCACTGGTTCCTCCATCATCTAACATCGGCCTCTGAGCCACAAAGTTCAAGTCCTACCTCAGGGCTTGATCAAAACTGACACTCTCTGTGCTCCCTTTAATACTACACTGACTGTCGGAGATTGACTCTATCTGCCTGCTCCAGAGATTGTAAAAGATTCCCTAACACTCTTTTCTTTCAAAAAAAAAGCCAAGGGAGTTAGCCTGGTGACCTGGCCAAGATGTATCCCTCAGATAACAGCGTAAAAGAACAATTTATTTGATCATTATCACATTGTTTATGGGATCTTACTATGCTAGCTGCGGCGTTTCTTATGCTGTGGGACTTGCTTTCTATATAAAAAAGTTCACTGTCTATTAAATGCTTTGAGACTCCTGGTCATGTGAGGCACTATACAAATACAAGTCTGCCTTCCTTCCTGTTCCTGCTTCTCTTCCCCTCCTTCCTGTTACCCTTCTTTCCCTTCCCAGAGACCAAGTTCACGTTCCCTGTTGATGTCCACCTTTAGACTTGCCCTCTCTGTTGATGACTCTACTCAATACCTTGTTTGCTGGTCCCACTGTTGGTAATGAATGGGCAGAAATTTCCTTCAATTAATTGTTAGGAAGACTAAAGCCTATTACAAACTTCTCTCCCTGGCCACTGACACTATTCCACTTCCTGACACCACCTGAAGTGTAACCAGACGGTTTGTAACCCTTGGTGTGTGATTCTTCATCCCAAACTAATCTTCTGTGCGCATGTTCATGCTGCTGTAAGGAAAGCCTTTGTCCACCTCTGTAATGCTGCTCAGCACTTGCTCTTCTGTCAACTCGCCAACTGCTGAAACCTACCTGTGGGCCTTTGTAACATTGAGGCAAGACTATTCTAACGTCTTCCTTGCTGGTCACTCACATTCTAACCTCTGTGAACCTGAGGCCATCCCAAACTCTGCCTGTGTCCTAATCTGGAATTATTTTTTAAATTATTCATTCACAGGATGCAGGTGTCGCTGACCAGGAAGCATTTATTGCCCATCCCTAATTGCCCAAAGGGCAGTTATGAGTCAACCACATTGTTGTGGGTCTAGAGTCACATGTAGGCCAGACCAGGTAAGGATGGTAGTTTCCTTCCCTAAAGGACATTAGTGAACCAGACGGGTTTTTAAACAACCGAAATCATTTAATCATTAGACTCTTAGTTGAAAAATTCCACCATCTGCAGTGGCAGGATTTGAATCTGGGTCCCCAGAACATTACCTGGGTCTCTGGATTAACAGTCCAGCGATAATACTGCTAGGCCATCACCTCCCCATGTTGACCTGTCATTCTTGTGCTCATTACTTACACCAGCCCCTCGTCAAGCAACATCTTGGTTTTTCAAATTCTCATCCTTATTTTCGAATCCCTCTCCATCATCTTGCCCTTTCCTATTTCTCAAATCTTCCAACATCGCAACCCTCTGAGATGTCTGTACTCGTCTAATCCTGGCCTCCTGTGCATCCCCAGTTTTCATTGCTCCTGAATTAGTGGGTGTCACTTCAGATGCTAGATCCTAACCTTTGGAATTCCCTCCCTTCAACTCTCGACCACACTTTCCTCCTCTAAGATATTCCTCAATAGCTACTTCTTTGACACCAATAGTAGTCATCTACTTTACACCTCCCTATGTGGCTTAGTGTCATATATTGTGTCATAAGGCCTCTGTGAAGCACCTTTTTAATGTGAAAGGTGCTATATAAATACATTGTTGTAGCATGCCAGGTTGCTGATGACATTGTTTTCCTCCATTTGTTTTCTTCTCCCCCTCCAATAGCTTGAACTTGGCGTAATTTATAGCTGTGTTGAAGAGAAGTTATATACTGGCAGAAAAGGTCATGGAGCATTTTGTAATGGGCAGAAGCTTCAGGCATCTACTCAGACAGGTTTGTTAATTTTCTCTGTCTAATGCTTTTGGGTGTTCATGTGAAATGGCCATTTGAATAATCTTTGAATTCAGGGAACAGAAGTAAGTAATGGAATTGCCTCTGGCAATGGGGTTTTGTTGGTCATTTCCTTGTTCACTATTCCTGTTACCAGTCCATTAATATATACCACTCTCTTGTCATGCAGAATAGACACGACATCTTGGTGCATCCCATATGGGCAAACATCTCTGAGCACTTCACAGAATTTTCCCCTGATTCCCATTGATTCCAGTTTTGCCAGGGCTCCTTGATTCCACACTTGGTCAAATGTAGCCTTGATGTCAAGGGCTGTCACTCTCACCTCACCTCCAGGTTTCAGCCCTTTTGTCCATGTTTGAAACAAGGCTGTAATGAGCTATAGGGAGAGGCTGAATAGGCTGGTGCTGTTTTCCCCTGAGTGTCAGAGGCTGGGGGGTGACCTTGTACAGGTTTGTGAAATCATGAGGTGCATGGATAGGGTGAATAGTCAAGGTTCTTTTTTCCAGAGTTGGGGAGTCCAAAACTAGAGGGCATAGGTTTAAGTTGAGAGGAAAAAGATATAAAAGGGACCCCGAAGGGGCAACATTTTCACACCGAGTGGTGTTTGTATTGAATGCTGCCAGAGGAAATGGTGAAGGCTGGTACAATTACAGTATTTAAAAGGCATCTGGATGGGTAAGTGAATAGGAAGAGTTTTGAGGGACATAGGCCAGATGCTGGAAATGGGACTAGACAATTTAGGATATCTGGGTGGCATGGACAAGAAGGGTCTGTTTCCGTGCTGTATGACTCTAAATGCTGCTTGCCAGCATTGTCAACAGCTCCTTCCATCTTTTTACTGATGATCAAGAGCAGACTGATGGGGCAGTAATTGGCTGTGTTGGATTTGTCCCGCTGTTTGTGGACAAGATATACCAGGAAAATTTTCCACATTGTCGGGTACATGCCAGTGTTGTAACTGTACTAGTACATCTAAGCCAGGGCAACGGCATGTTCTGGAGGACAGGCCTTCAGTAATGTTGTCAGTAGTGTCCAGGGATGTGCAGACTATACAGATTATCCATGATAAATGTGGGGATAGGGTGGAGGACTGGGTCTACGTGGGATGCTCTGTAGAGGGTCGGTGCTGACTTAATAGGCCGAATGGCCTCTTTCCGCATGGTAGGGATTCTATGAGCCTAAGTACGACCATATCAGGAAAGAGTCTAAACAGATCTATGAGGAATACAAAGATAAATTTCCAATGCCTGTGTATAAGCTCTCACAGTGGTGAATAAGGTTCGTGAGTTCCAAGCACACACATACCTATTTTTCGTATGGGTCTACGATGTAGTGAAAATAACAGAATCGTGGCTTTATAAATGGTAAGCTTCCTAGTTGATATTTAAGAATACAAAGTGTTCAGAAAATACAAGGAAGGAAAATTGGGAGGTGAGGTGGCGGTATTGATTAGGCAAGATATGGAAAGGAAGATGTCCTTCCAGGGACAAGGACAGATTCCATTTGGTTAAGAGCTCAACAAAAGGATATGATAACGACACTGCTGTTAGCTAGAGGAGCAAATATGCAAGGGAATCAGATATACAAGAAGTAGAGAGGTGATTTCAGGAGATTTGATTTTCCCAAATGCCAATTGGGATACCATTAGTGTGAAAGATAAGGATGAGGAGGAATTTGTGAACTGTTTTCAGGAGAACTTCCTTGACCGTAAGTTCCTCGTCTAACTGGCAAAGTGGCATTACTGGATCCGGTGCTGGAGAATTAGATGGCCAAGTGTCTGTGGGAGAGCACTTGGGGTAACAGTGATCGTTGTATCATAAAGTGTGCATTAGCAATGGAAAACAGCAAGGAAAGAAGTATTTAAAGTAGAACGTACGAAGTGGAAGAGGGCTGACTTCAATGGAAAAGAAGGAATCTAGCTAGTCAAGACTGGCAGGATAAACTGTAATGGAGCAGTGGGTGAACTTTTAAGGGAAAAACATGTTGGGTACATTCCAACAAGAACTATGGGTACAGGAAGCAATACCGTTTTTCCTTTAGATGATAAGGAAGATGGAGAACATGATGAAAGAAAAGGAATTCCTCTAACATACACCATAACCCACTTTTTTTTTTGTTGTTTTATCTTTGATTTGAGTGAGAGCCAGGCTAAATGGAATATGTTGAAAAGAGGAAAGTAAAATTGGTCAAAAAAGATGAGAATAGAATGGCAATTAACAGAAAAGGTAGCCCAACCGTCGTCTACCAGATGTAAGCAGTAAGGGGATCTAGTATGAGGTGATAGGGGCTCTTTGGTTACAAAGAGAGTGCTATGTGTTTAGAGACTCTGGGCAAGGTCAGAATACTTGTGTACTCTATCAATGTTTACTAAGGAAGACAAAATATCAGGTGGTAGTAGAGGGAATGGGCAGGTGAAAATTGGGGGAGCAGGAGGTATGGCAAAGCCTGGCTGTGCTCAGAGGGGATACATTGCCCAGTCTGGATGGATCGCATCTAACTCTGGGCTGGTTCTTCACCCGGGCAACACACCTAGCGGTAGTCCCCTACCTTCTCACCACAACCCGACTAATTCTTCCTTTATGGTCATAATCCAGTTCCCTCTTGAACAACAATAGAATGTGCCTCCAACACCCTGTCAGGCTGTGCATTCCAGATCGTAGCAATGGTCACATGAGACTTCTCCTCCTGTTTCCATGCTGCTTTTAAACCTGGGTCCTCTCATTTTTGCTAGTTCGCCCTGTCTACACTGACCGGAACCTTTGTGATTTTGAACATCTCTTTCAAATCCCTCTTTTCTGGGGAAAACTGTTCCAACTTCTCCAATCTATCTACATACCTGAATTTCCTCCTCCTTGGAACCATCCTTGTGAATCCCTTCTCCTCTATTTGTACATACTAAATCTTAGTGTTCAGGAAACCTTCTGCTCTCTGGAATCCAATCTATATATAAAAATGCATGTATCTACTGTGACAGTAAAAATATCTCTGACATATAACCAGTATTGAGACTTCTCTTCAGGAGTAGAAGAACATATGGCTGAGGGAGGATGGGACGTGGCCCATCTGCAGCAGGGACCATTTTTTGACCTGTTTCTGTGCTATACAGAATGTGTAATGTGGTTTTAAAACGCGTGGATGCATGAGCTGATCAGAGAGCGTTTCCTCATGTTTTGCCCTGTCCATTCAGACATAAGTGACATTAATTTCTGGGTGAAATGTAATCCAAGAGGAAGATTTTCAAACTGTTGTTCTAGTCTGTGTTTAAACTCAAGCTGCAGAAATTTTTTAAAAAATCATTGAATTAAATAATGTGCTCCCCAGGCCCTCACTCATTCTACTGTTGGTGTTTAGCCTGAACAGCTCTCTTGTCCTGGAGTGAGCCAGTCATGTAGAGAGGGTACTATAGTTCAAAGGACTTTGGAGCTAATTTCTGGTAACACCCATCTTTTCTGTTTTGAGCAGTGCTGACTTGACGGGGTTTAATGTAAGTTCACTGAACAACTTTCTGTATTCTCTTCCAGACCTGTCAAAGGCTCTGATATTAACTGAACTTGGTTCGATTCGTGATCCTATGGCGGTAAAGCTGCTGTTTAGTAACATGGAGAGGTTACTAAAGGTGCCAGCCCATGGGTAAGAAGGTCTAAATAATGCAGTTGTTAACCAATGTTCAACAGAGCTTTAAAATGTTCTTTTGCAATGAAGACAGGCTACTTACTCCTGATCCATTAATTGTTAGATTATCACAAAACCTTTTTCAAATGCAGAGTAAAATCTGAGGGGTTTAAGCGTGAATAAAAAAAGTTATAATTTATTTACGAGATTTAGAAAGTATTAACAAGAATTAAGTTCTTTCGATCTGAATATCATTGATTGAAAGATTGGTGCATAGTCTTAATGCCTAGAGGAGTAATCCAGAGACTGAATAAAAGGTTTTGGGGGAAATGGATTTGAACCCTACCACAGCAGCTGGTGAAATTTGAGTTCAATTCATAAAAATAAAGCTAGACTCAGTAATGGTACCCGTGAACCACCATCAATTCCTTTGAATGTCCATCTGCTTTATCTCTATCCTGATGTCCTGACCTAGTGTGGTCTACCTGTGACTCCAGACCCACATGACTCCTAAATACCCTCTGGAATGGCCTAGCAAAACTCCCAATCTCAGGGCAGTCACAATTGCTGACTTTGCCACTGATGCCCACATCCCATGAAAGGAGACATAAAAAACTTAAAACAACCCCAAATTTACGATTTTTTTTTTGTGGACAGATCTGTGCTTATCTGTTGGCACCCTTAATTAGCTGGAATTATCTTGCCATTATCTCGCCACCTATATATTCTGTGCCTGTGCACTTCCCTCCACGTCACCTGATGAAGGAGCAGCACTATGAAAGCTTGTGTTTTCGAATAAACCTGTTGGAATATAACCGTGTGACTTCTGACTTTGCCTACCCCAGTCCAACATGGGAACCTCCACATAAAATACTGAAGATGTTTAAGGTTATTCTCAAAAGCAGCAACTGTCATTCTGTTTTGGATGTTGACTGCTCCTGTATTTCCACTGTTTTCTGACTTATTCCTTCGTCTATTCATGTTGAACTGTTTACAATACGAACTTCCTAGTTTCTCTACCATTTCCCATCATCCTCTCAACATCTTGCACATCACCATTTGGTCTCTTGACCTCATTTTCTCTAAACTATTGCCCACTCAGCTGTCCCACCTGACTCCCACGGGAACTGACATTGTACGCGATTCTCTCTATCTCATCTGGCACCAGCCCTATCCCTTTCAAACTCTGTAATCAATCATCAAAACCTCTTCTAAAAGTAGCCCATGATATTCAAGTAGCACAAGGCTCATTAGGTTGAAGGGATTTTCTTCGGAGGAGAGGTTGGACTTGTCATTGGAATTTATAAGAATGAGGGGTGACCTTATTGAAACAAGATTCTTAGTAGACTTAGAGTCATAGAGCTGTACAGCATGGAAACATCATGGTCCAACTCGTCCGTGCTGACCAGAAATCCTAAATTAATTTAGTCCCATTTGTCAGCATTTGGCCCATATCCTCCTAAACCCTTCCTATTCATATACCCATCCAGCTGCCTTTTAAATGTTGTAATTGTCTTAGCCTCCACCACTTCCTCTGGCATTCCATACATGCACCACCCTCTGCATGAAAAAGTTGCCCCTTAGGCCCCTTTTAAATCTTCCCCTCTCACCTTAAATCTATGCCACCTAGTTTTGGACTCCACCACACCTGGGGAAAAGACCTTAGCTATTCACCCTATCCATTCCCCTCTATAAGGTCACCCCTCAGCATCTTTGACAGAATAGATGCAGAAAGATTGACCTTGCCATAAGGGAGAAGCTAGGCCCAGAAGGCATAATAAGGGGTTGCACATTTTAGGACAGAGTAAAAGGAACTTTTTCTCTGAGGAAAGTGAATCTGTGAAATTCTTTACTGCAGAGAGATGTCGAGGCCGAGTCAGTTAAGTATATTCAAGGCCGAGAAACAGATTTTTAATGGTAAGGGAATTATGGGTTATAGGGACAAAGCAAAAAGGTGGAGCTGTGCATTATCAGATTAGCCGTCATTTTAATGAATGGCGGAACGGATTTGATGACCTACCTCTGCTCCTAAGTATACAATTTATGGTCTTCTCTCATCCTTGTAAACTGCCACATTACGTATAACCTCCCTTTCCTCTCCAAAATCCTTGAATTTGTGTCCCGAATCTACGAGCACCTGTGTTACAACTGTGTTTTTATCAAAACTTTTGGTGCACTATCGATCTTATCTATATCTAATCAATCATGCTGAAGGACTCTTTCCCCCATAGCTCTCTGTGGCAAGAAGTTCCAAAGACTCTCAATCCTCTGAGAGAAGAAATTCCTCCTCGTCTTAGTCTTAAATTGGTGCCCTTTTATTCTGAGTATGCCTGTCTCCCATAAGAGGAAACATCTCTCAGTATTTACTCTGCCAAGTCCCTTAAGAATCCTAGTGTTTCAGTGAGACCACTTCTCATTCTTCTAAACTCTCAATTGCTCACTGATCTACATCCTAGTGTTTCACAGTCTCTGATACTGAATACTCTTCGTTGTATTCTGATCCCTTTTATGGCCTAATCCCTCCCTATCTCTCTCAACTTCTGCAGCTGGATAACACTCAGGAGAGCTCTGCATGTTTCCAATTCTGGCTCTACTGTACATTCCCCATGCCCCATACCTTTGCCTGATCATTAGAACAAGATAACCTGTAGATATAAACATCCTCACTTTAATGCTCATGGTTGGAAACTGGGGTTAGTCAGCTGAACAAGTCTACAAACGAGGAGAACACCTCAAATCCCTTTCTTGCCTGAAAGGAAGGACCCTTCAAATTTCCAAAATGTTAAGGTAAGCATAATGATCTATGTTTGGTGGGCTTTCTCCATGCAGGTTTTGGACTTCAATCGCACTGATATTATTTTGTTTTCTATCGATTCCCAGCATCAGGATTGTGGGAAGCGCAGCTCTGGATCTGTGCCACGTTGCAGCCGGAGATGTCGATGCCTTTTACCAGTTTGGCCTCCATTGTTGGGATATGGCTGCTGCTGCTGTTATTGTACGGGAAGCTGGAGGAATTATGATGGATACAGCAGGTAGGGAGACACCGACCAATTAAATTTGGTCTCGTGTTGGCACTTCAGTTTTTCGGGATCAAATCCAGCCAAGAACCCAGGCTCAAAGCCTGTAGTACCACACTCTCCCTTCTCCATTTCTGAGTTAATATCCAGTGAGTATCAAGCCCTTCCATTTCCATGGACTGTGGTTGCCTGTGAAGGTGCCTCCCTCTGGTGTCTAACAATTAGCAAGCAGAACTGTTCACCGATTGACTCAAGCTAAATCAATCATAACTTGGGAGCAGTGTCCCTAATGAAACATGCAGGGGGCGGTCTGTTAATATGGAGGGCTGGGACTACTTCATCCATGCTGCTGAAAACCTGGTCAGCTAGCCAACGTCCTTGACTTACCTGCATTTTATGTCTTGCTCACACTTCCTTTCACCCTACTTCCTGTAAGGATTCTGTTCCATTCTCCAAGTTTCTCTGTCTCTGTTGCATCTGTTCTGATGATGCCACCTTCACAGAGATATGTCTGATATTTCCTCCTCGATCTACAACCAAATAGGGTGCCCACCCACCCTATTTCCCACACTTCTGCCATCACCCCTTTTCCTTCCTCCCAAAAGAACAATGAGTTTCCCTTATCCTTATTTTCCACCAGTATTTGCATTCGAGGGATCATCCTAAACCATTCCAGCACCTTCAGAAAAGTGCCACCACCAAACACATCCTAACCCTTCCCTCCACTGTCAGCATTCCACAGGGGCCATTCCCTCAATGACACCCTCGTCCACTCATTCATTGTTCCTAACACTTCCTCACTCCCTCCATGGCTTCTCTCCTCACTGCCCAAGGTGCCAAACCTTGCAGATGAAGCTGTGTTTCACTTGTGCTTTTTTCAATCTAATCTGGCATATTCGCTGCTCACAATACCGTCTCCTTTACATTGATGAGGCTAAACTCGGATTGGGTGACAACTTTGCAGAAGAATGACCCTGACCTTCCAGTTGCTTGTAATTTCAGTACACCATCTTGATTACTTTTCCATCCTAAGTCTGCTGCAGTGTTCCAGCGATGCCCAGTGCATGCTGGAGTAACTGTGCCCCCTTTTCTGCCTAGGCATTTTACAGGCTTCAAGACTCAACATTGAGTTCAATAAGTTCATAGCATGACCTCTGTCTTCTGTTTTGATTACATTTCTCCCCTTCGTCACCCCCAAGCCCCCATCTCTTGTTTGCCATGTGCAAAAACAACATGTTTTCAACTATCCATACCTAATGTGAACACCAGTTTTGCACCTCAATCTCTCCATTTCACCCATCAGCACCACTCATATTTTGACTTTTTTTTTTTGTCTGGGCATCATGTGTTCCACAGCACCTACTCCCCCTTTGTCAGCAGCATTGGCTGTGGGCATGGCATTTTCTAACCATTCCTAATTGCCATGGAAAATTTGGTGGTGAGCTGCCTTCTTGAACTGCTGCAGTCTGTGTAGTGTAGGTACAGACACAATATCGTTGGGCAGTGCTGAATGCCATCGTTGATACGGAGCAAACTTATTGACTCGGATCATTTTGCAACAGTCTGTTGTCAGTCGTATCATTTTCATCTGTTTCTCCCTCACTCATTCCCAGGTTTTCTGTTGTTATGTTTCTATATTACTTTGTAGACGTCATTGAGATAAGTCGAGTGTTGATACTCAACAGGTTGATATTTTTTATCAGCATTGTCAAAGCTTACAATATCCAAGTTTTATCTTGGGGTTTGTGAAAAGTTCAACCTGCTTTTACAGAGCAGCCTTCAGTTCTGATAATCCTGTTTCTAGGAGGACCACTGGACCTAATGTCTCGGAGAGTGGTGGCAGCTGGCACTTTGGAGATGGTGTGTCAGATTGTTAAAGAACTACAGCCCGTGGCCTATGAACGGGATGATGGCACCGAAGGCACAAGTCACTCGCTATCCAAATAATGACCATTTCAGAACATGCACTGGTGGAACCGTAGTGAAATCACACTGCTGAATCTTTACAAGTAACTTAACAGGGACAAGTGGCTGTGACAGCCATACTGTGCTGATATTTATAACAAAAATCATAATAGCAAACTGGTCCTGCTCTCCCTCAACCATCAGCAATATGTATCTTCTATGAACTATGTTGATTGAACTTTCTACTGTTGCTGTTAAATGTTTTGGAGAGCTTGATGATGGGAATAAATGTAACCTAACTCTGATGGTGCAGTGGATGGGGGAAGTATGGATTTGGGTAGACCGCTGGTTTACAATGACTTCGATGGAGTGAGGTATTCGATAAGGTGTAAAGTCAGAATCACATCTGGTCCTGTCAGTTACTTAACACACAGACTAGGCTCAAACCTCTCCCACCCCTTCAACATCATTTATTTAAAACTTGGTAGTCTGTTTTTGACAGAAACCTACTGATGCATGATGGGATTGTGCAAAAACCTGGAACTGTGACTGTGTAAAATTTCAGTAATTCAAAAATCTAACATATTCATGTAATGGTCACTATTCTGATTTATGTCCAGGTTAATCTCCCATCTCTTATCTAATATTTCAACAAATTCAAAAAGAATTCACCTACTAATGAAGAAAACAAAAGTCATGGATGATATCTTTGTTTCTTCACTTAAACAATTTTTCGTTTAGTTGCAATCCCATCCATCTTTTATACTACATTAGAACAAGTTGAATCAGATTTAAATGGAGTAAAATGGACCAGTAGGAGAGCAGGGTGGATGATAATGAAAGCCACGACCCATTATCAGTTAATTCTATCATAAGACGGGTGTTGCTGGCAGTGATTTATTGTCCAATCCTAACTGCTCTCGAATGCAATGGTTTACTCGGTCATTTCAGAGGGCAGTCAAACAAATCACAGTGGGTCCATGTAGGCCAGACTGGGTAAGAAATGGAAGATTTCCTAATCTAGATGGGATTGTAACAAAAATTAATGATAATTGACATGTTCACCATTACTGAGGTTAGCTTTGTTGGATTTAAAACTATATCCCCAAAACATTACCCTGAGGTTCCAGTGGCATTAATGTCACCTCCCTTGCAACATTGGACAGGGTCTAAAACAGACTCCAGATTGGTTTGTGCCTATAATCCATACCATCAAAGATCAATGTCTCCCCACAATAACTGAATCCAAATGTTGATGTGTTTGTAACTG
>JAHRHZ010000054.1:22119117-22158632 GCA_024137785.1 Ginglymostoma cirratum
TGTCTCCCCACAATAACTGAATCCAAATGTTGATGTGTTTGTAACTGGTTACCATCATTATTACCATCAAGTACAGTTTTCACTGCAGTGTAACAGTCTGTAAACATAGAGACATGAGATGACTATTTTTTAAAAAAAAAGTCCTATTTTTAAATCTTTATTTCGGGGTTTTATTCATTTTACTGAGTGGAATTTTGGCATAGAAACAAAATATAACTTAATTAATAAATCGTTTTAAATTCCTGTATCATTTCATTGTTCTACTCTTTCTTTTTCCATATGTACAGGTTCTATGAAAACCAATTGACTAACATAATTAATATGAAATGTTGGTTCAATTGAAGCATTCGAAAGGGAATGCAGGGAGAATGTGCAGTGCTTCAGGGAGAAACCTTGCACACTGCAACAGATGTATTGCTCATTCAGAGAGCCAGTGCTGTAACCATTTCTGTGAAAGATTCTGAAGCTTAAAAAATTAAAGCCTGCAATACTTGTAGCATCAAGACGTTAAATTTCACATTGTTGGAGTCAATTAACTTGTAAAATGGTTGCCTGTACCTCTGTGTGGTCCTGTTACTCTGTATGTGCATGCATGTGTGTTTTTGCCTTGGTTACATGTTGGTCTTCATACAGCAGAGGAGGTTCAGGGGTGATTTTTTAATAAAGATGTCGTAAATCATGAGTTTTGATGGAGTGAACAAAAAGAAACTGATCGAATGGCAAAATGATCAGTTACCCAGAGGACACGGATTCTGAGATAGAACAAGAAACAACATTGAGAGACTTTTTCCTGTTATGATCTGGAATGCACTCTGAAGGAGTGATAAACAAAGATTCAATAATAATTTTCAGAAGGGTGTTGGATAAGTATCTGATGAGAATGGGAAGCAGAACAGGGAAGTGAGGTAAATTGAATGGCTCTCTCAAAGATCTGGTGTAGGTACAATGGACTAAATGGGCCAGCTGAATCCACTGTATTATATGGTGCTACCATACTGTTTCCAAGATGTTGCAAGATTACTTAACAGTGTTCCTTAACATTGGACAGTGATTTGGGGCAGAATTCAGTGACCATTGCTGGGAAGTATGTGTAGGATGTGAATAGGATAGGGCTGGAGGTAAATAGCTTCTGATTCCAACACATCCGTGTCAAATAATGATTCAGACGGCCACATGTGACAGTGGAATTATAACACAGCAAGACACTAGAGAAAGTGTAGAGGGGACGGTGTCTCAATCCTCTGTGAAAAGGTTCAAACAAAATTGTAGAGTTTCAGTCCCACTCTGCCATATGTTGCATATATGCGATATTGATCTGATTTGTCATACTTTGCAGCTTTATACAGGGTTGTATTAACAGTGACTTCAAGTTCATACAGATAAAATATGGCTACTCCACTCCAAGTTCCTTTGTCATTGCAAAAGCAGCTCTTCATTGCAGTACAGGATCTCCATAGCCACACAGCTGTTCGATGCCAAGGTTGTAATGATTGCCCTTCCCGTCTTTATAGAGACTAGTGACAATCCGTAGCCACCCGGACTCTCCCTGTGGCGATCACAGAGAGAAGCAACTAATCAACCATTTTAAATCATTCCAATGTTTTGCATTGATAATTACAGAAACTAAAAATGAACTATGCAACGGATCTGCTTTGTGGTATCACTCATCAATAAGTTTAGAAGTAAGTGAGCTTGATGGACAAAATGTTATCAAAGATTCAATTTTCAACAACTTTCTATTGAAAAGTGACATTGTGGCTGGCTCAGTGAAGAGTCTACTCGAGGGTACTGCTTGAATTAAAATTAAGTAGACATTTTTTTCCAACGTCTGTTGGCCAAAGGTATTCCTGTCTTGACACTTCACTCCCTCTATCTAGAATACATGCAATATTTACAATGGTTAGACCCTTCTCCATTGCGCTTTGCAACAGCCACCATCATTTCCAACTGGATATTGACCCTGAAGGTACTTGCTCTGCAGCACAAGGGACTATACAAGAGGAGTATTGCACTCACCCATGGTTCACCCCAGGAGTTCCGTACTATCCAGTACTCTGTTTCATCATCATCCTCACCCCAGCCTGCTACTGACACAATGTGATTTGTGATGGCCAGTGGCTTGTATTCTGCAAACACTCCTCCATGGTAGGCATCCAGTTTCTTCGTTGCCATGATACCACAGCTAGAACCCAGACAGAGCACAAAGGGTTACGATTCCAAAAAGTCTCCACTGGCATGAGTTGATAGAGATTTGAAAATGATTTGCAAAATAATTTTGAGGAAG
The DNA here is from genome assembly GCA_024137785.1 of Ginglymostoma cirratum. Taxonomy (NCBI): domain Eukaryota; kingdom Metazoa; phylum Chordata; class Chondrichthyes; order Orectolobiformes; family Ginglymostomatidae; genus Ginglymostoma; species Ginglymostoma cirratum. The sequence goes on from JAHRHZ010000054.1 coordinate 22,121,402, forward strand.
AGAATAAAGTTCCTTTTTGAACCCAATGCATTGTTACAATCTGGAATGCTCTGCATTAAAAAAAAAGCTCATGTTTTTATTTAGGAAGCCAAGATGTGGAAACAGTTTGGATAGAGATGAGAAATTGTAAAGGCAAGAAATTACCTTGTGGGGAAATTACTTGCTTTATGGTTGCTACTCATCAGCTAGGAGTTAATGGGAGAACAAACAAGGCATTGCATTACACTGAGCGATATTCCTGGCTGAATGATAAAACAGATTTGGAAAAAAACAGCAAAGAGATTAGAACTAGAGTAAAGAGCTGGATCACTTTATACACAAGTAGTTAGCTGGAAAGAAGCAAAACAAGACTATAAAGATGGTTGCTGGAGAGATGTCAGCTGATGGCTCTGACAATCACTCTATACTATAATAACAAGCGTGGGGCTGGATGAACACAGCAGGCCAAGCAGCATCATAGGAGCAGGAAAACTTGACGTTTCGGGCCTAGACCCTTCATCAGAAAAAGTTTTCCTGCTCCTATGATGCTGCTTGACCTGCTGTGTTCATCCAGCCCCACACTTGTTATCTCGGATTCTCCAGCATCTGCAGTACCTTTTAACTCTATACTATGAAACAGGATGGCATCGTCGGGTCTAAAGGCTTTAGTCTCTGACTATTAGAATGATGTTTGCTGGAGGATAGTGTCAATTCAACATGAAGTGCCAAAGAAATACTGGTGTTCTATGCAACTCTGAGTTTCACAGATCTGTGCAAAGTGATTCTAGATAAGCAAAAGTTAAGCCTACAAAAGTAGGCTGTAGTTATATGATGGAACGATATTCAAGCCAAGAGAACAAATTAAGCTGAAAGCCCAATGCAATGGGAAGAATGAACATCTCAAGTTCCAGTGATAAGACATTAAGCAAAATCCATTCAACTCAGTTGAGGATTGGACTAGTAACCCAAAACATGCCAGAAGAGATGCATACATCGAAAAGATCTCAACCATGCTTTGAAGAGATCTCACTCCCTTATATCGACCATTGAAGAACTTTTGCCACAACTTTCCAAGGCAAACATCATTCATACCCTCAGCGGAAAGGATGATTACTAGCAGTGACACCGAGGGAACAGCAATACATTTCAAGTCAGGATGGTGAGTGACTTGGAGGGTGATCTTGCAGGTGGCAGTGTTCCTTTGTATCCGCTGCTGTTGTCCTTCTAGATGGAAATAGTTGTGGGTTTAGAAACTGCTGCCTAAGAAGACCTGGTGAATTTCTGCAGTGCAGGTTGTAGAAGGTACACACTATTACAACTGTGCGTCAGTGATGCAGAGAGTCAACATTTGAGGATTTGGTGATATAGACTTGTAATAAAGACACTGAGATTTAGATGTATACTTTTAAATGATATTTGGGATATGTTTGGGTCTAGTTTTTTTTGAGTTAGTAACTGATGGGGTTTCCTGTGTTGTCTGAAATTAATTGTTAACTTAAGTATTTCTGTAGCCATGGTGATTTATTTTAAGAAGCAGTTTTTGAAGCCTGGTTGGAGACTGAATGGACTTTGTGCATGACTAGATTTTTGCTTATTTTCATGCGGTTTGTGACCTAGCATGGTAAAGAATGGAGTCTCAAAAGTTTTTAATCAAAGAGTTCTGGAATTTTTTTAAGCTAGAGGAAATTGCCCACAACTGAGAGAATTTAGGTTTCACTTTTTAACTTTGTCATAGAGTCATAGAGGTCAACAGCACAGAAAAAGGACCTCTGGCCCATTGAGTCTGCCCAGTCAAAAACAACCACCTAACTATTCTAATCCCATCTTCCAGCACTTGTCCCAAAGCCTTTGGGTAATGGTAGTCCTGGGAAGAACTTGGAACACAATGTTTGTATATAGCAATGCTCCTGAGAAAGGAATAATAGATCTAATGAATTAGATTACCTTAGAGTGAAAAGTCAGTGTTTGTCCTACTGCAGAAGTGTTGCCATACAAATCCAGAAATGAGTGTTTAAACTTAGTGCATTGAAGCTGAGGTATTGCTGCCAGAAGAAGCCATCACAGTTGCGGTCTAAAAGTTGAAGTTGCAAACTGACTTAAACCTACCGAGGTGCTAGATATTAGGATTCCACTGTGAATATTATACAAGTGGCATTGTTGGGAATCGTACCAGGAGTAGTGTTTTGGGTACCATACAAAAAAGTTTTGATTCTTTTTTAATTTATAAGGAAGCTTTTGGGATTAGTGGGATTATACTTTGTGCACTTAAAACTTTTGAATTTGTATTGTAGTAGGTAGTTTGGATTATTATGTCTTCCTTTTGTAATAAACTTCCATTTTATTGTTAAAGCTAAATCTAAAACGTTGCATACTTGTGTTTCAGCAAGAAACAACTTCACCAAAACCAAAGCAAAGTATGAGCTATTCATCCTTCCATCATTTTACTGATGATTCACTGATGGTGCAGTAATTGCCTCAGTTGGATTTGACCTGTTGTGGTGAATAGGACATACCTGGGCAGCTTGCTGCACTGTCGGATGGATGCCAGTGTTGTGGCTGTACTAGAAGACCTTAGCAAGGGGTGCAGCAAGTTCTGGACCATAAGTCTTCAGTTCTAATACAAGAAAGGTCAGGGTCCAGAGCCTTTACAGTATTTGGTGTCATTTCTTGGTATTACTAGGAGTCAATCGAATTGGCAGTAGATTTTGACGCTGAACCTTTGGAGAAGGCTGAGATGGAACAGGTGGTACATGGTAACCAACAAGGGATTTCTTTGCCCAAGTTTGACCTGGAGCAACATGGAGTCCAGACTCAATGTTGAGGACTACCAGGGCAACTCTCTCCTGACTGTATACCACTGAGCTGTCATCTTTGCTGAGTCTGTCCTACCAGTGGGATATCCAGGGATGGTGGTGGTGACTTCTGGGTCATTGTCTACAAAGTATGATTCCATGAGTCAGACTATATCAGACTATTCCCTGACTAGTGTGCGAGACCCCTCTCCCAATTTTGACACAAGCCCCCAGATAAGGAGGACTTTGCAGAGTTAACAAGTTTTCTATTTTTTGTTTGCCATTTTCAGTGTCTGATGCTAGGGTCTGTCCGAACAGGTTGAGTAGAAAATATCCGGAAGTGGGGACTGGAACTGTTGTACTGCAGTGATTTGGACCAGGGGGGCTGGGTTCAAGTCCCACCTGCTCTAGAGGTGTGTAATAACATTTCTGAGCAGATTGAATAAAAAATATCTGGAACTGGGGACTAAATGTAATATTACCATGTTCACCAATGAGACATAGCTAGGTGGGAATGTGTGTTGTGTGAAAGATGCAAAGCTACTTTAATTTTCACAGACTTAAAGATTAGGCAAAAACATGACATATCGAATATATTGTGGAAAAATCTGAGGTTCTCCACTTTGGCAGGAAGATCAGATGGGCAGAGTATTTCTGAAATGCTAAGATATTACAAAGTACAGACATACAAAGGGAACAGGGTGTCCCTGTCAATATGTCACTGAAGACTAACATGTGGGTGCAGCAAGCTGTTAGGAAGGCTAATGGATGTTACAATACAACAGGTTTGACTAAGCAGTCCATTACCTGATAGGCCCATTGGTGTAGATTTCTGCCATCATCTGCTCACGTCCATTAATTTCACCATAATCTCCAACTTTCCACAAGGTATAGTTTTTGATTACATTGCAGACACCAAAAGTGGTACACGTGCCGCACTGATTAAATGGTTTACACTCTACAGCAAAAAAATGTAACAATCAATAAGTGCACATCAAAATCTAAGTGACCAAAAATTACCTCCCTTAAAAGCCAGAGGTCTCCAACTTACGCATGGTGGATTTGGACCTTATTACTGGTTACTCTGAAAATAAAGGCAAAAAAATTTGAGATGTCCACAAACTTGCTTCACTCAGTCGTAAGTCCACCATTTACACTATTCACTGCTCTGTAATAATACCGGAGCTGACAACTACATTCAAAACAAAATGAATTGTTAAACTATCTGGTGTCACAGATGGGCACTATTTGCAGTTATTTACCATCACAGCACTCTCATTGTTTGTTTCAGCTTCCTAGCTTAAGCATCTTTGAGTTCCCTTTTTTTCGCCTTTCTAGTAGTTGATACTAAGTAGTTTGCTGGGACATTTCAGAGGGCAGACAAGAGTCAACCACATCAATTTGGTCTGGAGTCACATCCAGGCCAGATCAGGTAAGGAAGATAGTTTCCTTCCATAAAGGATACTAGTGAACCAGCTGGGTTTTGACAATGGTCATCTTCAGACTTTTAATTTCAGATTTTCATTGGATTTAAATTCCACCATCTGTCACGGTGAGATTTGAACTCGGATTCCTAGAATATGATGTGGGTGTCTGGATTGTTAATCCTGCAGCACCTACTGTTAAGCTGCCACCTTCTGCCAAGTCTAAACTTTTCTTAGAGGGAAATTAAGAAGAGGAAATACCTTGGTCTTTAGCCTGGTAGTTGTTGCAGGTTTCATCTGGTATTCCATTATCATGAGCATAACTCCAAACTGCCAAATGGTCTCCCCCAAAGCAAGAGCCAGCATTTCCACAGTCTAGAACATTCTGGACAGATAAGTATGCAGACGGCCATGCACCTTTCCTCTTGATGTTGATACGATCTGTGAAAGCCAAGGAAATGATTCCTGCATCCCAAGTCTTTTTTTCTCTCAGACATTACAACACACAGCACTCTTCCAGAGGTAATTTACTAACTGTAAGGTTATTTTAATGAGGAAAGACTGCAGAAAACTATGGAACAGAGGGATTTGGGATAACTCATTGTTATGGACCAGACCTAATCCCTTCAAAATATGTTAAGATGATAGTCTACAGCCTAAATTTTCTTATTTTAAAGGTAATTGTAAGGCATTGTGTCCTAGATGCAATTTGATTGGTCAAACTACTTGGCTTGAAACGAAGCACACTTTATTCATACACTATAATTAATATACAGGCAAAAGAAAAGAATTGGGTTAATTATAACTCTTTGAAATGATTAACAAAATAATATACATTAACTACCACTAATTAATTGTTTCAATATAGTAACATCCCATAAATACACCCTTAGCAAAGGCAAATTCATAATAGATTATCTCACATGATTGTAAAATAGATTGTCTCACATGCAATTCTAGCAGCAGGAAGAGAATCCCAGCTTTTAGCTGTAACAGAGAGAGGAAGAAGAGCTTCCACATCCCCTTTCAAGACCCCAGGAACTGCTAAAAGCTAAAACTAGAAATCCTGGTTCTGTGGGAGCTTGACCCCACCAATTCAGGCTGCATCTATTGTTCCAGCTTTAAAACAACCCCAAGGCCTCATAAGTTGTTTACTTTACTGGCTTTGGAGCAGCCTGCTCAGCACCTCTGTCTCAACCTTACTTCACAAAAAAAGGACAAAATACACCTCCTAAAGCCATATTATTGTCACTGCGTGCATGCATCACAAAAAGCTAGAATCCAATTTCAGCAGGCAATAGAGAAGGCATAAAGAGTGTCAGCCTTTATTTCAAAGAAAGTACAGTATAAAAATAGTTTTGTTAAACATCTGAGCTATTAGTCAGACCACAGCTGTAATAATGTGAACAGCTCCAGTTCTCTTATCTAAGGAATGACGTACTGACATTGGAGGCCATGTAGAGATGGTTGCGAGGTTGTTCCTGGGTATGAAGGTGTTTTCTTATGAAGAGAGGTTGAGTAGTTTGGGCTTGTACTCATTGGAGTTTAGGAGACTGAGAAGGGACTTGACTGAAACATACAAGATTCTTAGGGCCTTGACAGAGTAGATGCTGAAAGCTTGTTTCACTCTGTGGGGGAGTCTAGGTCCAGAGGGCATAATCTCAGAATAAGGGGTTGCAGATTTAAAACAGAGAAGAAGAGGATTCTTTTCTCTCAGAGGATAGTGTGATCTGAGAAGTTAACTCTATTTCTTACTCCATAGACGGTGCTGACTATTTACAGCATTCCTGGCTTTATTTCATACATTCTAACGAATAGAGAGTAGAGTTGGGTGGGTAAACAAATACTGGAAACTAGTTTAAGCTCACCTGCAAGTGCACTGGTTGCTGCCATAGCCCAGCATGAGCCGCAGTATTGAGGAATATGCTGGTTGCGGGTTATACTGATGTAACTTTTGTTATTCACGTTTCTCCAATCCCAGACCTTTGGCAAATTGAAGGTGTTCAGATATTCATGAGGCCGAGGATAAGTCCTGGAAAGAGAGATATTTACTTGAAAGCACGGCACATTTCAAGACCATTCGGCCTGTCAAACCTGCAAATTCCAGAGAGTAGCCAATGGTGATATTAAAATAACAGAAGAGGCTCAGTTGGCAACATTCTGTCCTCAGAATTACAACATTCCAAGCTCAAGTATTGCCCTGTTGCTTGAGCATAGAAATCAAGGCTGACGCTCCAGTACAGTACTGAGGGAGAGCTGCAGTGTTTCAGATGAAATGATAAACCAAGGCCCTCCCTTCCTGCTGGGTAGATGAAAGAGATCCCAGGTCACTATCTCAGAGAAGAGTAAGGGAATGACCCTGACTGATATGTATCTATCAATCGACATTGGACAGTAACAGATTGCTGTGTCATGATCACATTGCTTTACGTAGGATCTTGCTGCATAAAATTTGATGACCATGTTTCCTGCCTTCCAACAGTCATGAAACTGCAAGAAAATTCTCCAGTGGCTCTGGAAGATTTGGAGCTGTCTATTGGTCAGGAAAATACATGTTCCTTTATATGTAATCTAATCATAGCACTCAATTTAGTTCTACACTTCCATCTCACTACCACAACAGCAAGGTAACACCAAGGCCCAACCAATCTTGTGATGATCCTATGGCTTTAAGAGGTATACTTTATCAATTTTTTATGAACAAGAGTTGACATAGAGGTACCAAGCAGTCTGCTCCAAAGTCAATAACATAATCAACCTGTGAAACTCCCAAAGAACCAGGATTTTTAATTTTAGCTTTCTGTAGTTGCTGGCATCTTTCCCTCTCTGTTACAGCTAAAAGCTGGGATTCTCTTCCTGCTGCTAGAATTGCATGTGAGACAATCTATTTTACTGAATTTGCCTTTGCCAAGTGTGTGTTTATGGGATGTTACTATATTGGAACAGTTAATTAGTGGTAGTTAATATATCTTTTATTCTGTTTAGCATTTTGATAGAGTTACAATTAAGCCAATTCTTTTATTTTTGTTTTGTCTGCATATTAACTGTGGTGTGAAGATAAAGTGTTTTTTTTAAAGCTGAGTAGTTTGACCAATCAAATTGCATCTGAAACGCAACACTTTATAGTTGCCTTCAAAATAAGAAAAATTTGGGGTCTAGGCTAGCTTCTTAATATATTTTGAGGGGTTTAGTCTGACCTGTAACACTCTGGAAAGACGGGTTTGCATGTTACCATGGAATTTAATTCAATTATTGATCTGGAATTAAAAGCTAGTCTATTGGTGACCATGAAAATATTGTTGGCTGTCATAAAAAAAGGTTCACTCATGTCCACTCCTATCTGCCCTGGCCTACATGTAACTCCAGACACAGAGCAATGTGTTTGACTCTTAACTGCCCTCTGAAATGGCCCAATAAGCCATTCAATTGCATAGAACAGCTGCAAAATCCAAGAAAACAAATGATACTGGATGAACCATTCAGCATTGACCTAGGCACTAGAAACAATCACAGTTAACACAACTCTGTCGACACTGCAAAGTCCTCCTTATTAACATCTGGGTATAGTACCAAATTGGGAGAAATCCCTCACGAACTAGTCAGGTGACAGTCTGGCATAGGTCACTCACGGAATTATACCTTATGGACAACGTCCCAGACACCACCAACACCATCCCTGGATGAGTCCTGTTCCACCAACAGGACTGGCCCAGCAGTCGTACCAGATCAGTAGTATACTGTCAGGAGGCAGTTGACCTGGGAGTCCTCAACATTGACTCCAGACCCCATTAAGCCTCATAACATCAGGTCAAATGTGGGCAAGGAAATCTCCTGCTGATTATCAGGGACTGCCACCCTCCTCAGTTGATGAATCAGTAGTCCTCTACATTGAACTGCAATTGAAAGAAGCACTAAGAGTGGCAAGGCCTCAGAACATACTCCAGGTGAGAATCTTCAATATCCATCACCAAGAATGGCTCGGTACCACCTCTACTGACTGAGCTGTCTTAGTTCTAAAGGACAGAGCTGCTAAAGTGGGTCAGCAGCAGGTAACAAGGGAACCAAGAAGAGGGGGAATAAATCTACTTCACTTCATACTTGCTGCAGATCCTTCAATCCAAGACAGTATCAGTATTAATCCTTGAGGAGAAGAAGCCCCACCTTCACACTGAGAATACTCTCCATTGTGTTGTTTGACATTTCAATGAATTAAATGGGATAAATTTCAAACACATCTAGCAACTCAGGAGGAGGTATCAATGTGGCACTGTGGGCCACTGTGCATTATGGTGTTTGGAGGAGGTAGCTTGGTGTGAATTCAATGTTACATTTTCTACATTACAGCATGACCACACTTCAAAAATATATCCTTAGTCGTAAAAGATCAGTAGGAGTTTGCGAAAGAATCAATATAAATGGAAATTCCTTCCTTTATCAGTTTGGTCCATTGAGGCAAAAAATGATTTTGCATGTAAGAAAAATGTCTGATGCAGAAACAAGCACAGTTTATACTAATTTATAAGATGAGACATAAGAGTTTTCATGAATAATGATCTGGGAAGAACATCCAGTGCTTTGTATAACTCCTAAGCTGCCATTACGAAAGATAATGTATTTCGGCATCTTGTGAGCTCCCTTGAAGCTACACCTAGCTATACAGAAATGCATTTGCTGGTCACTATTCTCTAAATACTTTTTGGGGAAGATATTAAGGGTGGAAATTTGTAGTTTAAAAGGCAGGGAATGGAACCAAATGAATCACTCTTTCAAAACCCTGGTATAGGCACACTGGCCTCTTTCTGTGCTACATCAACCTAGAATTCCCTTTTATGATTATGGTCAACTTGAAAATAGGCTTCTGCTGCATTCAAAGGTAGGAGATGATTATCGTTATGATTATTCCAAAATAGAACTGTTAATGCACTATCATTTGAAGACTGAATGCAACTTTGATCTCCAGATGCTGACCTGTGTCCAGTTCTGCTCTCTCTGTTATAGGGAGGATGTTATTAAGCTGGAGACGGTTCAGAAGAAATTTGCCAGGATGTTGCCGGGAATGGAAGGTTTGAGTTATAAGGAGGGGCTAGATAGGCTGAGACTTTCCTCACTGGAGCTTGTGGGGTGACCTTTATAAAGGTGTACAAAATCATGAGGTATATAGATGAGGTGAATGGCAGGTGCCTTTTCCCTAGGATGGGGGAATTTGAAGACTAGAGGGCATATTTTTAAAGTGAGAGGAGAAAGTTTTAAAAAGACACGGGGACACAGACAGTGGTTTGTGTGTGAAATGAATTTCCAGAGGAAGTGGTGGATGCAGGTACAGTTACAATGTTTGAAAGACGTTTAGGTAAGCACATGAATAAGAAATGTTTGGAGGGATATGGGCTAAGTGCAGGCAGGTGGGATTAGTTCAGTTTGGGATTATGATCAGCATGGACATGTGGACCGAAGGGTCTGTTTCTGTGCTGTATGACTCTATAACAACACACACTGAGCTTACATTTGTACTGGTCTTGGTTTGGTTGTCATCTCTCTAAATTCAGTGGCAAGACTTCCAAGTCAGCCGTACTGAAAACGCATTCAACCATTCCCTTGGGAAAGTTTGTTCGATATGCTCCAAGAATGCACAATTTGCAGATTTAAAGGGAAAGCATCAGACTTTCCAATGGAGAGATGTTATGAGATTTGACCAGGTAATAGTGTGACAACCAATTAGCGTAGAATCTAAATGCAACTTATGAAAATTTTACAAACAGTAGGAGAGCCAATGGTTTTGTAACAATTTTGTCTGTTAACTGAGCAAGTTTGTACTTGATTGGTGACCCTTTTGCCACTTATTAGGAAAAAAGATAACATCACACAGCACAGAAGAAGGCTATTTGGTCCATCATATCTGTGACAGCCCCTGAAAGACCAAATTTGTCTGACTCCCCGTAACTGATAGTCAGAGTTTTCTGTTTCCTAAGCCATGCATTGTTCTGAAGGCTAGGTACTCTCAAAATATGGTGCGTCAGCCCGGACTGAGAGTGACCCAAACGATTAGAGCCAAAATAACCAAGAATAAGAGGGGTGGGAAATATAATAGTGAATGTAATAATCTCCAAACCTACTGGCTAAACATGGTACTTTCTTACAATAATTTCACAGAAAAAGACTTCACAACATTGCACTAGTACCAGCTGTGTGCTGCACTGCCTGGGAGGTTAACGGGCACTATTAGCCCTCAAAATGGTATAATTAAGCTGTGCTGGCAGGCTTTCACCAATGGTCTCATTTTTTTATGTCTTTAACTGTCCGTTGACACAAGGCTACTGGGAGAGCAAATTATCCAGAGGCTGTTTGAGGGTTCAGGATGAGTTACAGCTGAAACCAATCTATTCCCAACCAACAATCACATCGATTCACCAATGAAGATTTCTGGATAGTCAGGAGACAAGAGGAATGCTGCCTGACTATTATGACTCTCCATTGATCTGAGGTGTCCAGGTCAAATTTGTACTTCAGCTGATTTCTAAGCTGAGTTCAGCACAGGTTTAGGAATCTGTGTCCTTCTGGTTTTCAAACACACAGTCCTTTTACCAACTAGACTATCATGAGAGGACATAATTACAAATTTCAGGCATTTAAAAAGCCCTCTCAGGATAGAGTTGGTTAAGTCAGTGATATGAGTACATCAGCCTTCAGTTTTCAGTGTTTTAGCAGGGTCACATTTTGGAAATGGTTTTCAGTCCAACAATGACTTGTTCTCAAATGCTCTCTCACACCAAGATATCTCGGTCGGACTGGAACCAGGAAGCAAAGAAAATCAAAGGTTCAAAACTCTTAAACAAAATGAATGAGAATTTATGTTTTGTTTAGGGGGGTGCTGGGAGCTGGGAGCTGGGAAGTGGGAATAGAAAAAAGAGGAAAAGCAAATAATAGTAAGAAAGGCAAGAAGTATTTTTCTAGTTTCTTAAATGTTGGTACTCACTTTACTAAGAATTACAGTAGCAACAAAATTGGAATTTATTATTGTTGCCTTTTCTTTATCTTCCAAGTATGCAAAATGACCAGTCTGAGGCCTAAAACTCTCAATCATATAAAACACATGAGCTAGGAGTATACGGGGAGGCAATGGCCTAGTGGTATTATTGCTAGACTATTAATCCAGAAATTCATCTAATGTTAAGGGTTCAAATCTCGCCACAGCAGATGGTGGAATTTGAATTCAAAACAAAAAATTCTGGAATTAAGAATCTACTGGTGGCAATGTTGATTGTCAGGAGGAAAAACCCATCTGGCTCCATAATGTCCCTCAGTGAAGGAAATCTGCCATTCTCACTCAGTCTGGCCTACGTGTGACTTCAGACCCACAGTAAAATATGGTTGACTCTCAACCGGTCACGCAAGCCACTCAGTTCGAGGGCGACTAGAGATAGGCACTAAATGCTGGCCAGCTAGCAATGCCCACGTCTCATGAGTGAATTAAACAAAATTAAGCCATTTGGCCGCTCGAGCCTGCTTCACCACTCAATAGGATCACTGGTGATCTGTTAGGATTTCGAATTTCACATTCTCATCAAACTCCAACAAGACTTGATTTCCCTGCCGAACATGACTCTATCTTAAAAACATTCAGTAACACCACCTCTGCCGCTGCTGCTGAGGAAGAGAGCTCCAAAGTCGCACAATCCTCAGACAAAAAAAATTCCCCATCCCTGTCCCGAAGGGGCAATCTTTAATTTGTAAAGTGAGCCCTGTAGCGTTTGGATTCACCCACTAGAGCAAACATTCTTTCTACTTCCACTTTGTCAAGACTGGTCAGGATCTTATACACTTCAATCAAGTTGCTCCTGACTCTTCTGAATTCTGGTGGAAACAAATCCAATCTGTCTAACCTAACTCGTAAAACAATCCACTCAGTCCAGGTATCAATCTCCTCTCAACTACCTCCAATGCATTTACACCGTCCCTAAATAAGGTGACCCACACTGTACATAGTATTTGAGATTGGTCTCACCAATACCCTGTACAGCTACATTTTCGGACTCCAGAGCTTTCCACAAGGTGTGAGACTGGAATTCTCCCAGGTGCTGACCCCAGCCCTTAAGTTATTAAACACGAAACACAACCACAGCATTCCCCAAAGCGCTCGGCGATGGACTGGTACAAACGGTGTTAATTTTCTGCAGGTTCCGTGCTGCCAGGGAGTTGGCATGGGACTCAGCTCTTGTCCTCACGATGCAGTATTTCAGCCTGGGAAATACTGGCTGCAGATTTTCCCTCCCTCCCGGTCCACTCCGTCCCTCGCTACGACCGCACACGCTGCATTTTGTCGCTGATCATTTGACTTACTTGATGCTCCGGGCTCTCCCGGCTAGCGGTTTGTGACATGGTAGATCAGGGTTAAAGTATCGTTCCCCTGCCCCAAAGGAGCAGGACAAGCAGAGAACCAGGCAGAAGGACAGCCGACCTTGAGACGCCATGGCTTCCTGCTGCCGGGGGAAGGAGTCACATGGGAAAGCGCCAGCTCAGCTGATGGTAGAGAGGAGAACTTGGCGATGAGCACTCACTGAAAGCAGGCCCGAGAGATACAACTTCCAGCGGCCTGAAACTAAATTAAACCTACTGAAATTAATAGACCGGCACAGCACAGGGGGAGGCCACTCAGCCCATTGTGCCCGTGCTGGCTCTTTGGGAGAGCTTTCTAATTACTCGCAAACAGAAACAAACATTGCTGGAGGAACCCAGCAGGTCTGGCAGAATCCGTGGAGAGAAAACAGTGTGAACGTTTTGGGTCCTGTGACCCCTTCTTCAGAACTGAAAATTTTTCCAAATCATGTTGTGGCTGTACAGGACATCGGTTAGGCTACACTTGGAATACTGTGTGCAATTCTGGTCCCCCTGCTGTAGGAAGGATGTTGAGAAACTTGAAAGGGTTCAGAAAAGTTTTACTAGGATGCTATGGGGTTTGGAGATTTGTGCTGAATAGACTGGGGTTATTTTCCCCAGACCATCATGCTGAGGGTGACCTTATAGAGGTTTATAAAATCATGAGATAGAGTGAATTAGCTAACATCTTTTCCAGAGGATGGAGGAGTGCAAAACTAGAAAGCATAGGTTTGAGGTGAGAGACGAAAGATTTAAAATGGACCTAAGGGGTAACTTTTTTAATACAGAGGGTGGTGCATATATGGAATGATCTGCCAGAGGAAGTGGTGGAGGCTGGTACAATGACAACATTTAAAATGCATCTGGATGGGTATATGAATAGGAAGGGTTTAGAGGGATGTGGGCCGAATGCTGGCAAATGGGACTAGATTAATTTAGGATATCTGGTCAGCATGGACAAGTTGGACCGAAGGGTCTGTTTCCGTGCTGTACAATTCTATGATTGTAGTCCCCGTTTCCTCTTCTGTCCCTGCAAATCCTTCCAATATCTATCCAAATTCTGTGTGTTAGGGTGATGGGAGCAGATTCATTCCTTTCAGCCAAATGAATTACCTTTGCCCTCACGTCACCTCATTTCTGCTGGATGTGAAGGCAGTGAGATCCCAGAGGCTAGGCAGCCCTCAGAATTCCTGTGAATATTCGTGCTGTGTTCAAGTCAGGACACTGAACATTGGCAGATATTCCACCAAGATGGTGTAATACAACTGAGCCCACCCCTCCTCTCACTGGAAACCCACGTGTAAACTTTAGCAGCGGGGTTAGTCAGTAGTTGATAGGAGCAGCAGCTCCAGCTGTTTATGACCTGTGCCTATGTATGCTGCTATCACAGTTCTATTGTTACCCAGGCTGCATGGAAGATCCAAGATGGTGGCAGACTAGGGGGCCTGAGCCAGGGGCTTCACTCCTGTCAGCTATCTTTCTTTATCACTTTTGCTCTTTTTCGTTGTTTTTTTTTTCTTTTGTCTTCTCTTTAAAGCCGAGAGTGTGGCAGGTGAAGGAGGAGGCATCCAGCGGCAGTGACAGCAATGCCAGGACAATCTGGACATGGCTCCACCCCAGCCCAGGGGTCTCCCATCGAGTGAGCAGTAAGCTCTGGGCTTAATCCCGGCCCGAACTCACAGGCTGAGCTGAGACTCCAGGTCCGCAGCTAGGCCCTGGTGCATGAAGAGGAGGAAGTATTTGCGAAGGGGACAGACAACAGATCAGCAGCAGTGTCTGGAGGAGCATCGTTTGGGAAACATGAAGCTTCTCCCAGCCCAGCAACGAGGTAGCTTCCAATGGCCTGGTGTGGCGGTTTCGGCCCAGCATGGCGGTCTTCTTCAGTGGAGGCATCCAGCCTGGTGTGGCGTTCTTGTCCTGGCCTGTCCCAGAATGGTGGTCTCGTCCCGGAATTGGTTTCTCACCCAGAATGGTGGTCTCGTCCCGGAATAGTGGTCTTGTCCCGGAATGGCTTTCTCACCCCGCTGTGTCTTCAGGATATTCCATCATTCCTTAATCAGCTTTCCCTGAGCCCAGGAGCCGTTAACTAGACAATGATGATCTTTTTCTTAATTTTACTTTTTTTTATTATTATGCATGACTTCTGTCATTGATGTACGCGCTGTGGTGGTGATGAGTTATAAAACTTTTCGCTGTATTGTCCATGTAAAAGTACATGTGATACTAAATTTCCATTCAATGAATTTCTATTCTAAAATGGGGTGGGGCTGCTTGGCTCATTTTACAGCCGAAACAACACATTGGGCCGAGTGGCCTCTTCTTAATGCCATAATTTTTTTCCACATTTTATAAATATTGTAAATATTTAAAAATGCAGAATGTACAGAGATGTGAGGAGGAAACAGGGTGAGTGACCATATGTGAATTGATCCTCTGACAGACAGGCAGCATGGAGATGATGGGTCTAATGGCCTTCTTCTGGGTTGTTATCACTCCATTCTATGAGGTCTGCCAGTTCCGCACAGAATGAAATGCGGGATTCTCCTGGTATGGAATGTGCAATAGCACATGGGCAGCATGTCTGTCCCCTTGTCTCTACCAAAATAAACTGACTGAGCTCTCTACCATTAACCTGTCATTGTACTGGACACACAATCAGGAAGGCAGCTTGTGCCAATTCCAGTATCTCCTCTTACCAATGTTGACCCAATTGTACACAAACTGAGGCAATTTAGAATCTTGATACCAATCATGCTTTCCTCTAATGACAGAAAGCTCAACATCCACAAGGTTCTGCGATTCCTACACGCCAAAAGCTACATACCCATGATTGATAATTGGCCGCTAATGATGGTATCAAAGTTTGGAGATTACATGGGAAACTCGCCAGCCACATTAAAGCAAATGTCCCCCAGACCAATGTTCACAAGCTAATACTGTCATCTTTACTTTCAGGTCAAGTAATAGATGGAACGGGTAAGATTCAGCAAGATACTAGAATAATGTAGAGTAAAATACAGAAGTATAAACAAAGTAAGGACTGTCATTAGAAGAAACCAGCAATAAATGGCTGAGGTCCAGCTGACAGATTATCAAAGTGAAGACTGCCACAGTTGACAACAACGTGATACAAGACCATAGACAAAGGAATAGAAACCTTCAGTTAGCCCATTGAGTCTACTCTGCCATTTATGACATCATGGCTGATTTAATAATTGTCAACCCTACTTTCCTGCCCTTTCCCCATAACACCCAATTCCCTTACTGATTAAAAGTATCTGTCTATCTCAGCCCTGAATATACTTAATAACCCAACTTCAACAGCCGTCTATGACAAATAATTCCACAAATTCAGTACCCTCTTGGAGACAAAATTCCTCCTCATCTCTATCTCAAACAGGTGATTCTTTATTCTGAGATTATACCCACTGGTCCTAGACTCTCCCACAAGGGGAAATAACCTTTCTGCATCTACCCTGTCAAGCCTCAGAAGAACTCTGTATGTTTCAATAAGGTCTCCTCACATTCCTCTAAACCTCGAGGAGTACAAGTCCAACCTACTCAAACTTTTCTCATTAGAAAATCACTTCATACCCAAGATCAACCTGGTGAACCTTCTCTGGACTGCCTCTACAGTATTCAATGTGCAGTCTTACTAATGGCTAGTGTAGTCTTAACAAGATCTCCATATTTTTATATTCTATTCTTCTTTAAATCAAGGCCAACATTCCATTTGCCTTCCCTATTATCCACTGTACTTGGATGTGAGCTTTTTATGCTTAATGAACACAGGACTCCCAAATCCCTTCGTGCTTTGGGTCATTCCAATTTCAAGTAGCACTTTAGCAGAAATAAAATCAAATACCTTTTAAGTGATTTAAAACATCCACTGAGAAAGGCTTTATGAACATGAGCATTTTGAAATTCAGCTTGATGAGACAATTAACAATGGGAATACAGCACAACTATTATTTTATATTTGTCATATTTGACTTGAAAGACATGGTGAAAGATTTTATTTTGTTGTCAGGAGCTACCAAACTAATCAGCATGTGAAAAAATATTCAAGTTACTGGATAATTTCAGAGTAATCAGAATTGCTTAAATGGAGGCAGCAGTGTTTCTGTTAGCTCAGGCTGTGCTGCCACCCTGACATGCAATAGGAGTGGTGTTCCATGAATAAAAGTTATAAACAACCAGGAAAGCATAATATTCCTGAACTGTTACTTCAAAAAACAGGGAAGCTTCAGTGCTATAACTGGGGTGACAATAAACTTTGTGAAGTCCAGATTTGCAAATTCACATTTGGTTGACTAGTTGTTTTCAGAAATGATGCTCCTTGACATGAAATTGATTGTTTCACACTATATCTCACTGACCGTCCCAATGCAGAGGCATTTGAAGAGTTTTTGAACTTCATAAAACACTGTTTTCTGTGTGCAATCCTGCATTCACTGAAAACCTCACTGTCCAGTTATAGCTGATGAAACTTGAATACCATGCGGATGTTTGAACCTGAATCTAAGGAATCAATGCAACCGCAATTGAAGTGAGTGACAGGACTGCTATATTTCAGAAGTTAATTGAGGTTGGGAAGATTGGGCTAAACAATGGAGTTTCAGAAAATTCCCACCACTGACTGCATTTCTGGATGCAAACATAATGGCTGTTGAATGTGTGAAAGAAAGGAGTATTTCTCATTTTTCAACCTTGGAAGAAGACTTTAATATTTACAATCAAAACATAGACATAGATAAATACAATTTAGTTCAGGGTCTATTTAAAACATTTACTACATTGTCGTCCCTTTAGAAGATGTTGGTGTGGTGATGATATCACAAAACTATTCATCCCAAGGGGGAGGCTAATATTCTAGGGACATGAGTTCAAATCTCACAACAACAACCAGAGAAACCTAAACTCAATTTTTAATCTGGAACATGAAGTTAGTCTTGATAATAGTGAAATGATCATGGACTGTTGTAAAAACCCATCAAGTTCACTCACGCCCTTTCAGGAGTGAAATCCACTTTCCACACCTGGGCTGGCCTACATCTGGCTCCAGACCCACAACAATGAGTTTGGCTGTTAACCTCCCTTTGAAATGGCCTAGCTCAAGAACAACCAGTGGGAAAAATCAGCCACACCCATGAAAGAAAAGAGTACAGCAGAGGAGTTGTTTGAACTAGTTTGTACTGCTTGCTGAGAATTAGGTTAGTGGAATCTACACCTTTCTAGTTGTGACCATCTGTTGGGGTGAATTGGTAATGGCAGTGTTGCTGCTTTTCCCAACAGCATACATTATTGAAGCAATGTTTTCTGCTGTGGAAGTATTGAAGGCAATCACAGGTACCATCTGAAAGTAGAGAAAGCTTTATGAGTGTCATTAGCAAACATCATATTAAGAATAAACACTCTGCACTGTAAAGAAGCAGGATGACACGTTTCACTGATATCAAAAGAAAAAATGGGTTTTATTAAATAATTATCCTTCACATGCATTTGGCTGTTGTATAGCTATATAATTTAGGTAGAAAGTCTTTGATTAATAAAACATTTGAAAAGAGGTCCTACAACCAAAAACACATTTTGGAATCATGGACCTACACTTCAAAACAATTCTCTATAGCTTTGTACAATGGCATAACAAGCGTATCCTCTTGATCTGAACATGTATCTCCACTCTTTCCCACACTGCTTTTCCAATCATTGCTGAAAGACTTACTGTTTTCTGCAAGTTTCTCAGGTCAATTATCACAAGAACATCACATGAACGGTAAACTGGGTCCAACATGGGAGTGTGCTTTCAATATCTGAGATTTTTCCAACACACATTCATTTACAACTTGGGTTCTGACTGGTCAGGCATTACATAATTCTATCCTTTTCTTTACCAAGTTAGCCAATGTGAGCCGTTGCTTATAAAATGTTTCCCAGATCCCTATGGCTAGGCTTTGCTATTGTCTGAATGCCTTTCAAAATCTCTTTGCAAAATAAGTTTAGAGTGAATTCAATTTAATACAAAAACAACTGCAGTAAAATGCATTTTTCTCATTTATTTACTGCATGCATTTAGGTAATAACTACAACATACAAAATGTTCCAAGGCACTTTCCAAGGCATATCACTAAACTAGTAATCACAAGGGGGAGGCTAATAATCTGCGGACATGGGTTCAAATCCCACTCTGGCAATGGGAATAATCTAAATTCAATTTTTAATCTGGAGAGTATTTAGAGTAGATTGAGAAAGTGGGTTTAGAGAAGTTTTTAATGAGGAGGGAAAATGAGGGTGGAAATATTTAGGGAGAGTGCTCCAAAGTATTGCATTTAGGTATTTGAAAGCTCCACCATTAATAATTGGAAAAAAACATGGAGTTTTCTAGAAGACCAGATTCAGAAAATGGAAAGATGTGGTAGGGGAATGAACTTTATGACTTGAGTGCCTAGTTCTCTGCCCTGCAGTTGTAGCCATATTTTTGAGAAAGCTGTGCAACTCAAACTATTAGTCAATGGGGTTCCACAACGTGTTGATAAAGTAGGACTTGATGATATTGGCATTTTGAAGTTCAGGAAAAGATAATTCGACCTTTTCTTGTTTGAAATGGCCATTGGTCACCAAAGCTGGATGTTATCTTGGTCCTAATCCAGCCCAACATGCCTTGCAGCCTGAGCTTTAGATATCTTTATTTTTGCCAGTATCAATAAGGTGGGAGGAATGCATGTGGGTCTCACCATGAGCATTAGCTTCCTGCTGTACTGGAGATTTGACACTCAGTATGCCTGAAACACAGCATGGCAGCAAGGAGGATTTACACTTTGGGCTTCACGAGAATTATAGAGTGATACCTTTCACTTACCTTCAACAGATATGTTGCACTGGTAGATTGATAACAGCAAGATCTAATGGGTCAGTCCTCTCACCAATTGACACAAGCCATATCCTTCACGTCTAAGCCAGCTCAGCATGTAATGACTGAGCCATCCTTCGTGGACAGCAAAGTTCCCCAACCACAGTGTAGTTAGTCTTTGCAGAGAAGTGCCTGTTGTGTGGTAGGTAATGCATGTAAATGAGACACTCTCTAGCTGACTGAAAACTCCAGCCATAACCACTGGGATTGCAGCACATAAATGTTCAGGACAATTGTGTCCATTGCATCATTTACTTATAACAGGAACTCAAAAGATGCAGAGATTCAGCAGGTGGCACTACAACACAAGTGATGCTTCATTGTTGTATATTGAAGTTAAGGTTGAATGAGAAAAAGCTCCTGCCTATGACCACGAGCACAATCAGAAAATAAAAAGTATCCCTTTACTCACCATTGGCACCATCCAGTCTCCCTAGTAAGTCAATTTCCTACAGATCTATCTTTCAAAGCTGATAAGTTACTTATGCATTGTAATCATAATTATGGAACTATTAATGAACTTTGCAGAGAATCTGATGAGTTCTGCAGACATGTACAATGTATGTTTTTTCTATAAATAGAACAGATTGTGATAACATGAAAGCTAATTAATCTAGGCACCCAGTAAGAGTTTGAAGCAGTCAAACTGCACTTTATGTAATTCACTTCTTTCAAACACACAGCTGTAACAATATACAGAGACCTATACTGTACTGTTAAGAGTTCATTCTGAGTTCACTAGCAGTATAAAGTTATGTCTATGGGTTCCACCATTGGCAGCAGAGAACCATAGTTTTCTGACCATCTGTTTTTCCTGTATCTTGATATGCATGCCCGATCACCTGGGACATTATCAGGAGCTGCAAAATGGGCATTTGCTCTGTTTTGAATACATTCACAAATAA
This sequence comes from Ginglymostoma cirratum, assembly GCA_024137785.1. Taxonomy (NCBI): domain Eukaryota; kingdom Metazoa; phylum Chordata; class Chondrichthyes; order Orectolobiformes; family Ginglymostomatidae; genus Ginglymostoma; species Ginglymostoma cirratum. The sequence goes on from JAHRHZ010000054.1 coordinate 22,141,782, forward strand.
TCCTAAACCCATCCTTTCTTTTTAAGGAAAGAAGAAATAAATTGCACCTACACTGCATTGTTCATGCTGTACAACATCCAAAATACTTCACAACATTAAAGGCACTTCAAAATGAATTAATATAGTTAATATGACCTCCAAATTGTACTCATGTGGCTACCACAAACGGGAATAAGACATATGTTTCTTAGTGAAGTTGCTTGAATAGGCCAGGGAAACCTCCCCACCCAACCCCATTCTTCTTTGAAATAATGAGATGAGATCTTTCAGTGTCTGCTGGAAAGTAGGATTAGAACTGGTGATGAGTGCACACTCAATGGGCTGAAGGGCCTTTTTCTGTGCTGTAGACGTCTCTGATTCCATGACCTCTGAAAGACCTCTGATAGTGCAGCAGTCCCCCTGTCCAGTGCACTGAGACATAACAATACATTTTCTGTTCAATCCCCTAGGATGAGACATGAACCTACAACTTACTGACTCAAAAGTGAACATGCTACCCACTGAGACGTAACTGGCACCAATAATGTGACACTTACAGTTGATTGGCCTGCTTGGTACATTAGCATTTTTAAAATTTACTTTCTTTTACTTATTATGGGATGTGAGTATTACCGGTAAGGCCAATGTTTATTGACCATAGTCAATTGTCCTTGAGGAGTTTGTGATGACCACTGTAAATACAACTGCAGGTCTTGTGAGATCATTTCAGAGAGCAATGAAGAGACAGCAACATTGCTGGGTCTGGAATCAGACTGTCGATCAGTTTGGGCAAGGATGGCTGATTTTCTCCCCTAAAGGACAAGAGTGAGCTAAATGGTTTTTATGACTATCCATTGGGTTTATGATCATTGTAATCAATACTTGGTGGCAGATTCTTCTGGAGTTAGAAAGACTCTGCTGATCTTTAAATCTGACAGGATAGACTTGGATTTTGAAGGCACCGCCCCATTTCCAACCGATTCCATTTTTCTGATGGGGGCTGAACAGGTACATATTGCTGTTTTCAAACCCCCACAAGCTCTCATAAGGGTTTTGGCCCACAATGTGGGAGCCACAAATTTATGATGTAGATATAATCACATTTGAAGGCCAAATATGGTCTGCTTTATTGATCTGAATTTTAAAAAATCTTCTGCTCTTTAAACAAACACTTAAGAAGCTTATAGATCATAGAATCCCTAGAGTGCGGAAACAGACCCTCCGGCCCAACAAGTCCACACCGAACCTCAGAGCATCCCACCCAGACCCAACCCCTATGACCCACCTAACATACACCCTCTACCTCCCTGACCACTACAGGCAATTTAGCATGGCCAATCCACCTAACCTGCACATCTTTGGACTGTGGGAGGAAACTGGAGCAAACCCACACAGACACAGGGAGAATGTGCAAACTCCACACAGACAGTTGCCCAAGGCTGGAATCGAACCTGGGTCCCTGGCACTGTGAGGCAGCAGTGCTAACCACCGTGCCACCATCCAGGATAAAGTAGCCCTTTTGTTTGGCACCATAGCCACAAACGTCCATTCCCTCCACCACCGACACTAATTAGCAGCAGTGCGTACTATCCACAAGATGTACCGCAGAAATTCACCATAAAGATCCTTAGACAGCACCTTCCAAATCCACAACCACCTCCATCTAGAAGAACAAGGGCAGCAGATACATGGGAACACCACCACCTGCAAGATCAAAAACAAAGTTGCTGGAAAAGCTCAGCAGGTCTGGCAGCATCTGTGAAGGAAAAAACAGAGTTAATGTTTTGGGTCCGGTGACCCTTCCTCAGAATTCCATCCCACTGTAGGTAGACTGCAGCGGTTCAAGAAGGCAGCTCACCATCATCTTCTCAAGTGCGACTAGGAATGGGCAACAAATGCTGGCCTAGCCAGTGACACCCACGTCCCACAAATGAGTTAAAAGAAATGAAAATCTGGTTGCATCTTCCAGTGACTGTCAAGAGAATCATTACTGTACTTTTTTTAACAGGCCAGTTGGTATAACATCTACCTCAACTGTTTCAATAGAGTACTTCGTTCATTTTGCCCAAGCGTTAATCATTGCAAATATGTGGCTGAGCTTCAAACATCACAATTATCTTAACAGAACTTTCTGCACTAACTGTTTGATTGACACTTTAAAGAGGCTTTTTAAAAAGTATAATCAGAAGTTTATTTTTATTAACAATTAACCACTTGAAGAGGCAGATGGTGAAACTTGCATTCAATACAATTTCGATGTGATAGAAATAAATATAAAGTGTAAATATACTTAAAAATTAGCCTAATGGTGACCATGTAATAGGTTTATTGTCTTTTTAAAACAGTTCTGATTCACTAATGTTTTTTAAGGAAGAAAATCTGCCATTCTTCCCTACTCTGCCCTATGTGTGATTCTAGATCCACAGTTATGTGAATGACTCTTAATTGCCTTCTGGGCATTGAGGAATGGGCAATAAATTCTACCTCACCAGAAACATCCATACCCCATGCAAGAATTTATAAAACTTTGAAATTTTCATGATTTAAAAAAAAATCAAGTCTGTACAGTGAAATGTTAGGGATCTTGTAGTGCAGTGATAGTGACCCTACTTCTCAGCCAGGAGCTTTGGGTTCAAGTCCCATTTAGGCTCTTTATGACCAAGGAAGTTGCTTTCATAATACAGACAAATAGGCTGAGTGTCAAATAAAAGCAAATTACTGTGGATGCTGGAATTCTGAAATAAAAACAGAAAATGTTAGAGAGACTCAGCAGGTCTGTGGAGAGAGAAACAGGACAGAAATGTTAACATGTGAGCAAAATGGTTTATTGAAATAGCAATCAATGGATCATTTATATTCAGTCAGGATCATTTATAGGAATAGCATGGATGTCTGCTGCAAAGCAGTCACCCAGTCTGTATTCAGTCTTGCCAGGGTAGAGGAGACCACATTGAGAACAGTGAATACAGTAGACTAGATTGAATGAAGTGCAGGTAAAATGCTGCTTCACCCGAAAGGTATTTTTGGGACCTTGGGGAGGGAGAATGTGAATGGGCTACTGCTACATGTTCTGCGATTGCACAGGAGACGCCACGGTAATTGAAGAAGTATTAGGATTGATGCAAGATCTTCCAGTGAAATAATCAGAGCACACCTAGACTTCAGTTGTTTATTTAATGAAAATCTATTTGGAGCAAGAAGAATAGTCTACAGATAAATACCTTGCCATGAAGCAATGCATTAACATACTGATATTTATTGGTATATTCATAAGGTCTGCGTTCATGTGTAAGATATGTATGTGGCCAAGAGAAGGCATTGGAAACATTCACATTTGAAAACAAGTTGAGGTAAATTCTACAAGTTAATACTTGTACCAAACAGCCAGATATTGTCTACTGATTCAAGAGCTGACTGAGAAATATCCTTGTATTAAAAAGTGACTTAGAGATGAAGTACAAATATAATGTATGATGCACTGAAGGAAATCTTACGACAATTTTGGAAAGGCTGTGATGATAATCATTGTCGATTATAAACATTGAAAACCAACATTGGGTGAAATTGTAAAGCCAAGACCTTCCAGAGCACATTGCTGAAAGTCCTGTACACTGTTATTGTAGAATTATGGACAAGAGGAGGTAATTTGGTTCATAGTGTCTGTGCTGTTCTCAGATGAACAATAGCACAACTGTCCGGTAACCACAATTTTCTGATTTTTCCTTTCAATATCTTCCTCTTCAATTATATCTAATTCCTTTGCAATGCAGAGATTAACTTGTGATATTGCATTCTTTATTCTAGCAACCCTTGCAAAAAAAAACTGTTACATGTTTGCTTATTCATCCACTAGCCGTCCCTATACAATTGTTTGTTCCATAGGGCAGTTTAATCACATTGTTGTGGGTTTGGAGTCACCTCAGAAACTAACTGGGTGAGGGCAGCAGAATTCTTTCCTTAAAGGAAACTTTCTGTTTCTGTGCTTTTCAAAAGTCTTTTCTGGCTCTTGTACCTTTAATCACTTGCAGTAGTAAAATGCAGCTCTAGACTGGATGTCTCCGTGGTTTTGCTTAGTGGGAAACTTGCATTAATACACACAGGAGATGAACAAAAAACCTTCAGTTTGCCAACTATATTTAAAGTCATTGGAATGACGATTATACTGCTTCCCTATGATTTTTCTCCAGTTATTTGTAGGTGAGAGAACACCTCGTCAGCCTTCATACTAGTTTTCAAACCTAAAACATTTATTAACAAGTGAATATTCACACAGTTTAAACCATTCGTGGATTATATAATGAGCGGATTTAGACAGCTTCCTGCGTGAGGCAGACAAAGCATGTGTTTACCTTTGTTTTCTGGAGCTCACATTTCTTGAAAGAGGCCACTCCACCAGCCTGAAGCTTGAGGCTATAGCTATATCTCTAGCTAATGGGACACCGCTCAGTATCAAGCAGGGCTGCTCAGGAATCTTCCTGACTCTTACCACCCATAAATGGTGTATTGAAAGGATTTGTAGACTGATAATCAACTGCTTTGTCAACATTATGGATGTATTTTCCCAAGGCCATTAAGTCCTGGGGCTAAACTTGAACTCAAAGCTTTTATCTCAGAGATTATGAGACCTCCAGCCACGAGACCCCCTCACTCATCAACAGAAGGAGAAAATATACCAAAGGTTAATGATCTGTGATAGGCACGTTGTTTTTATTTCAAAAATATACATTATTCTAAGAATCATCTGCAAGTAAATGCAAATGTTCTAAATCAGTTCCGTACTGTCTTTGCAGGGAATAAAAACAAGCAAAACATTGGAAATTTGACATTTCTCAGAATTTCTCTACCGATGCTAAAAACAAAGGCATTTCTACTTATGCAAGGACCTATCTGTGCCCTAAGTTTGAATGCATCCTTCATCATGTAGTCCTGGAATGTGCTAGTCTGCAACACTCGGTCGAGGTCAACGCTTTGCACTAAAGACCAACAGGTTTTGGGCAGTCCAAAGAGTGTCTATCACTGAGTTGACGGTCTTCCAGATGCAGTCAATGTTTATCTCAATGTATGTCCTGGGCAACAACCCGTACAGCACAAAATCCTGCATCTTGGAACTGCTTGGGATGAACCTCGACAAAAAACACTGATCTCTCTCCAGACCTTCTTTGCATAGACATATTCCAGAAGGCTTCACCAGTGCCTTCAGGGCAGTGTACAGTGATACACAGAGACTGGGCATGCATGAAGGATCTGATGGGCAATGCCCTTCTCACATGAGAGGTACAATTAGGAAAATGTACCTGGGACACACTGTAAGTCTCCTATTTTTAACCTTCCCCACATTCTCCAGGTAGCCATACTGTATATTCCCCTGAAGATTGTTAAATTACAAGCAAATATTCACACTACTTCAGTTGATTCCATCTGGCTTGCCTGTTACAAACAGGCAAAAAAATTGCAGACCAATAAATTTAAATGGTAATCTATACTCCCATATGAAGCTGTTATATGTGCAAGTTTAATGATCTCCTTACAATCTATTGGACACTAATTATAACCTGGCTTCCTATAAAGGCCTCAGCTTTCTCAATTTAATGAAGCTGGCAAGGATTGTTCACCCATATCTTTTTATAGCCCTTGGCCTGCTGCTGAGAATTAGTCTGGATATTTTACTATCACGGAAATAACCGAGTGCCAAATTTATAATCGAACCAATCACGGAATTTGTGTATATTTAAAAATTGGGATTGAATCTCCTTTCAACCTTGTTTCCAGGGTGATGATAAAAAAACAATTCCTGGAAAATAATGTAACAAAATAGTTTGAGGCTGTATGCAGTTTCTTTTAAGATCTCGTGTTCTGTGCCTGATTTAAAGGTATAGCTATCAGGCCAAAACAAGACACAACTGTTTCATATTCGTTCCTCAAACCTTCCCCTCTCGGCTGGATTCTTTTCAAATCTCTCCTTGGCCTTGCTCATTCCTACTTCTGTAATGTTCTCTAGTCCCACAAATCTCTGAGATAACTGCATTTTTCCAGTTTTATACTGTTGAACCTATCTGAAGTTTAATTCCTCTGTCATTAACAACTTTGCCTTCATTTGACCAGATCCCAAAGTCAGGAATTCCCTTTCTAAACCTCAACATCTCTCTCTGGTATAGCAAGGGCTGCAGATGCTGGAGTCAGAGACAACAACATGTAGAGCTGGAGGAACACAGCAGGTCAGACAGCATCAGAGGAGCAGGAGAGTTGACATTTCGGGTCTGGACCCTTCATCAGTTCTGAAGAAGGGTTCAGACCCGAAATGTTGACTTTCCCGCTCCTCTGATGCTGTATGACCTGCTGTGTTTCTCCAACTCCACACTTTGTTATATCTGACTCCAGCATCTGCAGTTCTTGCTATCTCTGAGGACCTGGAAGAGACCTGCTGCCAATACTCTTAGCATACATGCCTATGGTAAATGCTTGTGCCCTGACGCCCACTAAGGAGACACCCAGCTATTAGTAAAACACCTACTGCCATGTGGGGAGAAGAATGCCAAGGGAGTGAATCCTGTCTGGACTCCTCTAGGCAGTACAAAGCCAGTAAAACTGGGAAATGAATGGACCAGGCATGCTGGAGTCCCATTTTTCAGGTATATGGATGAATTGGACCGGTCAATTCCAACTTGAATGATTGTCCTTCTGGAGTATTATGTCTGTGTTCAATTAGATGTTCTGCAAAATAAAGCCCTGACTACTTTAACAGTGGCCTGAACAGCCATTGATGAGACCATGCATTGTGGGCATGGACCTCTCACCCTGGTTCTCTGCACACCCATTTAAAATGACAATATAGGAGCATGAAAATTAATTTTACACCTTAGTGTCTTCCCAGTGGATTTTTTTCCAGCTCACAGCTCACATTTGAAATGAAACATCTGACGGTCTTAGTGTTGATGTACCTGTTATTTTCACTAGTATCCTGAATGGTGCTGTGGCTTTTCTCATTTTGACTTGTAAGGAATGGAACAGCTGGCAGGGAGTGTGTGGAGCGGCTAACACTACAGTCAGGATGAGATTGACTCACCATATATTATAGACATGAAGTAAATCAAGAAACACCCCTCAGGGATTTTGGAGCCAGCCAACATTTGTTTGGAGTCTGGATTTGAATTATACCTCCATTCAACTTGTGTCTGAAACAGCAAACTACTTATTGCTGAAGGTCTGATACATTAAGATAACAAAACCCACAAATTTATTTAATTAACTGAGCAAATAAAGCAGTGAATTTCACTGAATGTGTCACTGCGTTTTCACTATGTGAGTGGAAGGAGTGTTTTATACATATCAATCGTAAGATTACTTTTATCAAATAATCCCTTGTTTCAAATACACTGATATATTGACTCTGGATAATAGGATTTATTTGAAAATAAACTTTGGTTACCACTGTTTCGTGAATGGCTGTGGCAATGACAGTTGAGAAAGGAGGAACATTTACTAGATAGTCTCATGAATGAAGCTTCATTATTTATAGTTGCCTGTTTTGTTGTTTAATATTCTGCCTGGCCAGAGGTAAGGTCACTTGTTTAGTAAATAATGTGGTGGTGGAAGGTTGGGTGGGCGTGTTGGGGCATTGTGTTTGTAGGAAATGGGAACAAGTTGGACACAAGAAATTTGAACAATGGCTCATGGGGAAGATAAACATCGGCACAGCTTCCTTGTTGTAATTTCTATGTAATCCTTAAGTAAAACTTGGAGAATAAATTACACATCTCAATACTAAGTGACAATTATTTTGTAACAGCTGCATTTGAAAGCAATCCTTTTAAAAATACTGAAGTTCTGTTATTTGTAATAATTCACCACTAGTTTAGCCGAGTTCTCAAACTTGCGGCTCAGCTCAAAACCTCAACGGCCAGTGAGTCAGTAAAGTACAGAATCGAATAACTTGTTTCAGTCTTTCTAGTCGAATGGAGTGTGAACACATCCTCAGTCAGACAGCTGTCACTGTGCTGCAGTGAGCAAACACTGCTGACCCTGACACCTGCCCTGCTACACACACCCAGTGACAGGACGCCTTAGAGATTGTCTAAAATTACAGAATTGCTTTAGTTGTAGTCACAGAAGTTAAAAAAAAATGACTGCTTTGCTTTCTTCCCTGTTTGGGAAAGCTCAAAAACTGAGTGTAGGCATTTTCCTAAATAGTGGGGGTGATGCTTTCAACTTAGCAGCAGGGTGGGGTTGTATTGAAAGTCTGACGCCAAGGAATGGTAGAATGTCTGTGACGACTCTGCCCTAACCCTCTTGTTTCCCTTGCACCTTTTCACAGAATTCAAAGCCTGTCTTTTCTTGCCTCATTCAGGTCCATCTCAATCCCTGAGCAGGTAACATTCCAATCAATCCAAATGCACCCAGAACCCCTCCAGGAGTGGGTTCCATTTCGCCCACTTTGAGGGGAGCATTGCCTGTATGGTCACCTATCTTTAACCCCTCATTTTCTTTATCTGTGTGCTTCCTGTCAAGAAAACCATCTGCAGACACTGCTGAAATTTTACAGCAAGACCAGCACCATCCCTCCATTCAGCTCTCTTGATCTCACAGGCTCCTTATCAGAAATCAAGTCAGAGAGGTGTCATTTAGATAGAGGCTTTGTTTTTGTGCTATTAGACATGCTTAATGTTTTCATGTAGTCATAGCTTTATAGTGATTTCTTTTGACATAGTTTGTTATGGCAGAATAATCATTTCAATATTTGTTGTTTTGCTGACAAAATTGTCATACTACCGAAACCTTTGTACTGCCTTCATCAGGACAAAATCACAAGCATGCCAAGTCTCAAAAGGAATAACAATTTATACTGCATGCAAAAAGGGTACTGATTGGTTGGCAGATGGATTTTGATTGGTCAAGGTATCGCCATGGGAAATCACAAATCACAGGTGAACTGGTCAATATTACATTACTGTGGGTGCTTTCTGTGTACACTAGCATTCTTACATCCTACAATTACACTTTAACTTGTTTTGTTTACTCCAAAGCACCGTGAGGTATTCAAGAAATGTGCTATATACATGCATAAATTCTTTTTTTCTATTTTTAAAAACAATTTTACTCATATAGCTAGTTTATCCACTGTGTAACAGGTTGACTTTAGATCAAAGGTAGTGTTCTTCCCTCTGAGCTGAGAAGGTCACAAATTCAAGCCGCATTCCAAAGCTGTCAGCACACAACCTGGGCTGACTGTCCAGTGCAGGACTGAGGGTGCGTTCGACTGCCATGTGCTGTCTTTCATTTGATGTCCCAGTTTCCTCTCAAATGGTCAGTAAGGACTTTGTGGCATATTTTAAAAAGGCTTGTGGAGCTCTCCTTAATGTCCTGGTTAATATTTATCCCTTAATCAATATCACGGCTGTTAATGAGTTGGCAATTGTAATGTTACTGTGGCTACATGAGGATGGGATCTTCCACTAAGCAGTCTACATTCAGGGCCGATGTGGACATGAACATCACTGAAATAACTCCACAGAGACTGGTATCCCATTATTAAATCGCCCTTTATTCACACATGGACAGTCCTTGACACTGATCCAGCTCCCCCAAAGACAACAGGATGTCTACCCAACAAGGTGTAGAGCTGGATGAACACAGCAGGCCAAGCAGCATCAGAGGAGCAGGAAAGATGACGTTTCGGGCCTAGACCCTTCTTCAGAAATCCTGTTTATGTCTGTAAGCCAGGGCTCTGTGATTGGACAGATTAACACACCCAATCAGGGAACTCCTATTCCACTTGGCTGACCTCATTACAAACATTACATCGCACCACCCCCACCTCCAAGTCCGAGGACACAGGCTGGTTCGTTTTTTTTTGTATCTCCTCCTGGGTCATTTGAGCACTGGCAGTGCATAATGCACAGCAGCTCGACTCTTGCACCAACAGCGTCTTGGAAGAAATTCATTCTCTTCTTCAGGCGGCAAAGGAATCAAGGCGGAGACTTCTGCCATGTCCATCTCAGACTCCAGTCTTCAATGCCTGATGGAGAGAGAGAATCCATGGATTCCTGAACTGTCAGAAAGGCTGTTGAGGAACCTTATACATTTTGCTCCCAGATAACAAGGTGTAGGTTTCGGGGTCTAGGCCCGAAACATCAAGCTTTCCTGCTCCTATGATGCTGCTTGGCCTGCTGTGTTCATCCAGCTCTACACCTTGTTATCTCGGATTCTCCAGCATCTGCAGTTCCTATTATCTCTGATACATTTTGCTCCCATGCTGTTTGCAGGTTTTCAGTTTTCATACGGTCTCTTTTGTCATCTGGAGTCCACAGATGGCAAAAGAGACCATATGGCAGCAACTACAATGGCTTGCAGGCCTGGATCCTGAAGAAAATTTGAACCATTTGCCTGAGGCTTGGCTTTGTTTTGGGGTTTTGATGTGGGCTGACCTACAGTTCTTCTGTTCAGGATATGGCCTGAGCGAGGCTATGCATTTGCCTTCACTCTAGTGATGTGCCCCAATCTCAGATGGACTGGTGAGGATGTCCACTTCCACTGGAATATCCTGCAACTCATATGCCCCACTTTCCACACGTTAAAATGGTAAAGCCAGTTGTAGTGCCTGTTTGAAGTCCAGTTGGGTTTCAGCTAGGAGGCACTTTTGCATGGTTATCTCATTAATCCCACATACCAAATGGTCTCTCAGCATCTCATTAAGGTTTAAATTAAAGTCACATTCCTCTGCAAGTCACCTTAACATAGTCAAAAATCCTGATATAAATTCCCCTGGTTCTCCAATTTCCGAGTAAAACTGATAGCATCACAGAATTAGAGGAGGATTTGGGTCATAATATTCCTTAACTAAATCCATCAACTGCTGAAAGGCTTTAGTATCTGGTGCCTCAGGGAAAGTTAGACTGCTAATAACTGAAAAAGCCATGCATCCACAAGCTATCCGGAGAATTTCTCATTGCTTTTCACCTGCCTCAATGCCATTTGCCCAGAAAAAATAATACATTCTTTCCACATACCAGGTCCAGTCTTCGAATGAGGCAAACTTTCCAAATAACAGCATGATGCTAGAAATGCTTAGCCCAACGCAAAGATGACTATTGCAAGTGAATTTCTTCAGGAGTGCGCTTTGCTCTCATTGCCACTGAAATAACTTCAAAGAGGCCAGTACCCTATCACTGAGTCACTCTTTATTTACACAGGGAAAGTCCTTGACACTGATCCAGCTCCCTCAGAACCAGCTCTCAGAGTGTACAGAGTCTGACACTGTTGTTTATATCTGTTAGCCAGGGCTCCCTGATTAGACCAGGTTAACAGCCCCAATCAGGGAACTCATATTCTATGAGGTTTACCTAGCTGACCTCATTACAATCACTACAGTCACTCCTTCTCAAGGCTGCGTCCGCTTTCCTCAAGTAATTATAAAGCTGTGAGCTCATTACACGTCCATAAACAAGGAATACAGTGAACCCTTTGGTGGGAACAGGCAGGAAGGCCACTCCTCACTTAACAGCATTCCTTACCTTAAGGAATCAAAAGACCTGGCACCATATGTGACACTAACACTTTGGAAAATGGGTCAAACTTTGAACAGATCTAGCAATTCAAGACTTGGCATCCATGAGGCAGTGTGGGCCATCAGCAACAGAATTGAACTCCAGCACAGTCTGTAACCTCACAGTCCGGCATATCCCCCATTCAGCCATTAACCCTGGTTCAATGGAGAGTGCCAGAGGGCATGCTGGGAGGAGTACCAGGCACACCTGAAAATGAGGTGTCAACCCGGTGAAGCTACCAAACAGGACTATTTGCATGACAAACAGCATAAACAGCAAGTGACAGACAGAGCTAAACAACCCCACCACCAACAGGTCAGATCTAAGCTCTGCAGTCCTGCCACATCCAGTCGGAATGATGGTGGACAATTAAACAACTCACTGGAGGAGGAGACTCGACAAACATCCCCATCCTCAGCAATGGAAGAGCCCAACATGTTGGTGATACAGCACCTTCAGCCAGCAGAGCCAAGTGGATGACCCATCTTGGTCTTCTCCAATGGTCCCCAGCATCACAGATGCCAGTCTCCAGCCAAGTCAATTCATTCCATATGATATCAAGAAATGGTTGGATACTGTCAAGGCTATGGACACTGACAACCTTTCGGCAATAGTGCTGAAGATTTGTGCTCCAGAACTTGCCGCGCCCATAGCGAAGCTGTTCCAGTTCAGCTACAACACTGGCTTCTATCTGACAATGTGGAAAATTGCCCACATATGACCTGTACACAAAAGCAGGACAAATCAAACCTGGCCAGTTACAGCCCCATCAGTCTACTCTCGATCATCAGTAAAGTGATAGAAGGTGTCATGAACAGTACATTCAAGCAGCACCTGCTCAGCAATGACCTGCTCAGCGATTCCCAGTTTGGGCTCCACCAGGGCCACTAAGAATCGTAGAACCCTTACAGTGCAGATAGAGGCCACTCAGTCAATCAGATCTGCACCAACCCTCTGAAGAGCATCCCACACTGATGGGCCTTGACATCAACACCGCATGAGACTGAGTGTGGCGTCAAGGAGCTCTAGCTAAACTGGAATCAATGGGAATCAGGAAGCAAACTCTCCAGTGGTTGCGTCATACCTGGCACATAGGTAGATGATTGTGGTGATTGTGAATCAGTTACCTCAGCTCCAGGAAATCTCTGCAGGAGTTTCTCAGGGTTCTGTCCTAGGTCCATCCATCTTCAGCTGCTTCATCAATGACCTTCCCTCCATCATAAGGTCAGAAGTGATGATGTTCACTGTTGACTGCATAATGTTCAGCACCATTCATGACTCCTCAGACACTAAAGCAGTCCATGTTCAAATGCAACTAGATCAGGACAATACCTAGGCTTAGGCTGACAATTGGCAAATAACATCCGCACCACACAAATGCCAGATGATGACCATCCCAACAAGACAATCTAATGACTGCCCCTTGACATCCAATGGTGTTACCTTTTACTGAATCTCCCACTATCAACATCCTGGGGGTTACTATTGACCAGAAAGTCAATTGGACTCACCATATAAATACAACAGCCACAAGGGCAGATTGTAACTACGAATGCTGTGGCGAGTAACTCACCCCCAAAGCTGTCCATTATCTACAAGGCACAAGTCAGGAATACTCCCCACTTGCCTGGATGAGTGTAGTTCCAACAACACTCAAGAAGCTTGACACCATTCAGGACAAAGCAGTTGGCTTGATTGTCACCATATCTACAAACATCCACTCCCTCCACTACCGACACTAAGTAGCAGTTGTGTGGACTTTCTATAAGATGCACTGCAGAAATTCACTAAAGATCCTTAGACCAGCACCTTCCAAATCCACGACCACTTCCATCGAGAAGGGCAAGGGCAACTGATAAATGGGAACGCCACCACCTTCATGTTCCCCTCCAAGCCACTCATCATCCCGACTTGCAAACATATCACCATTCCTTCGCTGTCGCTGGGTCAAAATCCTGAAATTCCCTCCCTAAAGGCATTGTGGGTCAACCCACAGCAGATGGACCGCAGCAGTTCAAGAAGGCAGCTCACCACCACCTACTCAAGCATAGCTAGAAATGGGCAATAAACGCTGGCCCAGCCTGTGACACCCACATTCCATGATTGAATAAAAAATAACATCAAGGACAAACACGCATTCCCTGTATTGAACTGTATTGGACTGGGTCGCAGCAGGAAAACATTCTGGTCCTTCAACCTAACTCAGTCAGCGAGCACCCCCCTTCCCAGTTAGCAATACCCCCTAACCCCAGTAACCAAATTCTCCTTCCCATGTCTCCCTCCTCCAGTCAGATTGTTCACTTGCAGAGAACTTAATTAGGAAAGGTAATTTAATTCTGGTTTGCTGGCCTTTAATGAGCAATTGACTTTCTGACAATTGCCATCAAGGAGCTTGACTAGCCCTCAAAGATTAAATCTTCCACCCTGCCATTGGCTGTCTGGGTTTTGGCCAAATGAAGTACCTAACTTGTTTCCATTCCCAGGAGAAAGACTCTGCCCATTATGTTGTGTGTCTGGATTACCAACTGAAGGGTAATGAGAGAAACTTTGAATTTGTTTCCATATGGTGACCATGAACCTTTCACATTCTGCTATTGGTGTATTTTGAAAGGATTGAAAGGTTGAAACCTAACATCATGAATGCACCATCATTGACCATCCAGTCCTGGAGTGGGACCCAAGCCCAGAGTTTCATGACTCTATCAGGGACAGGGACACTACCCACTGCACCAAAGGGCTCCTCTATTCAAATGCTAACTTGTAAAAAGTGCTGTAAGGTTTGGCACTTCCATGACATCTTAGGTGCTATAATTCACGCAGTGCAGAAACAAGCCATTCAACCTATGCCGAATCAAATCAGTTAACAAGTCAGACATTTCTTTTAACAAATATGAAATTGTTGACTGTAATTTTCTGCCGATAAATTTATTCTGCCTCAAACATTTCCACACCAAGTTTCAAGTGAGCTGTTATAATGTTGGCCTGTGAATGCTGAAGCTCCAATTATTCCCAATTCTCCCGCACAGTGGCATACGTAAGGCTGAGAATTATGTGGCACAGCTGTTAGCAGGAGCAGCTGAGATGTTTTGGAGCTTGAAGAGAGTGGAACGTTTCACCAGCAATTTCTGGAGCTGAGAATTATCCTCTGCAGTGATTCTGCTTACACAGGCATGGGAGCTTGTCTCTGGTGTTTCTGTCAGTAACAGACTACTAGGAAATATTCCCTTACCAAACCCCTTACCCACCCCACTCCCCATGACCTATATCCAACAGCACAATGTCATTGTAATGGTTACATCCCTGTAACTTATTATTGTGAAGGAAATGGTCAAGGAGAATTGGCAGCAAGGAAATGCATGTCAGCATTAGAGGAGGATGCGCCCCACCAGAAATTAACCCATCCTCACTCATGAGGACCTCAGGGAAAACAACATGTGTGAAGTAGCAACAGAAATGCTGGAGAATCTCAGGAGTTCTGGGGAGAAAGAAACAAAGTTCATGTTTTGAGTCCAATACGATTCTTGTTCAGAAAAGACGAAGACTCAAGTCAAAGAAAGAACTTACAATCCAATCATATCTTTCCTGATTTCAGGATAGCCCAAAGCACTTTACAGCCAATAAAGTTCTTTTGAAGTGTAGTCCCAATTATAATGTAGTAAATTCATGCACAATAAACTCCCATATTAGCACTGTAGAAAGGAAAGATATATTTTGGCCAGGACACTGAGCACAGCTCTTAGGTTCTTCTTCTAGAAAGTGCCATTGAAATATTTTATCATTATCTGTGAGAGATGGAAAGGACCACAATTTAATGCCTTATCCAAAAGGTGACACATGTGATTCCTTCAGCACAGAGCTAAATGCTCAGTCAAGACTCACAGCTCAAATCTTTGGAGTGGGATTTGAACCTATGACCTTCTGAGGTGCTAAGCCACTGCTGGTATCTGTGCATTAGAAGAGGCCACTTTTGTGAGCCAGGCAATGGGACAGATCTGCCTAAGGACCTGCAACCACATTCATTTCCTTGTGAACCTCCATGGAAAAGCCCTTTCAAAAAACCACCAGTAGGGTCTTCAGCTCCCTCAACATACAACTATGCTTTTCTCCCATAGACTAACACTGAAACACTGCCAGGAAATTGTCATTTTGCATTCATTCTATGAAACATAACCCTGATTAAAGAAATTAGGAAAGAAAGTCATACCACAGGATGGCCTGTGAGGGTGTGAGTCAATCCCACCTTCAATGCAGATAAGGGCTCAGCTAAAACTGGCATGAGAAGCATTAACGGATTGGAATGGCAACGCTCAACAAGAATGGTAATTGAGATCATGGTGAATGTTTTAATTACCTGCCATTCACATGTTGACCATACGTACAAACGGATCTGCACTGGGACACTGCTAAGAAACCGACCCCCGTTGCTTTGGAGGCAGAACAACACAGAAAATGATAGGACATCTCCCCCACAGACAATCAGTGAAGTTACTATCTCCCACCCCTGACCAACTTGGAAAGACAACCCCGAATGATGAGTGAACGGAATCTAGTACAGCTCCCTGACTGATTTACTGCTCATCCTGAACTAGTTACATTGGACCTGCAGGACTGACCATGGTCCACTCCCTGAACTGTAGAAATACAGAACCCCGACCACAGATGTCACAAGTGTTTGACTGACTGTGTCCAAACCCCTGGACTGATTGTAAACAATGCCCTTGACTTACTGCACCGGTAACCTCTAACTGAAGGCAGTCTTCCTTAACCAAAATTATTCTCTTAGAGTTTGAGTCATGGTCATTTGGTTGAAGCACAAGCAACAAGTTTGTCACATAAACTATTGGTACATGGCTGCCAGTTGTGGCACTGACATAACATGATGCCACCCCTTGACTGATCACTCCTGACAACTATGCCAAGCTGCCCGGTTTTGTGTCAGCACTCAAAGGCAAGGTAATTCACAAAGACTGAGTACCTCAATATCTGGCGGAGAGGGCAAAGTGCAGAAAGGAACGCCAAACATGGCAGAAGTGCTGTGAGCAACTAAGGAGGCACAAAGTGAGTGAGTGCTGAGAGAGCAAGCAAGGAGTCCTGAGATGCTCCCTGTCCAGTCCATGAGTTGGGTGCCTATCCTGTGTACACAGTGTCCTGGCAGCAACATTATAATGAGCAGTGCTGGTGATCTCCAAAGTGCAGCATTGAAGTGCAGAACTTGATGGTGGTCTGTTTAGGGACTGTAACCTATTATACATTAAGATGAGATAACAAGGTGTAGAGCTGGATGAACACAGCAGGCCAAGCAGCATCACAGGAGCAGGGAAGCTGACGTTTC
>JAHRHZ010000054.1:22167543-22252112 GCA_024137785.1 Ginglymostoma cirratum
GCTGACTGCAGGACACTCTTCTCAGACAGCTTTACCATGATGCTGACAGCAGGACACTCTGCCCAGACTGCTTTACCATATGGCTGACTACAGGACAGTCTTCCCAGATTGTGTCACTGCGATGCTGACTGCAGGACACTTTGTCCAGACTATTTTACCATGATGTTGACTGCAGGATGCTCTTCCCAGATGGTTTTATCACGATGCTGACTGCAGGACAGTCTTCCCAGACTGCTTTACCATGATGCTGATTGCAGGACAGTCTTCCCAATCTGTGTCACTGCGATGCTGACTGCAGTAAATAAACAATTATCACAAGACATAATGCCGCCAAAATATGCCATATTAACCAAAACCATTCTGGCACCCTTTCAATCTCAGTCTTGAATACCATTGAGATAACTGCACAGAGGCCGATATCCCATCACAAAGTTACTCTTTATTTTTCATGTGGTTTGTACATGGTCTCCGACCAGCCAGCTCAGGAGAATTAGGAGACTCTATGAATCCCCTGTTTATATCTGTCAGCCAGGGGTCCCTGATTGGCCCAGGTTAACAACACCGATCAAGGATCTCATAGTCAATGAACTTCACTTGGCCTTGGTTCCAATTTACACAATAGTCAAAGTCTGAACATCCACAAGCCTTAGGGGTAGAACATTCCAAATGTTCACACCTTGCTAAATGAAGATATTATCTCTTGTCAAATATCCAAATGATCAATACCTCATGTGGAGATTGATTCCTATTTCTAGTTCCTCCAGCGATGGTTCACAGAGGATGCTGGAAAACTAACCTTGAATGGACTCTTCCAAATCAGATCACCTTCTCCGTTAATGTTGTCTGGTGGATATATCATAGTGGGCTCCTGACTCAAGCCAGAATTCAAACCATATCAGGGCCAGATGACATAATCAGATCCCAAGCTGTGCATTAAGGTGAAGAATCTGTCAGGTGAGGTTAAAATTAAACCATGCAGGGTCCAGGGCCGTATGTCACCCCCATCAATCTTCAGTTTCCATCCTCTCAAATTTGTGTTGTGCAGTTGGAAGTAAAATTGATCCCATTATTTTGTGCAGTACTCAGCCTTAGTTCATCTTTTTCTGTGTTTCAGTGGTCAACTACTTTGGAATCGATTCTTGTTTAACTACCACCATCTTATTATTCTCGAATCCATTGTCAAGGATTTTATAGCGGAGCGTTTAGAAAGCAGTGGCAGGATCAGACAGAGTCAGCATGGATTTATGAAGGGGAAACCATGCTTGACAAATCTGTTGAAATTCTATGAAGATGTAACTAGTAGAGTTGACAAGGGGGAGCCAGTCAATATAATATATTTGGACTTTCAGAAAGCGTTTGACAAAGTCCCACATAAGAGATAAATATGCAAGATTAAAGTGCATGGGATTGGGGAAAATGTATTGAGATGGATAGGAAACTGGTAGGCAGAGAAGAAACAAAGAGTAGGAGTTAATGGGTCCTTTTGAAATTGGCAGGCAGTAACTTGTGGGGTGCCACAGGGATCGGTGCTGGGATTCTAGCTATACACAACATATATTAATGATTTGGATGACGGAACAAAATGTAACATCTCCAAGTTTGCAGATGATACCAAGTTGGGTGGGTGAATGAACTTTGATGAGGATGCAGAGGTCCTTCAGCATGATCTGAACAGATTGGGCGGATGGGCAAATTAATGACTGATGCAGTATAATTTGGATAAATGTGAGGTTATACACTCCAGAAGCAAAAACAAGAAGGTAGATTACTACCTGAGTGGCTGTAAATTGGAAGAGGGGAGTGTGCAGTGGGACCTGGATATCCTTGTGCGCTAGTCGCTGAAGGTAAGCATGCAGTGCAGCAGGTGGTAAAGAAGGCAAATGGTATGTTGGCCTTCATTGTGAGAGGTTTTGAGTACAGGAACAGGGATGTGTTGTTGCAGTAATACAGGGCCTTGGTGAGGCCACACCTAGAATATTGTGTGCAGTTTTGGTCTCCTTTTCTGAGGAAGGATGGTCTTGCTCTCGAAGGAGTGCAGCAAAGGTTCACCAGGCTGATTCCAGAGATTGCGGGTCTGATATATGAGGAGAGATTGACTAGGTTAGGATTGTTCTCACTTGAGTTCAGACAAATGAGGGAGGATCTCAGAGAGACTTATAAAATTCTAACAGGACTGGACAGGGTAGATGCAGGGAGGATGTTGCCAATGGTGGGTGTGTCCAGAACGAGGGGTCACAGTACAAGGACTCAGGGTAGACTATTTAGAACGGAGATGAGGAGACATTTCTTCACCCAAAGAGTGGTGAGCCTGTGGAATTCATTACTACAGGAAGTAGTTGATGCCAAATCATTGAATGTATTCAAGAGGGGACTAGATATAGCACTTGGGGTGAATGAGATCAAAGGCTATGGGGAGAAAGCAGGATTAGGCTACTGAGTTGGTCGATCAGCCATGATTGTGAAGAATGGCGGAGCAGGCTCGAAGGGCCGAATGGCCTCATCCTGCTCCTATCTTCTATATTTCTATGTTTCTATTCACTTCGGCCAGATATTGACAAAGGAAATAAAAAGAAAAAGGATGTGACAATGCAAAATTTTTACACTCATCTCCTTAAAACTTTTGGGTTGGAAACACTTCCAGAAATGTGGACCCATAAAATTAAACTTGGCAGCTGTTGAAAATAGGTCTAAATTATGACCATTGATCCAGACTCCTTATCTTTGTAAAAATTCTAAATTAATTCTTAAAATCATGGAATTCTACACAGAGAAGGAAAGATTTAATCTCTGCTTGCTCTTTAGTAGAGCAAACCCCATTACTCTGCCCTTTCCCTGTAATTTTATCTTTTCTCATTTCCCCTCAAGTATTTATTCAATTCTGTTTGGAAGTACAATTAAATCTGCTTCCACCACTCATTCAGGCAGTTCAATCTGGTTCATAACAACCCACTGTGCAAAGAATATCCATTTACTTGAATACCAATATTCACCAGGTATGACTCCAATCAGCAGAGAGTTTGCCTCTGATTCTCATTGATTCCAGTTTTGCTAGGGCTCTCTGATGCCACACTTGGTCGAAAGTGGCCTTGATGTCAGGGGCTATCACTCTTACCTCACCTCAGGAATTTGTTTGAACCAAGGTTGTAATGAGGTCAGCAGCTGAATAGCTCTGGTTGAGCCCAAACTGGGCATCACTGAACAGGTTATTGCTGAGCAACTGCTGCTTCATTAACACAGCAGGCCAAGCAGCATCTTAGGAGTAGGAAAGCTTGATGTCAAGCTTTCCCGCTCCTAAGATGCTGCTTGGCCTGCTGTGTTCATCCAGCTACACACCTTGTTATCTCGGATTCTCCAGCATCTGCAGTACCTACTATCTCTGCTGCTTCATTACACTGTCAATAACACCTTTCATCACTGCGCTGATGATTGAGAATAGATTGAGGGGAGAGTAAGCGGGTGGGTTGGATTTGTCCTGTTTTTAATGTACAGGACATACCTGGGACATATCCTCTGACCTGCTCTTGTAGCCAAGGTAATGATTTGTGAATTTGGAATACATTTACATTCAAAGCCTGATCAGTAAGAAAGGGAAGTAAAGAAGATAAGTGCTCCTTGGCTGAGACTGTTCAAAAACTTGCAATATGGTAGCTTTTCCCATTTAGCTAATTAGCAAATTCATTTCAGCTGGCTCTGTTTTCATACCCGCACAGTTGCCATAATTAAGCTTAAAATACTAGCCTCTCCTCTCCCCCTCCAATTGAATGCAAAATTCAATCATATTATGCTTGTTGCTACCAAGGGGTACCTTTACTGATGTCGCTAATTAATCCTATTTCATTGTACCAGGTCGAGTACAGCTTTCTCTCTGTTTGGCTCCAGAACAGGTTGTTCTAGGAGCTTCTTATCTTGGCTGTCTTTGGCCATCTGATTTTTACAGTCTATATGAGGATTATAATCCCCCAGGATGCACTTTCTGACAAGATCCTATTACTTGTGCCTTTGCATGAGACCTTATGGTTTAGTTCCTCTGCTTTGTTCTGAATGCTGCAAGAGTTCAAATAACAGAACCTTTAGTTTTATTCTTTTATCATGTTTGCAACCTCTAGCCCTATCTGTTGATTTCTTCTAACATACACAGTCTCTATCCTTGTCACGTTCTGCTTATCATTTCCTATATTACTAGTCTTGCCTTGTCTCTACTCTGATTGATCACTTCTTCCCACCTTTGTTTCTGTTCCCACACAACTCAGTTTAAAGCCCTCTCTGCTTCCATCATTACACAGTGCGCTGGTATAACAGCTCCAGCATCATCCTGACATTACAGATCCCACTTTTCAGGATCTGATTAATATCTATTCCTCTATCTCCTACTGGCTATTGGGAGGCCTTTAGTATAACCCCATTATAGTGATTGCACCTTTCTCATTCCTGAGTTCTACCCATATGGCCTCACTGGATGAGCTGTCCAAGATAAAAACCTGCAGATGCTGTAAATCAGGAACAAAAACTGAAGTTGCTGGAAAAGCTCAGCAGGTCTGGCAGCATCTGTGAAGAAAAAATCAGAATAACGCTTCAGGTCCAGTGACCCTTCCTCAGAACCAGTTGTCCAAGATGCCTTCTCTTTGTCACAGCTATGATATCCTCCTTAAGCAGTGATGCAACTCCCCCACGCTTTTTACATACCTCTCTATCTTACCTGAAACATTTAAATCCTGCAACAGTGAACTGCTCATCCTGCCCTTCTATTAGCCATGTTTCTGTAATGGGTCCAAATTGTAGCTCCATGTACTAATCCAGGCTCTAAGCTCATTTGCCTCCCTGTCATATCCTTTCATTAAAATAAATGCACTTCAGACCACTGGTCCCATGTTCATTAAGCTGGCCCAGCCTGTTCCACCTATTAAACTCACTTGACTTAATCTCTACCTTCACCTCAATCAGTCCACATGTTGACTGACTGTTCTGGTTCCCACTCCTCTGCCACATGTATCTACTGCTCTTATCCTTCGAGCTGGAAGTGGTCGTGGGTTTGGAAGATGTTTAAAGAGCTTTGGTGAATTTCTGCAGTGTATCTTGTAGATAGTACACACCGCAGCTACTGAGCATTGGTGGTAGATGGAATAGATGGTTATGGATGTGTTGGCTATCAAGTGGGCTGCTTTGTCCTGGGTGGTGGTGAGCATCTTGCATTGCTGGAGTATTCCTACATTGAGAAATATTCCATCACATTCCTGACTTGTGCCTTCTAAATGGCGGACAGGCTTTGAGGAGTCAGGAGGTGAGTTACTCACCACAGTATTCCTAGCCTCTGAACTGTTCTGGTAGCCACTGTATTTATATGATGAGTATAGTTGAATTTCTGGTCAATAGTAACCCCCAGAATGTTGATAGTGGGGGGATTCTGTGATGGTAACACCATTGAAATGCAAAGGGTGGTGGTTAGATTGACTCTTACTGAAGAAGGTCATTGCCTGCCATTTGTGCGGCACAGATGTCACTTGCCACTTGTCAGCTCAAACCTGAATATTGCCCAGATCTTGTTGCATTTGAACATGGACAGCTTCAGTACCTGAGGAGACATTAAAGATGCTGAACATTGTGCAATCATTGGTGAACATCCTCACTTTTGACCTTATGATGGAGGGAAGGTCATTGATGAAGTAGCTGAAGATGATTGGGCTGAGGACACTGCCTATAAGAACTCCTGCAGAGATGTCCTGGAGCTGAGATGATTGATCTTCAACAATACAACTATCTTCATAGGTGCCAGGTGTGACTCCAATCAACAGAGAATTTGCCCCGATTCTCATTTTTCCAGTTTCGCTTGAGTTCCTTCATGCCACACTCAGTCAAAAGTGGTTTTGATGTCAAGAGCTATCATTGTCACCTCTGGAATCCAGCTCTTTTGTTTGAACCAAGGCTGTAGCGAGGTCAGGGACTGAGTGGCCCTGTTGAAACCCAAACTGGGCGTCACTGAGCAGGTTATTGCTGAGCAGGAGCCACTTCGTAACACTATTGATGACACCTTCCATCACGTCAGATGATCAAGTGTAGATTGGTGGGGCGGTAACTGGCCAGGTTTGGATTTGTCCTGCTTTTTATGTAAAGACATATCTGGCTAATTTTCCACATTGTTGGGTAGATGTCCGTATTGTAGCTTCACTGACTAGCATGTGGCAAGTTCTGGAGCACAAGTCTTCAGTACTATTGGCCAAGTATCCAGCGTCTCCAACCATTTCTATACATCATGTGGAGTGATTCGAATTGGCTGAAGACTGTCATCTCTGATGTTGAGAACTACTGGAGGAGGCCGAGATGGATCATCAACTTGGTACTTCTGGCTGAGGATTGCTACGAATACTTCAGCCTTACCTTTTGCACTGATGTGTTGGGTCTTTCATCATTGAGGACGGAGATATTCGTGGAGCTGTTTCCTCCAGTGAGTTGGAGCAACAAGACTTCATGGGGTCCAGAGTCAACATTGAGGACTCCAAGGGCACCCCCTTGCCGACTCTATATCACTGTGTCGTCACCTCTGCAGGGTCTGTCCTGCCAGTGGGGCAGGACATATCCAGGGATGGTGATGGTGGAGACATTGTCTGTAAGGTGTGATTCTTGAGTATGACTATCTCAGACTATCTTGACTAATCGATGAGATAGCTCTCACAATTTTGGCTCTAATCCCCAGACGTTAGTGAGGACGACTTTGCAGGGTCGACAGGGCTGTTTCTACCATTGTGTTTTCCGCTGCTTAGGTTGATACCAGGTGCTCCGTGTGGTTTTGTTTTTTTGCTGAGACTTTGTAGCAATTGGTACAACTGGGTGGCCTGTTATGCCATTTCAACAATTTTGTAGTTCATTAAAGAAATCTGGTTGGTGGATTTTTTTTGGTATTGCAGGACTGATATAAATAGATGAGCCATATTAGTAACTTGGTAAATATTTAGATAATTGCTTGACCAGTGAAATAGTAGGAGCAGAGAATGACTGCACTCTCCAACCTTGATCATAATATCAGGAAGAAATTCCACAGAATCTTCTTCACTTGCAGTATGTGCCTGGAGCAGTTTATTTCGATCAGGAAATGAAGTACATGACAGATTAATCATGATACAGGGGAGTTCCCAAACTTCCACATGTGGAGCTAAATAATATCTATCACCCAGACTCCAAAATCAGAGCCCAGGTTGATTTTGTCCTGTGTTGAGTCTTATTTAGAATATAGAACATAGAACAATACAGCGCAGAACAGGCCCTTCGGCCCTCGATGTTGCACCGACCTGTGAACTAATCTAAGCCCATCCCCCTACACTATCCCATCATCATCCGTATGCTTATCCAAGGACTGTTTAAATGTCCCTAATGTGGCTGAGTTAACTACATTGGCAGGCAGGGCATTCCACGCCCTTACCACTCTCTGAGTAAAGAACCTGCCTCTGACATCTGTCTTAAATCTATCACCCCTCAATTTGCAGCTATGCCCCCTCGTACTAGCCGACGTCATCATCCTAGGAAAAAGACTCTCACTGTCCACCCTATCTAATCCTCTGATCATTTTGTAGGTCTCTATTAAATCCCCTTTTAGCCTTCTTCTCTCCAATGAGAACAGACCCAAGTCCCTCAGCCTTTCCTCATAAGACCTTCACTCCAGACCAGGCAACATCCTGGTAAATCTCCTCTGCACCTTTTCCAATGCTTCCACATCCTTCCTGTAATGGGGCGACCAGAACTGTACGCAATATTCCAAGTGAGGCCGCACTAGCGTTTTGTACAGTTGCAGCATGACATCACGGCTCCGGAACTCAATCCCTCTACCAATGAAACCTAACACACTGTATGCCTTCTTAACAGCACTATCAACCTGGGTGGCAACTTTCAGGGATCTATGTACCTGGACACCAAGATCCCTCTGCACATCCACACTACCAAGAATCTTTCCATTGACCCAGTATTCTGCCTTCCTATTATTCTTCCCAAAGTGCATCACCTCACATTTGTCTGCATTGAACTCCATTTGCCACCTTTCAGCCCAATTCTGCAGTTTATCCAAGTCTCCCTGCAACCTGCAACATTCTTCCACACTGTCCACCACTCCACCGATTTTAGTGTCAGCTGCAAACTTACTAATCCATCCACCTCTCTCTGCGTCCGAGTCATTTATAAAAATGACAAACAGCAGTGGTCCCAAAACAGATCCTTGTGGCATACCACTAGTAACCGGACTCCAGGCTGAATATTTTCCATCAACCACCACTCTTTGCCTTCTTTCAGAAAGCCAGTTTCTAATCCAAACTGCTAAATCTCCCTCAATCCCATGCCTCCCTTTACACTGAAGAAAATATAACCACTGCCATCAACAAGGTGTTCACTTTAATTCTTTTCGGAATTAGGCAAAAGTGGGGTAAAGGGTTCATTATCTTGCTTATATCCTGAGTTCCAACACACTAACCCCAGTCTTGGAATGCACCAGAACCTTGTTTGAAAGGAGTAAAGTGAATAGAGATAAACCCAACACAAATAAAGTACATGGCATCCTCGATATACGAATGTCTGACTTATGAATGTTTGTATTTACGAATGTAATCCCAGCCAGAGGTGGAATTTTAAAGATTCAAACATGCACATTTCCTGTACTTACAAACAGCTACTTGATATTGTCCTGCATTGTGTTCTGACTTGCGCACAAACCACCTTTCAAATGGACTCAAAACAATCCTTCCACTAGCTGGAAATTATCTGTAGTAAAAGCGGACGAAAAGCTATTATGGGTAGGAAATCATATAAAAATATGCGGAGCTGGTTCTAAAATCCAAGGTTGCCTTCCCTGCCCATTTTGATGGTGCCAATTTCAAATAGTTTGTTAGAAGTTTATTCAATAGGCCTAATAGCTTTCTCTCATTCTTAAGGATCTCAAGTTCTGTTTCCAGGGATAATGACAAACAGCAGCCTATATTTCTATACCCACCCACACCACTCCACCATAAAATGCAAAGATACACCATAGAACATTTCACACATTGCTAGATTGTCCATCCCTCAGTGTCTATGTTCTGAGGAAGAGGTGTAAGTCCAAAGAAAGAAAAAAACAGTGAACGAGAACATTCTATGTAGTTAACAAGATACAGATGCTAAGGGAGAGTGGTTTACTGGGTAGAACTCAAAAAAAAAGAACAGTATGGAAAGAGGCCATTGAATCCATTGTGAGTATACCGGCCGAATAAATTTGTCACCAATTTTGATTCTATTCATCAGCACCTAGTCCATAGCCTTGCAAGTTACAACACTTCAGGTGCAGATCTCAGTGTCTTTTGTACAAATTCAGGGTCTCTGCCTGCACCATCAAACTTGACAGTGAATTCCAGGCACACACCATTTCTCTTGTACCCTGTAATTCTTCCACCAATCAACTGAAAATGAATGCTGCCTGGTAACTGACTTTACCACCACGGGCACTGTCCACTCTGTTCAAGGCCCTCATTATTTTGTATACCTTGATTCAGCCACCCTCAGCCTCCTCTACTCTTGGCCTATCCAATTTTGACTTGTGGTTGCAATTTTCAAGCTCTGGCAACATTTCTGTAAAACTCCTCGCTACCCTCTCTAGAGCAATTACGGTGGCAGAGCGAATGGCTCAGTGCCAGCTGATGGTGGAGCAGTGGATGTGAACAATATGAAGTTGGCTAATGTCAGAGAGTTCCGTGTGGGAAGATCACAAAGTAAGGAGGAATGAAACTCTAGAAATATTTGAAATAGGTTAACATTCTACAATTCAGGAGTAAGTCTGAGGTGGAGGTACAAAGTTTAATTGATCAGTTTATGTGTGACATTAAGAAAACATAATAGAGTCAAAGACTTTCCTGCTATACATTCCTGATTCTTCCCACGCTCCACTCTCTGAGACTATGATACTTGCACCATCTCAAATGCTCTTCCATTCTGTTTGACTGAGTTTTCTTTGTCTCATTGTGTCTGAGATTCTCCTGCATGTTTCATTCTGCGTCCAGTTTCAGTCCGTGCCCCTTTTTTTTCTATTCATTTGTGGGATGTGGGCGTTGCTAGCTGGCCAACATTTCTTGCCATCTCTCCCATTCATAAATTGATCATGGACAGGGAGGTATAGATAAGGTGAGTACCAAAGGTCTTTTCCCTAGGTTGAGGCAGTTCAAAACTAGGGGAATATTTTTAAGGTGAGAGGAGAAAGATTTAAAAGGGATCTGAGAGGCAACTTTCACACACAAAGTGTGGTTCTTACATGGAATGAACTGCCAGAGGAAGATGCAGGTACAGTTACAACATTTAGAAGACATTTGGACAGGTACATGAATAGAAAAAGGTGAGACAGAGTTGGGTCAAACACAGGCAAATGGAACTAGTTTAGTTTGGGAAACTTGGTCAGCATGGATGAGTGGGACCGAATGGTCTGTTTCTGTGCTGTATGACTCTATGGCTCGATGGCTCGATAAAAGAAAAGCCAAGTAGCACTGTCTGTGGCTTAATTACTATCACTCTGGCTCTGAGTCACAAAGCTCTGAGTTTGTATCCCATTCCTGAGCTTAAGCACAAATATCAAAGTGAACACTCCTGTTCAGTGTCTTGTACATGGACCTGAGAGGGTTAGTAGTGGATTGAGAGCAAAAGGTACCCACTATGATCATGTCATGAGGATTTGGCCAAAACAAGTTGATAGTAATCCTTGGTGTCCTACCAATATGTACTCCTTAACCAACATCATGAAAACACGATATCTGGTCTTTATTCATTGTCTTTCCCACATCACAACACCACACTACACGTTGGAGCACTTCATTGCTTGTTAAGAGTTTATGTCATCTGATGATCATGAAAGCTCTATGTAAATACAAGTCTTCCTGTTGTTTTAAATGGCTGCCCTACTTTACATGACACAGATTATAGTCAAACATACATTACTTCAAACAAGAAGAACACGCTGAGGTCCAGACAGATTCCTCGCTCTCTCCACACACCCACCACCACCTACCCCCACCCCCGCAACCAAGCTTTGGGAGGCACGGTGGCTCAGTGGTTAGCACTGCTGCCTCACAGTGGCAGGGACCTGGGTTTGAATCCAGCCTTGGGCGACTGTCTGTGTGGAGTTTGCACATTCTCCCTGTATCTGCATGGATTTCCTCCGGGTACTCTGGTTTCCTCTCACAGTCCAAAGATGTGCAGGGTAGGTGAATTAGCCATGGTAAATTGCTCATAGGGATGTGTAGATTAGGGGGATGAGTCTGGGTGGGATCCACTGAGGTTCGGTGTGGACTTGTTGGGCCGAAGGGCCTGTTTTCATATTCTTGGGATTCTATGATCCATGAACTTTATCAGTACTAAAAGCTTTCAAGTCCAGAAGAGAAGGGTCAGCATACACAGGAATGAAAACATGAGTCCCACAAAGTAAAATAAAACCATGTTGAAGTGAGAAGATCATTAAGACAAATCATGCCTCAAAAACTGGACAGCCTTGGGTGTAGAATAACTTAAGGAAAGGAAAATTTTAAAAATCTTGCCCAAATTCCTGTATAGGCTGAGCCTTCTCTTCTGGACTTGGCCAAATTGAAGAAGCAATGTAATATGAAGGGCACTATTCTAATAGATGTGCACGAATTGTTGAGAATGGGATGACAGGCTCAAAGAGTAATTAACAATCAGGATCTTGAGCTTCAGAAATAACAGCACAGAATACAAAAACAAGGAAGTTGTGGTGAACATTGTACAGCATGGGTTTGGCCTCAACGGGACTTTTGTGTCTGATACTTCAGGAAGCATGAGAAGGTTTAGAGATAGAAAAGGAGCAGAAAAGCTTTACAAGAGTAGTTCTAGGAAGGTGATACATGAGTTAAGTAGTTAAACCAGAGAAACTAGGGCCAAGAAGAGATTTCATAAATGGGGTTCAAAATAATAAGGGCCCTGTGACTTGTAGAAGGCATTCAACAAGGTACCTCACAAAAGGTTGTCATAAAATAAGAGCCCATGGTGTTGGAGGTAGTACATTGGTGTGAACAGAGAATTGGCTCATGGGCAGGAAACAGCAAGTGGGGAAAAGGGGTTCATTTTCAGATTGGCAGCTTATAACAGAGGAATATGGGATAAACTATAATTCTATTGAATGGCAGAGCAGGCTCAAGTGTCCGAACATACTATTCCTGTTCCCATTTTTTGAGGTCTTATGTATACAACATCGGCAGAAGGGTTTCAAATTGGAGGGTACTGATATAAGATGATTGACACAAGAAGCAGAGGCAACATGAGAAACAACTGAAGAAGTTACACTGGACTTGAAATGTTAACTCCACAGATGTTGCTAGACCTGCTGCTTCAGCATTCTCTGTGCTTATTTCTGATTCCCAGCATCTGCAATAGTTTCATTTTACACGAGAAACAACTTTATTTTGCAGTGGACTTGTCAGAATTTGGAATGCAATGTCTGAGACATGGTGGAGGCAGATTCACTTAAGGTTTTCAAAAGGGATGGGAATCAGCACCTCAAGAGAAAAACATATTGTCAGGGCTTGGGTGGGGAAAGGGAACATGGGACTAGCTGATGAATTGAACGCTTGATAAATGAACATGATGGATTTTTGTATCATTTAATAATTTTCTGACTACAACTGGAAGATATCACTGTGCTGGCAGGAGAGTCCAAATCAAAAAAGACACAGATTGAGAATTACAGATAGATGTGAAGAGGGGAGATTAGGAGAAACTTCTTTTACTCAGCTATTTGGATTAAACTCTTTGAAAAGTTGATGGAAGCAGATTCCACGGCAACTTTCAAAACAGAAAGGTACTTGGAAAAGAGAATTTTTCGAGATTGTGGAGGGAGGGGTGTTGACATGAATGGGATAGTCAATCAGCTAACAGGGACAGACACGGGCTGAAGAGCCTCTTTCTACACTGTTTTCAATTAAATTTATCACTTCTGCGCAATTGGAGAATTGGAGGAAAGTGCTAATGGATGAGTATGGTACCCGATGGGGAATTAATTCCGGCGTTAACTCAAATAAAAGCTGGAATTCCGTCTCGAAAAACAGACAGAGAATCCTGTTTCCAGACCGAAGATGTTTCTTTAACTGAAATAAAAGTTAGCACTAGCAGGCAGGGAAGGAGGCAGACATTCGGATGTGTCCCGCCCTCAGTGAGGGGGTGGAGGAGAGAAAGGCTGCCCGCCTATAAAGGAGGGCGAGAGGCGGTGGGAGGCCATTGAGCCGGGGGTGAGGGGGAAAAATAAAAGCTGACAGAGAGACACTGGAGGAAAGGGCAAACAAAAATTAAAATACTTTCAGCAGCACAATGCGTGAAATCGTCCACATACAGGCCGGACAATGTGGCAACCAGATTGGAAGCAAGGTGAGGTGGATCCTTTTGCATTCTCAGTGTGGAACAGAATCTGTCTGATCTGGATTCATTTGGGGTTGACTTACTGAATATGTACCCCCCAACCCCAGTTTCATGTCGGAAGGCGACTGACGGCTGTGTGTGTGTAGGCTTCCCCCCCGACCTATCTCCTTATTTAAGTCCCTATGGGACTTTGTAAATTCAGGCTTTGGTGGTAGATTTGAACGGGGCAGTATAAATAAAAGAAACAAAACGGGGAGCTGTACTCCGAAGCAGTTGCTCTGATTTTGTTTTTTTTTAAAGCGGGATAAGAAGTCTGTACCTCTCTAGTCCAAATAGTTTTTTTCTGTCTGGGAGTCCCTGAGCGCAGGGAGTGGCATGGACTGGACTTGCAGCTGTCTCTATCCTCCACATGGTCGAGTGCATTCGCCACAGAGATACTCAGTGAAAAGATTAATTAGATGCCTTTTTAAAAAAAAGTCTTTAAAATCAGACCTGCCCTGTTAAATAAGGAGCGAAAGATAAGTTTCACCCCCCAGCTTTTTTAAACTTTCTCATTTGACATTAACTTTTGCCTGTTTGTTTTCTTTTTTCCCCCCAGTTTTGGGAGGTGATAAGTGACGAACATGGGATCGATCCTGAAGGCAGTTATAACGGAGACTCTGACCTGCAGCTGGAGAGGATTAATGTCTATTATAACGAAGCGACCTGTGAGTTCACTCTATCAGCCCGCGTCCCAAATCCTAACTCGAGCTGGTTTCATTCCTGATACACACCACCTTCTGGGGGGGAGGAATAAAACTACCGCCTCTGTTGTGGAGAGACGCTTTAAAGTTCGACTTGTTTCTTCATATCACACAATTTTCAAAGCCTAACTTTCTTTAAGAGTCTGATTTTGTTTTTCAGCGCAGAAATATGTTCCGAGGGCTATCTTATTGGACTTGGAGCCGGGGACAATGGACAGTGTCCGATCGGGTAGTTTGGGGCATCTTTTCAGACCCGATAACTTCATCTTCGGTGAGTAATATTTTCCTGAGGGACCGTCATAGTCCACGGCTCTGGAGCAGGTGGGGATTCGAACCTGGGTCTCCTGGCTCAGGAGTACGGACATTACAGCTGCGCCATAAGAATCTTTCTCCTCAGTGAGTAATCTGTGTCACTGACCTTTAGCAATGCTGCTGTACAAATGACATATTGCTACAGTCACTTGCTGTAGTCTTCCTTAAAGTGCTCTTGTCCACCAAAAAAAACTTGCCGTCAGAAAACTACATGTACCTGGGTGTAAGGAAATGATCACAGTTCCCAAAATTCTCAAATACTGCCAGGAGTTAGGAATATCATAGGACAGGAAGTTGGTAGACACAGACATACCACCAGGGTCTGGGGAATGGGTGGAAAGTTGCTGTAACTTAATTTGTGTAAGGTTGTTGGGGCACAATGATAGTGCCTCTGTCTCTGAACAGCAAAGTCTGGGTTCAACTCCCACCAGTTCCAGAGATGTCATACTGCATCTCAACAAGTTGATTAGAAAATAACTACAATGAAGCTTGTGTTACTAGAGTGGCTTTGGAAGTATTGTTGAGAATATTAATTCCTGGAGAAAACACAAAAATGCTGGAAATCACAGCAGGTCAGGGAGTATCCACAGGAGAGCACTGAGTCCATATGATGCTTAATCGGAACTGATTTCCAGAAGCTTTTTGTTTTTCAGTACAAATTCATCTGCAATAATTTGCTCTTGTATCAATTCCTGATAGCCTTTACTGCAAATCTTCTTTTGTGCATTCTTGGGATGTGGCCATTCCTGCCTAGGCCAACATTCATTGCACAACCCTATTGTGCTCAAGGGTGAATCCTTAAATCACTGCAGCCCTTGGTGTTTAGAAATACCTGCAGTGCTGTTAGAAAGGAAGTGCCAGAACTTTTGCCCAGTGACAGTGAAGGAATAGCAATTTATAATCCAACTCCAGATGGTGAGTTAATTTAATAGAAACAAAATGCCATGAATGTTGGAAAGCTGAAATAAAAGCATTGAATACTAGAGAAACTCAACAGGCTCTGGCAGCATCTGTGGAGAGAGACACAGTTAATCTTTAGGTAACAGTGATTTCAAATTTGCACATTAACTGTTGCTTCCTCCACCAGTGCTGCAGTGCCTGCTGCATTATTCCAGAGCACTTTGATGAATTGCTTTGTCTGACTTGAATGACATGCTAATGCCCAAAAAAAAAATAACTTGATCGGAAGAGCTAGCAATGAAGCAATGGACAAATTGGCTTTTATACAGGAGTCTATGACAGCAGAAAATTCACTGCTCAATATTATATACAATGTCAGTGTAGGAACTGGCCATTCAGCCCATGGGTCCACACTGGTGTTAATTCACCTGCTTCATTCTAAACACCAATGGATTTCTGTGGAATAGTAGACCATTCATTCATGGCTGATCTTTAACCTAATTCTGCCGATCCCTTCATACAATCGGGTTATGAGATGGAAAGTATATACTTGTTCAACATCAATTGCCATTTGGGGAAAAGTTCCAAACTTCTACACCCTTTGTTTGTAAATTTAATCTTGAAGGATCAGATTCTGGTTTTTATTTTCACCTTAGGCTCTCTAACCACCAGAAATAGATTATTTTTCTTACTCACTCATTCACCTTTTTTAAAGTTTGATCAGAGCACCTCTTTTAAATTCCTGGGAATCTGTTGTAATTTAACTCTCTTGGTGTCCAGTATCATTCTGATAAATCTATGCTGCACTTGAAAGTTAAAATAGGCTTCTAGAAAGAGGTTTGGCTTTAAAAACTGTTTGGTTGACTTCGGATATGATCTAACTAGAGCTTTGTTTAACTGAAGTAATCTTCTACTCCCTTGTGTTTTAGAGAAATCCAGTCTGTCTGTCTTTCTCTCCCTTTATTACATTCAGTGTACTTTATCATGTAGGCACCTGAAATAGTGTATCCTCCTGTCCTATCTCTTTAAATTCCCACTGAGTTACTATGTCCTATCTTCCCTGACTGACTGAATATGCATACACTGAAATCCATTTGCCATGATTTTGCCCACTTGCTTAATCTGTCATTTTTTTCAAATTATACATTTCCACCTACTCTTCTGTTCCTCTAATCCTGATGTGTTTATATAATTTCAACTGCATCTCTGGCATTTGCCACCTTATCTCAAGGGCCAGTATGTATTTCTATAATTAATCATCAGCCCAGCTTGTAAAAAGGCCCACTGAACTGTTCAAATAACATTCCTGTACACACTGGGCAGATCAATGATTGCACTTGCCATTATAATCAAAAAGTCCATTGCAGATTACCTTCATGACTGTCAAAAGTGGGGATCACCCCACGTGCATTTGTCTCTCTTCACAGCACTAAGTCTGAGACTAGTCTGGGAGGATGTTTGGAACAACCTATTTACAGTAGACACATGGGACATTCAGCTGAACTAGTCCAAGCAGGTCTTTATAATCCACATTAGTTGCTTTTCTCCCTACCAACATGTCTTTCCATTGCTTTCTACCTTGTGTATATCCAGCTTCCCTCTAACTGATTTAGCTATTCACTTCGATAGAACTCACTGGCTGAGGAAGCAATGTTCTAACTGTTCGCTGGGTAAAGATTTCAGTCTGATTTCTTATTGGAGGTATTGATTTTATATTGACTCTAGCTTTTCTCTTTTCACAAGTGGAAGCCTCTCCTCTTATAAAGATGCAGGCATGTGGGATAATAGTGTTCTGTGTCAATGGGGAGATAAAGTTGTCATTTTGGAGCAGTGTTCTGTGCTTGTCCGAAAGACTTACTTTAATCTTTGACCTGCCTTACCACAAATTGACCTGTCAGTTTGACTAATGGTAAGTCTGTTTATTTAACTGAATTTAACCATAAGAGAGCAGCAACCTGATATTTGAGGAGGGGTTGCATGTATGTTTATTTCCTCCTTGTACTAAAAGGAGATATTTAAAA
The DNA here is from genome assembly GCA_024137785.1 of Ginglymostoma cirratum. Lineage (NCBI taxonomy): Eukaryota > Metazoa > Chordata > Chondrichthyes > Orectolobiformes > Ginglymostomatidae > Ginglymostoma > Ginglymostoma cirratum. The sequence continues at coordinate 22,184,876 of JAHRHZ010000054.1, forward strand.
TCCCTCACTGCTGGAGGGCAGTGAGAATGGAATTGAGGTTTGCTCTCTCAGCCTTCTGTCGTTGAACTCCTACTTCCTTTCAAGTCACACATCATCTTCTCTTGGCAATATGTCTATCCTCTCCTTTAATTGTGACTGGAACAAATTCCTGGAAAAGGACAGCAGCAGTTCAAGGTGGCTCACCTAGAATGGGCAACAAACATTGGCTATGCCAGTGACAATCTTCTGTTGACTAAAATACAAAGCTGAATGGCTTGGTATAGATCTATAGAATGACTTAAAATAGGATCTAGTTACTAAAGGTCCAAGTTGTTTTCACTAGTAAGGTTTTCTTCTCCATCCAAGCAATCTGAAATATAACTCCTTTCTCACAGTTAAATTGGGTTCATGTGTCAGCTCCAGTGAGCTGGAACTCAACAGTTATGAAGAAGGGTTCATGGATCATGGCATCCCTACAGTGTGGAAATTACCTTTAAACCTTAACTCTGCTTTCTCTCCCTAGGTACTGCCAGACCTAGTGAGTTTCCCAGCAATTTCTGATTTTTCCATTTGTTGCTTTCTAAAATAATGGTGCAGTTTAGCTGTCACTCCTAACTATGATAGAAAACAGTATTTACCTGATTTTTATCTTTTGGGCAGGGGGAGGAGACACATTAATCTTCATTGAGGTGAAGTTAATATTCTATTACATGATATACTATGTCTGGGAACATGAAACTAAATGCAGGTTTTAAAGAAAAGTATGCAGTAAATTAAATTCACTTATTCCAAATTTATTTTCACATTTGTCATGTCTCTAATTAAAACCTCCAGTAGCTGTGTTTTTAAAAATCCTACACCATCAGAACAATGCACAGCCCGCAAGCTGCACAATGTATAAACTGAGTCTAATATAAAATGGCAACTTCCTATCTCTAGAATGGGCAAGAGTTTATTTCATTGAGTCTGAGCTTTCTCCACTGAAAATGGAGGGGGCGGGGGGAACAGTCCTGTTTGGACAGGATGGTATCCTACAGGATATTTAAAAACTGTCAATGATGACATGGCCACCTTGTGTTGAAATTGCACAATCTCTGTGGGTCATAGGAGAGAAACTCCAAACCAATTAACTGCTCAGTTCTGGTGGTGAAGTCTTGCTTTCTGTTCTCTACAAATATAGGCATCAGTGTAAGAGTATAAATGACATAACTGCAAAGGAATGATGCAGATTTTTTTTGCCTGCAGGCAGAACTTTGAGCCTCTGACCCTCATGTTTTGAAGCTTATGCTTAAAGAAAACACAATTTTGAAGACTGTCAGGCTGCAGTGTGGCAGCTGTTGTAGCTTGACTTGGCCTCTTTATAAGAATCACATGGGAGTGGTGGTGGGGGTGGCTTGTAGGATTCAGTCTGTGATGTATTAAAATCTTATCTTTTTTTTTGGGGTAAAAGTTCACAACTTTGCCAGAGGACTTAAGCATACACAATTTCTGAAAAGACATGCTGTGGAAACCAGTTGGCCAGTGCAATGATTCAGCTACAATGACCACAACACTTATTTTCTAGCTGTAGACCGCTCTTTTGAAAAGTCTGACTGAGCTACAGCGTGGCTGATCTCAGCAGTACTGTTCAGCTTGTTCAGCACTGCGGCTGTGACCTCGGTCAACTGAGTGTGATTTATTGTCTGGAGTTCAGATAATTTAAGAGCTGAAGAGGCAAATAACAGGAAAACAAAGATTATCCTCTTCAGTATTGTTTCAGTCTGATTTGTGGAATAGCAATATTGTAAAGTGGAATTCAATCTGAAATGTCTAAAGTCCCATTTGTGTTTACCTGATGTGGTGAGGACCTGATCTCATTCTGCCTGTGGAAGGGTAATTCCAATTAGAGATGTAGGTATGCTAACCTAGCTATAGCTATGTAATATAATAATCACTAACAACACCAAGTCTTGCCTTGGCAATGAGGCAAATTGAATTCAACAAATCTGGTCACTTGTTAGCAAATGCATCTAGTTCACCAGTTTCTTTTGGGAAGGGAACCTGTTACCCTTTGAGGTATTATGTCTCTCATATGGCTACAGGCCAAACTTTGATCTTAATTTTGAGTAACCAGGGATGTGCAAAACAGAATGCTACCCATGTCCCAGGTAATGTGGCCTTTAATTTCCCATAAGTATGCATGGCTGTATTCCTGCATTGTGTGGCTTTAAAATTGTGCAGTCATGCATGTGCAGAATTTAAAGACAGTACTGCTTGGGTGCAATCCATTTTGGGGGAAAAATGGGAAGGAGAGTGGAGTTCAAGCCTTGATCAGCCATGATTTGTATTAACCTTGCAGGCAACCTCAAAGGGACCCAACCTCCATCTGTTTCTACTGCTTTGATTTGGTGTATAAAATTCAAAGAACCATACAGCACAGGAACAGGCCTTTTGGCTCACCAAGACTGCTCTGACACATAATGCTTTTCTAAACTTAAGCCTTTTGCCTCTAGGCAGTTTGTGGCCCTCTCTTCCCTGTCTATTCAGATCTATCAAGATGCCTCTTAAATGTTGCCATTGTACAGCTGCCACCATCTCTGTCAGTGCATTCAGGCACTTCTCATCCTCCCTTTTTAATTTGTTTTCTTTAAAAAAACTTGCCTCACTTCCTTTTACAGTTACACCCTTTTAACTTGAACTATGTTCCCTAGTAATTTCACTTCTACCCCGGGGTGGGGGAAAGATTCCAACAATCCATGCTTCTAATTTAAACTTCTGTTAGGTCACCCCTCATCCTTTCAGTTAAGTGAAAATAACAACAAACCAAGTTTGTCCAATCTCTCCTCATAGCTAATATCCCAAACCAGGCAATACACTGGCAAACTGTTTCCGTACCCTCTCGAAGCCCTGCCCATCCTTCTGGTAGTGTGGTGACTAAACCGTATGCAGTATTTCCAAATGTGGCTGAACTAGAGTTCATACAGCTGCAACAGGACTTGCAAAGTTTTATACTCTGTGCCCCAACCAATAAAGGCAAGCATGCTTATATGCCTTCTTGACCATCTCATCGACTCCAGTTGCTACTTCCAGGGAACTATGGACCTGTATGCCTAAATCCTCCTATGTTAATGGAACTAAGGGTTCTGCCATTCCCTCCTGCATTCATTCCTCCAAAACATCACCACCTTTGTCTGCATTAAACTCCATCTGCCATTGTTCTGCCTAAACCTCCAACCTATCTATTGCCTGCTATATCCTCTGGCAATCCTCCTCACTATCCACAGCTTCTCTCCTCCCTCACCCAATCTTTGTATCATCCACAAACATCAGGTCACCAAATCTCCATTACTCTCCTCCAAATATATCTTTATAAAATATATAAAAATTTAAACCAGCAGAGTCCTAGCACTGATCTCTGTGCAACACCACTGGTCATAGATCTGCAATCAAAAACTCCCTTCCACTGCTACACTATCTTCTATGATAAAGTCAGTTCTGTATCCATCTTGCAAGCTTAAATGTTGTGCATGCCACCTCTTTTCAATGCTCACTTTTTTGTCATCCAAGGTTCTTTTTAATCTTGCCAATCTTATCCCTCATTTTCACAGGAACGTGGTGGTCCTGAACTCTGAACCTGGCCTTAAAAAGATTCTCACATGCCAGATGTGGATTTGCCTTCAAACAGTTGTCCTGAATCTATATTCACCAGTTCCTGCCTAATATTGTCATAGTTAGCCTTGCCCTAGTTTAACACTGTCACCTGAAGACTACTCTTGTCCTCTTCAATGGGTAATTTTAAATTTGCAGAATTATTGTCACTGTTCTTGATATGCTCCCCCACTGAAACTTTGCTCACTTGGCCAGGCTCATTCCCCAATACCAGGTCTAGTGTGGCCCCTTCCCAAGAGGGGCTGTTTACATATTGTTTCAAAAAACTGTCCTGAACACACCCAACAAATTACCCCCCACCCCATCCAAACGTGGTACTAGGAAGGTTTTAAAAAATCACCACAACAGTTTTTTGTTTTTCCATAATCTGTGTTCCTCTCTTGCCTGCTGGCTGTTGGGAGGCCTGTAATACAATCCTATTGAAGTGATTGCACCCTTCCTAGTTATGAACTCCATCCATATGGCTTTGCTGGATGAGATCTTCAAGGTGTCCTCCCTCCTACAGCTGTGATACTCTTCCTTATTTCTCCTTATCTATAATGCAATAAGCCCCCTCTGCCTCTCTCGCCTGAAACATCTCAATCCTGGAACGTTAAGCTGTCAATCTTGTCCCTCTCTCTCAACCAAGTCTGTAATAGGTGCAACATCATAGTTGTATATAACTATTAATCCAAGCTGCAGGTCCATCTGCCTTACTCCTCATACACCTCAAACTGTCATTCCTGCTGTTTTCAGTAACCCTTCCCTGTCTGTTTGTCCTCTTAGTCTCACTGGCCTTAGTCGTTGTACATGCTGATGTACTACTCTGGATCCCACTCCCTGTCACTAGTTTAAACCCTCCCAAGTGGCACTAGCAAACCTCTGCCAGGATATTGATGCCCCAGAAGATGTTCCAGTGATCCATGTACCTGAAGTCCTTGCTCCTATACCAGCTCTTCAGCCGTATATTTAGCTGTACTATCTTCCTATTCCTGCCTCTTGTCAGTGGGGCTAGGAAATAATGCCAACATTACAATCTTGGAGGTCCTGATTTTTAACTTCCTAACTCCCTTTGCGGGACCTTGTCTCTCTTTCTGACTTTTCCATAGTAGTAATATGGACTACAACCTCTGGTTGCTCTTCCTCCACTTTCAGAATATCCTATGCCAATGGAGACATCTCCCTGGTGGCAGGGTCAAGGATAACCTACCATCCTGGAGTCTTGCTTGTGGCCACAAGCAATGTCTATCTGTGCCACAGTCTGTAAGAATCCCCTATCACTACTAACTTGCCTACACTCCACCCTCCCATGCTGTACAACAGCTTGTGTGGTGCCACTAATCTGGCAGCAACTGCTGCTGTTCCTTTTCCTGAAAGAGGCCAAGTCCCAACACTACTGTTCACCCCAGATTCACCCTCCCCTTTCTCCCTGGGATTTATCCTGCTGTTCATCCCTGTTTGCTCTGCCTGACCTCTTCACTAGGTACCTATCCTGTTACTGCTGTTCGCTCCCCAGGTTCACTCTGTTACTGCTACTGTTCTTAGCATTTTGCATTCTCTAATTACTTGTCCTGAATTGTTGAACGCAATATATTCCAAAAGGTAGTGCCTTTTGGAAAAAGTTATAACTACTCATTTTTCCAATAGTGACAGACCAAAAACTGTTGAGGTGACATTGTAGGTAACCAATTTCATCCCACAAAGTACCTGTACTCATTTAGCTTCCATCACGGAGTGAAAGAGACTTGGGATTCCATTGTCACTCTCATATCCATCCTGCCTTCTATGTTTAAAATCCACCTGAAATTAATAAATCTTGCACTTTTTTTCACCAGCTGAGCCAATGAGTCAAGGCCATTAAGCCTCTCTAATGTAAATGTGACTGCAGAAGTTGATACAAGGAGAAACTGGTTTTAGTGTTGACTTGAAACAAAACAATTTCTTATTGTTAATGTGGTTATGAAAGTGTAACTTGAGATTTTGTTTAGGTTTGCTCTCAAACAGAGGTGCAGTTCTAACATTAATTGGCTTAAGTCAACCTGTAGAATTTTTCTTTGTACCTGTCTCTGACTAATAGGACAAACTGGCGCAGGGAATAACTGGGCCAAAGGACACTACACAGAAGGTGCTGAACTGGTTGACTCTGTGATGGATGTGCTGAGAAAGGAATGTGAGAATTGTGACTGCCTCCAGGGGTTTCAACTCACTCACTCACTGGGAGGTGGTACAGGTTCTGGCATGGGCACGCTCCTGATCAGCAAGATCCGTGAAGAATATCCCGATAGAATTATGAACACCTTCAGTGTCATGCCGTCTCCAAAAGTATCAGACACTGTTGTTGAGCCTTACAATGCCACTTTGTCAGTTCACCAGTTAGTTGAGAACACAGATGAAACTTACTGTATTGACAATGAGGCCCTATATGATATCTGTTTCCGTACACTCAAACTCACTACTCCAACGTATGGCGATTTGAACCATCTGGTGTCTGCGACCATGAGTGGAGTGACCACATCTCTGCGCTTCCCAGGCCAGCTGAATGCAGATCTGAGGAAACTGGCTGTGAACATGGTGCCCTTCCCTCGATTGCACTTCTTCATGCCTGGCTTTGCCCCTCTGACTGCCCGAGGCAGTCAACAGTACCGCACTCTTTCAGTCTCTGAGCTCACTCAACAGATGTTTGATGCCAAAAACATGATGGCTGCCTGTGATCCACGTCACGGACGCTATCTGACTGTTGCCACTGTGTTCCGTGGTGCCATGTCAATGAAGGAAATAGATGAGCAGATGCTTGCAGTTCAGAACAAGAACAGCAGCTACTTTGTGGAATGGATTCCCAACAATGTCAAAGTGGCTGTTTGTGACATTCCTCCCCGGGGCCTGAAAATGGCTTCCACCTTTATTGGGAACAGTACAGCCATTCAAGAGCTCTTCAAACGCATCTCTGAACAGTTTTCAGCCATGTTCCGCAGAAAGGCTTTCCTGCACTGGTTCACTGGTGAAGGAATGGATGAGATGGAGTTTTCTGAAGCTGAGAGCAATATGAATGACCTGGTGTCAGAGTACCAGCAATATCAAGATGCAACAGCTGATGAAGGTGAGGATTTCGAAGTGGATGAGGAAGAACTGGATGAGGCTCAATGAAACAATTGATACACTGTTCAATAGTTTGCATTTGTCAACATTTGAAATGTGATTTTCTGGGTTAAAAGATGTGACACTCTAATTTAAAGTTACTTTTGTCAATCAGCTAAGTGCCTTTGTTTCTTACAGATTTTGAACTTTGCCACTGTAATTAACAATGAATATTGGAAGTAACTTTGTAGATCAATAAACACGATGGTGACTGTTTTGTATTCGGTTCAATTAATTAAAATGCTGTAATGCTTGTGCTGAAAGTTCAACATTCTGAATATATCAGAATAATTGTGCCTTTTTGTACCTTGACAGAGCTGGGTTTCTTAAAATTTACATTGGGGGCAGTTTTCATTCTCGCTAACTTAGTATTTTGATGTAATATTTTGTTTATATTGAAGTAGGCAATAATGCAACTCTCAAGCAGAATTTGATATTTTAAAGTCACAGAACTCGAGGAAAGTAGTGATTTCCAAAACATTAGTGTTTGATTTGGCACAAGAGCAGGAGCATAAATAAGTTTTTATTTTCAGAATAACTGACACTTACTTCTGCAACCGAAAAAAAACCATCACTCCAAACATACTTTTATTGATTAGAGGTAGTCATGTTCCTTATTAGGTTTCTGTTCACAAAGCTGGAAACTACTAGGAAGGAACTGGGATAACAAGCATGGGGCTGGATGAACACAGCAGGTCAAGCAGCATCATAGGAGCAGGAAAACTTGACGTTTCGGGCCTAAACCCTTCATCAGAAATGGGGGAGGCGGATAGAGGAGAGGATAGGTGGAGAGGAGGCAGACAAGTCGAAGAGGCGGGGATGGAGCCAGTAAAGGTGAGTGTGGGTAGGGAGGAGATAGGTCAGTCCAGGGAGGACTGGGTTTTTTAAACTGTCTCTAAATATCAATCTCTGTTTTAACTTAATGCTTATTTAAAATTTGTTGCATTTTTTCTTTTCCCTGCATTCACATTTATCTCCAGAACAACTGTAGATAATTACAGCAAGTGATTTCAAGTTTTCTTGGCTTAACTTTTTTTCCTTCCTTTTACTACTTGCCCACTTCCACCAAAATCAACTTGGAGCCTTCCTCTGCCTAATACAAACCCCCCAACCCTCTCTCTAACCAATCCCTTCCAGCAGAAACTAGCTGGTGGTGAATTTTTTTCCCCTCTCCTTCAGCCCTCTGCACTGTAGCCTCCAAGTTCTTGATCCTTGCCTGGCAGTTCCCTCACTACCAGGATATGCTTCTATAACTGCTGCCTCCACTGCCAGTTGCAACTGCTTCCTCTCCTGTGTTTGTTCCTAAGTGACCGGAGGACCCCTCATCACCATTTCCTTCAGTTCTACTCTCAGGGGGAAGTTACACCTGTGAGTGAATTTTTCAAGAAAATCCACTTTCTGTCCCAAAGTGGTTTGAGCCCTGTATCTCTCTCAGTTGCCTCAGTGTGAGGTTTTTTTTTATTTGGATCATTTCATGGGATATGGACATTGCTGACAAGGCTAGCCTTTGTAGCAGATGCAAAACTGCCCTTCAACTGCGTGTCAACTTTCCTGCTCCTCTGATGCTGCCTGGCCTGCTGTGCTCCTCCAGCTTCACACTTATTTCTGACTCCAGCATCAGCAGTTCTTACTACCTGAGTGAGGAGCTTGCCAAGCCACTTTGGACAGTAAAGCGCACTGCTGTGGGTCTGGAATCACATGTAGAATGGAGCAGGAAAGGATGGCAGATTTCCTAACTAGACCTTGCCAGACACACAGCGGCTATAAGAGCAGGTCAGAGGCTAGGAATACTGCAGCAAGTAACTCAAGTCCTTGCTTCTCTAAAGGCACATGTCAGGAGTTTGATGGAACGCTTCACCACTTGCTTGGATGGGTACAGCTCTAACAACACACAAGAGGCTTGACACCATCCAGGACAAAGCAGCCCACTTGCTTGGCACCATATCCAGAAATACCCTTCCTTCCACCACTGACACTTGGTAGCAGCAGTGTGAACTGTCTACAAGATGCTCTGTAGAAATCCAATACAGATGCTTAGACCAGCACTTTCCAAACTCACAACCACTTTCACCTAGAAGGACAAGGGGCAGTAAATACATGAGAATACTACTGCCTCTAAGTTTCCTCACCGCGCCCCCCCCCCCCCCAAACCAAATGAATTGCCATCCTATCTGGGAACTATATTGCCATTCGTTCACTATTGCTGAGTCAAAATCCCGCAGCTCACTCCCTAAGGACATTATTGGTCTACCTACAGCACATGGCCTGCACTGGTTCAAGAAGGCAGCTCACCACCACCACCACCTTCTACAGTAGGAAATGCTCACCAGGCAGCGACGCCCATATCCCATGAACGAATAACAAAAAGGTAGGTTCACAATCACTACTGTGATTAAATTTTCAATTCCAGACCTTTTTTTATTGATTGAATTTAAGTTCGACAAGTTGCCATGGTATTAATCAATTCAAAGCAGCTCACTTCAAACCAGCCGTTGGTCCATCTTATGAATCCACAGTGCTGTTACGGAAGGAATTCCAGGGTTTTGACACAGCATCAATGAAGAGACTGTAATATACTTCGAAGTCAGTTGATGATGTGGAAGTGCCGGTGTTGGACTGGGGTGGGCAAAGTCAGAGGTTACACAACATCTGAATCACATCTGAAAGCTTGTGATTTCAAATAAACCTGTTGGACTATAACCTGGTGTCATGTGAAGTCAGGGTGATTTGTAATTTTGAGAGAAGCCTGTAGGTAGTGATTTTCAGGCACTGCTCACCTTTGATCTTCAAAGTAGCAGCAGACATGGATTTGGAAGGATGTTCTTTTGTTTTCTCCACAGGTATTATTCAGTATGCTGAGTGTTGTTACCTTGAAGTATAGCAACTTTTTCCGCAGTCCCTAATGTAAAAGTGTAAAACTTAAGGATTTAAGTGAATCTTGTGTAGAAATCTGAGGCCTGATATTACAAGATAACAAGGCGTGGGGCTGGATGAACACAGCAGGCCAAGCAGCATCATAGGAGCAGGAAAACTTGACGTTTCAGGCCTAGACCCTTCATCAGAAAATCCTGATATTACAAGACAGGTTAAGTATTGTGCGCACCATGCAAGATCAAAATCATGCATTTTTTACTTTAATTTTTCCTATTCTTTGTTTTAAATTATTAAAAACTCAGTCCAAAAGGAGACCATATGTCCGATGATCTGTGATTGATCTTTATTAAAAGAGAAATTTATGATTTCAGCTGATAGTCAACCTGGACAAGTCAGATCCCGGAATGAGACCTGGCGTGTTGTTCCTTCTGTTTACTATGGAGGTAAATTCAAAGAAACTACCTGTGTACTTTTCACAAAAGAACACAAAGTTTATCACACAAAGGAAAAATATAAACTTCTAAGCAAGTTAGGGATTTCTGCTCTGACCTAGTATTGAGACTGCTGAACTGACAACACATCCGTCACTGTAGAGCTGTTCTCTCTGAATTAACCTGTGTCTGGGCTACTGGCATGCATTGTAAAACTCAAGTCAGCAGATAGCTTAGCAATATCTTCCTGGGAGGGTTTGCTAGTCATTTCCGGGGGATTTACGAATGTCCAGCATACAAACACTCACACGAATGAACCCGATTCAATCCAGGATGTAATTTTAAAGACCACAATACAAACATTTCCTATACTTACAAACAGCTGCTTTACATTGTCCTGTATTGTGTTCTGACTTGTATACAGATCGACTTATGAACAGACTCTAGACGGAACCTGTTTGCAACCTGCCTGTAGTTAAAATCATGATTTCTGGAAATGCTGTCTTTAGCTTTCTTTCAAAGGACTTCTTGGTATTTTCTAACAAAAAAAGTCAGATATTTACAGAATTGAAAATTACAACCCAGGTTCCCTCCATCTTGGAACAAAACAATGCAACATATTATGAACCTTTATCACAAAACGATTGCACTGATTTCTTCCTCCAAGTGATAATGAAAACACATCATTGAATCCCCAAGGAAGTGAAAAGTGTTTCCTATTCACTCATGATTTTATAGTCCTCATTTCACTCGGCATTCAACCGAACTATCCTAAATCTACAGTGAGCATTTAATATGGCCTCACTGAATTTTCCATGAAGCGCTGTGGCCTAATGGTTGATATAAAATAATCACTTCTGATATACTTTATGCCCCACTTATAAAATTCAAAAGATTATTGGCCTTTTTCATCTTGTGTACTTGCAGTCTTGCCAGTAACCAGCCCTATGATTGCCTGCTGTGTTCCCTCTCACACCCCATGCTTGATTTGATTCCTGGCAAGACTCTTAATCTTACTGTGTGCCTTGTGAAAAATCCATGTACGCCTGTTCAATTGCACTCATTGTTTACCTAAAGCGGTGACTTCTTCAAAAACTCTATATTTGTCCAATGTGACTTAACAAATCCGTTCACACTGTTCTTGATTAATCCAACAAAACTAGTTTTAATACAAATTGTGCATTTTAGGAATTTCCCACAAATGATGTTAGACCAACTAGTGTATAGTAATTTGGATGTTATGTTGGCTTCTCTCTCCACTTCCAAAAAACTGTCTACAAACTGTAGTATAATTAAAAAGTTATGCTCAGAACCTCTGCTACTTCCTGTCTGATTCTGTTCGAACAGATCAAGGGTGTTTTATACTTGGGCCTTGTGATATATCATGCTTAAATACTTACTCAGAGATAGTAAGAACTGCCGATGCTGGAGTCAGAGATAACACAGCATGGAGCTGGAGGAACACAGCAGGCCAGGCAGCATCAGAGGAGCAGGAAAGCTGACGTTTCAGGTCAGGACCCTTCTTCAGAAATGGGGGAGGGGGGAAGGGAGCTCTGAAATAAATAGAGGATGGGTGGGGAAGGTAGGTGGGATGGTGATAGGTGAGTGCAGGTACACAGTGGTGGGGATTGGTCAGTGAGGTGGGAGAGGAGATGGACGGCCTGTGTCAGGTCAAGGAGGCGGGGACGAGAGGGAGGGTTGGTTATGGGATGAGTCTGGGGATGGGGAGATTTTGAAACTGGTAAAGTCCACATTGAAAACATCGGGTTGTAGGCCCCCATGGTTGAATATGAGGTGCTGCTCATCCAGTTTCCAGGTGTCGTCATTGTGACACTGGAGGAGGCCCAGGATGGACATGTCGCCCAGGGAGTGGGATGGGGAGTTGAAATAGTTCACGACTGGAAGGTGTTGTCGTTTGTCATGAACAGAACGCAGGTGCTCCACAAAGCGGTCTCCGAGCCTCCGCTTGGTCTCACCAATGTAGAGGAGGCCACAGCGGGAGCAACAGATGCAGTAGACCACACTGGCGAATGCGCAGGTGAACCTCTGTCTGATGTGGAAGGTTTTTTTTAGGTTCCTTGGATGGAGGTGTAGGGGCAGATGTAGCATTTCCTGCAGTTGCAGGGGAAGGTGGCCAGGGTGGTGGGGCTAGTGGGAAATGACGAGCGGATGAGGGAGTCACAGAGAGCGCTGTCCCTACAGAAGGCAGATAGGGGTGGGGAGGGAAATATATCCTTGGTTGTGGGGTCAGATTGCAGGTGGCAGAAAGCGTCCTCACGTATCACCCCACAAACCTCCAGATTCAACGTATCATTCTCCGCCTACACTGTAGTCCATTTGTTGTAAGAATTGCCACAGCTCTGTTAGGATTGGAATTCCAATACTTTGACCCAGGTAGAGTGAAAGAATGGCAATATAAAGTAAGGTTGGTGTGTGGAGGAGAATTACAGGTGATGGTGTTCCTATGTGTCTACTCCCCTTGACCTTCATGGTGGTATAAGTCATGGGTTTGGAAGGTTCTGTCAGAGGAGCCTCGTTGAGTTATTGCCATGCAACATGTAGACGATACACTGTTGCCATTATGTGTCAGTAGTGATGGAGTGAATGCTGTAGATGATGTGCCAATCAATTGTCCTGGATAGTATTGGGTTTTTTTTTTTTTTTTTGAGTGTTGTTGGAACTGCACTCATCCAGGCAAGTAAGTAATATCCTATCAAACTCACAACTCGTACCTCATAGACAAGAATTAGGAGATGCAAAATGTGTTGTTTACTAGGGAATTCCTAGTCTGGTGAGAACAATTCAGTTTCTGGTCAATGGTAGCACCCCCAGAATGTTGATAGTGTTGACAATGAGAAGGTGATGATTAGATTCTATAATTGGAGATTGGCATTGATACTTGTGGCATGAATGGTGCTGAACATTGTACAATCATTGGCAGACATCCCCACTTCAGACCTAACAATATAGCAGGGTAATTGATGAAGCAGCTGAAGATGGTGCCATTTTCCTGCCTTTCCCCATCTCTGCACATCATCACATTTCCAGGCAGTGTATTCCATACCCTCACTACTCATTGTGTGAGAGAGTTTTCGCATCATCCATGTTGGTTTGCACATCACTTTAAATTGATTATCTCTTGATCTAGTTTCTTTTACAAGTGGAAACAGTTTCAGCATGTTCCTTCACCTGTTCACATCAGGCAAAGTACTGACTACACTCAAGCAGGCAAGGCTTGAAAACTCTTTTAAAAATGTCCAAAATTTGATGCGACTCTGCAATTTGACATTTGCTAAATAATCCTGAGTGAATAAAGAAATACACTGACAACCAATTTAAGGTAGGTTTGAAGTATGGAGCATTTGAGCATACTGGAAGTTACACATATCAATGCACAGGACCCTATTCTTTGCAGTGAAGAAGATCATGCTCACATATTGCACGTTTCAATTTAACAAAGCAGGCAATGCTATTCTCTTGATCAATCCTCAGCTCAGTGCTTTGACCAACCAAAGTCAACCTGTCTGGTTTAAACAAAGCTTAGCAGTCAACTATCAGTCATCAACTAACTAGCATATTCTCCATGGCAACAATTCTCCCACTTTGAGTATGCTTGCAAACCAATCAGCACTTCCTTCTCGATGTTGTTTCCTTGATATTGGTATTATTTGCAAATGCCCCGAATGCAAGACAAAATGCCTTTTTTCAGCAAAATCAAGTTCTGTTATAACAATCAAAGTTCTTGGAAATCATTTAATAGATTTGACATTTAAAGGTTATTCCATTGAAACATCTTACCTCATTGCCATTTAGTATCAATGTTACATCCAATTTAGAATGGCTGTCAAAAAAGACTGAGTGAGTAAAGGAAAATATTTTCTACCATATTCAGTAATACTTCACAATCAGAATAATGTGGAACTGGAGCTGGTAGTGATCCTATGCACCTATTGCCTTTGTCATTTTAGGTGTTTTCCAACATTTGAGCTCATGCTGAAGTCAGAGCAAGTTTTGCTTTGATTGCACAGTGCTCCATTCAGGCCTTACTATTTGTACTGGTAGGCTGATCTTGACAGGACAGATATGGAGGCCCTGAGGGTGGTTCAGATAGGAGCCACAGTGCAGCCAACATCAGCCATCCACATTGAGCAGGGAAAGTCTGGAGGAGATTTCTCAGCCTTGACACAACAAAAGAACTTGACAGCAATAGGGCATTTGCCATGGTTGGATCATGATTGATCTGGTTTTGGTTTCAGTTTCATTGTCCTGACCGATCCCTTCACTTCTGTTGTGATGGAGGCTAGAGCTCATTGTTGCTCTAGGCCAACTACGCCATAACAAAAAGTACTTTCTCCAGTTATCAACATAGCCAATATCTGTTAATTTCAGATTTTAAAGAACAATCAACCAGATTTCTTAGTAAACACACTCATTGGTTTATTATCAAAGCAAACTTATTCAAGCAAAATGCTATAAATTGGTTAGTTGTCAGTCAGTAAGAAAGAAGAATATCCCTCTAAATAATCCTAAAAAACACGCGTGTACTTCAGAAAAAGAGAATAAAGGCTTTCACTGCAGACACTGGATTTCCAAAAAAAATACCTTTGGCCAGCAGGATACAAGGCAAAAACTTAGAAGTGTAAAATGTTTCAGAGCCTGTTACTCTGATGTCCTGGCATGTATGGTGAAGTCACTAATCATAAACTGTTGCCTCTAAGTTTTGCAGACACAGCCTTGCTCAGGATATACAATCTTAAGATGTTTCTTCGATCATATTTAAAAAATAGGTTTCACTCTGAACTCACCAAAGAGATTTCCTTTTCAGAAATGAGACACACCAGTTGGGCTGTCTTTGCTCAAAGCATGATTTCCTGCAGCTTAACCAGATAATGAAAGCACCTCATCAAGCTAGTCACTAGGGGTTTTATGGTGCAGTGGTAGTGTCACTACCCCTAAGCCAGGAGACCTAGGGACCAAATGAAAGGTGTTCCAGAGGTGTGTAATAACGTCTCTGCACAGGTTGATTAAGGAAAACATCTCCAAGCCAGTCACTGTGCAAAACCAGTCCCAGCAAAGCAAGCAGTTGTCACCATGGAGTCGAAGAGGTACGTGGCACGGAAACAGACCCTTTGGTCCAACTTGTCCATGTCAACCAGCTATGTTAAACTGATCTAGTCCCATTTGCCAGCATTTGGCCCATATCTTTCTAATCCCTTCCTATTCACATACCCATCCAGATGGCTTTTAAATAATCACCTTTATCTCACTCAAGATGTGGGCGTCGCTGACTAGGCCAGCATTTATTGGACATCTCCAGTTGGACTTGAGATGGTAAGCTGCCTTTATGAACTGTTGTGGTCCATTTGGAATAGGTATACCTACAATACAGTTAAGGTGGGAGCTCCAAAATTTTGACTGAACGACATTGAAAATGTGATATATTTCCAAGTATGGATAGTGACTGACTTGAAGGGGAAACTTGGAAGTGTAACGTACCCATGTATCTGCTGCCCTTGTCCTTCTAGATGGAAGTGATCATGGGTTTGGAAGAAACTGTCTAAAGAGCCTTGGAATTTCTGCAGTGCATCTTATAAATGGTACACAATACTGCGACTGTGCACTGGTGGCGCAGAGACTGAATATTTGTGAATAAAGTGCCAATCAAGCAGGCTGCTTTGTCCTGGATGGTGTCAAGCTTGAGTTTTGCTGGAGCTGCACCCATCCAGACAGTATTGAGAGTACAGGCTGTAGGGAGTATTCCATCACACTCCCAACTTGTGCCTTGTAGATGGAGGACAGGCTTCGGGGAGTCAGGAGGGGAGTTACTTGCAGCTGTATTCCAAATTTCTGACTTGCTCTTGCAGCAACTGTTTTAATGTGGCAAGTCCAATTCAGTTTCAAGCCAATGGTAACCCCCAGCATGTTGATAGTGGGGGATTCGGTGGCGGTGATGCCATTGAATATCAACGGAATGATAGTTAGATTTTCTCTTTTTGGACATGGTCACTGCTTGGCACTGAGTCCAGAATGTTACTTGTCAGCCTGCGCCTGGATATTGTCCAGACCTTGCTGCATTTGAACATGGACTTCTTCAGTGTCTGAGGGGTTGCAAATTGTGCAGTCATCATTGAACATCCCCACTTCTGACCTTACAATGGAGGGAAGGTCATTACTGAAGTAGCTACAGATGGTTGAGCTTAGGACACTACCCTGTGGAACTCTGTGATGATGTTCTGGAGCTGAGATGACCGACTTCCAACCACCACGCCCAACATTCTTCTCCGTTGAGTAGGATGCCAACCTGTAGAGTTTTCAGATTCCCATTGACTTCAGTTTCGCTAGGGCTTCTCAAATGACTCAGTCAATCACAGGCTTGATGCCAAGGACAGTTACCCTCACCTCACCTCTAGAATTCAGCTATTTTTTTCCCTCCATGTTTGAATCAAGACGATCTGCAGGAAGCCTTGATTTAAAAACAATTCCAGTGTCCACAGCAAACTTTCAATGCCTGCTTTTGAAAACAACTCCACATATCCCCATAGAACTAGAAGTCAATGTTTCACAATCCTTCAAAACTTGAAAGTCCTTCCAGCAATTTAAATATAAAGTATCTTTGTTACACTAACAGCCTTGAATACATTCAATGACCCAGTCCCTCCAGGGAAGAGAATTTCAAAAAGGAAAGATCCTGGCAGAAAAAGACCCCATACCAACAGTAAACAGGACTAACATGATATACAGAATCCCATGTAGCGAGTGCAATAGTCATTACATTGGACAAATGGGGAGGAAACTGACGACCAGGATACACAAAACCAGCTGGTAGTAAAAAGACACGACCAATATACACTTGTCTCGATACACACAATGAGGGCTATCAGTTTGACTGGGACAAATGAACAATAGACATGCAAGGGAGGCCTGGTTCTCAACACAGGACTCCATTAACAAACACATAAATAGACCTCGTACGCAGACCACTGCTGAAAAACATAATCGGAAGTGACAAGGCCCACCACACTGGAGATCATATAAATTCGGAAAAGAGCAAAACACCAACTCTTCAATTAGAGGTTGCACTGATGATGTTGCCTAGAATGTTAATGAAACGTCTGCACACCATGGAACAACTGCATCCTGGCAAAAAATAAATTCTCATTTCATTCTTTAACTTTTAAATGGCATCTCTGTTTTAGACATCACCACAAGAGGAAACGTTCTCTCAGCATTCATTGTTTCAAGACTCCTTACTGTTATGTTTCATTAGATTATCCCAAATACTTATAAACCCTAATGGGTATGGCATGTTATATATTAATACGGTATCTTTCCCATGAAGTAATTGTTGCGGGATCTAGTTACATGAATAACTGCACTTCACACACTTTCTAACATCCTTGGATACACCATTCTTTGCATAACTCATGAACCCTCATATTTGGAATCGTAATGCCACATTTTGCAGTGCTAACAATACTTTGCATTATTTAAAGTTTGTGATCATTGTAAAATAATGCATTACCCAAGAATTCTTTAGCAGTCATGTATCCTTCCTATAACAGGGTCTGATTTCAAGGTCCTGCACACACTTCTGTCAATTTCCTGAAAGGCTGGGGATTGTTTGGAAATTAACTTGTAACCGTTGAGTGCAGATTTGATGGCAGTAGCCTGATAACTGATTAACGATCCCTTTCTTTATTTGCACAAGCTTAGTTAAGGGAGTGAGATGGAATACAACATGTGGTAACTGACGAAAAATCAAGACAACCTCGTGTCAATACTACACTGAGATTAGAAAACTTCTAAAATTACTAAGCAGTCTTTGGAACAATTATTAGCAGAACACCGATAAATCAAAAGCTGAAAACCTGAATTAAAAATGTGAAATTCTGGAGAAAGTCAGCAGTTCTGGCAACATTTAAGGAGACAGAAAAACAAGACCTCATGTGGAGTCTAAAGTTTCCTCTTCAGAACAGAATGTAGCATTCCCCTGTAGTATGTACCTGTCATCAGTAAATAGTTATTGATATTAACATTAAGAAAGAGGTCTTCGAAAACTTTATTTGTTGTCATGTTGCCCTTTGAAGTTTCATTTCAAAATCATTCAATGACTGGGTATACCATGTATTTGATTAATCAGCTTTTTAATAGTAGAAATCACAGCCTATCCTCCCAAATTAAGATCACATACCAGCCCAAGGTAAATAGCAAAATTCAATATTTTACCTTTTATTTATGTATTCCTTTTGACATTTGAAAATAAACAATATTTACACAAACTAATTACATTCAAGTCTTCAATTGCTTACAGCCCCGAATAAAGAAGCCACAGGGTATGGAAAATTGTATACGTTAATTTTCAGCCATGAGCTCCTGCTAGCTCAGCAGACAATCCCTTGCATCTTCAAATGTGTGGCAAAATTGATGAATAAATAAAAGTCCCATTCAAATGAACCCAGATGCAGTGTGCACAGTCAGAGACTTGCATATCAGGTGCTAAAGTGAAGCAGCAATTTTTGTTAAAATACACTTACAACCTTAAAACAAAGTGGCGTTTTTGTTTCATGTTCATTTCCAAAGAACAAATTGGCCTAGAGGAAATTAATTATTGTTAAAGCCACACTGAATGCGGACAGCTGAGCTGGTGAACCATATGAGTTTTAAAATTCTTTAACCAACAAGTCTGAACACAATCAAGGAGGCACAATTTTTCTGTTGTAGGCTCACAATTTCTTAAAATTACAAAGCAAAATAATTATTTTGCCTCATTTAGCATGCCAGCCCTCCAGCGACTCCTCTTGCAATCTGCTCCTCTTCTCATACTTACTTTCATTCTCACGATCTTTGTTCCAGTCTTTGAGACCCTCAGGGAGGGACGTGTCTTCCTCAAGGCTTCCTGTTCCTTCCACAAACTCCTCATACGTTGACTTCTCTGCGAAGGGTCGAGGTCCCAACAGTTCAATCATGTCTGCCTTGTCTAATACCTCTTTTTCCAACAATCGCTGAGCAATCTAAAATTTGCAAGAAAACAAAACAAACTTGATTTTTTTAAGGTTATCAGAGTCATACAGTAATACAGCATGGAAACAGACTGTTCGGTCCAACTCGTCCATGCAAACCATGTTCCCAAACTCACATAGTCCCATTTCCCTGCACTTGGCCCATATCCTTCTGAACCTTTCCTATTCATGTACCTGTCCAAATGTCTTTTAAATGTTGTAACTGTACCTGCATCAACCACATCCTCTGGCAGTTCATTCCTTATAAGCACCACCCTCTGTGTGAAAACATTGCCCCTCGGGTCCCTTTTAAGTCCTTCTTCTCTCATCTTAAGCGTAGGCCCGCTAGTTCTGAATTCCCATACACTAGGGAAAAAACTTTTGCTATTCTCCTTATCTATGCCCCTTGATATTATAAACTTCTATAAGGTCACCCTCTCAACCTCCTACACTCCATGGAAAAAAGTCCCTGCCTAACCAGTCTCTCCTTCTAACTCAAACCCTCCAGTCTCGGTAACACCCTTGTCAATCTTTTCTCCACCCTTCCCAATTTAATAATATCCTTTCCATAAGCAGGGCAACCTGAACTATACACATTGCTCCAAAAGTGGCCTCACCAATGTACAGACACATCATGACTCCCCCAACTCTTAAACTCAATGGTCTGACCAACGAAGGCATGTGTGCCAAATGCCTTCTTCACCACCCTGTCTACTTGTGATGCCACTTTCAAGGAATTATGTACCTGCATCCCTAGGTCTTTCTGTTTAACAACTTTCCCCATGGCCCTATCATTAGCCATCTAAGTCCTCCCCTGGTTTGTGTTACCAAAATGCAATATCTTGCATTTATCTAAATTAAACTCCATCTGCCACTCCTTGATCCATTGGCCCAGCTGATCAAAATCCCGTTATAATCTTAGATAACCTTCTTCATTGTCTACTATACCAACCAATTTTGGTGTCATGCACAAACTTAATAACCACATCTCCCAAATTCTCTTCCAAATTATTTATTTAAACAACAAATAACAGTGGACCCAGCACTGTTCCGTGCAGAACACCACTGATCGCAGCCCATCAGTCTGACAAACAACCCTTTACCATCACCCTGTGTCTCCTACCATCAAGCCAATTTTGCATCTATTGGCTAGCTCTCCCTGGATCCCATGTGATCTAACTTTACTAACCAGTCCACGTGGTTACTGAAAGGGCTCAGTGAAGAAATTCCTTTATGTGTGAGGGAAACTAAAACTCGGGATGAAGACGACAAAATAAGTCTAATGTGGAATCCAGGAGAGACTGGTTTATCCAGAAATGTGGAACTAGCTACAAGGAGTAATTTGAGGTGCATAGCATTGATGCATTTAACAGGAAGATTGATTAAAAACATGCTACTAGGGTTAGACGAAGGAGAGTCAGAGGAAGTTCATTTGAAGCATAACCAATAGTCTGTATTTGTCAGTACATTCCATGCAATGCTATGAAATAATAGCATGGGGAAGGACATATTCAAAAGCTCACCACAGTTAGCTTGTAATCTCAAATTACTGGGTGGAGGTTAGGAACTGCTTAAAGTGGCAGGTCGGGTGCAGAAGAAGGGATCCAAAAGAATGCCACTGCCTTAAAGCAATGTCCCAAACTCCAAAGGTTACACCGTCATATTCAATATGTACAAATAGGTCATCTCTCGAGCTCTAGCTGATGCCACGAGGATGGGACTTTTAAACAAAATAGATGGATTGCAGCTGGACATTAAATCATTTTACAATTACAACTGAACAATATCATAACCTAAATAGAATAAACAATATGTTCCAGCTCTAGAATTTCAAAGCAAACTGTAAACAGCTACAATAAATCAGGATCAAAGAAAGTTAAAACAATGAATAAAAGGTAAGTAAAGACCAAAAGAACTGTGGATGCTGTGAATCACGAACAAAAACAAAGTTGCTAGAAAAGCTCAGCAGGTCTGGCAGCATCTGTGGAGGAGAAAACAGTTTACGTTTCGGGTCCGGTGACCCTTCCTCAGAACTGATGGTGGCTGGGAAAATGTCATTTTCTATGCAGAAAATAGGGAGGTGGGTGGGGTAGGGAGTAAATGACAGGATACAGCCCAAAGGGAGAGAAAGACATTTGGACAGACAAAGGAGTTGCTAACGATCAGGCTGGGAGGGTGAATAGTTGTTAATGGGGACTGCTAGTGCCTAACAACAGGGAGTGTGTAGTGGCAGGCTATGTGATAACAAGGCCTGGCGTGTGGGGTGGGGGGCTGGGACATGGGAGAGTTTAGGCCCTAAAATTATTGGACTCAATATTGAGTCCAGAGGGCTGTAGGGTCCCCAAGTGGAAAATGAGGTGTTGTTCCTCCAGCTTGCGCTGGGCTTCACTGGAACACTAGCAAGCTGGAGAGAGAGATGTTGGCCAGGGAGCAAGGTGGTGCATTGAAGTGGCTGGGAACAGGTAGTTCAGGGCAACAAGGTGTGGGGCTGGATGAACACAGCAGGCCAAGCAGCATCATAGGAGCAGGAAAGCTTGACGTTTCGGGCCTAGAAGGTGAAGGGCCCAAGGTGAAGGGTATCCAAGGGCCCAAACATACCTTCCATCCAGAAGATCATCAGACGCCATTTCCGCCACCTCCAGCAAGATGCCACCACCAGACATATTCCCCTCCCCTCCCTTGTCCGCCTTCTGCAGGGACCGGTCCCTCCGGGACACCTTGGTCCATACTTCCTTCATCCCCAACACCTCCCCACAGCCCTACGGCAACTTCCCCTGTAACCGGCGAGGGTGCAACACCTGCGCATTTACCTCCTCCCTCCCCAGTATCCAAGGGCCCAAACATACCTTCCAGGTGAAGCAACACTTCACCTGCACTTCCAAGAATCTAGTCTACTGCATTCGCTGCTCACAATGTGGTCTCCCCTACATTGGGGAAACGAAGCGTAGACTTGGCGACCGCTTTGCAGAACATCTACGTTCTGCTCGCAAAAAAGACCCTGAACTACCTGTTGCCTGCCACTTCGATGCACCACCTTGCTCCCTGGCCAACATCTCTGTCTCCGGCTTGCTACAGTGTTCCAGTGAAGCCCAGTGCAAGCTGGAGGAACAACACCTCATTTTCTGCTTGGGGACCCTACAGCCCTCCGGACTCTATTGAGTTCAATAATTTTAGGGCCTAAAGTCTCCCATGTCCCAGCTCCCCCACCAGGCCTTGTTACCACACAGCCTGCCACTACACACTCCCTGTTGTTAGTCACTAACAGTCGCCATTAACAACTATTCACTATCCCAGCCTGATCGCTAGCAACTCCTTTGTCTGTCCAAGTGTCTTTCTCTCTCTTTGGGCTCTATCCTATCGTTAACTCCCTACCCCACCCACCTCCCTATTTTCTGCATATAAAATGACGTTTTCCCAGCCACCATCAGTTCTGAGGAAGGGTCACCGGACCCGAAACGTAAACTCTGTTTTCTCCTCCACAGATGCTGCCAGACCTGCTGAGCTTTTCCAGCAACTTTGTTTTTGTTCCTGAATGAAAGGTAAGCTTTAGAATCAAGTTGCCACAATCTAAACCATTAAGAGATTGGCTGCATTATGCAATTTTCATGATTACATAAAGTCTCAAGAGCAGGAAATCTCCTTGTTTCTGAAACAACGAAGCTGAGAAGAACCTCTAGCAGTACACAATCATCGGCAATAAGTTTCCCTTTCTCTCCTGCTTGATAAAAGGAATGTTTCTTGATACAGTTCAGATCCACAGATGCCAGCAGCCTATGTTAGGTCTTTCAAGAGAGCAATCTTTGTATGTTAGCTCAATTGTAGAGACTGCAGGAAGCCTTGTGAATGACTTTTTTTTAAAAAAACAGATGTAAATAGATTATGCAGACATATGGCCTATTGGCAACTGATAAAAGGTGATAAAGCTTGCTGATTTCTCTCTTTCCTAAGGAATTTAAGGTTACTACTGTTATCAGATTACTAGATAGCTAGCTTAGCACAGACCAGGGATTGTAACTTTGACTTTCCTATGCTCAGCATCATACAATACAGCAAGCCCTATCATCTCTAAACAAAAATTTTCAGGTAAAAATAGAAAACGTATATACTTATGTATTTGTATGAAGACACCAAATGGTATGGGCTGTTACCTTATTTATGGACATTACAGATGCTCACATGATAATCTAATGAGGGTTAAAAATTGAGCCTACCAGGTTCCCCTTATAGCACGATCCTAAATTGCAAAATTGGCCTTTTAGAGATTAGGTGACTTCGAAAAGTAAATTAACAATTTGACCTTGTGACAGCTTTGTTACAGTTTCAGAACTTCACAATATAAGCTACTTGGCTGCCTGTGAGGAGTGCTGTCCTTTGTGTGTAAGAAACATTCAGTATGTGAAGACCCATGAAGGAAACACAAGTCATGCTTTTCCTGGGTGGCTGCCCAGACAAATCTGACAGAAACCTGAAGAAATCTGCGCACATCCATATAGTGGAGCCAAGCCAATTTTCCTTCCATTTAAGAGAAATGAATTTGTGGATTAAGATGGCAGGCAGAACAACTTAGCCAGTTCCCACTGTAGCAAAAGACTTTTTGCAATTGTTAATAAAAGGTAGTTTTAAAGTTTTATATCAAATTTTCCAACCTTCTCAACTTCCGCTCTTTTCTCCGTTAGAAGCGACAGAGTCCTCTCATATGCAGAATTGATGACTAATCGCACTTCTTCATCTATCAGTCGGGCAGTGGCCTCACTATATGGCTTTTCTAAAGTCACCTCGCCTTGTCGTGGAAAATCAAAGGAAACCTGGCCTACTTTTTCATTCATACCAAACTGGACAATCTAGGAAAACATCATGAAAATTAAACAGGAGTTTATCACATAGTAACATTGCTCATGAAGCTGCAAAGCCCAAGAATATAGTACACACTCTATGATCCCATTAAAGGCCAATTTCATTGCAAACCAAGTAAATAAAAATCCTTTTTCTCCAGTATCCTGTGTTAACGAAGGGTAATTTTGACTTGGATGTTCCACAAATTAAAAAAAAAGCAAAACACTCCTCTTGCACTGCAAAGTTCCAACTTTTCATAAACAGACTTTCTTTAAGGTGTTTTAACACATGCAAAGAAATGGAAAATCACCAAAGTACTATGGCATGAAACACAGATCTTTGTTCAGTATGGGGATGAAGGAAATTGAAATCATGGAGATCTTAGAAAGTTAGTTAAAATCAAAAGTGGTGAACAAGTGGGGTTAGAGTGAGGAAGGTTGGGGGTCAGGTGATCTAACCTATTGGTGGGCCATCTTACAAGGAATTGCAGGGAGCTATAGAGAAAAGAATCCATCTTTCACTATTTGTTCTATTCTTATATGAAGCCTACTGCAGAGGAAATTAAGTTACAGATCTCAGGATCAGTGGCCTAAGACAAAAAAAAAAATCTTTTATCATGTAACAAGGGGCAATGTACACACGATAGTGAAAAGCAGCGAAGTCACAGCAGTGAGGGGGGCCGGAAAATGACGATCTGTAGTGACCTACAAATGCTTCTAGGCCATTTTAAATGGGTGAAATTATAATGGGTAGAAACATTAGTTTACCCTTTGATTACTTTAGCAAGGCCTTCGACAAGGTCCCGCTTGGTAGTCTGGTTAGTAAAGTTAGATCACATGGGATCCAGGGAGAGATAGCTAATTGGGTACAAAATTGGCTTGATGGTAGAAGACAGAGGGTGATGGTACAGGGTCATTATTTGGACTGGGGTGCTGTGACCAAAGGTGTACTACAAGAATTGGTTCTGGGTCCACTGCTGTTTATCATTTTTATCAATGATTTGGATAAGAATATAGGATGTACGGTTAGTAAGTTTGTGGATACCATCAAAATTGGTGACGTAGTCGACAGTGGAGAAGGTTATCTAGGCGTACAACAGGACTTTGATCGGATGGGCCAACGGGTTGAAGAGTGGCAGATGAGTTTAATTTACATAAATGGGAGGTGTTGCATTTTAGTGTGGCAAACCAGTGTAGAACTTACACAGTTAATGGTAAGACCCTGGGAAGTGTTGTTAAACAGAGGGACCTGGCTGCAGTCCATTGTTCCTTGAAAGTGGCGTCCCAGGTAGACAGGGTGGGTTTTTTTTAATGCATTTGGCATCCTTGCCTTCACTGGTCAGTCGCTGAGTATAGGAGTTGGGAAGTTATGTTGCAGCTGTACAAGACTGCAGACAATTCTGGACTCTCTGCGATAGGAAGGATGTTGTTGAAATACGAAGGGTACAGAAAAGATTTACGAGGATGTTGCCAGGACTGGAGGGTTTGAATTATAAGGATTGGCTGGATAGGCTGGAATATTTTTCCCTGGAGCAAAGGCTGAGGGATGATCTTATAAAGGTTCATAAAATCATGAGGGGCATAGATAAAGTGAATAGCCAAGGTCTTTTTCCAAGGACTGGGGAGTCCAAAACTAGAGCACATAGATTTAAAGTGAGAGAGGAAAGATTTAAAAGGGATCTGAGGGGCAACATTTTCAGAGGGTGGTGCGTGTATAGAACAAGCTGCCAGAGGAAGTGGTAAAGGTGAGTACAATTACAACATTTAAAAGACATTTGGACTGGCACTTGAACAGGAAATCTTTAAAGAGAAATAGGCCAAATGCAGGCAAATGGAATTAATTCAGTTTATGATACCTGATTGGCATGGACGAGTTGGACCAAGGTTTCTGTGCTATGACACTATACTATCAAGACTGGACCAATGTATTTATATAAGATTACCAGTGACCTCAGCATCTCGGCTTTTAATTCAGTTAATATATGAAAAGGGATGAAATCCATGTAAGCAACAGAATAGGACTATGCCAGATTGTGTACATTATATGCAGGGAAGCATTAGTAAGGGACAGGGTGTCACCATTCAGGAGTTAAGGCTGCAATCTGAAGACAACGTGGTTCAGTTCCTGTCATTCAAAGCAGTTAACATAAGGTGTACAAGATATCGTTCCTAAATAGTTCCTTGGTACATGCTGTCAAACTTGGAATCTAAGTTGTACTGCAGTTTGTCCATCCTCTCAATCTGAGATGGATTGATATGGATTTTAACAATGCTCACATTGTTTAGCCAAACACTAGGCTGAAAACTTGCAGGAGACAGTCAAACTGAAACAAGTAAGAATACCCTTAAGATATTCTATGTATAAATTTTATGCAGTAATGCGATTTGCAGTTAATTAGGAATTAACACTGCAGAAATAATGTTGAGGAGTAAACTGAAATGGAAAAATTGAAACACACCACATTTTATCAAAGTCATTAGACTAACAACATACCTGAGCATAGGCACTCTGGGTAACCTTTCTTAAATCATCCTGTGCGCCTGTTGTTATTCTACCAAAAAAGATTTGTTCTGCAACTCTTCCGCCTAGTGTCATACACATTCGATCATGAAGTTGTTCTTTACTATACAAATATTGCTCTTTGGGTAAATACTGAGCATAACCAAGTCCTTTCCCACGAGGTATGATGGACACCTAAAAATAGAAAGTAAGAATTTCTCAGAACTTTACGTAGAAGTTTGTTGCTCCATTCCCTGTAAATCTCTTCCATTCTCCACAACAATTTGGGATGCCCTTATGATGTAAAAGGCACAATCTTAAATGTAAAACTTTTAATGTTGTTGAACTAAGGCCCTAATGAGGTAAGGAGCAGATTAGACCCAGATGAACCCAAACTGAGCACTAGTGAACAGTTTATTGCTAACCAAGCACTATGATGGAAGGTAGATTATTGGGGTGGTAACTGACCTTGTCGGATTTGCCTTGCTTTGTGTACAGGATACATCTGCTCGTGGTATTCATGAGGCACTACGAGCTAACAGCAGCAGTAGCAGAACTTGTGGAGCATAAAGTTGCCCTTTGCTTTCAACATGACACTGCATCAGGGGTGGTTAACACCTCTCTGATAATTAAAACCAAAACGCCCAAAGAAGCTTGCCTCACCTTGTAATCTGTTAAAGGAAGTGTGAAAAGTAGTATAATCTGCCTCTCACCCCAAACGGTTGTAAAGGAGTGGTTAAATGAAAGAAATCCCCGATACTCACTTTATAAGCAACAAGTAACAATTTATCTAACTCCAACAGTGAACAAATTAACAGAACTCCTAACAAACTGAACAATTCCTTCCTTTAACTACTAACTATTCTCAAATAAAACAAAATTCTAATGGAATGCTGCTTCAGTAAACACAAGCCCCACTTATATAAACCAAAGTATTAAGAAAAATAAATTAAAACTTAGTCTCTCAAAAATTACAGCCAGAATAAGTCTTCCAGAATGTTCTTGGTCTTCTCTGCTGTTCTCCAGTCATAACGCCTTCCTCTGTCAAATTCTTGTGTCAGGAATATTAGCTAGGAGTGCTGTTGACTGGTAGTACTACTAAGAATGCTAGTTTAAATTAATTGGCTAAATTCAAAAACTTGTTGTCTTGGTAAAAATGCTGCTTTGTTTTCTAACTGTATAGCCATTCTGATACAATGCTTCAATTTCAAGAACACTCTGCATCTGCCTGCAGACAAAAAATGCACCTTTTAAATGGGCCACGCACTCTTTCCCCACTATACTTAAACAATTTTTAATGTGCTGCCTTCCAATCCACAAGTACTATACCAACTTTGCAACAGTCGTCCAGATTGGCCTACCACCTAATCAGCACCCTTTCATCCTGGAACATAAAGTGGTGTGATTGCTTGAAACTTTGTATTCCCTATTGCCGTATATGTCCCAATTAGAGTACAAGACAAAACCCTTCACCAACATTTTGATATTTTCATCAAATTGCAAGTTTTGTACTATTGAGTATTCCGCAATCGTAAATTTGTATCGATAAGGTGCCTTGAACAAAGAAGGACATTCCAATATTTTCTTCTTATCCAGGCATCACGTTCTTAAATCTCACATTTGCTCTGTTTCTTAAACCATTGATACATTTCCTCCTTTGTCTCCCTCTTACTCTGCTAGCCTCAACTTTCTCAGTCACTACCAAAATGTTCTGGTTTTTCTCTCCTAAATGTGTCCAAGAAATTTTATTGTCTCTTGGTGATCATTTGAAAAAGTTCTCCGTATACTATTACATAATTCATTGCCCGAATGGGAATATTCAGTAAACCAAGTTAGCACTGAATATTTTAGGCCTTCTATTGCAGATATTCTGAAACAAGGGTGCACAGCAGAAATCCCTCAGCAATCTTATAAAAATGATTTAGCACTGCAGTATGATTTATTTCACCTTCAGCAAAGGGTCAGCATGCTCCAGGAACCAACCAGCCACTGCATGGCCTGCCTCATGATATGCTACAGTTTTTTTCTCATCAGGCTGTAGAATCTGGGTTTTTTTTTCCAGCCCTAAATTGGAGGATTAGGAGAAAATATTACAAAGTATAAACATTCACAAAACACAAACTATTTCTTCAGTGAATATTTTAGGCAGAGGAAACATTCATCTCTGAATAAGAATTCTGGAGAACTGCTTCTTTGCAACATAACGCTGAAGATACAGCCAGATCAATGAAGTATTTAATAACTTACGATTTACACAAAGTGAATTCAAGTCAGGATTAAGTGAGTTTGCCATTCAGATCTACACACAACACAAAGCAAATAATAGCATTCTTTTGGGTTACTGCTTCACCACTGGGACTTTTAGCCAGTAGAGTTGTGGCCATACAACCTCACTACCCCATGCTTGTACCGGAAGCCTTTCTGATGTGGTGAATCTGCACTATAATCTCAACCCTCTTCATTATTTTATCTGTTGTCAAGTGGGAGTTCTAGCTACGGTCTAAGTTATTTGTCAATATTATGGACAGAAGACAGCCCATACTCAATTTAGAAAAAGATGCTGTTCACCCGGGTTGAAAAGAAAGACTTGCATTTATAAATCCATGACTACTGGAAAAAGTAGTTTCCAGTCAATTATGTCATTTTGAAGTGCAGTCACTTTTAAAAGTTAGGAAACACAGCAGCCAATCTGCACTCAGCAACATCTCACAAGGATGTGGCAATAATCAAAATATGTTTTTTAAAATTATTTCAGGGATAAATGTTGGCCAGAGTACCCTGCTCTTCTTTGAAATACTGACACGGGATCAGTTTGCTTTTCCAGTTTTGTCTATTTCAATCTGTCTGACAACCTACCACTTCTAGACTTATTCAAAGTTCTCCACGTTTCTTCCTTGTCTTTTTTTAAAAATGACATTTTGAACATTGGGTCAAAGCAGGCTTTACCAGAAGTAATGTATTTAATGCAAATAACCAGCTAGCCGTTGGGGATATAATTGCTCAGTGTTCACTATATGGAGCGTTTTTTTGGTCTGGCATCACTGGCTAAGCCAGCATTTATCATCCATCCCTAATTGCCCAGAGGGTATTTAAGAGTCAATGACATTGCTGTGGATCTGGACTCACATAGGCCAGACCAGGTAAGGATGGTAGTTTCCTTCCCTATCACACAGTGAAACGGCTGGATTTTTGACAATTGACAATGCCAGGATTCAAATCCGTGTCCCCAGAACATTATCTGGTCTCTAGATTAATAGTCTAGTGATAGTACCATTAGGCCATCGCCTCTGCTTAAATCTGTTTATTTTTAAAATCTCCAAATAGGGGAGGGGGTGACAAAAACAGGCTCACGCAGGGAGAAAATGCATGGCAGCAGTTTGCTGTTTTTAGCAGTCTTCAGACACTCAGGGTGTAGAAGTATAATGGCCTCAGATAGATGTCTGGCAACAATTATAGCAGCTTCATTTAAAAGTCAGTGAGAAGGAAGCTCCAGAAGTAGAAGTTTCAGAGAGGAAGCCCATGCTATGGGGTTGTTGAAGATAAGAGTTTAGGGAACACGCGTAAAGCCATAAATGAGCTGAGTTAGTAGTTTGTTTTAAGGGTCTTGAGGAGAAAAAGTAACAAAAGAAAAAAATCAAGTGAACTCACAGCAATCTACCAAAAGGAAATCAATGACAGCCATGCCAGCTGTGCAAGAAGCTTTAGTGTGGAGGAAGGTGTCATTCTTCAGTGAGGCTGACTGTTAGAAAGGCTATTGCTGGGATAACATAAATTAATCTTTTTGATAGCTGGAATGATATTGTTCCAATAGCTCTTTTATAATGTAATATAGTTTGTGATTTTCTTTGTGTAATCCTTTTAATGTTGTTTTGTTACAAGTACATCTGCAGCCTTTATGAATATGTTCAGTGACTGACCTATGGTAAACAAAAAAGAAAAATAAAACTATGGTCTATATGCTAGCTTTCACTTTGGAATCTTTGTCTACCATCAACTGGGAACATTGCCTATTTTCTACAAGATGTGCAGCAGCACACTGGGTGGCCAATGCCTTGAATTATTTTCCTCAGAGTTCAAGGAGGTAACTTGTGTTATTAGAATGAGAACTTGGCCCACATTTCAATGCGCATGCGACCAGTTCTCTGCACAACTTATTGAAATATCAATAATGTGGCTGCAGATATTATTTATCTATGAATTCATTGTTTAAATACTAATGCCTTAAATGTCACTGATAATGTATCAATATTCAGACCACTGAAATTCTTACCTCCAATTACACGCTCAATAGCCTGTTCAAAGTGATTCTGTATAATGGCCTCAGATAGATGTCTGGCAGCAATTAAAGCAGCTTCATTGCATACATTCGCAATGTCAGCTCCTGAAGGAAAACAAACCAGCAAGCACAGAAAAATAATTCACTTCCAGCAAGACATTCCAAAAGCAAAAGTCTTCACTGGCAGAAAGTAATGTTTCACTGGGAAGTACACCAACATTTTCAGACATATGTGTTTCACCATTGACAGATCCAGAGAAACTACACTCAGTCCTCGTTATCTGGTGATTCATGACCTGTGGATCCATATACTCGCGAGATCAGCCCCAAAACCCATTTTTTTTTCTTTTTCTGACACATCCGGCCAGATTGCATGATCCATAAGAGTTACAAAAGAGCGGTATCCAGGTTTTTTTTGTTATCTGTGGGAAAAGTGTGCTCCTATCCCCCATAGACAATGAGGATTTGGCATATTGCCTCTGGTGTGGGCATCTAGAATAAGGGAGTATAATCTTAAAATTAGATCTGAACTATTCAGGAGTGAAATCAGGAACCAATTTTGCAGATAAATTAATAATGAAAATCTGGAGTTGTCTTCCCCAAAAGGCTATGCAACTGGCTCAAGCGAAACATCTAAGATAGAGACCGAGCCCCCAAGAGTAGTCATCTGCTTCATACCTGCCCCAACATTTATATAGCTAGCCTAGTTAAGTTTGTGTTCAATTCCCAGGATGTTGATGGGGTTTGGCAATGGTAATGCTATTCAATGTCAAGGGGGTTAGACTCTCCCTTGTTGGAGATGGTCATTGCCCAGGCCTTGCACCATTTATCTGGCCAAGCATGAATGTTGCCCAGGTCTTGCTGCAGGCAGACAAGAGCTAGTCCATTACCTAGAAATTGCAAATAAAGCCAAACACAGCAGAATCGTCAGCTCACTCTGCATTTATGATGGAGGATAGGTTTTAATGAAGTAACGGAGGCGGGGCTACAGCAGTACCCCGAGGAACTATTGTAGTGATGTGCTGCAGCTGAGATTAAATTCCAACAATTACTAATATCTTCTTTTATGCCAGGAACGATTCCAGTTATTTGGATGGTGTTCCTTAAATTCCCACAGACTTCAGTTTAACTAGTGACTGTGGGCTTTAACTTTTTCCATTTTTAGGTCTAGTGTCATTTTCAGCACGATCCATGGCAGGTAATCTGTTATAACACATTGCAGCTTTCTGAAGCAATCATCTGCTCTTCAGCTCATTAATTATATACCTGGCCTCTTTGGTGCTCAGCTCATGCCATCGTACAGGAATGGTGAAAACAGTGAATCAGAAACTGAATGGACGAAACACACAAGTACTGTTGTAACAAGAGCAGGTCATAGACTAAGAATCGTACAGTGAGTAGCACACTCATGTCCATCATCTACAAGGAGCAAGTCAGGAGTGCGAAGGAATACACCCCAATTGTCTGGAGGAGTGCAATTCCAACCACATTCAAGATGCTTGACACTGTACAGGACAAAGCAGACCACATATCCAGACATAATCACACCCTCCACCATAACCATTTCCACCTAGAAGAACAAGAGCAGCATATACATGGGAATATCACCACCTGCAAGTTCTCCTCCAAACAACTCAGCATCCTGACTTGGAAATATCCCTATGCTTTCAGTGTTACTGGGTCAAAATCCTGGAACTTCCTTTGCAAATGAGGCAAAGACGGGTGGAGGGGCAAGTAGCATTGAGGAAGCAGAGAAGTTGAAGGAGGACTTGGACAGGCTTGGAGAGCGGATAAAGCAGTGGCACATGGAATACAATGTGGAAAGGATTATGCACTTTGGTAGGAAGAATGGAGGCACAGACTATTTTCTAACCAGGGAAAGGCTTTGGAAATCTGAAGCACAAAGGGACTCTGGAGACCTAGTTGAGGACCCTCTTACGGTTGTGGAGGTGACAATGAGGAAGGCAAAGGAGAAAAATAGTATTCTTGAGATTTTTTTCAAACTTGGAAAAGCGATATATAAATTTAATTCAAAGATTGAAAAATAAACTTGAGAAAATGAAAGGATTCAATTATAAATTCTGCAATTTTGAAAGGAGGAAATTATTTCTGCACTATTGACAGGAGTATTAACATTTACCTGTAAATCCAGGAGTCAAAGCTGCTAATTTTCTTGCCAAATCCTCGCCTTTGATAGAAGTTTCTAATTTTAAGGGCTTGAGGTGAACTTTAAAAATTGAAGCCCTTCCTTTAATGTCAGGTGGTCCTTTATTAAGACAAAAATAAGACTGCAAAATTAGTACGGGAGGGCTTTAAGTAAAAGGTTGTATCAACACAATCTACTCATTGTCCGCTTCAATAATTTTCTAGAAGTGAGAGGTGACTTGGAAATTCACAAGAGCAGGGCTGATTAACAGGTTTTCCACTTTTCCCTGCCTGTGGTGAGAAGCTCAATTTGCCACACATCCTTTTCCAAATGAAAATGATAATGATAGCATATGCAAGGTACAACATTTGTTCTGTTCTACCCACTAAGATGCTTTGTTAAAACAAGATGGATATTATATAAAACATGGGATAGTGCCAACCTAGCCTCCAGATTGGAACTAATACAAACCGTGTTGGTTTCCTTGGCCTATACCAAACCATGAACACAACACTGAACAGCTTGCTCAACCAAGTTATGACTTTCTCCCCGGATTTCTTCGAAAATGTAGGTGTCACACATTTTATGATAGCTACCTGGAACCATTCTGTATTTAATTCATTTTTAAAATTCAATTTGCTCCATCTTCACTTAGAGCCTCCCAACTCTGTCCTCAGTACAGTTTTGTAGCTAGGACAAATTTGTAAGTGCTCTACCTTAAACAATCACAATTTCCAATACAGCATGGAAAGATGGGCTGCACATCACCACCAACTGTGATCTAACCCTCAACTGACTGGAGTCTGGCGAGTGTGGGTCTACCTACAGCATATGGGCTGTAGCGGTTCATGGAGGCAGCACACCATCACCTTAAGGGCAGCTAAGGACAGGTAATAAATGCTGGCCCATGAATGAATTTATAAAAAGGAACTCCTTGTGCAGCCCAGAGTTGATCACTAGTTGCTGATCCTGATCAGAAAACCACGTCAGTCTGAAACATTGGGCACAAAGCATCAAAATGAATTTTGTGTTGGGAGCCTGAATGCAAGAATAGGGAGTCTTCCAGTGGCTCTTTCCAGAAGGTGATTATTTAAGAGTTTGCCTCTAGGTTGCCTGACAGCATGGAGAATGGTTGGGATGACAAAACTGTTTTGCCAGATAAATGATTTCTACACTAAGAATGGTACGTTGCAGACAGGTTCACAAGCTGATGGATTTTTGTTTAGGTACAACAACAATGGGAATGGAGATGATATCCCAGCAGCTACTCCCTAGGTTTTGTACTGTAACCCGAGGTCCAGCTGCAAGGCAAGCTATCCCATGGGCTGGACAAAGAGAATGGCTTCTCCAACCTAGCATTTAATTTTCCACAAATTATTTTGTAACTGTTAAACCAAGTGTGCACATTTCAAATTCCAATATCTGTTTTGTTGGTGCCATAAAGATAGGTGGAAATCTAAGCTGTGAGGACACAGAGGCTGCAAAGAAATATTGACAGATTAATCAAGTGGGTAATAAGATAGCAAATGGAGCACAATGTGAGAAGTGAGAGATTTACTTTGGACATAATAGAAATACAGACTATTTCTTAAAAAAACATGAAACTTGTAAATGTCGATGTTCAGGGAAACTTAAGTCTGCTC
The DNA here is from genome assembly GCA_024137785.1 of Ginglymostoma cirratum. NCBI lineage: Eukaryota > Metazoa > Chordata > Chondrichthyes > Orectolobiformes > Ginglymostomatidae > Ginglymostoma > Ginglymostoma cirratum. The sequence goes on from JAHRHZ010000054.1 coordinate 22,219,318, forward strand.
ACGCTAGGAGCATAGAAATGAAACATGTAGGTACAGCAAACACATAGGAAAGCAAATGGCCTGTTAGCCTTTGTTGAGTTTTAGAGAATAAAGACATCTTGCTACAATTCTGCTGGGCTTTGTGCAATTTTGGTCTCTATATTTAAGGATGGGGATATACATGTTTTGGAGTTGTTATAGAAAAGATTCACTAGTTTGATTCTTGGGATGAGAAGTTTTTTTTGAAAAATCAGAGGTGACCTAACTGAAACTTACAAGATTCTGAAAGACAAAGGCAAAAACTGTGGATGCTGGAAATCTGAAACAAGCACAAAGAATGCTGCAGGAATTCAGCAGGTCTGGCAGCATCTGTGGAAACAGAAACAGTTAACATTTCAAGTCTGGAATGATTCTTCTTCAGAACTGTTTCTCTCTCCACAGATGCTGCCAAACGTTTTGAGCTTCTCCAGCATTCTGCATAACATTCTGAAGGTGTTTCACAGGGTAGACACAGAGACAGTTTCTGCTGGCTAGGGAATCTAAAATGCTGGCACACAGTATCAGGATAAGGGGATTAACCACTAGGACTGAGATAAGGAGGAATTTCTTCACGTAAAAGGTTGAAAATCTTTGCAATTTTCTTATCTAGAGACTTGTAGATGCTTTTTCATTGAATTGATTCAAGGCTGGGACTGGTAGATTTTTGGTTTCTCAGGGAATCATGGGATATGGGGAGTGGGCAGGGAAATAAAGTAGAAGTTCAAGATCAGACATGACTATGTAGAATGACTGAGTAGGCTTGACAGGGCACATGATCTCCTCCTATCTCCTGCTCTTGTGCTTTAGTCTCCTATACATGTATTTTTGCATAAAGTACGTTCTGTTGGTGTCAGCAAGCCTCAGAATAAATAATGCAAGTATCATTTGTTCAGACCTACCAATGAAAATTTGTCTGTCAAATCGACCGGGCCTCATCAGTGCAGGGTCCAGGATATCTGGGCGGTTTGTGCCTGCCAAAACCACCACATTAGTTGCTGTGTTGAATCCTGTCCAAAAAAAAAGTAACAATCTCAATAAAGATTTCATTAATACAACATATAAACCCTCGTTCTAGATTCTCCCATCAGAAGAAGCATCATTTCAACTCTATCAGGATTCACTTCTATATGTTTCAATCGTCACCTCATACTCTTCTGAACCCCTCTTTTAAATACATTCACGTCACCTGATTTCAAGAAATAAGTGGAAGCACTGGAAACTAGAAAGGCTATGAGCTCTGACAATATTTCAGCAATAGTACACAGAACTTGTGCTTCAGAACTTGCCACACCTGTTGTTTAGCTGTTCTAGTACAGATACAACACTAGCATTTACCTGAATGTGGAAAACTGCCCAAGTATGTCCTGTACACGAAAAGCAGAACAAATCCAGCATGATGCGGTAAAGGAAAATCAGTCAACTCTCGATCATTAGTAAAGAATCAGAATCCCTACAGTATAGAAGTAGGCCATTAAGCCTATTGAGTCCTCACTGACCCTCTGAAGAACATCCCTCCCAGATCCACATTCCCCCACTTTCCACCCTAGTCCCATAGCCCTGAATTTTCTGCAGCTAATCCACTTAGTCTGCACATCCCTGCACACCGTGTGCAATTTAGCATGGCCAATCCACCTAACCTACACATCTTTGGACTGTGGGAGGAAACCAGAGCGCACACAGGAAACCATGGGAGAATGTGCAAACTCCCCCCACACAGACAGTCACCTGTGGTGGAATTGAACCCATATCCCTGGTACAGTGATGCAGCAGTGCTAGTTGCTGAGCCACCGTGCCAAGATGGAGGTTGTCATCAATCATGCTATCAAGCAATAATCTGCTCACTGGTGCTCAGTTTGGATTCAGTCAACTTCTGACCTCATTCATGCCATGGTTCAAATATGGACAAAACTGCTGAATTCCAGCAGTGAGGAGACAGTGACTGCCCTTGATATCAAGGCTGCATTTGACCAAGTGACATCATGAAGCTCGAGCAAAACTGGATCAGGGAACAACTTCTGCTGTTTGGATTCATTGCTGACACAAAAGGAAGTTGAAGATGGTTGAGGAGATCAGCCATCTCAGTTCCAGGACATCTCTGCAAGAGTTCCTCAGGGTGATATGCTAGGCCCAACAATCTTCATCTGCTTTGTCAATGAACTTCATGCCATCATAAGGTCAACACTGGGGATGTTCACTGATGACCGCACAGTATGTAGCACCATTCAAGGCTACTGCAGTCCATGTACAAATGTAGCATTACCTGTACGATATTCAGACTTGGACTGAAAAACAGCAAACAACACCATGGCCACATAAATGTCAGGCAATAATCATCTCCAAAAAGAAACAAATCTAACCATGGCATCAATGGTTTTACCTTCACTAAAGCCCCCATCAACATCTTCAGGGTTATCACTTATTAGAAATTGAACTGGATTAGCCATATAAATACATAGCTACAAGATGTGGGGTTCCTACAGCAAGTAACTCACTTCCTGACTTCCCAAAGCCTTTCCACCATCCACAAATCAGGTGTATGATAGATGGATTCAGCTTCAAGTGTACTGAAGAAGCTTGACACCATCCAGGATAAAGCAGTCCACTTGATTGGCGCCACATCCACTTCCCCCAGCACCAGAACTCAGTGGCAGCACCGCGTACCATCTATAAGATGCATGACAGAAATTCACCCAACACTCTTTGGACAGCACTCCGTAAACCCACAACTGCTACCATCTACAAAGACGAGGGTAACAAATGCTTGCGAACACCATCACCTGCAAGTTGCCCTCCAAGCCACTCACCATCCTGACTTGGAATCATACGACTGTTCCTTCAGTACTGTTGTGTCAAAATCCTGGAATTCCCTTCTTAACAGTATTGAGAGTCTATGTACAGCACACAAACTGAATTGATTCAAGAAGGCAGCTCACTACTACCTTTTCAATGACAGCTAGGGATGGGTGAAAAAACACTGGTCCAGTTATCAATGTCCACATCCTATGAGTAAATTAAATAAAATGAACATGACCCATTTATGCCTGCTCTCTGCTTCCTGTTAGCTAGCCATACAAATATTCATACAAATATGCTACCCACATATCATGAGCTTTTATTTTTGAAAACCTTGCAGAACAATAACATCTGTGTGTGTCAAGGTCAGCAGCATTTCTTTTCCTGTGCTCTTAACAGGAACATACAGCTGAACACAATGGGAAAGAGGCAGGAAAGCACTTGAACTAATTTCAGTTACTCTGCCTGTTTTGAGCTTCACTTCCATATTTATTTCATTCCTTTTGATGAGCAAGTAGAGGACTGTTACTGATTAATAGAGGTTGAGCAACTTCCTTTAACTCTTGAATATCAAGTTAGTATTTTCTTCTAAATTACAGCTCTTTCAAAAAAGTGTAATAATAAAATGTTTATCTAAATCTTGCTGCAGCTGTCTTTTCTCAATGGTATTTCACAAGAATTTAGACTTCATAATATTTGAAAGGTAGCCAGGTTCTCTTGGTATGATATGTCATGAGTTTTATGGAATACTCAGGATGAGTACACCCCCAAGAACATCCAAGAAGCTTAACACTAACCAGGACAGGGCAGCCTGCTTGATTGACACATCTACAAACATTCACTCCTACTAGTACCAACACCCAGTAGCAGCAGTGTGTACCATTTACAAGACGCACTGCAGAAATTCACCAAGGGACCTTGGACAGCACCTTCTACATCCACGACAACTTCCATTTAAAGGTCAAGGGCACTGATGCATAGCAACGCCACCAGCTGTAAGTTCCCCTCCAAGCCACTCACCATCTTGGCTTTGGAGCTATATTGCCATTCCTACAGTGTCAAAATGCTGGAACTTCCTTCCTAACAGCATTGTGGGCCTAAATACAGCAAACTGACTGCAGCAGCTCAAGAAAGCACTATCATCTTCTCAACAGCAACTAGAGATGGGCAATAAATGATGGCCCAGCCAGCAATATCCACAACCTAAGAATGAGTATTAAACAAAAATAGGCAAGATTTCCTTGCCACAAGGACACTTGTGGACCAGACAGGCTTTTATGACAAACAATGACAATTGTCATGGTCACCATTCCAGGAAGTGCTTCTGCATTCCAGATTGTTATCAGGTGAATGCGAATCGCACTAACTGCCATGGTGAAATGTGAACACTTGACCCCCGTGTATTAGCCACTGGATTACCAGTCCAGTCACACTATCACTAGCCCACTGTCTGCCCTCCCACCATACCACAAGGAGTAACTGAAGTAACCAACACGGATGGATTTAACACAAAGGGAGGCAAAAAATGAGGGAGAAAGGAATGGAAGCATTAGGAGGATAGCAGGAGACGGAGAACAGTAGGAGGTTCATGTGGAGTCCAGGCCTGTTTGACCAATTCTGCATTGTAAAAATTATGTAATCTAATGCCCCGAATCCATCATCCCATGCTGAAGCACTCACGATGAAACACATCTTATGTTCATTACAAATGGTTTTGAACTGCTACGCAAACACAACCCTAAAAGCAAAAAAACCAATGCAGGTATGTTACGATGACAGGTGAGTACCTCAAAAGAACAGCGGATATTTTTAGCCCTTAATTTCAAAATATGTTTAAATAAACAAAAAGTGCAGCTTTCTAAAAAAAAACTTGAGTGGGACCAATAGGACATGATAGATAAAGATATCAAAAAACTTTAAAACAGACTGGAATGTGATCTCTTGCAATTACAAAGATCGTGAGGGGATGATGATCCCTGATCAACAGTAAAACACCCTTTACAGATTATGTCTCAAACTCCAGACACATTTTGTGTTTTTCCTTTTGAAGAATACAAAAGGAGGACAGGGGTTTAAAAAGTCAGTTTCAACTCTACAGGACTGGATCAGTAGCACCGAATGCTTGCATGTGTACTAAACTGCATTTCAGCGTTAGCATGCTAGGAAACTCACAGTCAAAAAACTATCCTCTTGTTACTCTGCTACGCAGCATTAACTAAAGCGAGACCCTCCGAGACTCAGGATGTTGCAGGTAACTTCAATCAGCCTACAAAACCAGAAATCTCAACATCGCAGCTACTGATAACCTCCCCTGCAATGGACGCAACATGCAACTATCAGCTCTTCTCAAACATTTCAAATTTGACCCACATATCAGTGGTTTTTAAAAACTTTTGGCCTTGCCTCTTATTTCTAATATGTGGCTATATATGCTGCTTTAGTGTTTCTTCTCATGTTTAGTAATTAATTAACTCCTACTTTTTCATAATTCAAGAAAGCCTGGCTTAACTACTTCCTTTAAAACAAAAGGTCATTTGGGTCTGGAAGAAAGGTACTCTCAAGGGAAGGGATCCTTTATGGAAACATAGATACTAGGAACAGAAGTAGGCCATTCAGCCCTTCAAGTCTGGTCTACCATTCAACAGGATCATGGCTGATCCTCTATCTCAACACTATATTCCTGCCTTTTCTCCAAACTCCTCAATTCTTTTGATATCTAAAGATATAACAATCTCTTTCTTGAATATTTTCAGTGACCCAGCCTCCATAGCCTCCTGTGATAATGAATCCCACAAGGTGACCACCTTCTAAGGGAATACATTTTCGTCCTCAGTGCTAAATGGCTTACCCGTATTCTGAGACTGTGATGGCTGGTTCTAGTTTAGCCAACTTTGGGGAAACATCCTCCTTGCATCTGGTTTGCCTAGCTCTTAAAATTTTATACATTCCCATCCTTCCACATACCTAGTAAATACAGGTCCAGTCAAACCAATCCCTGCTCACATCTTGCAATCTTCAGTATCAGCATAGCAAACTGTCACTGCACTTCCACTATGGCAACAGTACCCTTTCTCAGTAGGGAGACCAATTATAGCTTATCCATGCTGCAACCAACCAAAGGAACTGATGATTAAAGCAGAAAGCCAGTTCCTTCCTCCTCACCTTGGGAGCTTAGCAGTTTCAGGTTTCCCATTTGGAGGAACCTTATCAAGTATGATCAGGCCTAAGAATGACTGCAAATCTTGGCATTCAATTTGGAAGTAGTTACGAAATGAGAAAGCCATTCCCAACCTTCTGTCTTTCTTGCAAAAGTAAAGAATGCTAAAACAGGGAAGTCAGAGGAGGCTGTAGTTGCAAAACAATGCAGGCCCAATGCCCCAACAGGAAGTAATATGACATAGAGATAACAAGGTGTGGAGCTGGATGAACACAGCAGGCCACGCAGCATCATAGGAGCAGGAAAGCTTGACGTTTAGGGCCTAGACCCTTCATCAGAAATGACACAATTGCTTTTGCAGCTCCCCAGCCTGAAGCATAGCAAGACGCAGGAACAAAGAAGAGACACACAAGCTTTGACTGGAAAGGAGAGAGAATTAAAACTTATGGGAGGTGTTCAAAATTCACATGAAGAATTTTATTTTGCATCTGCAGCCACAGTAGGCAGGGTATCAATGCTGATCATTCTTGTGCACCATCTAGTGGTTAAACAAAGAAATGCAGAGGGGAGTTCAGCAGAGGAGATGCTGTTGCGCAGAAACATATAAAATGGAAGGGAGGTGGGGGACAAGCTGAAAACTAAATGCAATGTAGAATACTTCACTGTGGAAATATCATATTCGGAGCAAGAATCATTTTATTTAAATTAATGCAGTGGGGAAAGAAAGCAACCCATCATTCCCCAATTTGGCTATGCACTGTCAAGCTGAATGTAGGTATGAACGGAACTCTGAAAATTTGAGAGAAAATGCTTAGATACAGTTTTAAAACATTCCTACATATTTCACACGATGCTGAAATTAAAATATTCAGATCTGTGATGTCTCCTTTATAACATCTTTACATGAACCATCTGTACTAACATGGCCTTCCTGAGCCATCAGTTTATACTGCAGTTTTAAAATGTACGCATAAATATCTCAGTGTTGAGCTAATGTTTCCTTCCATAAATGCTAAGTGACCAATACAAATAGAAGATCATTATTTGTAACACAGTCAGTGACCGCAGCTAACATGCTTAGTCATTAGAATAACAGACTGGAGTTGTGCACCAGTACCAGCTGACTCATGGGAAGTGGCCAGGAAATTGAAATCTTTGAAGAAAAACTCTACTGCATCTGGATTCAACCAAGCAAAAAGTGCCTTAAAAAGTGGGGCATTCTGACTCTTAAGGTTTAATAGTCACCTAGGAAGAGTTCCAGGATTAAAAACTGACTTTAACTGCTGGTTAACTATGAACCAAGACTCCAACTCACCATTGACAACGATGTCCCCCAACAAAAAAACTAGTTTAACCAGTAAATTGTACTCACCGTCCATTTCTACCAGTAGCTGATTTAGTGTGTTCTCCTGCTCACTCTGTCCTCCAAAGTTACCTCGACCTCTTTTCCTTCCAACAGCATCAATCTCATCGATGAAGAGGATACAAGGAGCATTTTTTCGCGCCATTACGAATAGGTCTCGCACCTAGAAGAGTGACAAGTTACTCAGGATGTTTATGTACTTGGTATAAATTTACTGAAAATAGACTGGCTTATAAAGAGTAAAGTACGTAAAGTAAAAAGTAAAGAGAAAGTAAAGTAAAAAGTAAAGAGAAAGTAAAGTAAAAGAAAGACTTTTAATTCTTTAGTACTTTACATGACTTCAAGCGATCACAAAGTGCTTTATAGCCAAACGTGTGCTTGTAGAAGTAGCCTTCTTTAAAATTAATTCAGCAGATATGGGCATCACTGGGTAGGTTAGTATTTACTGGCCAACCAACTACCCTTAAGAAAGCAGTGGTGAGCTGCTTTGCAATCTTTGAAATGTAGGGACACCCACAATGCTAATAGGAGAAAGTGACAAAATTTGACCCAGCAACAGTGAAAGAATAGTGATACAATTCCAAGTCAGGATGGTGAATGGTTTGGAGGGGAACTTGCAGGCAGTGGCATTCTTAAGTAACACCTGTCTTTCTAGATGGTATAAATTGGCATCTATAACAGTGCATAACTACCTGATTATGGAGTTCCCGTGAAAAGCTTATGCTCTGGACAAGAATCTCTGATCGAGTTTGGAAACACAATTACCCAGTGAAGGACTGATGCTCTTGCATATTTCACATCGTTTTTAAAAAAAAAGACAGAAAAAGATATAGGAAAAAAAAGAACTGCTTTTTTAAAAAACAGTTGCGTAAAATATCAAAGATGAGGCTCCACATTTGATTAATTTTGAGAAGTTGTTTGACAGTAATTAAGACATTGCAGCCCATCAGGCTACTTAAGACAGCAATGGACAATTTCTATACTTTTGCGTAGATTTAATTTGCACCTATCTTGAGATGTTATGTTTGCACAGCTTATCGAGCTCTCACATAGTTTTGAAATTATGAGTTTGTGTGTTTAACCATGCGTTTCTGATCCACTGGCTGATCTGCATGTAAATAATGGTCAGTTTTTTTTTTAAACAGTAAATTCTGACTCTCTTTAAGAAAACATTTTGTATTATTTGATGAGAACTCATGGGCATGCATTACTTTCAAAATGGAATTTCCTGGAAAAGCTAATTAAATAATTATTTTCAATGGAACATGTATTGCACATATCAAGGTATGAGGCACAGAAGCATTCAGTCTGAAAAATGCGCAAGAGATCAATCATTTGACTACATATTGTGATGCAAATTCAGATTTTAAATAATAGATTATAATATTAATATCAAAACTGTTTAAAACTGAATATTTTATTCAGATGAAGTCTGATTTATAAGAAAACAGTCAATCTGTCAAGTGACAATGAAATCTAACCTTTTTTTATCTTAAGTACATGGCAAAATATATGGTAAAAATTATATAAGGAGAGATTCACTGGATAAACAGACAAAGTGGAGTAGGTATAGAATTGATTAATGTACATTGACAGATTGAGATCAGAAAAATACATTAAAAGGCTGTAAGACCTAATTTTTTTGAATTTGGAAAAGTAGTTTAGAAGCATGACAACTAATGCTTGACCAGGACCTTTTTTTATGTATTGTGCTGACGACTGATTTTCCTGCCAGGGATGGATAAAATACACAGGGACAGACTGACAATTGTAGATTATACACTACAAATGTTACTTGCTTGTTTAAAGTTGTTAATACAGCTATTTCACAGCTAAAAATCTTCATAAAATGTATTTCTGCCAATCAGACTTCGACACTTTATGGCTACAATAAACAGTAGAAAGTGTTAGGAGCTGGCCAGCACAGTTGTTGATTGTTTAAGGTGGAATTGCAGCACAGAGCAGGAATCTTTACTCAACACCTAATCAGAGATTGATTTATTCAAGTACAGGATGAAAAAGCCACAACCATCAATGCCGCCCCTTAACTGCAATAAATCAAAATGCACTACTAATAAAGACAACGTATCTGGTATCCCAAATTCCTGAGGGCTGATTTTAAAGGAACAGTACATGCCAGAACCCAACATATGACCAACAGGTCTGATCACTGAGTAAATGAAAACGGACAACGACAATTTCCTGGCAAATATTTAGTTGGAAAGTAGAAGACAGAGAACAGGAACTAGTGTATTTAAATTAGAAGGATGTGACAAGTGAAAATCTCCAAGGACCTGTACCAGTGCTGCATCTTTACATTATACATTTCAATGACTTGGATGAAGGCAGAAGTCTACAGCAAAATTTGCAGATGAAATTAAGATAGGCAGCACAATAAGTACAGAAAGGATATATTGACCTTTTAGAGAGTAAGGCACAGACTCACCAGATTGATACAGGCGCTGATGACGCTAAATTACGAGGACAGGATAGCATAAATTTGGTTTGAATTATCTTAAGTTTAGAAGATATAATCAAGATGTGTAAAATTCCAAAGGTCTTCAATAGAGGAATTTCTATTTTGGGGGCAATCCAAAACAAGGGGCTACAATCTTTAAATCGGAGGTAGGCAACATTGGAATTATATCAAGAATTACTTTTCCTCAGAGGGTGTAGTGATCTGTAACCTTCTTCCCGAAAGGCTGTGGATCAATTGACATTTTAATACTGGAAACGATGGATTTTAGTTAGATAAAGGTACGTCATGGATGAAAGACTAGGTAAATGATTTACACATCAATTTTAAACAGACTGAATACAAGACAGATGTGAAGAGTTGAATGGCTTACTCTTGTTTTATGCTCAAACAATATCGATCAAGCTTTAATCAAACTCAACCAGTACTGTTTAAGGGAACAAATTTACTACCCTGTTGGCCTTCTTGGGCTGCAGAGTATCTCCTCACTACATCTGTCTTGATATATACATGTATTTGTGGTAAACGGCCAAGGAGGTGTTAGTTACTGTAAACTCTTTTAAAGTCATCCATTCAGGAATGGACATGACCTTCTGAAGACCTCTTCAGTTCCTTTCTAGAAAAAAGGTCACCTATAAAGAGACCATTAAATCATTCAGAACTTAGAATTTCAAAATAAATACCATAAGACTTACCCTAGCAGGACCCACACCAACAAACATTTCCAAGAATTCAGAGCCATTAACTGTGATGAATGGAACATTGGCCTCTCCCGCAGTAGCCTTCGCTAGCAAAGTTTTCCCAGTGCCTGGAGGACCCGTAAGAATAGCTCCCTGTGAAAAGAATGTGTAATTCACTTTGGATGGGGTTTGGAGAAGCTCATTAATTCGTTCATGGGTACAATTATAAAGTACAGTTTTCTGATCCAAAAAAAGCAAATTACTTGGTTTATGTAGATCATTACACCGACATGCAACTTACTTCCTGACCCAATGCTGGTTTAATTTTGCTTTTAATTAACTACTTTTAAAATTTGTTTATGGGACTTGGGCTGAATACAACAAAACAGATGCTCCTTCAAGTATGATGTAAATTGATTTACTTTATGCTCAGTAAATTGTTTAACCTTTCCAATCAATAGTCAGAATTTTTTTTTAAAGTTAGGATAGAAAATTGAACCTACACAGGACTTTGGCTCAATGTCATCTGAAATTGTGCATATAAGCCTAGTGGTATTATCACTGGGCTGTTTATCCAGAGACCCAGATAATGTTCTAGGGACTCGGGTTCAAATGCCACCATGGTAGATGGTGGAATTTGAATCCGCTAAGAATCTGGAATTAGGAGAATAATGATGAATCCATTGTTGATTGTCGGAAAAACCCACCTTGTTCACTAATGTCCTCGAGGGAAGGAAGCTACGATCCTTACCTGGTCTGGTCCACGTGACTCTAGACTCATAGCAATGCAGATCGACTCTGCCTGCCGCATTTGGAAGACTAGGATATTAGCATATTATCCTCAAAACTCTGTATAAACAGGGATCCTAATTCAACAGTAAACCTGTAACAGTAGGTTAATGATACTTGGCTACATTCAGATGTCACTCACTGCAGTTTCACATCTTGAAGTTGTATTTATCTCTAGAGGCGACTTACCTTTGGAATTTTGGCTCCAAGTTCTTGATATTGATTTGGATTCTTTAGAAAATTAACAAATTCCATTATTTCCAACTTTGCTTCCTCACATCCTGCTACATCCTTGAATTTTACATCAATTTCATCCTTGAGCATCTTAGCTGTTGTTTCACCAACACTAAACAATCCACCCATGCCACGTCCAGTTCGGCCAACTCCTGCTGACCCTCTTCTTAGGGTAAACAGCAGAAATCCAATGATCAGTATAGTAGGAAGCATGCTCAGTAGAAATGAGCTAAGAGGAGAATAAGAAGGATTACGTCAAAATAGGAAAACATTAATATTACAATCTGTGAAGAAAAAGAGTTAACATTTCAGGTGGAGGAAGAGTTCCTGGACCCAAAATGTCAACTCTGATTTTTCTTCACAGATGCTGCCAGACCTGCTGAGTTCTTCCAGCAACTTCTGTTTTTGTTCTTGATTTACAACATCTGCAGTTCTTTCTGTTTTTAATTAATATTACGATTTTTTTTAAAAAAAATGACTTTTATGCAAGAAATTGGATGTTGTAAGAACAAATTAGCCTTTCAGAACTGAATGCTATTTAGGGCATCAATTGTGGAAAATATACACACTTCTACAGTAAAAAATTGACTCAATGTCTGATGGACATCATTTTATAAATAAAATGGTCCTTGTTTTAAGTTGTAGGCATATGCTCGATGGCATGCGATTCAGGATCCAGAAATTCCAGCTGTAGCCATAATGGACTGTTACACACGATTTTAAGACAAATAGCATTGCATCTATTTTGGATTAAATGTTGTGTGTATTTACATACATGATAAATAAGTGCTAATTAGTCTACAATATCTACAAACTTCTGAACTCCTTCCCTAACTACATTGTGGGTGTACCTGAAGCAGATGACCGCAACGATTCAAGAAAGCAACTCACCACCACCTTCTCAAAGGCATCTAAAGGGTGAGCAATATATACTGGCCCAACCAGCAATACCCACATCCCCATGAATGAATAAAACAAATGTCATAAATCAAGTGAAGTTTTTAGTGCAAGCATGATTAATTGCATTTTCTTTTGCAAATGTCAAAATCATGAAATAACGTAATACTCAATAGCTCATAACTGTCAACATTTGGCCTCAAAACATTTAATTTTTCCTACATTTTGTGCTAGTTTTGGGAGTATGGTTGGCATGAAAAGTGTTTTTCACATGTCTTTTTCTCATTACACATAAGAAATTCCAGTATGTAGACTGGGATAGCAGTTCCTGCTGAATTCAGAACATGGCCAGCAAATACAAACTGTCAAAACCATTAAAAGAGTTTGTCATGGATTTCAACCCCTCGAAGGTTTACCTCATGTAAAAGCTGACTCTCTTCACTTAGCCTAAAAATTTGATTCTAAAAACTCAACTTTTAACTCAATACAATGTTCAAAACACTGAAAATTCAACACTTCGTAAAATGAAATATACCTGCCAGATTAACAAAGTTAAAACTTTCAAACTTAAAAGTCATCATTCAGTCTGGTTAATGTTAGACTGTCAATACTTGAGGCATTGTTCAAGACACAGATTCACGCCATTGTTTCCCACTCAATCAAGGGAGCAATCAAATTAAGGCACTTTTTCCGGAGAGTGGGCTACACTAATTATGGAACACTGTTGCAAAAAGCTAGGCAACAGACTTTCAACTTTTAGCTAAGTCTTTTTTTATACTTAGTTTCTCATTGAACATGGAACATGGAACAGTACAGGCCCTTCGGCCCATGATGTTGTGCCGAACTTTTACCCTAAAACGAAGGTCTATCTAACCTCCACCCCTACCTTATGCTATCATCCATATGCCTATCTAATAGCTGCTTAAATGGCCCTAATGAGGTTATAGCAGAAACATTTTTCAATAACAACCAATTTGAGAGTATGCAAGCCTTGTAATATAAACCCAACTGTTTGATCAGGAGGGATTAAAATAATGGAAATGGCATTGTAGATAACTGCTGCAAGTCTGTACTTTCAAGGCCAATTTGACAATATAAAAGGATATATAAGTATTTTCTCAATCTAAAATTAGTTTCAGAATGCGTCCATGTCAGCGTAAGTTGAAAAGGTTGTACAAGTGCGATGGCTTAATGGCTTGTTAAAGGACCAACAACCCAGACAAAGTTAGGCCAAATGATACAAAATGCAGTTTGAGAATTTGAATTCAGTTAAAAGTATTTGAAAATAAAAAGCTGGAATCACTAAAAGTGGCTTTGGATTTTGGAAAAACTCAACAGTTTTCCCAACAATCTTTATGAAAGCAAATGTGCTAGTCATAAACAGTACAGCCCATCTGTGACTCCTAGATCACACCAACAGTTGACTCAACTATCATCTGAAGTAGCCTAGCAAGTCATAAAATTGTATCAAACAGCTTCAAGAAGCTTGACTACGGCCTTATCACGCCAATTCGAGATGGCCAGTAAATTGGTAAACGTCACCCATTTCCCAAACAATAATATTAAAAAGTCGAGATTTACTTTAGATTTGTGATGAGGAACAGGAAAACTAAAAGGGAAGATATACTGAGTTACATTATTTTTTTTCATAACATTACCACCTAGAGTGAAAAAGTTATGCTGCTACTGAGAATGGGAAAGGAGGTTGGTGGGGCACTGAATTGTGCATAGGGTGAAATGTCAGCTTTTCAAGAGCAAAAAAGAAGTTAGTAATTAAGTGGACAGAGGATAAAAGACAGATTCCCACTGGCAAGCTGCAAGAACCTATTTTTAATGTATTAGCAAGCCATGAATACTCATCATTACAACATATGATTGCCATACTAGATTGTGCCTGTGTGATTAAGTCAACAACAAATGAGAAACGTGTGCCTTCAGAGTTATGAGTGGCTAAAGGTAATGTGCAGCAGGTGAAGTAGCCTTCCACAAGGACTTGGAATGAACAGGATCAACTGTTTTTACATCGGGAATGTTTCTCAGCCAGTGGAAAAAAGGCCGAGCTGTTGCATTGAACTTGGGTGACAGCTGCCCAGGGAGGCCACAGCATGGCTGTCCATGGGAGGGACAAATGTTGATGTTCAGAGAGGTACGGACATTTGTCTGCGGAAGGAGGGTGGTTGGGACATGGCTGTCAGAGCACAGCATGGCAGGTTGGTTGCGCTGGGCCTTAACGGATTGCGTGGGGCACAGTGAGATCACTGGATGGAGGGGAAAGAGGATATTTATTTTTGCAAGCTCAAGCACAACAGAGATAATAGAGGGAAAATCAATGGTGAGGTTGAAGGGGGGTGGGAAAGCAGAGGGAGGACCAAGGTGCCTGAAGCTATGAGCCGTGCAGCTCCAGGGTCAACGCACAAATGTCGAAGGACACACACGTGACAATAAGAGGTAGTCAGAGCTCGGGCTGAGACAGTTATCCACGTTGGGGTATACAGAGTATCTGCAGAGTGTGGCCAATTCAAAGTAAACTGCTAAGTCAGGAAAGACAGCCATATAGAAAGTGCTGAAGAGCTTCACTGCCTTATTTGGACAGTTCATTCCATTTTCCAAGATATGTCTCATTCACCCAGTCATTTTGGAGGCTCTGGAACAAAAGGAGGAACCAACACAGGATGACCCAAATGGGCATGAATAGCCAAAACAGAACAAGATGCAGCAAGTCAGGACAGTATCAACCAAGGGTCAGTGTCTTTTAGTGCAACTGAATATACTGCAGGCAGTGTAACTACTTGTGAATGAGAGGTAATATTAGCAACAGGCGAGGATGTCAAGGCATTCTACATTATATTAGTTGCAAAATCAACTAAGGCTGAGAAAGGGTATAATTATTAACTTGTTTTATTCCCCTGTACCAACAACTTCATAGCTGCAACACTGCGCTGAAAGTGCAATGCATATCCATCAAACAATTTTCCTTTTCTGAGGCAAACTGCCCGTGACCCGCAGAACTCACTTTCTTGGTTAAGTCCAATAACAGTATAAGTTGAAAATCAGATCTGAAATCTCATTTCTCAGTCACGTTAAATAGGCCAATTAGGTCATTTATAACTAAAAACAAATACTGAATTCATTGCGTTTCATGCAGGCGTCAAGACATTTTGCTACAAGTTTGTAAAAAATATCCCAGCTTGTACAATACTACGGTCCCGTAGCCCAGGAAATATGATCGAAAAGTTGTTCCTCCTACCCACTGCATGGTAGTTTACCTCTTCACCCATTTGCTGCTTCTCTACTGTAAAAATTGTCCACAATGAAGATTATGAAATTATTATTGTTGATGCATATTGATATTAATAGGAAGAAATTACAGGGGCTAGGAGAGATTCCCTACGGAGCGTCAGTGCACACTCGATGGGCCAAATGGCCTATATTCACACTGTAGGGATTCTATGGTTCATAAATTGAGAATAGTAAGGGCATTGAATCAGACTATGAAAAAGACAACAGTGAAAATTTTTTTTCAAAACAAAGCAATTAGGCATGAACAAACTCATTTCTTACCCATCACTCTCTGTTGAATATACCACAGGTATCCTATTTTCACCTTCTATGCCCTGTTCCTGCTGTGCCGTCTCCAGATTCCGCTCAAAGGTATCCACACTACCGATGTTAAACCACACATACTGTAGCAGATATAAAGGAAATCAATTAGAGTGATTAAAGACTGATGGAGACTGGAGGTGGAACATAAATATTCAGTCGAATACAACTAGCTCACTATTAGAACCATGCAGAGCAGCACAGGAACAGGCTCTTCAGCCCACTAAGCCTGCACAATTCCTAATCCTTGTTTAGATTCACTACTTATTGCCCATACGCAGTTTCTATCCCTCCGTTTGCCTCCCATTTGTGTCGATCAAGATACACCTTAAACGTTGCTGACATGCCTGCTTCCACCACCTCCACTGGCAGTGAGCTCCAGACACCCACCACCATCTGTGAAAAAGGTTTCTTGCACTTCTCCCCTAAAAATTCTCCCTCTCATCTTGAACCTGTATCCTCTCGTAGGTGACCTTTCTACCCTAGGAAAAAGCCTCTGACTATCCAGTCTACCTACGCCTCTATACGGTCACCCCCGCAGCCCTATTTTTCCAGCGAAAACAATCCGAGTTTATCCAACTTCTTCTCATACTTAAAATCCTCCAGACAAGGTAACATCCTGGTAAACCTTCTCTGCACCTTCTCCAAAGCATCCACATCCTTCTGGTAGTGAGGCAACCAGAACTGCACGTAATATCCGAAATATTGGACTAACTGAAGTTTTATACAGCTGTAACTTAACAATTTTTGTACTTGAAGCACCGGCTGATGAAGGCAAGCATGCGGTATGCCTTCTTGACCATCTTATCCACCTGTGTTGCCACTTTCAGGGATGTGCGGACCTGTATGCCAAGATTCCTCTGTATGTCAATGCTCCTAAGGGTTCTGCCATTTATTGGTAATTTGCACTTGAATTTGATTTTCCAAAATGCATCACCACACATTTGTCCGGATTAAACTCCATCTGCCTTTTCTCTGCCCAAATCTGCAATCTATATCTTATGACAATCCTCTTCACTATCTCAACTCCACCAATTTTGGCATCATCCCGCAAACTTCCTAATCATATCACCTACATCTTCCTCCAGATCATTTATACATATTACAAACAACAAAGGTCCCAACAGTGATCCCAGTGGAACACCATTAGTTACTGATCTCCATTCTGAAATGCAGCCTTTCACCGCTGCTACTCTGTTTCCTATGACCAAGTCGGTTCTGTATCCAACCAGCCAGCACACCCCAGATTCCATGAGACTTTACTTTTTGTACCAGCCTGCCATGAGCTCCCTTATCAAATACCTTACTGAAATCCATGTATAAAACATCCACTTCCTTCATCAGTCATTCTTGTAACCTCCTCAAAAAACTCAAATCAAGTTGGTGAGACACGACCTTGTCTGCACAACCCATGCTGCCTATAACTGTCAAGTCCATTCACTTTCAAACGCGAATAAATCCGGTCTCTCAGTATCTTCTCCAACAGCTTCCCCACCACTGATGTCAGGCTCGCTGGCCTGTAATGAGATTGTGCTTCCCTTCTTAAACAAAAGAACAATATTGGCCCTTCTCCAGACTTCTGGAACCTCACCTGAGGCCAAAGAAGATGCACAGATATCTGTTAAGGCCCCAGCTATTTCCTCCCTTGCCTCCCTACAGTATCCTGGGATAGATCCCATTTGGCTTTGGGGACTTGTCCACCTTAATACATTTCAAGACACCCAACACTTCGTCCTTCATTATGTTGACCTATTGACCTAAAGGTATTCACACACCTTTCCCTAACCACAACATTCATGTCCCTCTCTTTGGTGAATACCGATGTGAAACACTTATGAAGGATCTCACCCATTTCTTCAGTCTCCACACACAACCTCCCTCCTTTATCCTCAAGTGGGCCTATGCTTCCCCTAACTATCCTCTTGCTGCTAATATATGTATAAAATGCCTCTGGATTTTCCTTAATCCTGCTAGCCAAGGACATTTCCGGGCCCCTTTCGGCCCTCCTAACTTTTTATTTGAGCTCCTTCCTGCTTTCTCTATATTCTTCAAGTACTTTGTCGGTTTTCAGTTGACTAGAGCTTCGGCATGCTTCCTTTTTTTTTGACTAAGCTGATACTTTTCCCTGTCATCCAAGGCTCTTGAATCCTGCCATTCCTATCCTTCATTTTCACAGGAATATGCCTGTCTGTGCTCTGATCAACTAGTCTTTAACAGAATCCCACACGGATTTACCCTCAAACTACAGCTCCCAATCCACAATCTCCAATTCTTGCCTAATTTGGTTATAGTTGGCCTTCCCCCAATTTAACACCTGCATCCAAGGTCCAATCTTGTCCTTATCCATAAGTATCTGAAAATATATGGAATTATGGTCACTATTCCCAAAATGGTCCCCCACTGAAAATTTGCTCTCCTGGCCAGGCTCATTTCCCAATACCAGATACAGTATGGCCCCCTCCCTCTATTAAGAGCAAGTTACTGAAAAATTGAAAACACTTTCAATTACTTTTTTCCTGAGAAGCTTGAAGGCATGAGGCAACATCACAATGCACTTTCAGATGCAATGTTAGTGATTTATATATACATTTTAAAATTATTTAATTTAGAGCTTGAATCTTGAACTAGTGGGATGTCGGTCTGGTCTATTTAAAACAATATTAGAGAGACAGTTCTTGGAAGCAAATGGGAATCTGTTTACGTTGGGAGAGTCTTACAAATTGAATTGCTAATTAAGCTTCAGGGATAAGGTTCTATCATGATTTTTGGCTAAGGTGAAGTACCCATTGCTTGGAAAAGCTTTTTTTTTTTTAAGTTTCAGTTGGGCAATTTTGCAGAAGTTTTGCATGGATTTGGAGGTGTATATCAGTTGCTGCTATAGAAAGGAGATAATTTAAAGCGGTTAACAGATTACCTCAGCATAGTAATTTAAAGTTTCAGACCACAAATGTTTGGTTAGAACATTGAAAGGTCATGTTAAGCTGAGAAAGTCTAAGCTCTCAACCAGGGAACTGAAGCCATGGGTAAGTCAAACTCTGTGATACAGAAGGGAATTCTCTCACTGGTGACAGCACTGTGATGGAGTGCTATTGTGTCCGTGTTTTACCATGTATTTTGTAAACTTGTGTTTTATATAAATAATCTGGTTTATTCAATTTTATTCTTTGTTTCTTTTATAAAATAAACTGCTTTTTTGTTAGAACCAAATCTACAGCATTATGCGTTTACGTTTCAGTGAAAAACCACTTGCTAAGACCAAAAAAAAAACAATCAAACCATATTTCAGTTTGGGATCTGATTTGTCCAGTAATAACATCAGCTTGGATCATAACTGTATAGCCTTTACTTGGGATAAAAAATTCGTACTTCAATAACATCTTTCTGCATTCAGTTCATCTCAAAGAATTTACAGCTAATGAATTACTTTTGAAGTGTAACCACTGTTGTTGTGTAGACAAACACAATGGTTAATTTGTTCATAGCACTCACTAAAGAGATGTATAATCTATTAGTTGGTTCCATTGCACTGGCTTTAAGATAATGGTTGGCAAGGCCACCAGTGGATATCCACTGCCCTTCTTTGAATACTGCCATTGGGTCTTTTTTGTTGGTTTACATCTCACCCATAAGGCACTCCTTCAAAATTGCACTGATAGGTCAGCCTGGATAATCTATACTCGTCCTCTTGAATTCTGACCCTGAAGTGACAGCCATCACTAAGACAAGCCAACACTTGCATCTGATTCCCAATTCCCGAGACAATAAGGCAAATGGGTAGCATGGTGGCTCAGTGGTTAGCACTGCTGCCTCACAGCGCCAGGGACGCAGATTCAATTCCACCCTCAAGTGACTGTCTGTGTGGAGTTTGCATATTCTCCCTGGGTCTATGTGGGTTTCTATCGGGTGTTCCAGTTTCCTCCCACTGTTCAAAGTTATGCAGGTTAGGTGTATTGGCCATACTAAATTGTCCATAGTGTCCAGGATGTATAGGTCAGGTGGATTAGCCACAGGAAATGCAAAGTTACAAGGGTAGAAAAGGGAGTGGGTCTGTGTGGGATACTCTTCAGACAGTCAGTGTGGACTCAATGGGCCAAATGGTCTGCTTCTACAGTGTAGGGATTCAATGATTACAAAAGTCGATAGCCCAATATCTAAATTAATAATTTTCCAAAGATTAACAGAGTACGAATAGCTTGTCTCAGTTTGTAACCAGTTTCTAATGAGGCTTTTGCTCTACAGCTAGGTCAGGCCATCATAGAAATGCGGCAAGAACTCAAATTGCTGGAAAAACTCAGCGGGTCTGGCAGCATTTGTGGAGAGAACAGAGTTAACATGAACTGCTGCCAGACCCGCTGAGCTTTTCCAGCAATTTCTGTTTTTGTAACAGAGTTAACATTAACATTTTGGGTCCAGTCACAGTTCTTCAGAACTGACTGTAGCTAGAAAATGGTTGGTGTATATATGAAGTTGGGGTGGGGAAGGGGAAGTAATAAAACGATAGGTGGAGATGGAGCCCAGAGAGGAAAAAATACTTGGTCAAAGTAATGGGTAAAGTCAGCCTGGGAGAATCAACAGCTGCTATTGGGGATCATTAGTGACTGACAACAGGTAGTTTGCGGCAACAGCCCACGTGATGACAAGGTCTGGGGTGTCGGGGTTGGAGTAAGGACACGGGAAATAGTGCTCAGGGACTAAAATTGTTGAACTTGATATCGAATTCTGGAGTCTATCAGGTCCCCTAGTGGAAAATGAGGGGCCTTTTTTCCAGCTTGCACTGAACTTCACTGGAACACTGCAGCAAGCCTCAGACAGGGGCTGTTGGACAGGGTACACAGTGGTGTGTTGAAGTGGCAGGCAACAGGAAGGTCAGGATCATTTTGCAGACAGAACATAGGCATTGAGCAAAGTGGTCATCCAGTCTGCATTTCATCTCCCCAACATAGAGGAGAACACATTGTAAACAGAGAATATAATAGACTAGATTGACTGAAGAGTAAGTCAATCGCTGCTTCACCTGGAACATGTGTCTAGGGCCTTGGATGGCGAGAAGGAAGTAAACAGGCAGGTGTTGCAACTTCAGCTGTGTCCGACCCATCTCCTGCACTTCGGCCCTCACTCCTTCTCTTTGTTCCCATAACAATGGGTCCCCCAGTCCTCACTTAACACTCCACCAGCAACCACAAATAAAGGATTATTAGCCACCATTTCTACCACCTCCAGCAGAATGCTACCACTGGACACATATTCCCCTCCCCTCCCTTCCCTCATTAGCCTTCTGCAGGGATTGTTTCCTCCAAGACCCCTGGCCCACTCCCCACACCTTCCCACTCCCTGATGGCACCTTCCCATTCAACCACAGAAGGTGCAACGCCTGCCCATTTACATCCTCGTCCTCAACATCCAAGGCCCCAGGCACACTTTCAAGATGAAGCAATAATCTACCTGCACTTCTCTCTATCTAGTCTGATGCGTGCACTGTTTACAATATGGTCTGCTGTACACTGGGGAGACAAAACGCAGATTGTTGGCCACTCTCCAGAACACCTATGTTCTGTCTGCAAATGACCCTGCGCTTCCAGTTAAAGAACTGTGGATGCTGTAAATCAGGAACTGAAACAAAGTTGCTGGAAGAGCTCAGCAGGTCTGGCAACATCTGAGAAGGAAAAAACAGAGTTAATGTTTCAGGTCCGGTTCTGAGGAAGGGTCACCGGACCCGAAACGTTAACTCTGTTTTTTCCCTTCACAGATGCTGCCAGACCTGCTGAGCTGAGCTTCCTGTTGCCTGGCATATACCTTCATACACCACTGTGTTTCCCAGCCAATATCTCTCTATCTTAGGCTTGCTGCAGTGCTCCAGCGAAGCTCAGCTCCAATGGAAAAAACAGCACCTCATTTTCCACTGGGGACCATACAGCCTTCAGAACTCACTATAGGGTTTGATCATTTTGAAGCCTGAGCATCTTCTCCCATGTCCTTATCCCAACCCCCAAACATCAGACCTTGTTATCATATGGGCTGCTACCACAAAAATCCATTGTCAACCACTAAAAGTGCTCATTAACAGTTAGTCATTTTCCCAGACTGAACTTTATCCATTTCTTTGTCTGCCCAACTGTTTTTCTCTCTCTGTGGGCTCCATCTCCACTTTTTGTTACTCCTTTCCCCCCTGCCCCCACCCCATCTTCAGGAGATAGACCAACATTTCCAAGCTACAATCAGTTCTGAAGATGGGTCATTGGACCCGAAATGTTAACCTTGCTTTCTCTCCACAGATGCTGCCAGACTTGCTCAGCTTTTCCAGCAATTTCTGTTTTTGTTTCTGATTTTGAGCATCTGCAGGTCTTTGGGTTTTTTTTTAAAGAAATGCTGCATTGCCAGTCACAACTTGCTTCTCAGGGTAGGGTCTAGAGAGGAGTATATCTCGGCGCAGAGCAAAAGAGAAATGACTGGTAAAAAATCAAATTATAACTGAGTATAAAAAAATTATTTGCATAAAAGATCTAGAAGTAAAAGAGTTCCATGTCTAAAATGTCTAGTTTAAATATTTACCAGAGGATTCAAAGTTAACCACCATAATGGACAGCCATTAAGAAGTGGAATGAAACTTTAATCGCCACTAAAATACCTAGGAACTATGTTCATTATCTTTAGGTTTTACTACAGACATTAAGGCATAATAATTGCATATTGGCACAATAGCAAAATATTGCAAATGGTGTGCAACAGTTCAAGAAAGCAGCTCGCCACTGCTCTCAAATGGGATTGAGGTAAACAATAAATGTTGGCCCAGCCAGTGACACCAACATCTCATTATCAAATTAAAAAAAAAGACAAGAGTAATGCAGTAGACATAATATGTACAGAATTCCTGCAATTCCTTCAAGAAGGTACCACAGAACATAAAAGGTCAATTCATCAGGGTCAGGGAGAAGAATAGATAGTCAACTGTCTGCAAGGCAGAAAGTAGATTACAGACGAGTAGCCATTCAGAATGGTGGGGGCAGTACGAAGTGGAATCTCTCAATAATTTGCACTGCACCCATCTGCTGTTAACTATTTAGAATTTGGAATCACTGCTGGGAAAATACTTGGAAAATACTACGATGTAAGCAGCAACAATAACATGCATTTATATAGAACCTTTAGAATAGTGCACTTAGCAAGTCACAACAATCCTCCTTGTGGAATTTTGGATTTGTACTTGGTCAACTTACCCCATCCACTGCTAACTTCTCTGGTGTAAAAACTACTCTAACAAAGCGTTTGTTTACCACTTCCAATCTGTCCACCTAGCAACAAAAAGGATAATATACTTAGTCAGTCATTATATAATATTAACGCACCAAGGATCTTCATTTTCATCCCAAAGAAACCCAAGAAATCTATTTCATAATCCATTCATTAGACTTTCAACTAAAGGTAGTGAGGTTTACAACGATAATAAAGGAAAAAATCCTGAACTGTTTAGCCACGAAATTTTGTTAAAGGACAAACTTCACCAAGTATGAAGGATGACTTGTTTGCAGTTTATAGGATCCTGAATGATCTTGACAAAGTGGATGTGAAAAGGATGTTTCCTCTTCTGCAATTGTGCAGAACTAGAAGGCATAGTTTTAAAATTAGTGGTTGTCATTTCAAAATGAAAATTTTCTTTACTGAGAGGGCTGTGTAATTTTGGAACTCTGCTTCAGAAGGCAGTGGAGACAGGGTAATTGAATATTTTTTTGCAAGCTCAACATGCACAATTCCAGTTTAGAAAAGAGAATGCCAGATTTGATTGTTAAAGGTTGTATTAAGCAATCAGGCAGATTTTATATCCATCATCAAGCACTTAATAAGACAAATATGGTTTAAGCCACTGCGGATGGGCACTTTTGGGCATCAATCTATTAAAAAGTGATACAGTAAGCTAAGGGGACCGAATCAGATTAGTTGAAGAGCAGGACAAGCAACTATTGCACCTAAGCCAATCAACTGAACTTAACTGAAGGCAATCAAAATTGTTCAAATCAACAGGAACACTTTACAAACAACAATCACCCACAAAGCAGAGTTGGACTTAAACAAAACCTAAATGAGAAAAAACAATAAAGAGGATCAGATGCTAGGGAGAAAAGTGAAATGGATCTGCCAGGTAACAGTTATTTTACAGGAATGAGGTAAGAAAGTGAGAATCTTCAGAATAAAATAAATCTAGCAAAACTGGTGAAAATTGGTTATTGTTAAGCTTTATAAGGGTAGGCTAGGATCATTCTTTTACACTTGTTGACAAAAAAAATCAAAACTATTTTTTCTAAATATAATCAACGTTGCCATCATTTCTAGTGACTTAAGTATTTCTCAAAGTTTTAAACTTGCCACAATAAGAAACAATCACAATGACAACACATTTGCAGTTATTAAAAGAACGTTGAGGATCATTCCTAAAATTACAAAACCCTTCTAGAAATCCAGGTATTAAAGACAGGCTTTCACTTTATCAGTGACCATGAACCAGTACCCCTAATCACGTTGCCTCTACGCTTATTAGAATATCAGAAAGTCCCTTCTCTATATGGGATAACAGTACATTTAACAATAATCAGGTATTCCCAATATTTTATCACTTACAATTCCTTTAGAAAGGTAATTGTTGACAAAGTCCTTCCAAGTAATTTCTCTGCCAACATTCCTGAAGAAAATGTAATATGCAACAGTTGCCCAAAATGCTGCACCTGCTAGAAAGTAAAATCGAAATTCTTTATCATCCCATGGAATATCACCCTAGAAAGTAAAAACAAAGAAATCTGAAATACTATGTGATACAAGTGTAGTACAATATTGATAAAGTGAATAGTTTATGAACAGCAAATGTGTTCCACTAAAATACTGATTTAATTCAACTGACTGTAACATCATAAGGAACATAGTAAAAAGGAGTATACCATTCAGTTAGATCATGGTTGATGTGTGGCCTAATTCCACGTAAAGTAAACTTTTTATTACCTGGCACCTATTGGACCAAGAGTGTGCCAACTGATCAAATATTCCGAATAATCAAGAGGTCCACATGTAAATACACATACTAAGTAATACAAACATAATGCAGGGGCTATACACTTAAATAATAATGCAATTTTGCCGTAAATAAAATGCACTGGCAGAGAGCCTTCTCACTTGCAACACCAACTGTCTGCTCAGACATTGCGGTAGATTATGGTATTTGAGGAGAAATTGACTCAAAATTGAATCAACTACTGCTATTTTGTGTGGCCATCCAATTGAACATACATTTATACTGAGGTAACTAAACCAAAAAACTACAATAATTGGACAGAATAATACAGTAAACTTTCCTCTTAGAAAATAACAAGTGAACTTTCTCTGAACTGCTTCCAGTGGAAATATATATCTCCTTAAAATAAAGAAACTAAAACTGTACATTGCACCTACAATACAATCTCACCAATGATCTGCATAGCTGTAGCATGACTTCTCTACTTTCATTTTATATTCTCCTTGAAATAAAGGCCAACACACCATTTGCCTTCCTAATTACTTGCTGTCCCTGTGTGCTGACTTTTCATGTACTAAGACACAGAGATCCCTTTTTATGACAGCATTGTGCAGTCACTCTCTATTTTAAATAATATTTTGCTTTTCTATTCTTCTTGCCAAAGTGGACAATTTCTCATGTCTCACCTTACACTCCATCTGCCAACTTTTTGCCCATTCACTTAACCTACCCATATCCCTTTACAGATTATTTGGGTCCACATATCTTGTTCTCCTGTGTATCTTTGTACTACCAGCAAATTTGGTTACAGTAGTAGATCGCCTCATTAGTCACACATATAGCTTGTAAATAATTGACTGGCCAACACTGATCCCCGTGGCTCTGTTTGTTACAATCTGCTAACTTAAGACTGATCCATTTGTTCCATCTGTTTCCTGGTAATTAGCTATCGTCTATCCATGTTCATAACACCCCACACCTATCAATTGCTGCTAACATTGTACCTCAAACAAGTTTTGGAAATCCAAGTACACATCTACTGGTTTTTTTTTAATCTAACAGGTTGTTACATCCTCAAATAGCTAATAAATTTGTCAAATAATTTCCCTTTCACTAAATCAGGTTGATACTATTTGATTGGAAAGCTACATATATATCTGTAGAACAAACTGCTAGAACCTTTCCACAATGTGGGGAATTTTAAAAGGCTACAAACGATGAACGTCCAATTATTTATTCGGCAACTTCCTTTAATCCCTTAGGGTGCATGCAGTCAGGACCGGGAGATTTCTCAGTATTTAGTTCAATTGATTTTCCCAATACTTTTTCTCTAGCAATAATTTTACATTCCTCCTACCCTTTTGCTCCTTGATTTTCTTACAATTCTTAGGATTTATTTTTTGCTTCTGCAACAAAGACATATACAAAATATTTGTTCAAGGTCTTAACCATTTCCATGATTCCGAATATTAATTCCTCATTCTCGCCCTCAAGGGGCTAATGCTGAACCCAGCTAATTTTTGTTTTTTATGGCTTATATATTTGTAGAAGTTTTTAAAACTGTCTTTTTATGAGGTTGTTGACTTGCTCGCCGAGCTGGCTTGTTTTTGTTCAGACTTTTCGTCACTATGCTAGGTGACATCATCAGTGAAGCCTCCAATAAAGCGATGTTGTCCTACTCTGCTTGGAGTTCATATTGTCCAGTCCGTTATGGCAAGTGGTGTCATTTCCGGTTTTGATCTGTATGGGGTCCAGTTCTATAGGTTTGTTGATTGCATTATGGGTGGAGAGCCATGCCTCTAGGAATTCCCACGTGTGTATATGTTTGGCTTGGGCTGATACATAGACACGCACGGGAATTCATAGAAGCATGGCTCTCCACCCACAATGCAATCAACAAACCTATAGAACTGGACCCCATATACAAACCCATACAGATCAAAACCGGAAATGGCACCACTCACCGTAACAGACCAGACAGTATAAATTCCAAGCAGAGTAGATTAACAGCACTCCATCGGAGGCTCCACTGATGATGTTACCTAGCATGGTGACGAAACTTCTAAACGAAAACAAGCCAGCTTGGGGAGCAAGTCAACAACCTCACCCACAACCCAAACTACAAATCTTTGCTAAAATTTTCAACTGTATTTTTATGTTTCTGATTTGCTCCAATGCTCCATTTTTGCCCTCTTCTTTTTAAAACATATTTTGCTCATTTCTATTTTAAAAACAATCTTCCAACCTACCACTAATTTCTGTAGTATTGTACATCTTTTCTTTCAAATAGCTGCCATCCTCAATCTTGTTAGCCATAGATGGTGCATTCTTCACAGACTTTTTCTTTCTGAGTGGAATAAAGTTTTGTTATGAGCTGTGAAATAGCTCCTTCTCTACCTGTTAATCTATTTTCCCATTCCAGTTTAGCCAACTTGTCCTCTACCATTGTAATTGTGTTTTTATTTTAAAAATGTTTAACAATTTAGTTTCAGAGCCACATTCTTCACCTGCAATCTGAATGTGAAATACTATCATATAACAATCTAACTTACCTAGATGATCCTTTACTAAGACGTTATTGATTAACCCCAACTCACTGCATATTGGTTGGTCTAAAATAACACCAAACCCGGTTGGTTCTAGAATATGGAAGACAAACAGGAGACTGGAAGAACCCAGCAGGTCAGGCAGCATCTGGAGGAAGGGGACTGAAGAAAGGTAATACCCAAAACGTTAACCGCTCCTTTCCTCCAGATGCTGCCTGGCCTGCTGTGTTCTTCCAGCCTCCTATTTGTCTACCTTGGATTCCAGCATCTGCAATTTTTTTGTCTCTAACCTGGTTCAAGAATATATTGTTCTTAGAAAAGGTTCTGGAGACATTCCATGAACTCATCTTTCCGACCATCGTTGTCAATTTGATTCATCCAGTCTACATGAAAATTAAAATTGCCCATCATTATCACTGAACATTTGTTACAAGCCCCCACTATTTACTAATTTATTCTCGGTCCTACCATGTAGTTACTGTTGATGGACCTACAAATTATTCCGAGACTTCTTTCTTTTGCTATTTCTTCTTCCCAAAGTTGTATCTATATCCCAATGCTTCAAACTAAGATGATGATTTTTCACTACTGTACTATTCTCATTCTTTATTAGACAATAGAGCCATTTCAACATTCAAAAAGCATGACACCATTCAAGATAAGCAGCTGCTTGACTGGCATCACATCCTTAAAAATTCACTCCTCCATCACCGACACAGCAACAACAGGGTGTACCACCTACAAGTTGCACTGCAGAAGTTCACCAAAGTTCCTTAAACAACATCTTTCAAACGCATGATCTATGGTCTTGAACAGCCAGGATGGCTGGGTGAAAATCCTACAGCTCCCTCACTACTGTGGACGTAGCTACCTCAAACGGACTCAAGGTGACAGCCCACCACCATCTTCTCAAAGGGTGATACGACGGGCAGTAAAGACTGGCCCAACCAGTGTAACAATCTCCTTGAATTAATATATATTTTTTTAAAAAGTTACCTTCTGTAATCTGGTCCACCAGGTAGACTCATCCTTTCTGCCTCCTTTCTTTCCTCCACTTCCACCACCTGCACCACTGCTCCCTGAACGTTGAGAATTTGTGGATTTTGCTTCTGTGGAATATGCAATAAATTACTGTCAACGAGAAACTGTCCAGACTCCATTTTTAGTTAGATGGGTTTGCAGACCTTGTGAATGTGCAATTCTAATGGTGAAAAAAACTCATTTCATTTAGGTAGTCAGAAAGACTTAGAGACTTAATGTGTGCAACTACAATGCAAATTATGTAATGGATAAGGTTGCTTACAAGGGCTATTTCCTATAGGAAGCCACTCTTTCCATGTAATCATTTTAACTTAAATAAAAATTCTAAATCGTGCAAATCGTATGATTTTAATAACCTACCTTGTGCCTCACTGGTGGATCCATTAGATGATTCACTTGTGCTTCTGGATTTTTTGTTTGGAAAATATTTTTCAAAACCTGAAAAAAATACTCTGTTTGAAAATGTTCATATAAAGGTTAGCTTAAGAACTACAGAAACATGTGACTCAGTTCTGAAAAATGTCACACTGACTTCAAACCTTTTTACATTACTTTTCTCTCTCCACAAATACTGCCAGACCTGCTGAATTTCTCAAGACATTTTTAAGTTTGAATCAGCCTTGTGTTGGGATACAGTTTCATTCAGAATAATCTTAGTGGAATGCAGAGAGGACTAATATTTACACGCTGGTGCAGTGGAGGATAACCTGTAACATTGCCCAAGGTGAATTATCCCTCAATCTTGTTCTTGTTTACTGGGCAACTCAACCCAAATGCCACTTATCTCAAAACCAGATCATTTATCTGAATAGTGGTCTAAGAGTCATTAGAATACCTCCAACCGAAATAAAAAATAGCAGATTTGGAGTTATTAAAGGTGTAGAATTATGCTAGCAACGAAACTTAGCCACTACACTTTTAAAAACTTTTACCATTTTAAAAATAAAGGTTAGTAATTACTCAAATACAAGTGCAATAATTATAACCCACAGTGAACTTAAAATGTTTGAAACGTTAGCAAATTTTACAGTTGACCATTTTATATTTAAGCAACTTTTCAGCATGCTTTTGGAAAAATGATTCAAGGGGCGTGAGCATTATCACCCACCCCTTGTGATCTGCTGAAACCCATGTAGTAAAGGTATAACCATAGCGCTGTTGGTATAGAATTCTAGGGAAAATTATATATACACTTGTAAGATTGGCAGGCGATCTAAATGATAATGTTCTTGTGCATCTGCCGGCCTTAACTATCCAGCGAGCACTAACTTTGATTTCTGCCTGTAAAAGTAGTTTGATTTTCCAATTTAGCTATTACCAACACATATTTCCATAGCATTATGAAAAAAAGACAATGCATAACAAAGATAATACAACAACTTGCTTTTAATATGTTAAGAGGCTGTGTTTATTTTTAATGCCACCACATAGACACAGGTTAACATCATGTCACTGCAAGGTGATGAAATGGTGACTGCCTGCAATGGATCTGGTTCTAAATGGTTAATGGCAACGATTCCAGTACTGGTCTCCATGGAATACTACTTGCCACCTTTTGCCAGTCTCAGTAGCTCCTCTAAATATCTTGTGAGATGATAGCACGGCAGCAATTGAAATTTCCAGTTTACCATCTAGTGCAGTCTGTCTGCTTTACAAAGTGACTCTCCTTTTTTCGCTCATGGGAAGAGGCTAGGCTAGCATTTATTGTCCACCCCTAGTTGTTAAGAGTCAATCACATTGTTGTGGGTCTGGAGTCACATGCAGGCCAGACTGGGTAAGGATGGCAGTTTCCTTCCCTAAAGGACATCAGCAAACCGGATGGGTTTGTCCAACAATCGGCAATGGATTCATGGTCATCATTAGATTCGTAATTCCAGATATTTACTGAATTCAACTTCCACCAGCTCCTGTGGCGGGATTCGAACCCAGGTCCCCAGAACAGTACATGGGTCTCTGGATTAACAGTGCAGCGATAATACCACCGAGTCATTGCCTCCCCTTAAATCAGGCTATGTGTAAATGCTATGTTGCAAATTTCCAAGATTGAAGTCTACACAGCATGCTTCAGGAGCTGCTTCTTCTAGACTGGGGTAATTGACAAACAAGCAACTGTCTATCATCAGTGCTTGCATTGCATATCTTGACATTCACTACATGCATGCAGATTTAGAATTTTTTTTGTCCCTTTCTTGGGCATCATTACAATATCTCCAGGTGGTAGGCAAGCATCCTGATCCTTGCTGTAAGTTCTGAAACTAATTATTGGAAACTGTCTCTCAGGAGTCTACAAGGTAACTTGCCCCACAGTGCTGAAAAATGCCTGACTGTCCATAATTGACAGCTAAAACCCATTAAGTCGGCCCAAAAATGCAAATCCAAACCTTTGCTTTATTTCCAATATAAGTTTATAAATAATTTGAAAAATAGAAAGAAAAATCAGAATTAAATGGAGGCTTGAAGGAGAACTGACTAAATATGACAATAATGATTACAAATTTATGACACTTTCAAGATTACTCACCTTTTGGTGGTCGTGAGCAAAGTCGTCCATAGATACCTAGAACATTTGCTAGTAGACTGCTCTTATCCAAGCCCATACAATAGTGTGTACAACCTAAAAACTGCAAGAAATCACACAATGTAACAGAGAATGCTGAGAATATACTACTTATCATCACATCATCTTACTCACACCTTCTAGGATGGCACTTTAACATGAGGTCCAAAGCATTAATCATATACACATATTAGTACAGAGGAAGGTGCATCTTAAAAATCTTGAACTTCTCACAAATGTTTTACATTAAATGGATAGTGCAAGGCAAGTTGGACCAGCCAATAGCAGTGGCCTATTTGAGCAATTCCAAGTAATACTGTAATGAATAACTGTAAGCTAGATTGATAAATCTAAGCTACTTGTTTTTTACGTTAGCATCTGATCTCCCTGCTATAGGAAAAATGTTGTGAAACTTCAAAAGTGCGCAGAAAAGATTTACAAGGATGTTGCCAGGGTTGGGGGATTTGAGCAATAGAGGCTGAGTAGACTGGGGCTATTTTCCCTGGAGTGTCAGAGGCTGAGGGGTGACCTTACAGAGGATTATAAAATTGTGAAGGATATGAATACAGTGATGTGGAGGTGCCGGTGTTGGACTGGGGTGGACAAGGTCAGAAATCATACAACACCAAGTTACAGTCCAACAATCAAATAAACTCATTGGTTTATAATCTGGTGTCATGGGATTGCTGACCATGAATTGAGTGAATAGTCAAGGTCTTTTACCCAAGGTAGGGGAGTCCAAAACTGTATTATCAAGCTGGAGAGGGTTCAGAAGAGATTTATCAGGATGTTGCCAGGTATGAAAGATTTGAGTTATAAAGAAAGGCTGGACAGGCTGTGACTTCTTCTGCTGGAACGTAGGAGGTTGAGAGGCGACCTGATAGAAATTTATAAGGGGGGTAATAGAGTTAGTGGTAGTTGTCTTTTCCCTACGACGGGGGATTTCAAAACTGGGGGACAGATGTTTAAGGTGAGAGGAGAGAGATTTGAAAAAGACACGACAGGCAAATTTCTTACACAGAGGATGGTTTGTGTGTGGAATGAACTTCCTGAGGAATGGGTGGATGCAGGTTCAATTACAACATTTATAAGACATTCGGATAGAAACATGAATATGAAAGGTTTGGAGGGATATGGGCCAGGAGCAAATAGGTGGGACTGGTTTAGTTTGGAATTACGTTCGGCACGGACTGGTTAGACCAAAACTCTATTTCTTAACCGTATGACTCCATGACTAGACAGCATAGGTTTAAGGTGAGAGGGGAAAGATTTAAAAGGGACATGAGGGACAACTTTTTCGTGTAGTGGGTGATGCGTGTCTGGAATGAGCTACCAGACAAAGTGGTGGAGGCTGGTACAATTACAACATTTAAGTACTGAGGATGGGCACACAAACAGGAAGAATTTAGAGGGATAATAGGTACTGCAGATGCTGGAGAATCCGAGATAACAAGGTGTGTAGCTGGATGAACACAGCAGGCCAAGCAGCATCACAGGAGCAGGAAAGCTTGACGTTTCGGGCCTAGACCCTTCATCAGAAATGGGGGAGGGGAAGAGGGTTCTGAAATAAATAGGGAGAGAGGGGGAGGCGGATAGAAGATGGATAGAGGAGAGGATAGGTGGAGAGGAGGCAGACAAGTCAAAGAGGC
>JAHRHZ010000054.1:22259585-22338060 GCA_024137785.1 Ginglymostoma cirratum
GGCGTCGGTTGGCGGCAAGGCGGGGTGGTGACGCAATCTGTGGGCAGCTGCACCGTTAGTGGGCGGAGCGACGACGCGTCGGGGGCGATTATGAAGTAGTGGGCGGAGATGTGACGTAATATCTGGGCGGGGCAGCGGTTAGTGGGCGGTGCGGTGCGGTGATGCCTCCGTTTCCCAGAGATAGACGCTCGGCTCCTGTCAGGTGGAGGTCGAGCGGCGGAGCTGAAGGAGAAGCGCGGGCTGGTGTGAAGGGTCTGGGGACAGGGAACAGCTCCTTTCCCGGACACAGTGCGGCCTGGCCTTCGGTGCCATGAAGATCTGGAGCTCGGAGCACCTCTTCAGGTGGGCAGAGGGATTGTGGTCAGGCTTGAGGGGGCAGTGTGAGGGTGTGTAGGCGGCCCGGCCTGAAGAATACCGAGGGAGGGTCTGGTAAGAGAGGGAGCGCGGATTTTGACATGAGAGGGCGTGGGGCAGGCGAGGCCCCGTCATTGAGATGTGGCGTGGGTTGAAAGGGGGAGTTGGGTGTTCAGGCCTGAGGGTGAGTGATTTGGGGTCTAGCCTCAGGCGGAGGGGGTTGAAGCCAACCCGAGGGGAGGAGGTGTTTTGGAGGTCCTGGCCTGAAGGAGGGAGTGGATTGGGGTTCGGCCTGAGGGGGAGAAGGAAGTTAGGAGCCTGGCCTGTCACAGAAGTGAAGGATTAGTTTGGGGCTGTGGGGAGGCTGTGGTTCGGCATTCCTGCCTGCCCCATACTCTCTGTGATTCGATCAGTCTGTTGGTGCTGGAAGCTGACATGAAACAGTTTCTGAATCTATGTTTAAATCTGCTTGAGCAACTTAGTTTGTGGTTCTCCAGAAATCAACAAATTTTGCACAAAAATGTGCCTTACAGATTCATAAGCTCCTGGGACTCTGCATTGCAGAAAGAACTGGAGGACTGTTATTTTTGTGAAGGGTTGTGTGCGTCCCTGTGTGAAAAACAAGTAACATTTCCCATTGGAAGGTATTTAATTGTTTACTGCACGCCTAGCCAGCCTTTTATTTGGGAACAGATGTGGTGGTGATCCTAGTTATATTGGCTGGGGATTCAGACTGTTGGTGTATCTAGTTGCATTTTTGGAGGTGCATTCCTTGAACTGTGGCTGCAGGCTCTTCCAGAGATGAATTTAGATCAAACACCACTACCACCTCATATTTCCCATTTGCACACAGCTCCTTAGCAACTTCATCCAAAAACATTGGAGTCACGTTTCACTTGTGACACTGGTCTCTACCTTGTCACTTAGTTCTAAACTCCTCCACAGCCTCTTAAGTTTTCAAATTGTTTATTCAACATGCAGTACTGCATGACCAAACATTTCCTTCAATTAAATATTGGCAGAACAGAAGTAATTGTCTTTGGTCTGTGCCACAAAAATTTGCTCTCTTGGCACTGCTTCCAACGCTTCCCAAGCTTGATGTTGTATTTGATTGCAAGATGAGCTTCCAAACCTCCATTATTCAATTTGCTTGATCTGTGATCAGTGGTGTTCCACAGGGATTAGTGCTGCAACACCTGTTTCTTGTAGTTTATAAATGATTTGGAGGAGAATGGAGAAGATTATTATGTTTGTCCATGATACATAAGCTAGGGGAGCTGCGGATAGTGAGGAGAATGTAAGTAGCCTTAGTAAGTTTGTGAACGGTACAAAGATTGAGGGAGCTGTGAATAGTGAGGATTGCCAGAGGATACAGCAGGATAAGATAGTTTGGAGACTTGGACAGAAAATTTCAGATGAAGGTGATGCGTTTTGGAAGATCTAATGCAGGAGGCAAGTGTACAGTAAATGGCAGAATGCTTAGTAGCATCAACGTACAGGGGGAAATCTAGGCATCCAGGTCCATGGGGTTCCCTGAACATGGCAACTCAAGTGAATAAGGTGGTTAAGAAGGCATATAACATGCTTCCCTTCTTTGGTCAGGGCATAGGATATAAAAATTGGCAAGTCATGCCACAGCTGTATAGAACTTTAGTTAGGCCACATATGGAATATTACATACAGTTCTGGTCACCCCACCACCAGAATGTGGAGGATTTGGAGCGTGTACAGAATAGGTTTATCAGGATGTTGCCAGGTTTTGAGTATATTAGCCATGAGGAGGGATTGGACAAACTCGCTTTGTTTTCATTTGAATGTCGAAGGATGAAAGGCAACCTCATAGAAGTTTACAAAATTATCAGAGGCATGGGTAGAATGTATATTTAGAGTCTTTTTCCCAGGGTAGAAATGTCAATTATTAGGGGACAAGCTTAAGGTAAAAGAGGGAAAGCTTATGGAAATGTGAGAGGCAAGTATTTTTCGCAGAGGATGGTAAATGCCTGGAATGTGCTGCCAGAGAAGGCGGTTGAGACAGATACTGTAGCAATATTTAAGAGGCGTCTTGACAGGCATATGAATAGGCAGGAAATAGAAGGATATGGACCATGTAGAGTCAAAAGATATTTAGTTTAGGAAGGCATATTTCAGCACTGTCCTGGAAGGTTGAAGGGCCTGTTCCAGTGCTGTACTGTTCTTTGAATTCTGAATGAAGAAGATAAGGAATACTCTGCAGCATAGGAGAAAAGTGATTCTTATCTATCTTGCTGAATTAAATGATCAAATATTTTTACAATAAATTCTGTGCAATGATTCACTATGCATTACTGTATCTCAGTGCATGTGAACGTTTGAAGTATCTGCCATATACATATATCTAAACTGATTGTAAATTTGGCTAAGGTGACCGCTTTATAACTGCCATTTGCACGCACTTCTTCCCTTCCATTTCCATTATAGTGCTGTTGGCTAATATGCCATGTGGTTGTATTGTTTAGCCATCCCTGGGAGACAGTTATCAAAGCTGCGATGCGTAAATACCCCAATCCCATGAATCCCAATGTGGTAGGAGTGGATGTGTTGGAGAGAAATCTTGATACTCGAGGAAGACTGCATAGCCATCGTCTGCTTAGTACCGAGTGGGGCCTCCCCAGCATTGTTATAGCTGTAAGTCCATAAGCATCATTTTGTACAATATTTTCTGTTTATTTGGATACCCATTGGTTAATATTACTGAACTAAAACAGCCATAATCAACAAGAGGTTTTTATGGTCCAATATCTTAATTTGTATGAATCACTCATGTCTAGATCCCGGTTTGTACATTTGACCCATACAAGACTAGGTGCAGAATAATCTGATTTCTGCATTAAATCCGGAAGAATAATAAACTGAAAAAAAATTGCACATGAAGGCTAAGGTATTAATATGTTCTTTTCATACCTACGAACAAGTAACAAGAGTGGGCTACTCAGTCCTTCAAGCCTTCTCCACCATTCAGCAGAGTCATAGAATCATAGAGGTGTGCAGCACGGCAATAGACCCTTCAGCCCAACTCATCCATGCCGATCAGATAGCCTAAATAAATCTGTCCCGTTTGCCAGCATTTGGCCCATATCCCTCTGCATGAAAAAGTTGCTCCTTGGGTCCCTTTTAAATACTTCCCCTCTCACCTTAAACCTATGCCTTCTAATTTTGGACTCCCTCACCCCAGGAAAAGACCTTGTCTATTTACCCTATCCATGTCCCTCATGATTTTATAAACCTCTATAAGGTCACTCCTCAGCTTCCGATGTTCCAGGGAAAATAGCCCCATCCTATTCAGCATCTTCCTGTAGTTCAAACCCTCCAACCTCGCAACATCCTTGTAAATCTTTAATTAACCTTCCAAGTTTTGCAACGTCCTTCCTATAGCAGGGAGACCAGAACCGCACGCAGTTTTCCTGAAGTAGCCTAACTCATGTCCTGTACAGCCACCACATGACCTCCCAACTCCTATATTCAATGCACTGATCAATAAAGGCAAGCTTACCAAACACCGCTTTCACTATCCTATCTACCTGCATTAGCCAACCTCCAGTCTTCCGGCACCTCACCTATGGCTATCGATGATACAAATATCTCAGCAAGGGACCCAGCAGTCATTTCTCTAGCTTTCCAAAGAACTAGGGTACACCTGATCAGGTCCCAGGTATTTATCCACCTTTATGTGTTTTAAGCCGTCCAGCATCACCACCTCTGTGATATGGACATTGTTTTCAAGATGTCGCTATTTATTTCCCTACATTCTATATCTTCTGTATCCTTCTCCACAGTAAATACTGATGCAAAATACTCATTTAGTATCTCCCCTATCCAAGATCATGACTTGTCAGTTTAGCTGCTTGGCCTGCTGTGTTCATTCAGCTCTACACCTTGTTGTCTCGACCTGCTAAAGTGTTTACTTAAGCTATCTTCAGTCGGCAGTTTGGTACCTCTGCCTTTACAACCTTTCTTCAAAAACACCCAGGACAAAATAACCCTTTTAAAGTGACAGCATCATCACATGTTCAAGTCACAATCAAATCCACCGTGATCTTATTAAATGATGGAGCAGTCTAGAGAGGCCAAATAACCTACTCCTAATTCTTAAGTAAATTCACTTGACTCAACCAAACTTGAATAATATTCAGTTCTCTATTTAGTAAGTATTATTCAGAAATTACAGTGAATTAAAGGCAATGAAGGTAGTTTCATTTTGTAACCTATGTAATGTGTTTTTGCTAGATACTAGGTACGAGCAGGACCACAACGTATATTAAAGAACATTCTGTTGTAGATCCAGTTGAACGGACAATGGAACTTAGTTCTTCTAATGTAAGTACGAGTTTGAAATTCTTAGCGATGTGAGTGTCTGTACTATCTGGTAATGTACATATATCAAATACATTTTCTTGCTTCTCCATACAACTTAAATGAAATAAAAATTGATGTTACTCATAATAGTTACACAGGGACACTGTCCTCTTTGAAAGGCTTTGTGTTATTGAATTTCGAGTGTCCAATGTGGCACAATTGGTAGGACTCTGATATCTCATATCTGAGTCACATTATTCAGAGTTCAGGTTCCACACTGTGGCTTCAGTGCAGTACTCAAGACTGACACCCAGAGCAGTGCCGAATTGCATTGTTGGAGGTGCTAGCTTTCAGATCATATATTAAACAAAAGTGTTACTGCCTACTCAAGCAATTGTAAAATAAATTATGGCACCAGTCCAAGGAAGGGCAGGAAAATTATCCCCAGTGTTCTGACCAATATTTATTCTTTTGTTTATCCTCACAAGAAAGAGATGATCGGGTTGTCATCACATTGCTGTATGTGGAAGCTGCTCTGTTTCCTGGAATACAGTCGTGATTACCCTTCAACTTCATTGGCTATAAAGCACTTTGAAACATTCAGGGGCATGTAAAATGCTAAGTTAGTGCAAGTCTACTTTTCTGTGTTCCATCTTCATGGATTGCTATATTTGAGATATATCTCAAGACCTTTGAAGTTGTTTTTGGCATGAAAATCCTCCTTGTACTGTTGGCCAGAGATTTGCATTAGTAGTGGCAGAATAAGATAACATTTGCATTCTTATGCCAGTGAAAGTTGTTGAATGGACTGAATCAATGCAATAAGGACACAATGATGACTTGTATTTGTATAATATCCCTAAAGCAATAAGAGTCCCAAAATGCTTCACAGGAGTGTTATAACCCAACGTTGAAATCCTCGTATTAATCATCTTATATTTGTGAAGTAAGAGTCGAACTTGACACCCCTGCTGCGTGAATCAAATGGTCAAAGACTAACTGCAAATTTTGGAGACTTGACTTTAAATAAATTGGCACTCCAGCACAGTCTTATAGGAATGCTGCTTTTTCAATGATGCCATCCTTTGGATAAGATTTTAAGCCCTTTCATAGATATACAAGATCTCATAGTACCTTTAGAACGTGTTCTTCTTATAACGTCCAATCCAAAACCTTTTCTTCAACCAATACATTAAATAGATTGATGTGATGATTTTTGGGGGATCATGCTGTATTCAAATTGGTTGCAGTGTTTACCCAGAGTGCAGTAGAGATTATATTCAGAAATGATTAATCAGCTGTGAAACTCTTTTTCATGTCCTGATGCCACGATACTTTTTAATGTTAAGATAAGTTAATTCTTTAAGAAACAGATTAGCGTGTGAATTCTTAGCCAAGGACTTTAGCGTCTGATCAACATGTCATTAGTGTTAACCATGTCCATTAACTTCACATAAGCTACCTCTCAGTAATTCACCTCATCTACCCGTTGTATCCTTGCTTATAATAAGGTCTGGAACTGAAAGCTTCTGTTCGAACGTTTGCAGGTCAGTAAGTAGATGTTGCATCCTTATACGGTGATGGAGAGTATCAGTAGTAACAGGGATGAAATATGGTAGTGATTGCCAATGTTGTATGAGACTTAGGAAGTTAAAATGAGGACGCCGTAGTGCACGGTAGTGGCAATCTGACAGGAAGGGACAGAGTAAACAAAAGTAAAAATGCACCAACATAAATAGTCCAAGTAGAAAAACTCATCTCTATTATTGGAAAGGAAGGAGAGTTGTGTGGAGAAAGGTTTAGAAATCCATAAATAAAAGTTGAGGCAGTAAAAAAATAAATTGATGTGAGTAAACCAAGATCTGTGGCACAGGAAGTGGCATGCACATTAATGGCAATAACACATCAGAGAGCAAGGCCTCTGCAGTACATTGTCGTGAAAAAAGGTGAATTAGCTATTGGGAAGCATCGAGTATCCCCAATAGGTAATTAAAAGTAGTGCCACAAATTGCGATAAATGGCTTGTATCTAATTGCCATCGCCAAGAGACATCTTTACAAGGTGAGAGAGTTTGGGAAATAAATACTCCAGGATACACACATTTACAAAAGAGAAGTAGAATGGAAAAGGAGGATAGGTAACCTTGATAATATAGAATGACATAAAGATAACGGGTCTTGCTTTAGAAAATCAAGCAACATAACCAGTCTGGGTGAAAGTTAGGAATAGCAAAAGAGAGGAACTGCTGGTGAGCGGGGTTTATAAACCCACGAGTAGTAATTGTAATATTGGGCAAAGCATTCATTATTGGAATTTATAAGATAAAGCAATGGAAAAGATATGGATGACTTCAATCTTCATGTAGAGTGGACCAATCAAATTGGCAACAAAGCTCTAGAAGTTAGGTTTGAAGAATGCTTCCTCAAGTTTCCTGAATCAATACATTGTGACACCAACTAGGGATGGGTTTCTTTAAATCCAGTATTATACAAAAGCATGGAGTTATTTAGTGTCGTCATTGCAACAGATCCATTGAAAAACAGTTTATATTCCACACTAAGATTGAAAATGATACACTCCAATCACAAATAAGAATCCAAAACTTAAAGAAAACCAATTACATAAGTATAAGGCGAGAAGTGGCTGTTGGTCACAGAATCGCAGCATTGTCACATCACAGAAGGAGTCAAGTCCGTCCCAATTGTGACTACTGGCTCATCGCAATTCACATAGAATCAGACACCTTTCTTTTCCCAGTAGCCTTCACATTGTTACTTTTCAGAAAATTGAAATCACCCTTTCATGCTCAGTTGAACCTCTGCTTTGCATTTGTGGGACGTGGGCATTGCTTGCGGAGCCAGCATTTGTTGTGTGTCCCCACTTGCCCTTGAGAAGATGGTGGTGAACCACCTTCTTGAACCGCTGCAGTCTATTCGTGCAGTTCTATTAGGGAGGGAATCCACGATTTTGTCCCAGCAATAATGAAGGAATGATGATATAACACCAAGTCAGGATGTTGTGTGGCTCAGAAGGACCTTGCAAGTGGCATTTTTCTCATATCTGCTGCCCTTATCCTTCTAGCTGGAAATGGTTATGGGTTTGGAAGGTGCTTTCTCAGGATATTTGGTGAATTACTGCAGTGCATCTTGTAGATAGTGCACCCTAATGAATGTTGGTACTAGTAGGAGTTAATATTTGTGGATGTGGTGCCAGCCAAGTGGATTGATTTGTCCTGGTTGTTGTCAAGCTTCTTGTGTGTTGTTGGAGCTGTACCCAACCAGGCAAGTGGGGAGTATTCCTTCACACTCCTAAATTGTGCCTAGTAGATGGTGGACAGATTCTGGACAGTCAGAAGTGAGTTACTTGCTGCAGTATTCCTATTACCTGACCTGCAGTTCAAAGAGATTTTTCTTTAAGACAAATCAACCCTTCAGTTACTGTTTTTAAATGGCGAGAAATTGTTTGTCTAAATCTTTAAACTGTCTTAATGCCAACCCAAGTGGACCACAAAGTTCAATCAGAAGCCAACCAAGTTACGAATTATCAAGAGCTGGATACCCCTTTCACTTTACTGGAGCATACATAGCTTAATCTGTACCTTCACTCTGTAATCTATTTGTATTTGTGTGTAACTGTAATTGTTGAAGAGGTTTAATTTATCCGTGTGTGTCTTTTATATTCTGAGCACACACTTTAATGAATTGGCAAACATAACCTTTTTGAAAGAGAAAAGACCTAAGAAGTTTGAAAAGAGGGTTGCCATTTGAGTCCTGCTTCTCCAGGCGTAACACAGTATTGCATCCATTTCTGGTCACCATTCTATAAGGAAGGATGAAAGTGTTAGAAATGCAGAATATACAAACACAAACATTTAAAGGCATGAGGAACTTCATTTGCTTAGTTTAAATAATTGGAATGCATTTCTTTGGAGAGGATATGGTTAAGAGGAGCTTTGCTTAGAAGTATTCAGGACCATTGGCAATCTGGACTGAGTAGATTGGAATTTTTTTTGTTAGGGTTGACAAAAGAGGCGCAATGCTGACATAAGAAACCTCCCTGCAACAAGTGGTTAGGTTCAGGAACGCACTGCTTGAGGTTGTGGTGGAGGTAGTTTCAATTGAGACATTCAATGGGAATTGCATTATTATCTGAAAAGGAAGAATGTGCAAGGCTCTGAGGAGAAAGTGTAAACTTTTAACACCTGATCACATTGAGTCATTCTGCAATAATATACTTGTTATGAGTAGCCACTGTTTTTTAAAAAAGCAGATGTTTTAATATCTTTGTCTTTAACCTTTTTTGTTTTGTTGATACACATGTCTCATGTTCTAAGCATTTATTCTTAGAAGAGCAGCTACCTGAATGATAAGATATCAGTTCAGGTGAGATTAAATCCTATTCACTACTTTTGTTACAGATAACTCTCAGTAACCTTGTATCAGTAGATGAAAGACTGATGTATCGACCTCATCCCGAGAATCCAGAAAAGTAAGTTCAATAAAGTTTCTTAACATTTAACTGCTTAAATCTTGCTTTTTGGATATTTTTATCTGTGTAATGAAACAAAGTTTAAATTATTTATTCCTCAATGAGATATGGCCAGCATTTGTTGTCCATCCTGAATCGCTTTTGAACTGAGTGGCTTGCTTAGCCATTTCAGAGGACGGTTAATGGTCAACATGTTGTTGTAGGTCTGGATTCACACGTAGCCCAGACCAGGTAAGACAGCCAGATTTCTTTCTCTACATTGTTTTGGTAAACCAGATTTTTAAATTTAAATTACGGTTGACAGTTTCAAAGCACTATTACTGAGACTTTCATTTTCAAACTTATTAATTTTTAAAAATCCACCAAGGTTTGAACCCATGAGCCCAGAACATTATTCAGTGCCTCTAGATTAGTAGTTCAGTGACATTACCACCAAACCACTACCTCCCCCTACATGTTGTAATCTAACTTAATTTACATTGAAGAAATTTTTATTTCACAGAGGCCTGGTCAGTGATGAACAGCTGTGTGCATTTTTTGTGAAAATTCACTTGCAACACGTGGGTGCTCACTTGGCCAGTATTTATTGCCCCTCCCCAGTTGCCCTTGAGACGGTGGTAGTGATCCGTCTCTTGAACGACTGCAGTCCATGTGCTGTAGGTAGACCTAAAATAGCATTACAGAGGGAATTTCATGATTTTTGACTGAATAACACTGAAAGAACGGTGATATATTTCCAAGTCAGGATGTTCAGTGGCTTGGAGGGAACTTGCTGTTGGTTGTGTACCCATGTATTTGCTCCCTTATTCTTCCAGGTGGAAGCAGTCATGGGTTTGGAAGTTGCT
Source organism: Ginglymostoma cirratum (assembly GCA_024137785.1). Lineage (NCBI taxonomy): Eukaryota > Metazoa > Chordata > Chondrichthyes > Orectolobiformes > Ginglymostomatidae > Ginglymostoma > Ginglymostoma cirratum. Next base: position 22,269,605 of record JAHRHZ010000054.1, read on the forward strand.
GTTTAAGGAGCTTTAGTCAGTGTATCTTGTAGATGGTATGCACTGCTGCTACTGAGCATCAGAGGTGGAAGGAGTGATTGTTTGCAGATAGGGTGCCAATCTAATGGGCCACTTTGTTCTGGATGCTGTCAAGCTTCTTGAGTGTTGTTGGAGCTGCACTCATCCAGGCAAGTGGGGAGAATTGTATCATATTCCTGACTTGTGCATTGTAAATTGTGACTTCCCTACTTTGGGAAGGCAGGAAGTGAGTTACCAGCTGCAGTGTTCCTAGCCTCTGACATACTGTTGTAGTACTGTATTTATACAGCTAGTCCAGTTGAGTTTCCGGTCAATAGTAAACCACACCACCATCACCCAAGCACCCCCCCCCCCCCACCCCGCCAGCCAAGCCCCACGTCGTGATAATAGGGTATCCAATGATGGTAAAGTCATTGCATATCAAGGGGTGGTAGTTAGATTGTCTCATACTGGAAATGGTCATTGCCTGGCACTTGTGTGTTGCGAATGTTACTTGTCAATTTACAACCCATGCCTGAATACTGCCCAGGTCTTGCTGCTTTTGGACATGGACTGCTTCATTATCAACAAGTTGCAATTGTTGTTGCAATCACTGGCAGGCATCCCCACATCTAGCCTTATATTGGAAGGGAGGTCATTGATGAAGCAGCTGAAAATGGTTGGGCCTAGAATACTAGCCTGAGGAACCCTGTAGAAATCTCCTGGAGCCGAGATGGCTGATCAACAGCAATCACAACCAATTTCCTGTGTTTCAGATGTGACTCTAACCATTGGAGAATTTAAGGCTGTAATGCAGCCAGGACCTGGGTGCCTTGGCAGAACTGAAACTTGTCAGCGAGCAGGTTATTTCTGATAGCACTGTTGATAGTACTTTCTATCCTTTTACTGATGACCGAGAATCAACCAATGCATTAGTAATTGGCTAGATTGGATTTGTCCTGCTTTTTGTGTACATAGGCTATTTTCCACATTGTTAGGTTCTAGCTACACTGGAACAGTGTGGCCAGAGGTGTGGCAGGTTCTGGAGCACAAGTCTCCAGTATTATTGCCAAAGCTTATAGACTTTGCACTATCCAGTGCTTCTAACAGTTCCGTGATATCACATGGATTGAATCAGTTGGCTGAAGACTGGCATCTACGATGCTGGGAACCACTGGAGGAAGCCGAGATGAATCATCCACTTGGCATATTTTGTAGAGCCTTCTCCTTCCATAAACTGTCTAATTGTGCACTGCCATTCATGGCTGGATGTGTCAAAACTGCAGATCTTCAATCAGATCTGTTAGTTGCGGGATCGCTTAGCTTTATGTATTACTTGCTTTGGCTATGCTGTTTAGCATGTAAGTCGTCCTTGTTTTCTGGCTTCACCAGATTGACACCCCAATTTTAGGTACATTTGTACTTGGCATCCTCTCCTGCACTCTTCACTGAACCGGGGTTGATACCCTAGGTTGATGGTAATGGTAGAGTGGGGCATATAACAGGCATATGAGATTATGTTGGGATATGATTCTGCTGCTGCTGATGGCCCACAGCATCTCAGTCATGAGCTGATAGATCTGTTTGAAGTTTGTCCCATTTAGCACAGTGACAATACTTTACATCATGGCATTATCAATGTGAAGGTGGGGGTTTGTCTCACAAAGATTGTGCAGTGGTCACTTTTATCAATACTCCCATGTATACATGCATCTGAGGATGAAGACAGTGTGTTTATCCCTATTTTTGGTTCCCTCACCACCTGCTACAGTCTAGCAGCTGTGTCCTTTAGGATTGACCAGTTTGATAAGTAGTACTGCTACCGAGCCACCCTGGGTGATGGATTTTGAAATCCCCCACCCAGAGTACATTTTTGCCACTCTCCGTGCTTCCTTCAAGTGTTTTTCAATATGGTGGAGTACTGATTCATCAGTTAACGGGAGGATGGTACATGGTAATTAGCAAGAGGTTTCCTTGCCCATGTTTGACTTGATGCCATGAAGCATCACAGTGCCTGGTGTTGATGTTGAGGACTCTCAGGATAACTCCCTCATGACGGTATACGCCCGTTACTGGGCCGGCATTTCGTGGGATGGGTGTATCCTAATTTCTCCAACTACCCATCATATAGTGATGCTGGTGTCTGGGTCATTATTTGTAAGGTGTAATTTAGTGAGTATAACTAGAGGAGCTCAATAGATTGGAGCTATTTTCCATGGTGCGGCAGAGCCTGACGGGTCACCTTTTTAGAGGTTTATAAAATCATGAGGGAATGGATAGGGTGAATAGACAAGGACATGTCCCCCGGGTGGGGAAGTCCAAAACTAGAGGGCGTAGGTTTAAGATGAGAGGGGAAAGATTTAAAAGGGATCTAAGGGGCAACTTTTTCACGCAAAGGGTGGTGCATATATGGAATGAGCTGCTAGAGGAAGTGGTGTAGGCTGGTATAATTAGAACATTTCAGAGGCATCTGGATGGGTACATGATTAAGAATGGTTTAGAGGGATATGGGACAAATGCTGGCAAATGGGGCTAGATTTATTTAGGTTGGCATGGACGAGTTGGACTGAAGGGTCTGTTTCTGAGCTCTATATCTCTATGACTGTATGTCAAGCTGTTTCTTGACTAGTCTGTAAGATAACTTTTCCAATTTTGGCACTAACCCTCAGAGGACCTTGCAGTGTCAACGGGGATGTTTTGTTTTGCAGTGTTGTTTTGGTGCCTAGGTTGACGCCAGGTGGTCCCAACTGGTTTCCTTTTTGAGTCTCAGTAGTGATTGTTACAGCTTGTTAGGCCATTTCAGAGGGCAGTTTGGCGTCAACCACACAGTTTCTGGATTCCAATACAGACTGGACCAGATAAGAATAACTGATTTCCTTCCTGAAAAGACATCAGTCAATCAGATGGGCCTTCTCGCAATCGATAGTGTTCAAGGGCATGGTCATCATTCCAGACGTTTAATTCCAGAATTTGCTTTTTGTTGAATTCACATTCCATGATCTGCCATAGTGGGATTTGAACCCATGTCTCCAGAACATTTCCTGGTTTTCTGGATTAATAGTCTAGCGATAATAACACTAAGCTATCACATCGCCCAAATGGCCAGCCTGTGCTGCCCACGTCCCATGAAAGAATTTTAAAGCAATCTAGTTTTAGATGATTCAAATTGGAAATGGTCCTAAATTTGCAAATAGTGACTTCAGAGAGAGATTAAGACTAAAATGAAGTAATATTACGTGCCATGTACCAACACTTTGGACTACCAGGACACACTATAACTAAATACAAAACCATTTTGGATATAATGTGAAGATATTTTAATATGTACATGATTTTATATATTATTTTTTACATAATCGTAACATTGACTTTCAGAACCATTTTGACCCAGGAAGCAATAATCACAGTGAAAGGAGTTATCTTAAGTAGCTATTTGGAAGGATTAATGGCCAACACAATTTCTGCCAATGCAGGAAAGGTATGTGCACGGTTTTATTTTAAGTAGATGTGTCTTTTGAGTGTACTAAGTGCTATAGCCATTCCATACGGAAACTGAGTCTTTTGCAGTCCAAATGCTTCTAATCTTTAGGTTCCAGAATAAATGAGAAATCTCCGCTGTCAGTAATTAAAACAAGTCTCTTGGGTGACTTCGTCTCAATGTGGCAATTTTCACCTACTTGTTAGGAAAATTATTGAAAAATCTATGTTCATTCATTCCTACTCTCACCCCTTTGCTTCCTCCTTCTGTCTGAAAATTTTGTTGGACACTTCCTAGTTCTTTGTTCAATAGTAGGGCGCTACATGTTTGATCTTTGTCAGTTGAGTTCCTGACCTCATCCAAATTGGAAATGAGAAATCTGTGAAACAATTGTTTTTGGACAACTTGTAACAATTGTTGCCAGGCCCTTTTTACCATGACCTCTTAGCTGCAGAAATGAACATGCATTATCAGTGAGTGATTGTGAAATGAGTGGCAAGTAAGTCTTAAAAGACTTTTGCTGGTTTGTGACGTAGATGTTAGCTGCTATGTCATAGTTTTACATCATTGTGAAGTCTTTGCATTTTGTTAAATGTATTATGTACTGATGCATACAGGCAAAAGTTGATCATGTTAATTACCACAGGAACAGGTGGAGACTCAAAAGTAATTTTACAACAGCTGTAAATGTTGGTACCTAACTTGCATTTACCATCAACTAACTAGCACTGGATTGAGCTAATGGCTAGGGGTTTGAGTCCATTGAGCATTTAATATTTGAGATTAAGAGCTGTTGTTGCCACTTAGGCTTGGGAGAAAACACTGTGCTTGGATGATAATCTCTGCTGTTTGAATAGTTATTACCTTGGTAGTGACGATGATTAGTTAGTCTTCCAATATCAAACCAAATATGATTCAATTTCCATTCACCATTACTGATCCACAGTTATACACTCTCCTTAGGAGAGGTGACGAAGAGGAAAAATATCTGAGAAATTCCACCTTGACTCTTCTAGGTCAATCAAGAAGATTACTGCAACAGATGGTACTAATCACAAGTAGCCACATCTATCTGCTGTAACAGCATACCTTCCATTAGCACAGTTTTCAGCTCCGATTGGCAATTCTGCAGTGAATCCACAACCATTGCACATACTTGCAGTCTAATTACTTACTAACTCTGTTCCTTTATTTTGTTGGTACCTCTGGTTCTCATCTGCCTGGTTAGTACTAATAACTTGTCCACCGAACTAGAGGCTATTTCTTTACCATTTCCAGGATCTCAATCATATACCTTTTTGAAGGCTATATTTTTGCAGCTTAAAAATGTAAATGAGGTAGGTTTCTTTGACTATCCAGATATGCAAGTTCTAAGATTATGCATCATTCTTTTGGTGGTCTTTGGTGTATTCTCCACCTTGCTAATAGCACAGTTAGAACTTGCTAATAGCACAGTTCTTGATGTCAATACATACAAGAAGTTATCTGTCACAGTTTTCTATTGCATTTTTTTGTTTTGTATTCAATTGTTTTAACTATTCATCAAACTCTCTTAATTTGAATTTGCTACGGTCCCTGACACTGGATGTGCTCTGCAGAACTCTTAAATTACTACCCATAACTTGTTCCATAACTTTAAGCCTGTAACACGGCACTGTGTGTATGCATGGATTTATCCTGCCTCAAGTACATTGTGCTGCACTAAAGACACTTGCAAGATCGAGCCCGTATTTCAAACAAATGTAGATTAACTATTTTTATTCCGTTATCATAGGCTTCGTTGACTGCCATTTATTGCCTGCTCCAGTTGCCCTTCAGAAGGTGGTAGTGAGCTGCCTTCTTGAACCACTGCACTCCATGGGTTGCAGGTAGTTCCTCGATGCAATTAGGGAGGTATTTCCAGAACTTTGACCCAGCAACAATGAAGGAGTGGTGATATATTTCCAAGTCAGGGTGGTGAGTGGCTTGGAAGGGAACTTGAAAGTGGTGGTTTTCTCCATGGATCTGCTGTCCTTATCTTTCTGGATGGAAGTAATCATGGGTTTGGAAGGTGCTGTCTAAGAATGTTGGGGAATTTCTGCAGTGCATCTTCTGAATGATGCACACTGCTGCTACTGAGTGTTGGTGGCAGAGAGATTGAATACTTGTGTGTAGTGTCAATCAACCAGGCTGCTTTGTTCTTGTGTCAAACTTCTTGAGTGTTGTTGGAGCCACCCAGAGAAGTGGAGAGTATTCCATCACACTCCTGAATTGTGCTGTGTAGATGGTGGACAGGCTTCGGGGAGTCAGGAGTTGAGTTACTTGTTGCAATATTCCTAGTCTGTGACCTGTTCTTGTTGCCACTGTATTTATATGGTGAGTCCAGTTGAGTTTCTGGTTAACCCCCCATGATGTAGATGGTGGAGGATTCAGTGATGGTAATGCCTTTAAATGTCAAAGGGGTGATAGTTAGATTGTCTCTTTTTGGAAATAGTCATTGCTTGGCATTTGTGTGGTGTGAATGTTAATTTGCTACCTGTCAGTCCAAGCATGGATATTGTTCATGTCTTGTTGAATTTGAACATGGACTGTTTTAGTATCTGAGGAGTCGCAAATTGTGATGAACCTTGTACTATCATCAATGATCATCCCCACTTCTGACCTTATGATTGAGGGAAAGTCATTGGTGAAGCTGCTGGAGATGGTTGGGCCTAGAACTCCATCCCGAGGAACTCCTGAAAAGATGTCCTGAAGCTGATATGACTGACTCCCAACAACCGCAACCATCTTCCTATGTTTCAGTTATGACTCTTAACCAGTGGAGAGTTTGCTTCCTAATTCCCATTGATTCCAGTTTTGCTTGAGCTCCTTAATGCCACACTAAGTTGAGTGCAACCTAGATGTCAAAGGCAGTTACTCTCATCTTGCCTCTGCAGTTCAGGTCTTTTGCCTATGTTTGAACCAAATCTGTAATGAGGCCAGGAACTGTGTAGTACTAGCAGAAGACTGAAATTGGGCATCAGCATGTAAGGAATTGTTGCTTCATAGCATTGTTGATGACACTTTTCCATTAGTTTACTGATGGCTACGAGCAGACTGAGGCAGTAACTGATCAGTTTGGATTTGTCCTGCTTTTTTTGTATACAGGACATACCTGGGCAATTTTCCACATTGTCGGGTAGATCCCAGTGCTATATTTGTGCCACTGGATGTGATCTGTTTGGATTTCCAGATGGCCTTTGACAAGGTGTCATATGGGAAGCTGCTAAATTAGATAAGAGCCCATGGTGTTAGCGGCAAGGTACTAACGTGGCTAGAGGAACAGCTGACTGGCAGAAGGCAGACAGTGGAAATAAAGGGATCTTTTTCATGATGGCAGCCAGTGACTAGTGGAGTTCCACAGGAGTCAGTGCTGGGACCATAACTATTCATGTTATACATTAATGATCTGGATGAAGGAACTGAGGGCATTGTTGCTAAGTTTGCAGATGATACTAAGGTAAGTGGAGAGACCGGTAGTGTTGAGGAAGTGAGAAGGTTGCAAAAGGACGTGGACAAGCCAGTAGAATAGGCAAAGAATTAGCAGGTGGAAATCAGTATGAGACAGCGTGAGGCTATGCACTTTGGTAGTAGGAATAGAGGACTGGACTATTTTCTAAATGGGGAAAAATTTCAGCAATCTGAAGTACAAGGACTTAGGAGTCCTAGTTCAGGATTATCTTAAGGACAGCATGTAGGTTCATTTGGCAGTCAGGAAAGCAAATGTAATGTTAGTATTCGTTTCGAGAGGGCTAGAATACAAGAGCAGGGATGTACTGCTGAGAATATATAAGGTTCAGGTCAAACTGCACAATCGTTGGAATATTGTGAGCAGTTTTGGGCCTCCTATCTAAGGCAGGGTATGCTAATACTAGAGCGGGTCTAGCGGAGTTTTATAAGAATGATCCCAGGAATGAAGGGCTTATTATATGAGGAGCAGTTGAGGAATCTGGGTCTGTACTTAATGGAGCTTGAAGGATGAGCGGGGGGAGTGGGGGTGGGGGGGTGAAGTCTCATTGAAACTTAGAGAATGTCATTGCATGCATTTAAGGCAGAGATAAGTAAGGGAATCCAGGGTTATTGGGAGAAGGCAGGAAAATGGGATTCAGAAACATATCAGCCATGATCAAATGGTGGACAAGTATCGCTAAGTCAAATGGCCTAATTCTGCTCCTGTATTTTATGGTCTTATTAACAGGGCTACTATGATCTATCAACTTCAACTACTTAAAAAAAAACTACATTGATGAGGGTGAGCCCCCAGTTCCACAAACTGTGTTGGAATTGTCTAATAACAGCTGCTTTTTACAAGTGATCAAATAACAAATGTCTAGTGGAACCTTCTGATGTAAAACATACTGGACTATAATTCCCATTTTCCAATGTGCTTTTTTTAAAAAAACTCTTGGAACCATGTGAACTCCCTCTAGCCTGTGGGAACAATACCAGAACTCAACAAGTAGTTAAAGCAGCTGCTTTAATACAGTGGCTGTTTTCACATTCTAAAGAGAATGCCAGCAGCATGCCAAATCAAATCATGACAACTTTACACCAATGTCTGTGTTTTTTTTAGGATTGTATCTGCCAATCTGAATCAATTCAGCATAAGCAAGTTAAAACAATTGCAAAGTCAAAAAAGATATCTTTTTGAGAATGGTTCTCACAATCTTAGGACATCTCTAGGGCTTAAGCAAGAAAAAAAACACCAGGCTGACACTCCACTTCAGTTTTTGAGGACAGTATGTGTTTTTTGGATGAAGTGTTAGATCAAGGCTGCTCTGGCACCAGTTTTAAGGATAGTATGTGAAATCTCAATGCCTTGGACGATGTTTATGCCTCAACGTCACAAAAAATAATTTGGTTATTATCACATTGCAAACCAGAGAGCTATAGACAGGTGTGCCTGACGTCAGTGGTGAGTAAGTTGTTGGAGAGGTTTCCGAGGGAGAAGATTTATATGCACTTGGAAAGGGAAAAGGCTCATAGCCAACATGGCTTTGTGTGTGGGAAATCGTGTCTCGCTAACTTGATTGAGTCTTTTGTAGAAGTGACAAAAAAAATTGAAAGCAGATCGGTAGACATTGTCTATTTGGAATCAGCAAGTAGTTTGATAAGGTTCCCCATGGTAGACAGGTTAATAAGGTTAGATCACATGGAATCCAGGTGAACAGTTGGATTTAAAATTGGTTTGAACGTGGGAGACAGAGGTGGAGGATTGTTTTACAGGCTGGAGGCCTGTGACCACTGGTATGCTGCAAGAATTGGTGCTGGGTCCACGGCTTTTCGTCATTTATGTAAATGATTTGGATGTGAATACACTGGGTATGATTAGTAAGTTTGCAGATGACACCAAAATTGGTGGTGTAGTGGATAGTGAAGGTTATCAAAGAGTAGAACAGGGCCTTGATCAGTTGGGCCAATGGGTGGAGAGTGGCAGATGGAGTTTAATTTAGAGAAATAGGAGGTGTTGCATTTTGCTAAGGTACATCAGGGCAGGACAGTTAATGGTAGGCCCCTGGGAAGTGTTGCCAAACAGAGTCCTAGGGGTACAGATGCATAGTTCCTTGAAAGTGAAGTCGCAGGTGGACAGGGTGGTGAAGAAGGCATTTTGCAGACTTGCCTTCATTGATCAGTGCATTGAATACAGGGGTTGGGATATCACGCTGCAGATGTACAGGACAGTGGTTAGGCCACTTTTAGAATACTGCATTCAACTCTGGTCTCCCAATGTAGGAAAGATGTTGTTAAACTTAGAGGGGTTCAGAAAAGATTTATAAAGAAATTGCCAGGATTGAAGAGTTTGAGCTTTCGGGAGAGGCTGGATAGGCTGGGACTTTTTTCCTTGGAGCATAGAAGGCTGAGGGGTGACCTTACAAAGGTTTATAAAATTGCGGGGCATAGATAGAGTGAATAGCCAAGGTCATTCCTCCAGGATAGGGGAGTCCAAAACTAGAGGGCATAGGTTTAAGGTGAGAGGGGAAGATGTAAAAGGGACCTGAGGGTTAACTTTTTCCACATAGGGGGTGGTGCATGCATGGTATGAGCTGTCAGAGGAAGTGGTGGAGGCTGGTACAATTACAACATTTAAAAGGCATGGATGGGTAAATGAATAAGAAGAGTTTAGAGGGATATGGGCCAAATGGAACTAGATTAATTTAGGATATCTGATCAGCGTAGACGAGTTGGACTGAAGGGTCTGTTTCTATGCTGTATATCTCAATGATTCTGTTTGTGAAAAGTTACTGATCACAAATTACCTGCTGTTTCCTACATTTTAACAATGACTGTATTTCAAAAGTACTTCCATGTTGAAAAGTATTTTGGTCTCGGAAGTGTGCTATGTTAAAATGTCTGTTTTTCTTTCTCGCTTTGTTTCCATTCAGTGAAATATTTTTGAAATGGAGGTATCTTGTTAAGAAGGAAACATAGCAACCAATTTATGCAAAGCAGGACCCCTGCATATATCAATGTGATATTGATTTTAGGTATGAGGATAAATATGGTTATTTTGCTAGAACTATATAAGGCAGAAGTTAGACCACATCTACAATTTTTTGAACAGTTTTGTTCCACTTATCAAAGGAAAGATGTACTGGCATTGGAGGCAACCCAGAGAAGGTTCAGTAGGTTCATCCTGGGTAGGGGACGGATTTTCTCATGAAGAGAGGTTGAATAGGTTGGGCTTGTACTTGGAGTTTAGAAAGACAAGAGATGACCTTATTGAAAAGTATAACGTTATTAGGAGTAAATGTGGCAAAATTATTTCCCATTGTGGGAGAGTCTTGGACCAGATGGCATAATCTCAGAGAGTAAGGAGATGAGGAGGCACTTCGTTTTTCAGAGGATAGTGAATCTGTGGAATTGTGTTCTGCAGAGGGCTGTCAACATTGCGTCTTTAAGTATGTTCAAAGCATGAGAAAGATATTTAATCAGTAAGGCAATCCAGGTTTATGGGGAAAGACAGTTGAAAATGATCAGAACAGTTATAATCTCATTGAAAGCTGGAGCACACTCAGTTGGCTGAATGGATTACCTCTGCTCCTATCTCTTATGACTAGTCAGGACATTGGAAGAATTACCTATCTGTTCATAGTGTCGTGGAATTATTTGCATCCACCTCAGAGCAAGATTTGATTGAATGTCTCAGCAAAAGGCTGGCATCTCCAACAACGTGGCTGTCCCTCAGTACTGTGCTGGAGTGTTCACCTAAATCTTATAACCATTCAGCATGTTCCCCATCTCTTGAAACTGTACCCTAATAGAAACCAAAACAACTACGGATGCTGTGAATCAGAAGTCAAAACAGAAATTACTGGAAAAGCTGAACAGCTTTGGCAACATCGGTAGAGAGAAATGGAGTTCATGTTTTCAGTCGAGTGAACCTTCCTTAGAACACCCTCTGAACTTTTCCAGCAATTTCTGTTTTTGTACCCTTATAGACTTAACCCTTTGCTTTGGAATGTACTGAGTGAGGTGCTCTATAAGTGCAGGTCATTTTTAAAATTTTTGGATATTATTATAAATCCATTTTATTTTCATTTTAATAGGCAACTTTTTATCTGAGGTCTTGCATTAATTTCTTGTCCATCTGTGTGACTCCCACTTGCCATTACCTCTGCAGCTTTCCCTATCTATTAGCATCATATAATAAACATTACCTGGAAACCTCCATATCCTTTAAAAAATTTACCTTTCCTAAAATATAGTCTCAATATTAAACTGCCTAATAAATGTAATTTTAAAGATTACTTGCATATAATCTAATACTATTTCAGAGTTATTGCCAGAGTTTGGTAAAGAATGGCATATGAACCAACTTGCTTATTCAGATAAAGTGCATTGTCTCCCACTTTAAGAAAAAGCAGAAAAACAACACCTGAATGTTCAAAGCTTCAGACTCTTAGAATTACCATTAACTGATTAAATGTACTTTACAGTGAAATAAAACAAATGAACTGCAGATGCTGGAAATCTGAAGTGAAAACAGAGTGCTGGAGAAACTTAGCTGCTCTGCCAGCATCTGTAAACAGAGAAGCAGTTAATGTTTCGAGTCTGATGATCCTTTGTCAGAACAATTAATTAGGTCTGTCAAAAGTATATTAAATGACTCAATCTGTTTCTTAAAAAAAAAGTCTTGCATTCGATGGTACTGTCCCTGCCTCTGGGCCAGAAGGCCCACCTGTCCTGAATGTGTGACATGTTCAAACAGGTTGATGAAATTAACAGTTCTGAAGAAGTGATGCTGGACCCGAAACGTTAACTCTGTTTTCTCTCCACAGATCCTGCCTGACCTGATGAGTTTTTCCAGCAATTTCTGATTTTGACTCAAAACAATAACTCAGTTTCTCTCTCTACAGAAACTGCCAGACCTGCTGAGTTTCTCTGGCACTTTCAATTTCTGTTCCATACATTACAGTATGATATCATTGTCTCTCCGTGTGCAAATTTAGTTAATTACTATTGGAAGGGTTATTTGGTTATCATCATCCCATTCTATAGAACCTATACCTGAAACAGATTGAGTTATTCTTCTTTTTAATAACTTGTTTGGACGTGTTAGACCTCTGGGAAAGGTGGGACTTTAATATGGACCTGTAGGTGGGGACATGCCACTGAGTTACAAAGACCTTTTTTTTGCAGGTAGTTACTTGGTAATATTTTTGACAATCTAATTAACATTGCTTTGATTCAACATCAATGTTAGATGCACATAAAATACCAAGATACAGCATTTAAAGGACTAGCAAAGAATTTATTTAAGTTACTTTCATCTTTTGAGTATTTTTCTGAGTGATCCAAAACTTACTTGTTTTACCATACGGTGAAAATATTTTAAACTATCTGTTCTACTGTGTGTGATATGACTCTTCTGTGTTGCTCTAGGGGTGGGATGCAATTGAATGGATAATTCAAAACTCTGCTGTTAGCTAACAGCTCTCACTTCTGCATATTGCACTTCCCCCAGTGGTAACTATTTATTTATTTATTAAGATACCTAACAAACCAATCGTATTTTGTTATGTGGAACATTTGTGTAGCTTGACTTGCTTAGTCTTCTATGTTTTTCAACCTGCTGTGTTATTTTGTGTTGGAAATACTGATTGCTTTGACTTTTATTAGCTACATTTTTTTTCTCTAAGTGTTGCATGTTTGGTGAAACTCTTTCGATTATAAGGTAACATATTGTCTCCTTTATTAAAAAGCCTGTGACAGGGCATCTTGGAGCAATGTTCATAGCAACGAGGCAGCAAGTGAGAGTCCTGAGCTGTCCTGCACTGCAGTTTATAAGCCTCATTAGTGATTTCACATCCACATCGGTCAATTTCTTGGTAATTCAGTAGCCATGAATAAAGCATTTGGCAATTAATTAACTGTATGCAACATTGATGCATACGTTGAATTCAAGTAGTAACAGCTTTCATCTCGGGAAGAACCCTGACAGTTACAATTCCAGACTGCTTTTAGGGGAGGAGTTCCAGGATTTTGGCCCAGCAGCAGTGAAGGAAAAGCGATACATTTCCAAGTCAGAGTGGTTTCTATCCTGGAGGGGAAACTTTAACATTTAAGTTACTGGATGGGGTGCCAATCAAGTGGGCTGCTTTATCCTGGATGGTGTCAGGAAGTGAGTCTGATTGCCTCAAGACCAGCTTCTGTGCTGTTGGAAACTAATTGAAAGGGAAGAGGATTTTGGAAGGGGACGTATAGGCTTACGAAAAAAACAAAAAGGCATTGTAGGGGGCAACAATTCATATGATAATACCCAGAATGAGACTGTAAGGAACAGAATGCATAAGCATATAAAAACCAGTAAATAGGGTGAAAGGGGAACAATATTGTTAAAGGCAAAACTACTGGCTCTTTCATACGTATAGTATTCAGAACAAAAAATATGAATTAGAAATACAGCTTTATGGGTATGATCTTATAGCCATTGCAAAGACAGTAACCACAAGAAGATCAAAGTTGGGAACAGGTATGTGACTTCTTGAGAGTTCAGGCAGGAAGGAAGGGTGGTAGGATAAATTTATTATTACAAGATGGAAAAAGTACAGGAGCAAGACAGGATCTTGGATTGGATAGAATCCATACGCATGGAGGTTAAGAAGTAGCAAGTGGAAGAAGGTACTGAAGGAAGTAATCTATAGGCCTCTTAACAGTAGCTGGTTCTGTTGGATAGAGATTAAATACATAGGTATTGGGGACATGTAAAAATGACAGTACATTAGTAATGGGTGACTTAAATTTCACGTAGATTGGGGAAAAACGAATTGGCGGAAGTAGCTACAAGAAATAATTCAGAGTGTATATTCAGAACAGTTTCATAAAACAATATGTTGTGATACAACCAGGGATTGGGCTATTTTTGATCTGGTCATATGTAATGAGACAGGTTTACTAAATTATCTCAAGAGTAAAAGATCCAGCATGGAGCAGTGACTGTAACCTGGTAGAATTTAGCATTCAGTTTTAGTGTGAGAATTGTTGGTCAGAAATGATGGTGCTAAACTTGCATAAGGATAATAACATAGGGACAAGGCTACAGTTGGCTGGAGTGGACTGGGAAGGGAATTTAGTAGAGATGTTTGAGGAATTATGGCAGTCCTTTAAGAAAATAGTTTACTAATCGCAGCAAAGATATATCCCTGTAAGGAGAAAAGATTCTAAGAAGGGAATAAGCTGACAATTAACCAAAGAGGTTAACAATGGAACCAAACTGAAAGAGAAAAAAATGCAATGTGGCAAAGATTGGTGGTGATGGGAGGATTGGGAAAGTGTAAAAGACACCAAAAGATAACCAACAAATAATAGCAAGTCATGTAAAAGTGGACAGTAAGAGCTTATTATATATATAAAAAGGAACTGAGAGGCCAAAGTGAATGTCGGCCCTTGGGAGAATGAAGCTGGAGAAACAGGCAGTGGCAGAGGAGTTGGCTAAATACTTTGCATGTGTCCTCATGGTAGAGGACACCAAGAACGTTCTGAAAGTAGTAATAATGAAGGGACGAAAGGGAAGTTGTCTGAGAAAATAAATACAATAACTATCACATGAGAAAAATGTATTATAGACAGAAAGAGGCCATTCAGCCCATCAAGTCTGCACTGACCTTCCAAAGAGCACCCCACCTAGACCCATTCCCCACCCCATCCTTGTAACCATGCATAGGGTTTTTACAATGGCTAATCCACCTTACCTGGACGCTATGCACAATTTTTAGCATGGCCAATCCAACTAACCTGCACATCTTTGGACTTTGAGAGGAGACCGGTGCACCCAAAGGAAACGCACACAGACCCAAAGAGGATGCTCAAACTCCATACCTACAGCCACCTAAGTCTGGAATGGAACACAGGCCCTTGACACTAACTGACTCCTTTATTAATTCAACCCTACCTCCTCTTTTGCAAACCCAGTGTTTCCACTACCTCCTGAGGCAGAGAGCTCCAAAGTCACGCAACCCTCTGAAAGAAACAAAAATATTTCCCCTCCTTTCTGTCCTGAACCTGCAGCCCTAATTTTGAAATGGTGCCTCCTAGTTCTGGAGTCATCCGCAAGATGATTCATCCTTTCCATGTCCAAATTATCAAGGCTATTCAGGATCTTATTCACTATAATCAGCCATCTGTCAAACTTCTAAACTCCAGTTGTTACAAACCCAGTCTGTCAGACATATCCTCATAGTACAATCCATACATTCCAGGTATCAATCTTGTAAACCTCCTTTGAACTATTGATTTGCTCTGTTGGGCACGGGATTGATTGTATTACATATTGGTTCTGATGTTTGGCATGCAAATTTCCTGTGCCATAGCTTCACAAGGTTGGCACCTCATATTTAGGTATTACTGGTGCTCCTGTTGGCATGTCCCCAGCACTGTTCATTGAATCAGAGCTGATCTCCCAGTTTGATGTTAATGGTAGATGGGGCCATGGGGCCAGGATGTGGTTGTTGCAATTCTGCTTATGGATTCCCAGTTTAGAGTTACTAGACATGTTCAAAGTCTGTGCCACGCAATAGGATGGTATCCTCACATTTTAAAATTTTTGAATGAAAGTTTATCAAATCAGGACCCAGCATTCTATAGAATACTTTGAATGCACCTGCTTTTTTCCTGGATTTCAGCTTTAACTCATTAGCTGCATATTGCTTAAATATTTGCCCGGATATATTGTATTTTAACTGCTTGTGTACTGGATTTCCGTTGCAGCTTCCTTGTAGTCTCTGTCTTGGATATATGTACTGCAAAGCTGATACCTGGGCCTTTCCATCATGTGGAATATAGATATGCCTGCGTTTGGCCCATATTCCTCCAAACCTTTCCTATTCATGTATGTATCCAAATGTCTTTTAAACATTGTAACTGAACCTGCAGCAACCACTTCTGACAACTCATTCCACACTAACACTCTCGTAGGGAAAAAGACTTTGGCTATTCACCTTATCTATGCTCCCCATGATTTTATAAACCTCTATAAGGTCACCCCTGAACCTCCTACAGTCCAGTGAAAAAAGTCCCAGCCCATCCAGCCTATTTTTATAACTCAAATCCTCCACTCCTGGCAACATCCTGATCAATCTTTTCTGAACCCTGTACTGTTTAATAATATCCTTCCTGTAACAGGGTTGGTGCTCAGTATTTAGATATAATGCTTAATATATTCCACACGCCATTAAAACAAAAATTGATAAACCTTTACTTGCAAGTTGTTTTTGATATTTTGTTTTCTGCTTAATCTCTTTTTTTATGTTTGCTTTCAGGGCTGCCAAGGAGTGAAGTGTGTTCTAGGCAAGATAGATGTGGAAAACGAAATGTCTGTCCAAGGAAATATTAAGTCTGCAATGGCCTCAGCAGCTGCCAAAGATTTATGGGTAGCTTATTGCTGTGTCACCCTTGGACCTCTGTTTGGGGGATTCACTTAGTCACTGACATCCTCTCTTTTTTAAGGTGCAACTCATGTCTTTTTCCAGAGCAAAGATTATTAACTACAAAGTTGACTCTGAATGTATCAATCAGCATTCAAACCATTTCAGTTTCTGAAATTTAAAAAAAACCAGCAGGCAAGCCTGCGAATGTGGGATGCCACATTTTACATTTTTTTTTACAAAAAGTTGCTTTTTGTAAAGTCCTTCACTCATGAAACCTCCAGATCAATATAGATATATCACTTTGATATTTGTTTTTTAAAAAAATTACCAAAGTGGAGATGGAGACAATGGACAAAAATATACCCTTGAATTATGCGCGCTGTCTTGCACTTGATACAATACATTAGACTAATACTTGAATGTGGAGTTGTTAGAGTTTGCCTTTTGTCTTAGACTTTGAACAAAATTAAGTGTATGTATTTCAGAATTATGTTTACATTGTCTTGCAACTGTAGGTCAGTAAGTTTTATGAATTAAGTTTTTAAATCAGTGTGTTTAAGTTGGAACTTATGTTTGTATCTTTTTGCGGAAATCCCATCCAGATAGGATGCAGGTGGCACGGGGTTTGGCATGAGATCCTGAAGCATGCAATTAACACCTAATCCCAAACCCTTTAAAATTTAAAATTCATTTTTGTACTTAATGTGAACTTTAATAATTGTCACTGTGACCGATAATTCACAAATGGCCTGTTTTAAGTGGTTGTGAAAATATAAAGCTACTTTATAGCAGTTACACCTCAGTCATATCTGGATCATTTCCTTCCTGTCAAGACAGGTCTCTTGCAGTGCTCCCACTGTAATGGGGTGGAAGGATTATTGTGGAAATCTGCTTTTGTAAACTTCTCTACCACACAGTGCTTAACATTTGAGTGACTTTTTCATATTTACAGAAAGAGAGATATGTTGCCAAAGCTATTTGTCTTGCACTAATGTGACCTAAGGTGCAACATTTTCATGCAGAGGATGGTCCATGTATGGAGTAAATTGCCAGAGGAAGTGGTGGAGGCTGTTACAATTACAACATTTAAAAGGCATCTCGATGGGTGTACAAATAGGATGGGTTTAGAGAGATATAAGACAAATGCTGGCAAATGTGACTAGAGTTGGACCAAAGAATCATTTTCCATGCTGTACATCTCTATGACTCTATAATTGAGACAAACGCAGGAGTACCGAATTTCAAACAATCACCTTGACCCGCTGTAGTTCATGTGGTGTAGTACACCCTCAACGCTGTTAGGATGTTCCAGGATTTTGATTCAATGACAGTGAATGAGCAGCATATCGTTCCAAGTCAGATGATATGTGACTTGAAAAGGAACTTGTAAGTGGTAGTGTTCTTACGTAGCTGCTGACCTTGTCCTTCCAGGTGGTAGAGATTGGAGATTTAAAAGGTGCTGTTGAAGGAACCTTTGATGAGTTGTGACAGTGCATCCTGTAGATTGTGGATGCTGCTGCCATTTTGTTAGTGGTGGAGAGAATGAATGTTGAAGGTGTTATAATGGGTGTCAATCAAGTGGGCTGCCTTGACTTGGATTATGTCAAGTTACTTAGAGCAGGATTCCCATCCTCTGAGATAACAAGCATGGGGCTGGATGAACACAGCGCGTCAAGCAGCATCATAGGAGCAGGAAAACTTGACGTTTCGGGCCTAAACCCTTCATCCCATCCTCTGAGCTTGTTTTTAAAACCAGGCACTTATTTGCTAGTCTCGTTTAGTTTGGGTCAGTGATAAATTGCGGGATATTGATAGTGGGGGTTCAGTGATGGTAATGCCAATGAATTTCAAGTTGAGATGGTCATTGCCGGGCATTTGTGTGGTGTGGATGTTACTTGTTACTTGTCACTTATCAACTGAAGCCTGAATGTTGTCCCATTCTTCCTGCATATGGGCATGGACAGCTTTAGTATTTGACAATTCATGAATGCTGCTAAACATTGTGCAATCATCAGTGAACATGTCTGTTTCTGACTTTTCAGTGGAGGGAAGGTCGTTGATAAAGTAGCTGAAGGTGGTTGGACTTGGGATATCACCCGAAGGAACACCAGCAGCAGTATCCTGAGTCTCAGATAATTGACCTCCAACAGCCATAACCCTTGTCCTTTGTACTCGGTGTGACTCTGGCCAGTGGATAATTCAGCACTTTTGTCCATAATTGGACCGAGGCTATAATGAGGTCAGAAGTGGATTTCCCTGGTGCAATCAAAACTGAGTGCCAGTACATTGCTGAGTGAGTGCCAGTTGATAGCACTGTTGATGATACCGTCATTTTACTGATGATTTACTAAGTAGACTGATGGAACAGTAACTTGCCACGTTAGAATTTTTTTTGTGGGCAAAATATCACAAGGACTGACCATAAACTTTGTTTGCAGGTGATTGCCTCAAATGATTGCGGGCTCAATTCATTTATCTTGTTCACTGTAACACACAAAAGGTGCAAAGGTGTCCACTTTTGGAGCTGAAAAGTGCCCCCTCTTTACTTCAAATTACCTTGGAAAGCCAAAGGATCTCAAAAGTATAAACGACAAGTTACACAAATCATTTCATACTGCTGCAATTCACGGCTATGCGATTGGTATTTTCCCCTGCTGTCAGTTCAAAAAGTCATTCAGCCTACCGTTCAGTTGAAAAGCATTGTATGAATTTCAGTGCCCATGCATTGTCAAATATGTAGGCTGTACATCCCAACAATTAGCTGATGAAATTAATCAGCGTGTACTATTCTTGTTCATTATACTAGCTCAACGTACTTGTGTTTGCAAAGCTCTGAACAGATTTTCTACTATTGGATGTGATTCAGCAATGACGCAACAATTGCCAAGCAATTATGAGTGTGATAATTGCTACACAAACAACTAGTTTAAAATAATCCATTGCACTTGTAATATGATAAAAGTGATATACATTCATGCACTGGGACTTCTGCAAACAAAAGGAATATGTCAAATACTTGTGCTTCTTTTTTAAATACTTGGAGGCTTGAGAAGCCTATAGTGCCCTGTTGTTTTCTTTGTGGCTATCAATCAGAATTAAGTTTCCAACCAATCAGCGCTCTGTTCCCAGTATAAATTGTGATTGCTTAAAATCTGGCATTCTTAACTTGCCCTGATGATGTAAAGTAAAAAGCTTTGGTAACATTGTTTTAAGCATTATTCCACTTCAGTCCTAAGTGACAAATTTTACATGATTTTCTCATAATTTATTTTGATTCTAATTTAAATGTTTAAAATGTTTAGTAGAATTTAGATAGCCTGTTGTTAGTGCTAAAATGTAGCAATATCAAATGAGCTGGAAAAAAAGAATATCTTCTCTGAAATAGTCCTATTATTGCCATCATCTAATGTTGGTAACTGTACTGAATCAAACAGCATTCTTGGCCATTCTTTACAAAAAATTGACAAAAAGTAGGCAGGAAAGCAAGTGGTGAGAATGACGCTCAAAGTTTGCAGAGTGAAATGGGCATGTTAAGTAAGCAGGAAAAAATTGGAATGGCAAATTGGAATTTAATGTGGGTTTATGTAGTTGGCGGAAAAAATGGGAAATGTCAATGTTGTTTAAATGGAGAAAGACTCCAGAAAACTCAGAACAGAGGGATTTGAGAGTCTCGCCCATAAATTGTAAAAAGCTAGCGTCCAAGTTCAGAGGCTAATAGGTAAGGCAAATGGAATATTGGCCTTTATTCAAAAGGAATAGAATATGAAAGTAGGGAGGTTTTACTCAGTCCAGTTTTTGATCTGCAGTATCTACCACATGCAGAGCAGGTGGCGGTTGAAGGCTCAGGTAAGTTAGTATTTGAGAGGTTTGTGGCTCCCTCCTTTGCCTGTATGTGTACCCAATAAAATCTTGGTGTTGGCACCTTCTATGTATGAGGCTTCTTTATTTAGGGTTTGGTAACGAGCCAGGGATGCTCATGAGTCACTGGAGAGGTTTGTCCTTTTTAGGAATTCTGTGTTTCTGCTGACTGTCTGGAAGTTTGCTGCCATGACTGAGTTTTGAGTAAAGAAACTGTTTCAGGAGTCTTGTGTTTGTCATATAACAGTATATCCTGCTTATTGCTGCTGGTTTTGAGTGACTACTGATGGTTTGAGAGAGAAAACACTGCTGTTAGACTACCTTCCTTACCACCAGATTTGGAAGACTTTTTCATGAGGTTGCAACTGTGGTAATTCACCAGTGTATTCGGATGTTTACTATAGATTGTCCAAGTATCCAAAACATTTCGGAACATAGGGTCACTGCTCCACAATAAAACGTGACCTTAGTCTTGGGTTGCACTTCCTGACATGGTCTCCAGAACTTTAGCCCACGTCTCTGGATGAATAAATAATGTAGTTCAGTGACAATACCACTATATCACTCCCTTCTGGACCTGGATGTTGAATGTGCCCATGATGGTATTGGTGGAAAGGACCTTTGCGTTGTCCTTGTGGAGTCAAAGTCCTGCCTTCATATTAAAGATACCTTCTAAATGGGATAGATTTTGAACTGGTTTAGCAAAACAAAACTGGGCATCCATGAGGGACTGTGGGCATCAACAGCATTAGAATTGTTACTCAACCATAATTTGTACCTCATGGCCCAACACACCTCATCCTTTCCCCAACTCTACCATCAAGTGCAGCTCGAGGCATACCTGAAAAAAAGGCATCAACCTGGTGGAGCTACAACAGTGGACTTATGGCATGCTAAACAGTGGAAGCAACGTGCAGTACTCAAAGCTAAGCAATCCCACGACCAATCAGACTTCTGAAACTGGAAGTTAATGCGTTGGCATACTAGTGTACAAGAAATCTGAAAGTGGCAGTAGCGCAGCTTGGAGAGGACACTGGGTGGCAGTCTTTAGCCAAATAACTCACTCCACATAATATCAAGGAAATGGCTGAAGACACGGGTAGTGCAAAGGCTATGGGTCCTGATACCATTCTAGCAATGATCCTGAAGTCTTGTGTTCTAGAACTTGTCTTGCCACTGGCCAAACTGTTCAGCTACATCACTGGCATCTACTGGGAATGTGGAAAATTGACTAGTTATGGCCTGTACACAGAAAAGCTAGAGAATTCTAACCAGGCCGATTCCACTCCATCAGCCTACTCTTGATCAATAAAGTGATGAAAGATATCGTCAAAACAGCACTTGTTCAGCAATAACCTGCTCACTGATGCCTACCGTGGGTTCTGACAGGGCCCTGACCTCCATACAGCCTTGGTTCAAACATGGATGAAAGAGTTGAATTTCTAGAGGTGAGGTGAGAGTGACTGCTCTTAATGTCAAGGCCACAATTAAGAGTGTGGGATCAAGGAGGCCTAGTAAAACTGGAGGTGAAGAGAATTGGGGAAATCTCTCTGCTGGTTGGAGTATATCTGGTATAAAGGAAGATGGTTGATGGAGGACAGTTGTCTCAGCTCAGAAGATCTCTGCAGAAGACAATTATTTTCAACAATGTAATGAGCAAGTTAGATAAAGGAGAGCCAGTGGATGTGATCTATTTGGATTTCCAGAAGGCCTTTGACAAGGTGTCCCACAGGAGGTTGCTAAATAAGATAAGAGCCTGTAGTGTTTGGGGTAAGATACTGGCATGGATTGAGGATTGGCTGACTGACAGAAGGCAGAGAGTGGGAATAAAAGGAATTTTTCAGGATGGCGGCCAGTGACTAGTGGAGTTCCACAGGCTTCAGTGCTGGGACCACAACTATTCAAGTTGTACATTAACAATTTGGATGAAGGAATTGAAGGCATTGTTGCTAAGTTTGCAGATGACACAGGTGGAGGATCAGGTGGTGTTGAGGAAGAGGGGAAGCTGCAGATGAACTTTGACAGGCTAGGAGAATAGGTAAAGAAGAATACAATGTGGGAAAGTGTGAGGTTATGCACTTTGTCAGAAGAATAAAGGTGTACACTATTTTCTAAATGGGGAAA
This sequence comes from Ginglymostoma cirratum, assembly GCA_024137785.1. NCBI lineage: Eukaryota > Metazoa > Chordata > Chondrichthyes > Orectolobiformes > Ginglymostomatidae > Ginglymostoma > Ginglymostoma cirratum. The sequence goes on from JAHRHZ010000054.1 coordinate 22,291,946, forward strand.
ATAGCACAAAGGGACTTGAGAGAATCCTGAACTAGGACTCCTAAGGTTAACGTGCAGTTTCAATTGGCAGTTAGGAAAGCAAACACAATGTTTGCAATCATTTTGAGAGGGCTAGCATAAAAGAACGGAGCTGTACTGCTAAGGTTGTATTCGGTTCTGGTGAGAATGCATTTGGAATATTGTGAGCAGTTTTGGGCCTGTAACTGATGAAGAATGTGCTAGCCTTGGAGGGGGTCCAGAGGAAATTCACAAAAATGATCCCTGGGGTGAAGATCTTGGCATATGAGAAAAGGTTGAGGACTTCCTCTGTACTCAGTGGATGAGGGGGGATTTCATTAAAGCTTACAGAATACTAAGAGGCCTGGATAGAGTGGACACAGAGAAGCTGTTTCCACTAGTAGGAGAGCATAGACTTAGAATGAAGGGATAACCCTTTGGAACTGACATGTGGAATTTCTGAAGCCTGACGGTGGTCAATCTGTGGAACTCATTGCTGTCGAAGGCTGAGGAGGCCAAGTGATTAAGACAGACAGATAGATAGGTTCTTGATCAGTTAGGGAATCAAGGGTAAGGGAGAGAAGGCAAGAGAATAGGATTGAGAAACATAACAGCCATGATCGAATAGGGAGAAGACTCTATGGGCTCAATAGCCCATTTCTGCTCCTATATCTTATGGTCTGAGACCAAATTCCCATTCAGACTAGAGTCAAACAGCTGTGTTATTGCACTGATGCTTTTCTCAATCTTCCTTGCTGCAGTGCTCCGCCTTGCTCTCAGCAAGCAGCCCATGGGAATGGAGCTAATCTACAGATTAAAATGAAACCTGCTTAACTTCTGCTGCTTGCAGACCAAATCCAAGATTGTCTTTATCTCTGTCGAACTTGACCTCATCAACAAATTGACAAGAGGATTCGGAAAATCAAGCTAACTCCTTTATTGCGTGCGTGTGCAGAGCGAGCCGGTCTTATCATCATGAAGTGTAAAACTGACTCTGGTATGTTACAGAAACTTCCAACCTTTATGCAAAATGTTGCACCATGCATATTACAATTTCCACAGTTCTCTGTCCAGGTGTCTTACATTATTCAGTCTTCCCACAGTTTTTACACAGGTGTTGTCCGTATTTAACCCAGAGCTAACTTTATTTTGCTAAGAGAGCAGTTGCTATCCTCGCCAGCCTTTGTATCTCTGTGGTCTCCACTGATGTTTACAATATGACTGAAATTAATTAAATGCCTTCAAGTCATAAGAGAGCATTTGCCTTGCACTAAACATTTGTCAAACCAGACACTAAGCTCATGTTTTATAGAGCTGCAGTAATATCCACTCTTCTACATGGCTAAAATGTGGACCTTATACAGTTAGCACCTGGAGAAATACTGCCACTGCTGCCTCCACAAGATCCTGCGGGTCATTCAATGTTCTCTCTCAGGCCGTATCCTCAGCATTGAATCACTAACTCGCTAAAACAGCCCATCTGGGCAGGTCAAATCATCCACATGTCTGACATGATAATCCTGAAACAAGTGCTCTACTCAGAGATTCAACACAACAAGGCAGCTTCAAGAGGGCAAAGGAAACACTTCAAGGGCACCCTCAAAGAGAGGGTAAGAGACCCTGGCCCAAGTCCACTCAAAAGGGTGGATCCAAGGAAATTTTGCTAATTGGATCCAGACTGGCTGAGTAGCAGGGACCAGAGAGTGATGGTCAAAGGGTGTTTTTATGACTGGAAGCCTGTTTCTGGTTGGGTTTTTGCAGGGATCAATGTTGTGAGGCGGGTGGGGGTGCTTGCTGCTTATGGTATATATAACCAATTTAGACTAAAATGTAGGAGGGTTGATCAATAAGTTTGCAGATTACATGAAAATTGGTGGGAAGGTTAACCCTAGATTGCAGGAGGATATAGGACACTGTTCAGAGGGAGTGCTCAGTGACAAATAGAATTCAATCCAGCTAACTGTGAGGTGATGCACTTGGGCAGGACAAACAAGGCCAAGGGATACACGATGAATGGTAGAAGGTAAGGTCACCATAGTCCTACTGGAGTGCTCTCTCATTAGAGAGAGGTGACTGTTGGTGGTTTAACCTGAGGCTCACCACACCTCGGGAGGGCAGATGTTGAGAAGGTCTCGTGGTAACTTCAGCCAGTGCAGGAACCAAATCCATGCTAATGACATCTCACTGCATTGCAAGATCAACTTCTGGTGCACGTCAGAATTTCTTCTGAGCTACTCTGAAGAATAGCCATATTGGAAACATTAACTCTGTTTCTCTCTCCACAGATACTGCCAAATCTGTTTAGTTTCTCCAGCAATTTGTATTTGTTTCAGATTTTTGGCATCTGCAATATTTTGCTGTTGTTTGAGGTTTTACAGCTGCTCTGACGGGCCCTCCAGTGATTAAGTGCTACCATGGCTGGCTGTATTAAGTTCAACAGTGTGTTTCAGAGTAAGCTGAAATCATATAAGGATAAACAGAAACTAAATGACATTTAACTATCAAGAAGTGAAACTGTTGCTGTTTCCAGAACCCTGCAAGAATTTTCCCTCAAATACTTTCAACAAGAAAGAAATTACACATTGAATCAACAGGAATGACTCACAGGAATCATAGACTGATGTTGAGTGCAGTGTGTTTCATTGTGTAACATTACCTAATTCACCCTAAGTTTCATTCAGTCTTATTGTATGATAATCCAATTCTTCTGAACGACATACAACTGCTTTGTCTCACTTTCACTATGAACCACTGAGTAATCGCCACAGAAAAAACAAGTTTGAGGGTCAGTGTGGACTTGTTGGGCTGAAGGGCCTGTCCACACTAGCGATTCTATGATCTTCTATGATCTATGATAAATTGTTAGTGTTGACTTGGAAAAAAAAAAAAGGAACGACAACTAGAGGAGTTTTTGCAACAAAGATTGTCTCAACTTTTAAGATTTTTCTGAGTAATGAATGTAGAACAAATATAGAAGTTATTTACCGAAGAAAATGAACAAATAAATTTATGCCACTTTTTGCAAATACTGAATAAAATGTGAATATACAGTGTCAAATTTTCACAGAAGTATATCCAGATATTTTAGTGGATTAAGTTTTCTCCCTTTATTAATCAATAGATAGCTGACTAAGTTTAGGACCTAATAGTAAAATGTAATATAATTAAGTTTCAACATGCACTAGAAATCGACAACAGTAAGAAATGATCCAAGAGGTTGTTTATTCTAATCTGAAAAGTGAGACTGAGGATCATTATACATGATGACAATCCATTTACATTCTGTGTAATAATGGACAGTAAGGAGTAGGTTTAGATCTGCAGCTCAGCAATTCATTCCCAGTTCAAGGAAGGCAACTGGAATTTTGGCATTTATTGCTGAAGAAATAGAGTACAAAAGTAGGGATGTGCACCTGTACAATGCATTAATGAGACATGATTATTATGATTAAAGATGACTTCAACCTATACACAGTGAAAGCTCCTGATTATCCCAATTGCCACTTGAGAGGCCTCACATTGCTCACACATGGAGCTTGTGTGCTCAGATGGGAAAAAAAGCATTTGCTCCATCCACTCCACAGTAACAATGATTGCCACATTTACAAGTTGCATGAGTATAGAGGGCCACACAGGTCACCCTCACCTCTGAGTCACAGGCTTAGCCTGATAATAGAACATAGAACTAAACAGCACAGTACAGGCCCTTCAGCCCACAATGTTGTGCTGACCTATTATCCTACTAAGATTAATCTACACTGCATACCCTACATTTTACTATCTTCCATGTGCTTTCCAAGAGTCACTTAAAAGTCTCTAAATTATCTGACTCCACTACCACTGCCGGCAGCACATTCCACAAGCCCACCACTCTCTGTGTGAAGAACCTACCTCTGACAGATCCCCTGTACCTTCCTCCAATCACCTTAAAATTATGCCCTCTCGTAATAGTCATTTCTGCCCTAGGAAAAAGTCTCTGACTATCCACTCTATCTATGCCTCTCATCATCTTGTAAGCAAGGTACCTCTCTGCATAACCTGCATGTTCCTTTCTTCTTGGTCTGCCTGTTGAGTACATTAGTACTGAGCCTCCACATGTTCCCACCCTCCACTTTGAGATACAACTTCATTTCCCAATATTAGCCTTGAGCATTGGCCCAGCAGTTTAGTTATGCCAACTACCATGTTGCTATCCCTCCTTTGAGGGCAAAGTGCTGGTGACCATCACTGGTATCCTCTCACTTCCATGGTTACCCAAGTACCCTAATGCACTATTGTCTCTCACTTTATATATTGCGATTTTCCCCCCCCCCCCCCCACCCCATCTTCCCAATATTGTATCCCAGCAGGCTGCCTGTAATCCCCAAAATTGAGTTGCCTGGCTTGTCTCCCACAGTAGTGATCCCTGATAAATATCTCCACCCCCATGACAGTCAGTGGACAGACCCCAGGACTGACTATGCCTCAGCTCTTGACCGACTTGAATGGATAGTCATGTTGAATACGTGACCGCGCTCCTGACTGATCTCTGTACAGTTCCCTAACTGATTTACCATGGCTACCAGCATTGGTTGCACTGGATCCACATGGCAGAATGTGGCTCAATCACTGGTTTGTAGAAGTACAGATCCCTTGACACTGTGAGACTTAAGCTCTCGTTGAGGAGGCAAAGTGCAAAAAGACAAGGCAGTGATGATGTAACCATTCCAGGAAGGCACAAAGTAATAGAGTCATGAAAGCAGCATTACAATGAAAAGTGCTGGTGTGCCCCAAAATGCAGCGTTGAAGTGCTGAAATTCAGTATTGTAAGGGATCAGAGATGTGTCAAAAATAACCCATTAGCCAAAGTGTTACTTCTTTTCTGGAAAGCCAATCTCTGCAGAACAGTGTGTGGAATGTTGAAGCACTTGCAACAATATTCAGCCAGAAGTGCAGAGTTCAATAATTCATTCCAGCCTTCTCTGGAAATCCTGGCATCACAGGTCCCAAACTTCAGTCACTTTGATTCAATCTCATGATATCTAGAAATGGCAGAAGACACTGGATACTGCAAAGGAATGGGCCTTGGCATCATTCTGACAATGGTACTGAAGACATGTGCTCCAGAACTTGCTGCACCCCTAGCCAATGCTGATTCGGTACAACTACAACACTGGTGCCTAACCAACAACGTAGAAAATAGTTCAGGTAAAAAGTCCTGTACACAGGAAGCAGGACAAATTCAACCCAGCCAATTATCACCCTGTCAGTCTACTCATGATCACAATAAAGTGATGGAATCTGTCATCAACAGTACTATCAAGCAGCACCCGCTCAGCAATAACCTGCTCAGTGATGTCCAGTTTGGGTTCTGCCAGGGCCACTCAGCTCCTGACCTCATTACAGCCTTGGTTTAAACATGGGCAAAACAACTGAATTCCAGAGGTGCAGTGAGAGTTGCTGCCCTTGACATCAAGGCTGCATTCGACAGAGTGACAGATCAAGGAGCACCAGCAGAAGTATAGTGAATGGGATGTGGGAGAATGCTCTGCTGGCACAAAAGTAGATAATTGTGCATGTTGGGGGTCAGTTTATTCATCCAGGTGGGATGCAGGAAGCTCCATTATGTAGATCTTTTCCTTCCAATTAAACTGTTCCGGATATTATTACAAAATTTAGGGGCAGGCACGACTTGAACCTGGCTGACACTTGGGAACTTTACAACTGCAGCACCAAGTGTCCTTAAGTTCCTCAGTATGATTTCCTAGACGCAACCATCCTTCCAGAGACTGTTATGCGTTCTGTTTCATGGAGACTTGGCTCACCCCTGCCATTCCTGAATGCACCCTACAAGCTGATGGGTTCTCCAAACATCGCATGGACCACACGGTGTCCTCGGGTAAGGCAAAGGGTGGTGAGGTATGCTTTCTGGTCAACACGTCCTGGCGCCTGGACATAGCAACCCTGGCAAGCCATTGCTCCCCGGACCTAGAATCCCGTACAGTAAAATGCCATCCTTACTATCTGCTGCAACAGTTCACCTCCACCACCCTGACAGCAGTCTCCATATTACCCCATGTGGGTGTGAAGAATGCCCTAGATGAAATATGCACCGCCACAAACACTCTGGAGACGAAATTCCCTGAGGCTTTATTCATCGTGGCTGGTGACTTCAACCAAGCCAACCTCAAGCAGATGCTGCAAAGGTACTACCATTACAACTACTGCCCCACTGTAGCACCAAACATCCTGGACCACTGCTACACAACCATTAAAGACACCTACTGCTCCAGCCCCCCCGCCCACACTTCAGAAAATCAGATCATAGCACTGTGTTCCTCCTGCCAACTTACAACAGAAGCTGAAACGGGAGGATCCTTCACAAAAAGAATTTCAATTCTGGCTCGAAGCAGCGGGAGATAGTCTCCAGGACTGCTTGAATCAATAGGCTGAACATTATTCAAATACTCAGCAGAAAACCTAGACGAGTACACTGCCACTGTCATGGACTTCATTAGCAAACGCATGGAGCATCATGTACCAAAGAAGTCAATCAGGTGTTCCCCAACCGGAAACCTTGGATGAATGGGGAAATCTACTTCCTGCTGGAGACCCTACGTACAACATTCAAGTTGGATGATCCAGATGTATACAGAATGTCCAGGTATGACCTCTGCAAAGCCATCAGAGATGCCAAGAGGCAGTACCGGACAAAGTTAGAGGCCAAAACCAACCATACAGACTCCCATCCCCTGTGGCAAGGCCTAGACAACAATTACAAGATATCAAATGAATCAGAGCAAGGTAGCAGACAAAGGCACACCTCTCCCTGATGCGCTCAATGCTTTCTATGTTTGGTTCGAGCACAGAAAGTCACCTGCCCTGACAGCCCTGGATGTACCTGTGCACACTGTCGCCCCTGCAGACATCAGATTGGTCTTCCTGGGAGTCAACCCAAGGAAAGTGATGTGCCCAGTCAGTATCCCCAGCCATGCACTCCAATCCTGTGTGGACCAACTGGCGGAGGTATTCACTGATATCTTCAACCTCTCCCTCCTACAAGCCGAAGTCCCCACTTGTTTCAAGAAGACCACCATCATCCCAGTACCTAAGAAAGCCTTAATTACTACCGCCCAGTGTCTCTGACCTCAATAATCATGAAATACTTTGAGACGCTGGTCATAGCCCACATCAGCTCTAGTCTCCCAGCCTGCCTCAACCCTCTACAATTTGCCTACTTACTTAACAGGTCCAAAGCAGACGCCATTTCCTTAGCCCTGCACTCATCCCTGAAATACCTGGACAACAAGGACACCTACGTCAGACTCCTGCTCATTGACTACAGCTCTGCCTCCAACACCATTATCCCCTCCAGACTGATCTCAAAACTCCAAGACCTAGCTCTCGGCTCCACCCTCTGCAACTGGATCCTCAGCTTTTTGACCCACAGGCCGCAATCAGTTAAGGCAGATAACCGCACCCCCTCAACAATAACACTCAACACTGGAGATCCCCCAAGGATACGTTCTCAGCCCCCAGTTGTGCTCCCTATACACCCATGACTCTGTTGCTAAATTCCAAATGAAGTTTCCTGACAACACCACCATGGAAGTACAGATATCAAACAACGGCGAGTCAGAATACAGAAAGGAGATAGAGGGTCTAGTGACATGTTGCAATGAGAACAACCTCTCTCTCAACTGATCATTGGCTTCAGAAAGAAGGGAAGAGAACACACCCCATTCTATATCAATGGAGCTGAGGTTGAGAGGGTGGAAAGCGTAAAGTTCCTCAGAGTGACGATAACCGACAATCTGTTCTGGACTTCCCATGGAGATGAGATGGTCAAGAAGGCACAACAACACGTCTTCTTCCTCAGGTGGCTCAGGAAATTTGGCATCTCCATAAGGACCCTCACCAACATTTACAGATGCATCATTGAAAGCATACTGTCTGGGTACATAATGGCCTGGTATGGCAACTGCTCTGTCCTGGACCGAAAGAAACCACAGAAAGTTGTGTGCGCATCCCAGACCATCACTGAAGCCAACCTCCCATCCATGGTCTCCATTTACATGGACCACTGCAGTGGAACAGCTGCAAACTTCAGCACAGACCCCTCGCACCCTGGTAAAGCTTTCCTACATCTCTTCCATCAGGTAGAAAATACAGAAGCCTGAACACACGCACCACCAGGTTCAAGAACAGCTTCTTCCCGGCATTATTAGACTGATGAATGGACTCTCCAATTTCAAATCATGCTGATCTTGCTAACGTTGATCTTGCCTAGTACATGCCCTGTGCAATGTAACGTGTATGCCTTGTCCAAGTTTTTTTTCACCATATGATCTCTATGTCCTTGCTCACTATGATCGTAAACAAAGGTTTTCACTGTACTTTGGTACACGTGACAAAGACCTTTGCTCCATTACAAGGTCAGAACTGGGGATGTTTGCCAATGATTGCATCATATTCATCACAATTCATTTGATATATGTGATACTGCTCAGGTACTGAAGCAGTCCACGTCCAAATGCAGCAAGACCTGGACGATATGCAGGCTTGGACTGAAAAATGGCAAGTGACATTTGCGCCACACAAATGCCAGGTAATGATTATCTCCAAGAAATGAGAATCTAATCCTTGACATTCAATAGTATTACCATCACTGAATCCTCCACTATCAAAATCCTGAGGCAGGTAAGTTATCATTAACTAGAAACTAAACTGGACTTGCCATATTAATATAGTGGGTAAACGAACAGGTCAGAGGCTATGAATACTGCATTGATTAACTCCTCCCTGGCTCCCAATGCCACATCAGCAAGGCATAAGTTAGGAGTGTGATGGAATACTTTCTACTTGTCTGGATGGGAGGAGCTGTAACCACAATCAAGCGGTATGGCACCATTCAGGACAAAGCAGCCCGCTTGATTGGCATCAATATCCACTCCCTCCACCACTGATGCTCAGTAGCAGCAGTGTCAACAAGATGTACTGCAGAAAGTCAGTACCTGCAGGCAGATAGAGTTTAATTTAGATAAATATGAGGTGTTGCATTTTGAAAAGGCAAGTCAAGGCAGGACTTACACATTTAATGGTAAAGTCCTGGGGAGTATTGCTGAGCAAAGAGAACTTGGAGTGCAGGTTCATCGTTTCTTAAAAGTGCAGTCGCAGGTAGACAGGATAAGAAGGCGTTTGGTATGCTTGCCTTAATTGGTCAGTGCATTGAGTATAGGAGTTGGGAGGTCATGTTGCAGCTGTACAGGACATTAGTTAGGCCTCTTTTGGAATACTGCATGCAATTATGGTCTCCCTGCTATAGGAAGGATGTTGTGATACTTGAAAGGGTTCAGAAAAGATTTACAAGGATGTTGCCAGGGTTGGAGATTTTGAGATACATGGAGAGGCTGAACAGGCTGAGACCATTTTCCCCAGAGCATCAGAGGCTGAGGGGTGACTTCATGAGGGGTATGGATAGGGTGAATAAACAAGGATTTTTCTGCTGGGTGGGTGAATCCAAAACTAGAGGGCACAATTTTAAGGGACCTAAGGGGCAACTTTTTCATGTAGAGGGTGGTCCATCTATAGAATGAGCTGCCAGAGGAAATGGTGGAGGCTGGTACAATTACAGCATTTAAAAGGCATCTGGATGGGTATATGAATAGGAAGGGTTTAGAGGAATATGGGGCAAATGGGACTAGATTTATTTAGGATATCTGGTTGGCATGGACAAGTTGGACCGACAGGCCTGTTGCCAAGCTGTACAGCTCTATGACTCTATTGTATTATAGTTAGGGTATGATATGTTGATACAGTGTCCCTTGAAGAGGTGTGTCGCATGAGTACCGGAAAGCCAACAGCCAGGTTTGTTAGCTTGTTTCAGTATTTTACAAGAGTGCACAGTTCAGAATAGATCCTCCCTGTTGGGTTCAGCAAACAATATGTTTGAATGTTCTTTAGTTCTGACTGGGGCCTAATAACTGCCCAATATAGGATGATGACGACTACTGTCTGGAAGGACAATGACAGCAGATACATGGGAACATCATCTGTAAGCCACTTGCCTTCCTGATCTGGAAATCTGTCACTGTTCTTTCAGTGCCATTGAGTCAAAATCCTGAAAGTCTGTCTTTTAGTAGCATTATGAGTCAAACCTACAGCACAGCGGCAGTACAAGAAGGCTGCTCACCACCACTGTCTCCAGGGCAACTAGAGATGGGCAATAAATGCTGGCCCAGCCAACAACAACCACTTCACCTGAATGAATAACAAAAAATTAGAGGAATAAACATTTCTGCTTCTGCATGCATGACTCTGTATGTTAACCAATTATTGCATCTTCTTTGAGTAATTTTTGTTTTGATAATAAACCAATATTTGTGTTTTTTTAAGAAACCCAGTCAATAAATCTTATTTAGAATTTGACATGGATAAGGTAGTTAATTGGTAATCTTGGAAGTGGAAAAAATATTACTCTTTTGTGTTGTATTCTGTAGACTTGTGGGTCTAGAGCATGGTACATTCCTCCAGCCCTGGTTGTACAATAACCGGTGTACTCACCAAGATCAATCAGGCATGTTGATTAATGGGGATGGTGGTTTAGTGAAGACCTTGCTATTACCTCAACATTTAGTAATATGAAAATCCCACTTTGTGGTCAGAAATGTGTTCTTTGCTATTTGTACTCTCAGTGCTATAGTTTAGGCTTACAACTGAAGGAATAGTGCCATTAGACCTGCATATTTTTATACGCCGTTGATCCAGTAGCTGATAATGTTCTGGTAAGACAAAGAGTGGAAGATGAATCAGATGGGTTTTTCCCGACATTTGACAATGGATTCATGGTCACTTTTGATTCTTAATTCCAGATATTTTATTGAATTCAAATTCCTCCGTCTGCTGTGGAGTGAGGATGGTCCTCACCTACAACCCTATGCACGTAGAGGATCATAATCTGACAGTTCCGCTCTGGTTTATTGAGGGCAGAATACAGGAGTGATTTAGAATGGTCAAATGGAGAGGAGATAAAGGGCTGAGAGTTTGAGCAGTGGAGATGAGAGGGACTGGAACTGGTTCATGACACAGAGTGCGAACAGGATGTGATTAATCTGGGTTTCTTCTTGAAGGCAATGTTATTTTTTGTGGCAAAGCAACGGAAGCAAACAAGGCAGAGAGCCCTGGGGTGGGGGAGCAGCCTTTGTCTTTTCGATCCGGGCGGTGAAGGCTGGAATATTCACGGGGGATTCCCTCCTCCGATGTGGGCTGGCGGAGGGAGAACGGGGCGGGGGGAACTCCTGGGCGTGGCGGCTGCAGGCAAAACAACTTCAGCAGAGGCTGGAAAGGGCACACGCACCGCCCCGAGAGCTGGCAGCGAGGGTTTGTCGCCTGGGATGGCATCACACGGTAAGAGAACTCACTCCAATGCCAACTGCTGATGGGGAAGGCAGTCCCTCACGGGAGATCTGAGTGAGGTGGGGGGAGTGTTGACAATCCCAGTTGGTGAATTCAGCAACTTTTTCTTCGTCCACGGGATCGGTGAAATGTATATTTCCCTGGGGGAGAAGGTTACACCGGAGGTTAGCCAAACAAAAATATCACCTGCTCTAGGACTTTCCCTTAAGCCCGTGTTGACGGTGACAGTTGAGGCACCTTTCTCCAGCTTGTTTTGTTTTAGCTGGTTTGAATTTGAAAGCGGGGTCTAAATTACCGCAGGATTTTCTATCGAGTCGTGCGGCGGCCCTGCTGGCGAGTTTGACCCTTGTCAATCCCTGAAGTAAAATGTTTCCTGTCATTGCAGACTGTGCGGAGCAGCAGTGGGTTGAAAGATCCACATTGCTGCTGCTACGGAAAGGCAACCGATTCAGTCTGTTCCCTGCGGGAAAATATGTTACAAGTGAAATACAATGTTGCTGGACTTTGTTTTTATTTCTTTTCATCCTGGAGGGTTTTGGATGCTCCGTGGTTGAATTTATTGAAGGTGGGGGACAGACAGATGTTTAGTCTGTGATGGAGTCTCCACAGGATGAAGGGACCAGGCTGGAAAGCGAGGTGGAGGCTAGAGATCAGCCATAATGACACTGAAGGGCTCAGCAGCCTCGATGGGCCAAATGGCCGACTCCTGCTATTATTTCTTATGTCCTTATCATTGCTCGAGCTTGGGCTGCTGAGGCCCGAAGCTAGTGTCTCCCTAACATTCTTCCCACTGTGCTCGCAGCTCAGGGATGGAGGGCTGAAGGGGAGGGCAGGGATGGAGGGCTGAAGGGGAGGGCAGGGATGGAGGGCTGAGGGGGAGGGCAGGGATGGAGGGCTGAGGGGGAGGGCAGGGATGGAGGAGAGAGGGAGGGTAGGGATGGAGGTGAGGGAGAGGGCAGGGATGGAGGAGAGAGGGAGGGCAGGGATGGAGGAGAGAGGGAGGGTAGGGATGGAGGTGAGGGAGAGGGCAGGAATGGAGGGGAGAGGGAGGGCAGGAATGGAGGGGAGAGGGAGGGCAAGGATGGAGGGCTGAGGGGGAGGCCAGGGATGGAGGGCTGAGAGGAAGGGTAGGGATGGAGGTGAGGGGGAGAGCAGGTATGGAGGTGAGGGGGAGGGCAGGGATGGCGGGCTGAGGGGGAGGGCAGGATGGAAGACTGAGGGGGAAGGCAGAGATGGAGGGGAGGTGGGGATGGAGAGGTGGGGATTGCAGGTATGAAGGGGAGGGCTAGGATAGTAATGGAGGGGATGGGGCTGAGGGGAGGCAGGGATGGCAGGGCAGGGATGTAGAGCTGAGTGGTAGGACAGGGAGGGAGGGGTTGGGGTACAGGAATGGAATGGAGGGGAGAGGGTGGGTTGGGATGAAGGGAAGGGGAGGGCAGGGAAAGGGAGGTGGGAGATGTAGGGAAGTAGGGGATGGGTAGACAGTGAAGGAGGCGTGGTGCTCTCTGGCAGCCATACTGCCTTGGTGTTCAAAGCCCCAAAATGTCAGCTCAAGACTCCACTTGGGTCCGGGCCCCCACTTTAGGAAGCCCCTCTCTCTCTGGATATCTCTGCCTTACTATCTTTCTTCTTTTGATGTGGAGGTGCTGGTGTTGGACTGGGGTGGACAATGTCAGAAATCACACAACACGTGGTTATAGTCCAAAAGGTTTATTTGAAAATTCAAGCTTTTGGAGTCCCTCTCCTTTTTCAGATGTTAGTGGGAGAGGTAGTGTCAGACACAGATCGATAAGTAAAAGATCAAAGGGTCACACCACTGATGAGATGTATTAAACAAACCTGAGATGCTGTTAACTCTTTAATCAGTTAGAAGGTTTTAATTGATTAGTATGTATATGTTCATTCCTGAATTCCTTTTAAGCCACTGTCCTGAGAGAACTAAAGGTTTTTTCAGTGTAACGAAGAGGTGATATTTTAGGTCAGACAATGCATGTTTGGTGTGAGGCCTTGTTTAGAATCCGTTTGTGCTTTGGTTTGGAGTCAGACTTTGCTTCTAAAGTAGGAATTTATAAAACACCACATTGACAGACTGTCTATAAATTGTGTGCTTTTTGAACAAAATAGAATGTATCTGCAAATACAAATACACTCATGTGAATCTATGGGGTGAATATGGGGTGAATATGTGGTGTGTATGGGAGGAGGGGGAGACAGAGTGTGCGTGTCTGAGTATATTGGTGAAACCATGCAGACGCTATGACAACGAATGAATGGACACTTGGAGGGCCAAAGGGCCTGTTCCTGTGCTGTAATTTTCTTTGTTCTTTGTTCTTTGTTCTTTGACACCAGGCAACAGTCGCCAGTGATATTCCCTCCCTGTGGGGGAACACTTTAGCGGTCAAGGACATTCAGTGCCTGATCTTCAGGTAAATGTCTGCTAAGGCAGACTTTGGGATACACAACAATGCAATATACTCACACACTCATACTGTCTCTCCCCCTCACACTCACTCACACACACACAAGTGAATCTATGTGGTGAATTTATATTTGCAGGTACATTCTATTTTGTTTAAAAAGCACACACTTTATAGATAGTCAATGTGGTGTTTTATAAATTTACACTGATGAAATCTTTAGTTCTCTCAGGACAGTGACTTGAAAGGAATTTGGGGATTTAAATATATTAATCAATTAAAACCTTCTAGCTGATTAAAGATGTAACAGCAGCTGAGGTTTGTTTAATACATCCTGATCAGTGGTGTGACCCTTTGATCTTTTACTTATAAATTCTGTGTCTGATACTACCTCTCTCACTAACACCTGAAGAAGGACTGAGGCTCTGAAAGCTGGTGTTTTCAAATAAACCTGTCGGTTCTGATGAAGGGTCTAGGCCCGAAACGTCAAGCTTTCCTGCTCCTATGATGCTGCTTGGCCTACTGTGTTCATCCAGCTCCACACCTTGTTATCTCGGACTATAACCTGGTGTTGTGTGATTTATGACTTTCTTCTTTTGCACTCCACCTTTGACAAGATTTTCAGCATCAGTCCTAATGCCCCCGGTGTCCAATAGTTTGTTCTTGTGAAGCGACTTTAGTAGACTGTGTGCTTATATTGTTGTCATTCTAAATGATAGCATTTAGTTTTTGTGCGTAATGTCTAATAAGCAAATAAGTGTACTTTCTGTTTATGATCAATAGACTTGCGGAAACATTACCACACACTCAGTACATCAATGGGCCCTGCTTTGGTTGAGCAGATCACATGTTTCCTGTACAGCACCCAGGTTCTCAGTCAATATGAGCTTAATGTCATCAGCTCCAAGTCAGATATCCTTACGAAGGCATCTGAACTACTTTCTGCAGTCATCCGCAAGGGGAAGAAAGCCTGTGGCATCTTCTTTCACGCGCTTGCAACGTGTGATCCACATCTGAGCAACCAAATAATGGGAACGCAAGGTAAATGTTCTGACCAAAAACCATTGACCAGTGAATCATTGTGTTGAACCAATTGTCATTTTGTTCCTCCCTCCACCAATGTTTCCAGACCTGCTCGGTGCTTGCAGCGTTTTCTGTTTTTATTACATTTTGATACCTTCAGGCACTGTTTGTTGACACCAGTCCTTTAGAATAGATATTGCTTAGTCATCCAAGGCTGTAATGAGTCAGGAACTGAATGACACTGGTGGAACCCTAACTGGGCAGTAGTGAAGGTTATTGCAAAACTAATGCTAAATTCCATTACTTCACTGATGATCGAGAGTAGACTGATGGAGAAGTAATTGACCACGTTGGATTTATCCTGACTTTTGTGTACAGGACATACCTGAGCAATTTTACACATTGTTGGGTAGACGCCAGTGTTGTAGCTGTACTGGAAGAGAACTGATAATTAATCAATTATCATCGGTAATTGGAAACAGTATTTCCTTTTTAATTAAAGTGGACTTTGCATATAAACTTCTAATCGGCTGTGTGGGTGCTTACTGGTGCTGATTAGTAGTTAAAAACAAAAAAAGTCATGGTGATTTGGTGTTGGGAAAGCTATTTGGTTGTGTGTGATAACACTTCTGGATAAGGAAAAAAGAGACTAAAGTCAGGCTCATGTGGCACAATGGTAGTGTCCCTACCTCTGAGCCAGAAGGCTTGGGTTCAAATCCCACCTGCTCCAAGATGTGTCATAATATCTCTGAAGAGGTTGGTTAGAAAATAAAATAATTGCAAAGTTCATAAAAATGAACATTTTGACAATCTGTAAAATTAAAACCACCAGAAATTCAAACTGGGCTGCTGATTGATGTTAACAGTACACCTAATGCTGTTTAGAATTAGGTTTTATTGTCAAGCGTACCCGAGTACAGGGATACAGAAATACAGTGGAAAGTGTACACAACTCCCAGTGCCATCTTAGGTACCAAGGTACCTAGGTACAAGGTTTAAGGTACAAATAAGGAAATAAAGTTAAAAATTCAACCTTAAAGTCCTTCTTAGTATAAAGTAGAAAAATAAAGAAATGAAGTTAAAAGTTCAACATGACAGTCCCTTCTTAAGTGCATGGCCAAGTTGGGCTCACACTCCCCACAAGGGTACAAGCTCCACGCTTGATGCCACTGCAGTTGACAGGAGACCTTGGGCTTACTCTTCTCTGCATTGAGCTTGCTTTCTCGCCCTCTCCCGTGCTCTCTCACTGTCGCCCATGCTAGGCTTAATCTCCTCCACACTGCACCAAAGCCAGCTCCCTCCATTGTGAAGTAACCTTGCCTCAGGTGTCGTGAAGCTGCCGATCTCACCACAGAAGGTAAGTAGATTAAAGTAAGAGAAAAAAGCTGTGAAAGAAGGAAAAATAGGTAAAAGTGGACAGAGCAGATGAGCTCCGAGCAGGAGCCCACATGCTGCATTGCTACAACACCGCCATCTGGACAACAAGATGAAAGGCAAGATGTAAGACATTCTCTTTGGAAATAATTATAATGTTTAGTTTGTGGTAGTAGCTTAGATTTGGCCATCTAACAAACACCAATGTAGTTGGACATATATTTACCTTGATACAAAAACTGAGAAACTCTGTGTGATCTTATTTATGTTTCATGACTTCTCTGATTCTTAAATCTTTTTGATTACTTACTGCCAAATGTTAATAGATGTAGTAATGGTGTTGCGAATTGAAAGATAATCGCAGTCCAAATGATCAAAATCCTCTCAGAATATGTTTGGAGTGAGCTATGATGTTTTACATAACCACAGGAAATATTGGAAACCCCGAATAAGATTTGAAGTATTCTCTGTCAATGGTAATTGCAGTCACTGGTTTCAGATTACTGAATACAGTTTGACTGTGTTTACTGTGATGTTCTTCATTCAGCAATTAGCTCATGTTCCTTTATTTCATAATCTTTCGAGATTACTTAAATCCCCTCGCTGAAATGAGAAGTGGAAAATTCTGGATATAAACAGAATGAAGTCATAAGTGCAGCACAGAATAATGCCATTTGAGCCATCGTGTCAGTGTTGATCCTCTGCAAAAGCAGTTGATATAGCACTAATCCCCTACTTTTTCCTACCTTTGCATTTTCAGGTAATGACCTAATTCACTTTTGAATCCCTCAATTGAATCTGCCTCCACCACGCTCTCAGATAGTGTATTCCAGACTCTATAGATGGAGGAACTGCAGTTTCCCAGTTAGGAATTGCAGATTGGGAATATGCCTCAGGCATGCCAGAGGACTATCTGCCAGAGGAAATTAATGATAGGTTAAGGGAGCTGCTGAGATCTATTGCTAACTAGGTGTCACAGTTGACCTTTGTGTAGCTTTTAACAGCAATGTGCTCAGTGTTATTTGATGAGTGGCAGTTATTCAGTTATAGAGCTGTGTATAACATAATGCATATAATTTGTTGACAAAGCAATGGCAAGGCTAATGATGCTGTTATTTATGTGCAAATAGTACACCTTGAGATGGGAGTCAGACAAAGCTCAGATATTCAAAAGCTGTTGAACAATTTGTGTCACTTTGAATTATATAACACCTACATCTCGGTGCCTGGCACAACATTGAAATAGATAAACAGTGTATGGGTGCTGTACTTTGGTTTCATTTACAGACTAAACTTTCTACATCAAATTAAGTCTTGTCCTTTTCTAAGCATTTAAGTTCAATCATGACTGGCCAAGCTCTGTGCTAGTGGAATTGCTATCATAATGCAGAATCCTTCAGGTTTTAATTGTAAAAGATTTATAAATGTAAAATTTTGAAATACCATTGTCCTCTTTCTGTCTCTTTTTCTCTCTTATCTCAGACTTTCTTTCAACCTCTTTATTTCTCATGCTGTACTTGACTTGGCTTGAAATACCCCAATGCTCTGTGCTGTCAATGTAACTAGTTCAGGAGAAAGTTCAGTTCACTTAGGCTGCAGATGCTCATTTTCTCTCACTCACACTTTCAGTAACGCATCATACAAAAGAATTTAAAATCTTAAACATGAAACGGCAAATATAACTAATGACATATGCAAATAATATAATCCAAAGTGGCAAACTCACCCAGCCAGATCATTTCTTCCCTCCGCTAGTACAACACTAATAACTTACACGTGCTTGCAACCAAGTACAATGCAAGACTGATATTGTGTGCCTAGTTCAATAGGCATGAACAGCGCATAGCTGAGACCCGAATTTTATTTGAAAATGCTCCAAATGTGCACACCCTTTAAAGGCGTTTCTAAATCAAGTTGTTATTGCTATGAGATTTCAATGATGAAAAAA
The DNA here is from genome assembly GCA_024137785.1 of Ginglymostoma cirratum. Classification (NCBI taxonomy): domain Eukaryota; kingdom Metazoa; phylum Chordata; class Chondrichthyes; order Orectolobiformes; family Ginglymostomatidae; genus Ginglymostoma; species Ginglymostoma cirratum. Next base: position 22,310,099 of record JAHRHZ010000054.1, read on the forward strand.
TATAATACAATTTCACAAATCTGATATTGCTTTTAACTATTTTAAATTGAAGGAAATGTACTTGCTTTAATTACAGTGAAATATTAGTACTGAGTTTGACTGACCTTTCTCTTCTGGTTTTGTACAGTTAATTCTACTGGTCGTACTTTACCGGCCCCTTCATTTCAGAGGGTCACTTCTTCAAATGAGTATCTGTTGAGATCTCAAGGTAATAACAGAATTGGTGCTTCATTGTCCTTAATGAGCTGGAATAAGTTACTGAAAAGAGCAATCTAATATATAAACCAACTGCTAGGCGCAGTGATAGATAAAATACCAGAATAAAGTCCTTTGCTGGCTAAAAAGAGAAAGACAGTTAAATGCTTCAAGTAGGGATTGTCATTGGAACATTGTTCCAATAAAGTAAGTTAAAAAGCAGAAGACAAAGAGCCGAACGATAACCCCTGAAAACAGGTGGTTTAGGGTGGGGATAAATTTTAAGACTTAAATGTCTGAGACCTGACCCAAATCCACTTCCAACACTCAGTTAAGGGTTTTCTGAAGGTAGCACAAAGGTAGCTGCCCTGCTTCTAGGAGGTTTTATAGAAGCCAATTGGAGAATCCAATGGGGACAGCTTCAGGGAGAATATCAGGTGTTTTTTTTAACAGCACTGATGTGTGAACCAGGAGGAGTGGGGGTGCTTGTTCAGTTTCCCATCGTTTCTCTAGCCGAGCCCTCTCCTGCTGACTGGGAACAAGAATTGTACTGCTGGGATCAGATCCTTGAGGACAGTTCTGCTGCCTACATCCATTGCCATTTGTGGAAGAGAGTTCCAAACATCTACTACCCTTTGTTTGTAGAAGTGCTTCCTGACATCTCTCCTGAAAGGCCTGGCTCCAAGTTTTAGATTTATGCCCCTTAGTTCTAGAATCTCTAACTAGCGGAAATAACTTACCTTTAGATTCCATGTCCACCAGGCATCTTAAAGCAACTTACAGCTGTTCATTGCCTTTATAGTCACCGCAGTAATTTAGAAAAAGTGGCAGGCAATTTGCACACAGCTAGGTCCTGCAAACAGCAATCTGATAATGGCCAGATCATCTTTTTTTTTCAGACTTTTATTCAATGGATAAGTAAGATCAGGACATCAGGAAGATCTCAATTGCTTTTTGTCAAATTTGATTAATTGACACAGGTACCTAAGTGTAGTGATGAGCCTTGATGTGAAAATGTGAGGGAACGTGAATGAACTAGGATTTCTATGAATGGATTATGAGAAGGCTTTGACACTGGTTAAAAGAATTTAGGGAGAGGTGCCTCAGATAGAATGATTAAGACAAGGATGGGAATTTTACAAATGCTGATTGAAGGAACAGTGAACATACCAAGGGCCCAGGTTTTAATTTGTCACTCTTATTCCCTGCAGCAAGGCCTTATGTTTCAGAGCTGCCAAGAACTGGAGAAGCGTGGTCCTTTCAAAGTGAGTTCTTTACTTATTTAAACATTGTAAACATATTCGGTATGCTGCAAACATCAGGCTCCAGACGTCACAGGAGTGTAAAACACCAATAAATTAAAGCTAAGGAATTTGATTTCCAGAATATCTTTAGATGATTTCACCATAGGGGAGCATTGAAGTAATAATAGTTTAATTCAGATGGAGCAGGTAAACACAACATTTCAGTCACCATGTTATCACTGGACAATGGCATTCCAGAATGAAAATATCTCATTTAAACCCAATAGCCTTTGGGTATCATACTTTAGTGTGGCAATTAAAATACAAGACAAATAAAATAGAAAAACAAGTAAAAGTAAACTACAATCTAGAGTCGGGCATTTCCAGTTACATGAAGGTGGGCTAGAATCTTGTTATGGCCTGTCACTGGCCTAATACCATTGTGCAGCACTGAGTGATACCTAACCAAGAGTCCCCTGAGAACTCTCCAGATTGTGTTCTGGTGATAGAATGTAGAGTTGAGGGTGAATGAGCTTATTGAATGGGCTCAGGGGGCCCAATGACCTGCATAGCAATAAAGGGCCAGCTTTATCCTGATGGCTACCCTTTCTGCTTTCTCAGAACAGAGTGTTAACATCAGGACCTGCAAGTAGGTAACAGGAATTCCTGCAATTTAAACTGCCCACCAAGCTTTCTGGGATGGAGTGAGGAGAGAGGAGAACAAAGTAGGGAGAGGCTGAAAAATAGCACATGTCTGTGTTAGTTTTTTTGTCGCTGGCGAATCTAAAGCAGCTCCTTTAAAAAAAAAAAGAGTATTTCATGGGACATTGGCACCACTGGCAAGGACAGTGTTTTTTTACCTACCCCTCCCAACTGCCCTTGAACTGAGTGGCTTGCAAGCCCACTTCAGAAGGACAACCACATGACTGTGGGTCTTGAGTCACATGTAGGTCATACCAGGTAAGGATGGCAGATTTCCTCCCTTAAAGGACGTTAGTGAACCTGATGTTTTTGTACAACAATTGATAGTGGTTACCTTTGGACAATTTATTTAATTTCAGAATTTATGGAATTCAAATTTCACATTCTGCCTGAGTGAGATTCAAACCCATTTCCCCAGACCATTAAACATGACATGTGGGTGACTAGTCCAATAACATTAGCACAATGCATCTGCCTGCCCCCACCCCCCCCGGTTAGTAGGAGGGGCTTTAGATGGCCAAAGTTTTGCTTGTGGGGAAGTGGAGGGAAGGAACGAGGAGGGAAGATTTGCAAAAGGCTGAGTGATGGTGATAAGTTGGGGGATTGGATGAGGAAAGACAGATGCAGGGTCCAGTGGAGCAAATGTCTCCACAGCTTTGGAGAAAATTGCAAGGCCAAAAACAATCTGCAGTTAGAGCCTGGTAGGGGCATGTGGTGTTCAACTTGCCAAAGTCATATTTGTGGCAAGACATGGGAGGGGGCTGCCAGCAGGAGGTTTTCTTGCTGTTCAAAGGGTTTGTAACAATAGCGGCCCGTGTGGAGGGAAGTGTGGAAAAGGGTTTGTAACAAAAGCAGCCCATGTGGAAAAGGGGATGTCAGAAATCTAAGAGGAGTGGTGATTGGTGGAAGGATCAAGTATCAGGTCAGCTACGTGGACTTAGGGCTCTTTCAGGCAGAAACTGACAAATACGGAGGTTGAACTGGAAATAAGATGGAATTTAGATTAAAATCCCAGCATTTAAAGCAACAAATTTAAATCTAGGAGGCTTGGGGGTCTGCTGGGGAATCTAAACAGGGGGCCCCTGGTTAAATGCCACAGTCTGGATCCTTTCTGCAGCTGACTTTAGAGCAGATAATGTTGTATTTTGCCATAAAAAGTAAAACAAGTTTTCCCTAATACAGCTTGAAAGGGTTTACCATTCAGGAATATCAAGAGGGGAGTTCCGATGAAGGACTTGGAACATTAACTCTGCTTTCTTCCCACAAATATTCCAGACCTGCTGAGTTTCTCCAGCAATTTCCGTTTTTGTCTGGAATAGAATTTCCTGTTCAGCTGCCAACAATTTGACAGAGAAACATCCAAAACCTAGTGTAGGTGTATCATATAAAGTTACTTCACTTGTCACAGCACCTCAACTTAATATCTACTTTTCACCAAAAATAGTCTGGGCAAACTTTCAAAATGAGCTGCAAACTATGAGATGGTCAGCTGAGTTTTTTTTTCTTTTACCTCTAGAAGAACAGCGCCAGTCACTACCAGTGATCTGCAAGATTTGTATCTGCAATTCAAGTTTAAACAATTGCACCTTTGGGTCAAACAACAACATATCCATCACGAGGTCGATGTCATTATCTGTCTTGGATAACTTTGCAGAGCCAGCATCCAGTGTGAATGCAGAATGTGGTACGTGCACTTCTTGCCTGAATGTTGCTTTTTTCGTTCTGTCAGTCAGAGATTAGAACAAAGACCTTCTATTTGCTGGTCCAAAAATTTGTCTCAGAGCTGAATTAGGGAGCTCTGTAGTGTCAGAATCATTTCATTTAAGTCAACAGTCCACTTATAATCAAATGAGAATAATATGAAATGAATTAATAAGAGCTGAGCTGGCCTGACATCTTTACTTATGTCGTTTCAATTAGATCAGCTCTCCGTAGGCAACAATATCCAAGGAGGCTAGAATTGGACGAACGTTATTGAATGAGAATAAATAGCTTAGCAAAAACTCAACTCAGCAAATAAGAAATTTGGCTCAAAAAGCCGAAAGAACTGCGGATGCTGGAAACCAGAAACAAAAACAAAAACAGAAATTGCTGGAAGAACTCAGCGGGTCTGTGGAGAGAAAGCAGAGTCAACATTTTGGGTGACCCTAAGTTCCAGTTTTGAAGAATCACTGGACCTGAAACATTAACTCTGATTTCTTTCCACAGATGCTGCCAGACCTGCTGAGTTTTTCCATGCAATTTCTGTAGAAATTTGGCTTAATCAGGCAAATTAAGGGAATACTTATTTCCCTGGTAAGGAATAAGAATACATTCATGTAAGATTAATGTATTTCAATACATTGTAATGTAAATAATCAAGGTAATAATTGTTAAGGTACTACAGGAAATCTAATCACTGAATTTGGTCTATTCTTTAAATAGGGAAGGTCCTGGAAAAGGACTCTAAGTCCCACAGATGTGGCAGGTGCAATGAAATGAGCACAAGTATCAGGGAAGCCGTCCAGGTGGAATCGGACATTGAAATAATCAGGTCCAAGTTGCAAAACATAATTATTGGAAACCAAAATACATTCACTTTGGTGGAAGAATTCAGCGACGAAGATGATAAGGAGCTGGACGAAGACTATGAGGAAAATGAATGTGAGGAGAGAGAAGATACAGAACAGTTAACAAATGAAACCAGGCAGCCAGAAGTAGTGCAGCAATTGGACTGCTGCAGGTTAATGGCTGGTTAATAAAAATGGATCCGTCAGCTGAGCTTTATGGGATGTTTACAGTTCCCTCCTCGCTTGCCTAAGGATGGTTGCCCCCTTGGCCATTTCATGGGGGACTTCTACCCCTCCCAGGGACAGGAAGTACACCTCAGGGAACTGCTGGCCAATCAGACACTGACTTTTTCCCAGTACTGATGGGATGGTCACTGTCAGTACTGCACTCAGGGTGGCGGTGGGGTGTTGAGGGGGTGAGCTGTCCTGAATTTCGGGGTTTATTGTTACACCATTTTTGTATTTGGAATGAATTTAATCTTGAACGTACCTCAAAGACTGATCATCTGGGCTGGACAATTCCAAAGATTCACAATCCTCTGAGTGAAGGAAGTCAGCAGCGATGACCAAGAGGCCAGAGAGTGAGGGAGTTCTCATATGGGTGGCGTGTTACAGAAATAGGGAGGATAAGGAACACTTGAGAACAAGCACTCCTAATTTCTCCAATCTGGACAATGATCAGGATTTGGTGAGTGTAAGTACAACAGATGGGATAAGACCAGAAAACAATGCTGCCCTCTGCCACTTGCAGGATTTATTGTTGGAAGTGACAATGATGACCAGGATCTCAAAAAGAACACATATGTCAGGAATGTCAACCATTAATTATGCATGGGTGTCTTAAGGTTCCCTGTGTAAGTTGCCCTGCATTCCTTGTATTCAGCAATTAAGTGGTTAAAAAGGTCAGTAGGAAGTGAAATCAACAGCTCCCCACATATGAAATTTCAAGTGTTAAAAAAAATACATTACCCTACAATACAAAGGACATGATTTTCATTTTGTTGGAATCCAGCTGTACCACTTATTTTGGTCAAGCACAAATTTTAACATCTTATGTGGAACCATGCTTTTCGAAGGATGGGAGGCTATCGAAAAGTTCTACTGGAATAAAGGATTTTAGATATGTGGATAGACTGGAGAAGTTAGGTTGTTCTGTTCAGAGCAGACAAAGCTAACAGGGCTTTAGGCTCATGACGATTTAAAGAGGGAAAAATAGTTTTCAATGCTGAAGATTCATTAACCAGAAGACACAGATTTAAGTTATTTGACAAAATAACCAGAAGGTAAATGGGGAAAAAAAAAGGCTTTTTTTAAAATACAGCAAGTGGTTTGGATTTGGCTTGCATGACCTGATAGGGTGGTGGGAACAGATCAAAAGCAGCCTTAAGACAATTCAATAAATACCCAAAGGAGAAAAGTTGCAGAAATAGGAGGATGAAATGGACAAGTGGAACTATCTGAATTGCCCTTTGAACCTTTGGCAGAATCCCAAACAGTCAAATGGCCTCATTCAAACCAGTACCTGGCTCTGCGCCAGACCAACTGGTTAGTCACTCACTAGCACTCAGCTCCACACTACTGTACATAAATATAAATGTACATCAATCATTCCTCTATCAATGGGTAGAGTTTATAAGCTATCTTACCCGTGAATGGTAACAATAAACTTGTTTTCATGTATTAGCTTAAGTATGATCAAGACTGCCAATGTGGAAAATAAAAGTGTTTTGTGTGAATAAAATATGAATCATTTTATACATGGTCTCAAAAGTTATGGGCATCCTACTGTCACATTATTTCAGTAAAGCTGCCACTTTACTTCAACTGACTTCCAGCACCACATACGTTGATCTCCTTAAATACTCATTATTTTCACTCATTATTTGTAGGTGGCAGTGTAAACTGGTCACTCTCATCATTGCTAACGTTCAGTAGCAATAGCTTTGCACCGCCTACAAGATGCGCTATAGTAACTCATCAAGATTCCTGTGACAGCACCTTCCAAATCTGTAACCTTTACCATCTAGAAGGACAAGAGCAGCAGAAAAATGGGAACACCACCATCTGCAAGTTTCCCTGCTGATCATCCTGACTTGGAAACACATTGCCATTCCTGGGTCAAAATCCTGAACTCCCGTCCTAACGTACCTGTACAGTGAGCACTGGGCTCTTCCCATTGATAATGAAAGACAATATTCATTATAAAGATTAAATTCTTTTTAATTGATGCATGAACAGTCATTGCATTTACATTGAACATACAGGGAAACTCAGTAGTACGTGAACTGAATGGCATGTCTTGTTCACATCAGCTCTACAGTAATAATGTTGAAACTATATATTGCACTACCGTGGAGTGGAGTAAAAGAATGGGAAATTATGGCAATCCATTCCTTAAGTATTCAGGCTAATTACCAGTAAGCCAAGACTGAAAGGCAACATGTTGGATTAGCAATGAATTTATTGCAGTAAGCTGGGCTGATCAGCTCAGTGGGTGACTGGTCACAAAGCTAGTTCAGGAAAAGTTAAGACCACAATCAGATCACATGGTCTTATTAAATGGCAAAGCAGGCTCAATGGGCTGAATGGCCTACTCCTATCTCTGCTTCTTGTGATCTTAAGATCTACTGCCATGGAGAAAGCCATTAGTTTGAAGAAGTTTCAAAAGAGAGCATGAATCGAGTACTTCACATAAGTGCAAAAACTGTCCTATGTAAGCTGGCAATGAAGTGTTCAATACAGGTCTGATGTCAGTTTTGACAAATACCGACAATCTTCTGTTGCTGAAAACAGAGGGGGGTCCGTGTCGTATATCCATCATCATCCAGTTTAAAAATAAATGCGCCTTTGTTTTCAAATGATAAAAAAGTGAGCTCACATTGCCCTTAACAGCTTTCTCCCTCACCTATAAACCGTTGACACAAAGTTTAAGTTAAAAAAATGACTCCATCAAATAAGATCATTACCTTAGAAGATGTTCAAGTTTAAACTAAGATCTTCTGTAGCATATTCAATGTACATATACTGCACAGATTAAATATTATACAAGTTATCAATTTTTCACCTGCTGCAAGTGGATTTAAATGTCCACTCCCAATGTCAGTGGGGTCCAAACCCTCCTGTTAATAAAATATATTACAATTATATACAGGTAACTTACACTATTTCATAAAAACTGAAAGAACTCCAGCTGCTGTAAATCAGAAACAAAAACAGAAATTGCTAGAAAAGCTCAGCAGGTCTGGCAGCATCTGTGAAGAGAAAGCAGGGAATTAACGGGTCGCGTGAAGGGTCACTCACAGAGAAATCAGAATTAATGAACTAATTCACTCGACCCGAAAAACTAAGTCTGATTTCTCTCCACAGCTGCTGCCAGACCTGCTGAGGTTTTCCAGCAATTTCTATTTTGTTACATTATTCCATGTTTGATAAGACAAAGATATGACCATACAAATGAACCCTGACTTTTATTAATACATGAAAGCTAGATAATTGTGAATTTTAGCATAGTCAGTCCATGTTCCTGTGTGTTTGTGGATCAATTTCCAGTTATTTTGTTCTGAAATGCCTCTTCAAAGAAAGAAGCAGCTTCAGGAAGAAAATAAAAAGGCACAAGTCTAAACCTCTTTGATAGTTCGTTCCTTGGGTGCTGCTAGTCGAAATTCTGATGCACTTTCCGAGGACATATAAAACGACTGAGTTTTCCGTTTTAACCTGGCCCGCTTGTTTGCCAGGACCAGACTCCGCCGACTGGAACTTATGATTTCAGAAATGAATTTCTTACAGTCAACACAAACTTCCATTGTGCTCCAGTCCTCCATCAGCTCTTTGGGAAACTCTAGGTTGTCGGTTGGTTTCTCTGAAGGTTTGGACACTGATGGAAATCTGTAAAAGATTGAAAGACTTGTGTTAAAGAGGGACGTCAGCGGCCACATTGTACTTATGTGGCAGGGGTTGATCAGCACTGGGACCTGTTGATGCCCTGAAAAATAAGCTCAAAGTTGGTTTTATTGGCAGAGGCATTTCCTCATAGTCTCACTTATTAATTCTGATACATGTGGCTGATAAAACCTCAATATTCTCCTCATTGTTCTTAAGGCAGAAGGGAAATTAACAGCCCTGAACAACTTGCTGTATGTTTGGTGAACCCTAAACTTCAGGACAAAAATATTTCCGTTCAATCAATCACAAATTCAAATCATCAATGCCACAGCAAGAACTTATATCTGCTACATTCCTCCTATTGTTCAAAGCTATTTATATTATGCTTGAGAACTACACAGAGGCACTCAGTTAATTTGAAAGATATGGTAGAAGCACTGGCTGAGACTCTTCACATTTTGTTTTGGTGTCAGGAAAGCTGGAAATTTCTTGCTGAACTGCAGAAAATAATTTACGGTGAGTTCACCTCTTCCCCTACTGCTGCTTCAAGCCTAGTTCAGGGGAAGATCGGACAGATGCAGTTGAATGTATAAGATATTTACAGATGAGACCACAATAAGGAAGTGGCTGATTACTAAATTAACATTTGGTTTTTTTTTTAAACAGGGAGTGGGGGTTTTGGGAGTTGTGTCAATGGAAGGGAGATGTTAAAAAGGGGAATTATGAGCAAAGCCACACCGGAAAATCTGCGGACTGAAAGAGCTATAAAAAGCTACAAACGAACAAAGAAGAAACAAAAAGAGGCCTGTTAAAACTAACAGCAAACATTTTTAATCACATATTTAAAGGAGTGGTAAAGGCGACAGTGTGATGACAGATGCAGGTGAGATTGTAATAAGAGACTAGCAGATTGTTGCCGTGAACATTTGGTCCCTTTTTTTGCACTGGGATCAAGGGAATTGTATGGATGGAAGAAAGAAGTTATAAAGGGAAATATTCAATGAGCAAAGCCACATCAGATAAAGGTGAATGTGCAGGTGCGCAAGGTGTAATACTTCACATCTGAGAAAGATGTATTTTCTTAATGATGAGGGAGCAGAACAAATACACAAGCAAAAAAAACCCAAAAACACGAATGAAATATTGACTTCATTTTAAGACAACTGGACAAGTGAGAAAGTGTGGCTTCAACTGGACAAATCTTTACTCCGATAGGATCAGGAAAACTCTGCTCGCCAACCACTTCTATCTGAGCTGCATTAGATAGTTTTACTCTTTTGCAAAGCCTCTGATGTCTGGAAATCTGTGATGTAATATAGTGACTATCGTTGCACATTGCCAGTATTGTCCAACAGTAAACCTATCTTCGTTTACCATCTCAGACCATGTTCACCTTCGCAATATCACCTGCTTCTCCCTCCTCTCTCCTGCTGAAACTCTAACTGGAATCCCCTCACTGTCGAAACTTTGCAATATTACACAACTTCTACTTCTAACATCTGTAATGGTAAATCCTCCGCAGCCCAGTGCACTTTTCCACATGATCTTCACTGGATTCCTCGGTCCCAGTTTTACTCACAGTAGGCAAGAGAAAAAAAAAGAACATTTTGGTGATTAGAGTTATTTGTGGTGGGGTACAGTTTCCGCTCACTAACACTGTTCAGCTCGGGACAATTTGCCCCAAAGAGGGGTAATTTCATCGGAAAAGCTGCAGAATTAGCACAAATTACCTCCAGCACAAACAGAGTCCCTTTCAATTTCGCAATGGCCTGAAACAAAATTTGTACTACAGCTTCCCCATTCTCAAACTTAATTAATTGTCAGGTCCCCAGGTTGAACTGGTCACCATCGTCCCATCTGCTAACTGTGTTTGTTTGCCAGTCTTTGAGGAGGTTCCAAAGGATAAACTAGAACCTTTGGGCACAATAGGAACAATTACCAAACTAATAGGAACACTTAAAAAGCTTTAAATTGCAATTGCTTTTTAGTTTAGTTAGAAACACCTGGTTACACACTGGTACGTTCCGAATATATCTCAGATTTCCTGAATCTGCAGTAATTTCAAACAGGCTGGAATAGAGTGGATGTTGAGAAGATGTTCCATTCGTAACAGAGACTAGGACCCGAGGGCACAGCCTCAGAATGAAGGCATGACGCATTAGAACTGAGATGAGGAAGATTTCTTCAGCCAGAGGGTGGCAAATCTGTGGAACTCATTGCCGCAGAAGGTTATGGAGGCCAAGTCGTTGAGTATCTTTAAGACAGAGATAGCTAGGTTCTTGATGATTAAGGGCATCAAGGGTAATGGGGAGAAGGCAGGAGAATGGGGTTGAGTTGCATATCAGCCACGATCGAATGGCAGAACAGACTTGATGGGTTGAATGGCCTAATTGTGTTCCTATATCTTATGGTCCAATAACCACACATTCTGACCACGTTCCACCCCAATCTTAAGTTCACCTGGACCATCTCTGATACCTCTCTCTCCTTCCTGGACCTGTCTGTTTCCATCTCTGGCAACCACCTGGAAACCGGTATCCATTTCAAGCCCACAGACTCCCACAGCTACCTGGAATACACCTCCTCCCACCCACCTTCCTGCAAAAATGCCATCCCCTGTTCCCAATTCCTTCACCTCCACCGCATCTGCTCCTAGGATAAGACATTCCACTCCCAAACATCTCAGATGTCCTCGTTTTTCAATGACCACAACATCCCCCCCTCAGTGGTTGAGAACGCCCTCGACCATGTCTCCCACATTTCCCACAACTCATCCCTCACACCCCCTTCCTGCAATAACAACCAAAACAGAATCCCCCTTGTCCTCACGTGCCACCCCACCAACCTGCGGATCCAATACATCATCCTCTGACACTTCCGCCATCTGCAATCCGACCCCACCACCAAAGACATTTTTCCCTCCCCATCCTTATCTGCTTTCCGGAGGGACCACTCCCTCCATGACTCCCTTGTCCGCTCCACACTCCCCTCCAGCCACACCACACCTGGCACTTTTCCCAGCAACCGCAGGAAGTGCTACACCTGCCCCCACACCTCCCCCCTCACCCCCATCCCAGGCCCCAAGAAGACCTTACACATCAAGCAGATGTTCACCTGCACATCTGCTCATGTGGTATACTGTATCCGCTGTTCCCGTTGTGGCCTCCTCTACATCGGTGAAACCAAACGGAGGCTTGGGGACCGCTTTGCAGAACACCTACGCTCGGTTCACACTAAACAACTGCACCTCCCAGTCGCGAACCATTTCAACTCCCCCTCCCATTCCTCAGACAACATGTCCATCCTGGGCCTCCCGCAGTGCCACAACGATGCCAAAGGTTGCAGGAACAGCACCTCACATTTCGCAGCCCAATGGTATCAATGTGGACTTCACAAGGTTCAAAATCTCCCCTTCCCCTACCGCATCCCAAAACCAGCCCAGCTTGTCCCCGCCTCCCTAACCTGTCTTGCCTCCCACCTATCCCCTCCTCCCACTTCAAGCCCCACCCCCATCTACTACCTACTAGCCTCATCCTGCCCCTTTGACCTGTCCGTCCTCCCTGGACTGACCTATTCCCCTCCCTAACTCCCCACCTACACTCCATCCCCGCCTCTTTGACCTGGCTGTCTCCTCTCCACCTATCTTCTCCTTTATCCATCTTCTATCCGCCTCCCCCTCCCTCCCTATTTATTTCAGAACCCCCCTTCCCCTCCCCCGTTTCTGAAGAAGGGTCTAGGCCCGAAATATCAGCTTTCCTGCTCTTCTGATGCTGCTTGGCCTGCTGTGTTCATCCAGCTCTACACCTTGTTGTTATCTCAGATTCTCCAGCATCTGCAGTTCCTACTATCTCTGAAATAATTGAGACTGATCTGTAATGCTTTCCTTTTGTACTGAGGAATTGGTGGGGTCCTTTGTACCTGACTAAACTCTTGTGTTGACCATCATGGCGACGGCGGCTGCCTGAGAGCCTCTCAGGTTTCGATACCTTCCCCTCTTTTGGCAAAGCTGAAGGTCCCAACGAAAAGATTGGAAGATTGCTGTATGGTTTGGAGGGTAGTCGCATCTAAACCACAAACAAAAAATGGATTTCAACAAAAGAGACATTTTGATAGATAAAGAATGATGAACACATTCAGATAAAAATATAATGAACGCACCTTTTTACAACACTGGGAGCACACTGGTCTGTGGAAAGATAATCGATAATTAAAATTGGTTAAATCATCAAAGAGCTTTTAATAGAATTAATTAACCTGTTGTTGGATTTGGTACTTTGTATGAGGATTAAGTTGCCTATTTTATGAAGTATTTTATTGCTGTGACACACACACAAGTCAAAAAGGTTAGTCTCTTATGGCATTGAAAGAAAAAATTCCATTTGAATTTACCTCAATTTTAAAGTTATCTGCATGAAATGTAATAATGGAGCCTTACTGAGACAGACTTCATGCCTTCTATAAGAGATTTAATAAGCAAGAAACTATACACTTCATCCAAATCTTCTAATTTCAGGGAATACAGTCCTTGTTTGTTTAAAGAGGTGTCATAGAGGATGTGAAGATATTAAATCTGCCCCTCTCCACAGAGGCCACCAGACTTGCTGGGTTTCTCCAGCACTTTCTGTTTTATTTCTGATATCCTGATCCGTAGCATTTTGCTTTTAATTCTAGTTTCTGTAATCTCACTCCCATAATTTATCCCTTGGGAGTTTCTGGTAAATCTACACTGCACTCCCTCTGGGACCAACATATCCTTCCTGAGGGAGAGGCACAGTAACCCCAGCTGTGATCAAACCAGGGTCTTGTTTCACTGAAGCACCACTTCTACCACTTTATGTTCTACTCTGCTAGATAGAAAGGCCAGCATTTCACCAGCCTTTCCCACTCTTTTCTTCACCTGAACATGACATCTGCTTTGATTGAACTAAGAACACAATGGGACGTCTGTCAGAGTTGTGGTTCTCATATAGAGAATGGAAATAATGGTACTGGGTAAGGTGTCACACAGATTTACAAGAATGGAGAGCATTTACCTCTTTGAAAAAGGCACACTTCTCTTTAGAAAAGAGAAGACCAGCTGGAAGTTAAGATTACAAAAGAGTGGAAATACTCAAACAAATATTTAATGAACAGTCTCTTAGAACCTCCACTTTTAATTTTTCATCTCAGAAGTCCACATCAAAACCCATATGTCACAGTTTTGCCCATCTATTTAATTTGTTTCTTAATATCTCTTTGTGAGCGAAACAGAAGCTGCTTGCAATGTCATTCCTTCACTGTAAAAATCCTGAATTTCTGCACTGTGGATGTACAGACAGAAACTGCTGTGGTTCATCACCACCTTTTTAAGCCCCACTAGGGACTTATTGCCATTACACTGACTACGTCCAATGAGCAGACAAAACGAGATGCCACTTATGTTTACACCTCTGGCAAATTTAGGAACACATAGCTTTCTGCCATTATTTTCATCCCAGGACGTGAACATCATTTGCAATGCCAGCATTTATTGCCCTTCCCTGCCTGTCCTTGAGGAAGCCATGCTGAGCTGCCTTCCTTACCTGTTTGACATGTCCCCAGGACTAAATGACCTGTATCCTAGGGTCATAAATGTAATGGCAGCACAGACAGTGGATGCATTGGATATAACCTTCTAAAATTCCTTACATTCTGGAAGGGGCCCCAGAGGATTTGAAAATAGCAAATATGACATCTTTATTCAAGGAAAGGAGGGAGGCAGAAATCAGGAAATGTTAGTAAGTTAACCTTCATAGAGAAGGTGCTGCAGCCCATTATTAAGGAAGTTATAGCAAAATACTTAGAAAATCTCAATGTGATCGAACAGAGCCTTTTGAAAGTGAAATCGTATTTCATCTATTAGAGCTTTTTGACAAAGTAACATTCACACTAGATAGCGAGAAACTGATAGATTTGGTACACTTAATATTTCCAAAGGCATTTGATAAATAGTGCATCAAAGGCTGCAGTACAAGATAAGAGCACATGCTGCAGGGGGTAATATATTAGCGTAGGTGAAAGATTGGTCAGCTAACAGGAAGATACAGTGAGGATAAACACATCGTTTTCAGGTTGTCAAGCCGTAACTAGTGGAGTGTGAGTAGTCCTTAAGTATTCATCATCTATATCATTGATTTGGATCATCAGACTGAAGGTTTGGTAGCTAGGTAGATAGGAAAGTAAGTTATCAGGAGGAAGTAGACAGTTTGTAAAGGGATACAGACACAATGTGGTGTAATAATTCTGTGGTTCTGTGAGTTTAAGTGAGTGAGCAAAGAAAGGGTTAATGTAACTTGTCCATTTTAGCGGACAGAACAGAAAAGCAGCTTACGATTTAAATCGGGAGAAATTGCAGCTGGTACAGAGGAACCCAGGGGTTCAGGTACATTAATACACAAAGTTAAATATGCAGGTACAGCAAGTGATTAGGAAGACATATAGAATGTCGTTGTTTATTTCTAGAGGAATGGAATATTAAAGTAGGGAGCTGTACTACAGCTATAAAAGGCTTTGGTGAGATCACACAGCTGGAGTACAATTTTGGAGTGAGAAGTGAGAAGCCACTTTATTAAAACATATAAAGATCTTGAGGGAACTGGATAGTGTAAGTATCAGAAGGATGCTTCCTCATTGGGGCGTGGTTAAAACTAGAGGATATAGTTTAAGAATAAAAAAGACAGAGACAAAGAAAATGAAAATGATTTTCGCTCAAGCTTCATAAGAACAAGGAATTCTCTTCCACAGAAGGTAGTGGGTGCCCGTCCATTATAGTTATTCAAGGCCGAGTTGAATAGTTATTGGCAGATAAGAGTCAAGATTTATGGAGGCAAACAGGAAAGTGGAGTTGATACTTCAACCAGATCAGCCATGACCTTTTTGTATAGTGGTGCAGGCTCAGAGTGCCAAACAGCCTATTCCTGCTCTTGTATTTCAGTCCATGGGTGTAGATACAGCCACAGTGCTGTGAGAAAGGGAGTTCCAGGATTTTAGCCCGATGACAGTGAAAGAATGGTGATATGCTTCTAGGACAGTAAGTACCTGGGAACAGAACTTGCACGCAATGGTATTCCCTTGTATCTGCTGCCCTTGCCCTTCTAGATGGTGGAAGGTGCTATCGGAGGAGCCTTGGTGAGGTGCTGCAGCTTATCTTGTAGATGGTACACACTGCTGCTGCTCTGTGCCAGTGGAGGCATGAGTGAATGGTGGATGGAATGCCAATCAAGCAGACTGCTTTGTCGTGGATGGCATCAAGTTTTTTGATGTTGTTGGAGTTGCACTCATCCAGGCAAATGGGGGGCATTGTATAACACTCCTGACGTGTGTTGTGTTGATGGCAGACAGGCTTTCGGGAGTCAGAAGGTGAATTATCTGCTGCAGGATTCCTAGCCTCTGATCTGCTCTTGCAGCCACAGTGATTAGATGGGACGTCTAGTTCAGTTTCCAGCCAACAGTAACCCCCAGGTGAGAGTGAGGGAGTCAGTGATGGTAATGGCATTGAATATCAAGGGGCAATGGTTAGATTCTCTCTTGTTAGAGATGGTCATTGTGTGGCACAAATGTTATCAGGTTTCACTGCAGTTTGGACATGGACTGCTTCAGTATCTGAGGAGTCGCAAATGAACATTGTGGAATCGTCAGTGGGAGCAGTCCTGTAGTGATGTTGTAGGGCTTCTTGTGACCACAATAATCTTCCTTTGTGACAGATATGGGACCGACCAGTTTTAGAGCTATCCCCCGATTCCTACTGTCTTTGCTACATGTATATTGTTAATAAACAGAGTGAATTCTGAGGCGCCAACACAGATTTCAATGGCATGCTGCCAATGCCTTACATCCTGTCAATTTTTACTGCATGCCACTATCCCTACTCTGTCTTCTGCTGTTCAGTTAGATCCCCAACTAGCTCAACAATTTTCATTCCATTTGGTGACGATCAACTTTAGCTAACCCACAGTCTCTTCTGAGGGACTTTATCAATTGCCTTCTGGAGGTTTTTATGGGTAACAGAATAGAAAAATTCCACATACATTGTTTTAGTCACTTCTGCAAAAAAATTCAAACAGATTCACCAGGCATCACTTCCCTTCTCCCAATATATTCTGTTTCTGTCTGATCAGCTGAAAATTTGTCATTCATTCTATCTTTAATTGTTGCCCCTTGTGATTTCCTAGCAACACGTATTACGTTAACCACTTGCCTGTCATTTACCAGGATCTGTGCTATTTCTTGCATTTTTGTGTATTTCCAGTTTCAAATTTATGCGGTCCCTTACTTCTCCCGTTCTTTTTTCTGGTAAACATAGAAGAACAAAAAAAACAAAAAAAAACCAGGAGCAGGAGTAGGCCATTCAGCCCTTCGAGCCTGCTCCGCCATTCAATATGATCATGATCAATCATCCAACTCAGTGCCCTGATCCTGCTTTCTCCAAATATCCTGTGATCCCTATAGCCTTAAGAATTACATTCAACTCCTTCTTGAAAACATTCAACGCTTTTGCCTCAATGGTTTTCTGTGGCAGAGAATTCCACAGACTCACCACTCTCTGGGGAAAGAAATTTCTCCTCATCTCAGTCCTGAATGATGTACCCCATATCCTTAGACTGTGATTCTGTCCTGGATTCTCCAGTCACTGGGAGCATCCTTCTTGTGTCTACTGTGTCTAACTGAGTCAAAATGTACCGATGTTATGAGATTTCCCCCTTATTCTTCTGATTTCCAGTGAATATAGACCCAATCTTTCCAATTTCTCCTTATATATGAGTTCCACCATCCTAGGATTCAGTCTGGTAAATCTTCAGTACACTCCCTCTATAGCTTGAACATCGTTCTTCAGATAGGGAGACCAAAACCGCACACGATTCCCCAGGTGTGGTCTAACCAAGGCCCTGTATAACTGCATCAAGATATTTCTTCTCCTGTACTCAAATCCTTTCCCCATGAAGACCATTTGCCTTCTTCACCGCCTGCTACATCTGCTTGCTTACTTTCAGGTACTGGTGTACAAGGACAGCCAGGTCTTGTTGCACCTTCCCCTTTCCCAACCAATTGCCATTCAGATAATAATCTGCCTTCCTGCTTTTGCTACCAAAGTGTGTAACTTCACGCTTATCCACATTATATTTCACCTGCCACACATATACCTCTCACTCAACTGATCCAAATCACACTGAAGCATCTCTGCATCCTCCTCACAGCTCACTCTCCCACCCAGCTTTGGGCCATCTGCAAACCTGGAGATATTACATTTAGTCCCCTCATCTAAATTATTATTATAAATTGTAAATTGTTGGGGTCCAAGCACTGATCCCTGTGGTACCCCACTAGTCACTGGCTGCCACTGGGTAATTATGCATACCCACTGACCTGTTGTTTCCTGCCTGCCAACCAGTCCTCTAGCAAAGAGGGTCCTGGACCCTGAGGAGTATAATCTGGTTCAGTATCATATCTAATTATTTCTGAAGAGCTCCCACTTATACTGGGCTACATTTTTTAAACCTGTTGCTAGTTGATTCCTGACTCGAATAAACATTTCACACGCTCTGCCCCATTCTCACTGAAGGATACGGGTAAGTAACTGGATGATAAGGAAAACAAGAAAGCTGGACGAAGGAACGTCGAAGAGGAGCACAGTGACAAACCTTTTACAAAATTGGCAAGTGTACGACCAGGTGAAGATCGAGAATCTCTTTGTTCGGCAGCAGAAACACAACTGCAGAGAGACAGCAATAAGGATATGTAGATTAATACAACACAATCGCATGAGGTAATTCACATAACCACGGCTGAAACCATTGTAAACTCTACTAGGTACATTTATATATTGTGTAAAAATATAAAATCATCAAGATACTGATTCACCCACTGAGTAAACACTGGCCTGGAAATTCGATCGCTCGACAGCCGCTTTTGAGCATCCCAAGGGCCTCTCAACAAAACTGGCAACTGAGACCTGCAAGGTCATAACCTCCAGAATCATCCCAGTCACACACTTTAGGTGGGGATGTAGGACTAGTGGGACTGAGCACATCAAAGTTTGGCTGCAGGTGTGGTGTACGCAAGAAGATTTCAGATTCCTGGGACACTGCTTCTAGGCTACTGGGACTTGCCCATATGTCAACATAAATGCATTATCTGATAAAGATGTGAGTGGAATGAAAAATGAAGCCTCTGAAAATCAAAAAAAAGCCCTTGAGAAAAGAAATATCTCAACAGCCCTCGAGTTAAAAAATACTTTGGCCCTTGCCTCCAGTTATTGTTGGGTGTAGGGATGGTGCTGAGGACCAGTGAATTGCCAATGCTGTAAGCCTTGCACAATAAGGATACAGGACAGTCAAGTTTACCATGGTGATGGGAAAGCTTTAAAAAGGATACTCTGGGACAAAAGTATCAGTCACTTGTCAAGTAGGATACCCATCATAGATTTCTTAGAAGTAAATCACGTTTAACAAATATGGTTGAATTTTTTGACGAGGTCGCAGAGAGGGCTGACGAATATAATGTAGTCGATGCTGTGCACATTAACTTCCAAAAGGTGTTCGATAAAAGTCCCACGTAAAATAACAAAGAAAGATGTAGCATGGATATGAAATTGGCTCAGCGACAGGAACAGAGTACTGGTGGACAACTGTCTTTTGGTCTGGAGGAATGTGTATAGTGGGGTTTCCCAGGCATTGGTGCTGCGATCACTGTTTTTCCTGATCCTGCTCATGATCTAGATTTGAGTGTACAGGTAAAAATATCCAAATTGGCAAGATGACTTGAAACTTGGAAGTGTTGCAAAGTACAAGAAAGATAGCGTTACATTTCATGATGACACGGACTGGTGGGTGGAATGGACAGAAAACTGGTAGATGAAATTTAATGCTGAAAAGTGGAGGAAAAGAGGCAACATAAAACAAAGGATACAATTTTAAAGCTGGTACAGGAACACAGGGACCTGAGTGTAAAGTGGCAGGATAGTTTGAGGAAGTGGTTAATAATGCAGAAAGGATGTTGAGCTTTATTAACAGGGCACGTAAATTACAAAAGCAAGGATGGTGAAACAGTATAAATGTTACTTAGAACTCAGCAGGAGCACTGTGTCCCACTTGTTTACTATACCTCAAGGAGAATGTGGAAAGGTTAGAGAGCTCCATATTTATGACAATGGTTTGGGATGAGGGCCACCAGTTACTGGAAAAAGCTGGGCTGTTCTCCTCGGAGAATACTGAGGGAAGATTTGATTTAAAGATTTGATCTTGGCTCACTACTGTCTTCCCAACGGCAATTAGGGAATGGGCAATAAACGGTAGCCTAGCCAGAGATGTCAACTTCCTAAGAATGAATGATCAAAGCCATTAAAATCATGAAGGGTCTGAATAGATTAGAGAAACAATTCCCATTGGTGACAGGATCAAGAATTGACTGATTTAAGTTGGATGGCAAAGGATTAAAGATGGCACAAGGGAAAATGTTTTTCAGTAGTGATTAGTTAGGGTGTGGGAAACACCACGTCGAGCCAATTATGGCTTTCAAAAGGAGACTTGATTATTATCTGAAAATAATGACAAAAACAGCATTACAAGCAAAGGACAGGAGTGTGGGACTGACCAAGATACTTTGTGAGAGAGCGATCATGGACACAAGAGGTCGAACGGCCTGTTTCATACTGGAGGACCCTAGACTTGGAACTTTCAACTTCTTTTCCATTGGTCAGTCTCCCAATGGGCGCATGCCTGCCCTGTATAGGTGGAGCAGCACAGAGATCAGACCAATAACTGAAAGCCCGAGACTAATCGTCTGAAGGCATGGGTGTAAATCCACAGCTGCAGCTGGGGCATGCTAGTTCGGTTCATTGAATCCTAGCATAGAAGCACAAAGCTTGAATGTGTAATGGTGACAAAGATTGTTACACAAAGCCAATTCGTGGCCATTCAGGAAGGAAATCTGACATCTTTACCCAGCCTAGCTCAAGACTGCAGACCACACAACATGGCTGACCCAAAATGGAAGCCACACAGTTGCCACGACAATGGCAATATCACCACATTCTCAAGAGCAGTTAGAAAAATGCAACAAATACTAATGATAGTTACATGATGTGTGTTAAAATTGGGTGAACAGAAATCCTATGAGAGGGTGTAGGTTTTTCAGAAGTCTGAGTTAGTGACACATCGGGTGACAGCAAAGAGGTTTCAGAGCCACAGAAGCCAAATGTAGAAAGACAGTGGGTGCAAAGATGTGTGGAATTTTACACTTCTGCTCTGAGACAGGGAGCACTACAATGACAGAATTTGCAAATGAGAATATGGGGATCAGACTTTTATGGCTGCTTTCTCTTTCTTAACTGCCTGGGAGCTGAACGATCCCTTTCCATGTTTAAAGTGTTTTATGGAACTCAACATGCAATATGTTTATTCATACAGACACCAAACCTTTTTCTTTATTGATAAAACAATTGTGTGTTTGTTTCAGCAGAACAGCATGGGCAATAAATGGTAGCCTAGCCAGTGATGCCAACTTCCTAAGAATGAATGATCAAAGCCATCAAAATCATGAAGGTCTGAACAGATTAGAGAAACAATTCCCATTGGTGACAGGCTGGGCCAGTATTTATTGCCCATCCTTAATTGCCTAAAAAGCAGTTAAGAGTGATATGTAATCTCTCCAGGCATGGAGAGCAGATTTCCTTTACTAAAGGGATATTAGTGAACCAGGTGAGTTTTTTTAATCACAATTGCTACATGGTCACCATTAGACAAACTTTTTATTGGATTTGAATTTTACCATCTGCTATGGTGGGCTATTAGCTTGGGACTCGGGGTTATTAGTTCAGTTCATTACCATAAGATCTCCCTTAAGGCACTCCAACTGTTATATGAAGTGTATGCTAAGCTTTACCCAAGACCTACTGGTCCCTGCTTTACCCACTAGTCAATACCACCTGTTAATCGTTTCAGCTCAGTCATTGTTCTCACTTTTTGTTTAGGTTTCAGTAAAACTGCTGTTTGAAGCTAATTTAACAGCTTCCATATGACGACATGGAGAACCAAAACAGCAGCTTCATGAATGAAACCACTCACTTCCTGGGTAACTTCCACCACATAATATTTATTATTAGAACGCTTTTCGTGGCATGAAAAGTTTCTGAGTCATGGATTGTGACACACAAAAAAAGGGAGGAAATATTTGCAGGTGCTCAAACATTGCATGGAATACTCACACACCCTAGTTAACAGCATGTAACTTTTGGGAACTGAAGTATTTCACATTTCTTTTTTGGAATGATAAGCATATGACAGGGATGCTAAATTCTAATGATGAGTACTCCCTCTTTTGAAGTTGCAATCACTTGATTTTTGATCTGATTTTTAGGTATCCGTGAGGAAAGGACTAAATATCCACATCAGAAAATATCTGGAAACAGTGTCACACTTTCCCTCTCATTGGTCCTCAGAAAATAACAGAACATTGTATTTCTTTTCTCTCCCATTTTCTAATAAAAAATGGATCCAGGTAGTCATCATCGGCAATCGCTTGCTAATGAGTATGACTGTCCACCCAGGAAGTTTGTGGTTCTGGGATCTGTAGGTCCTTGCTCAATCCCAGAGCCACATTGCCCCCCGACCTATTTGGCACATGTTTCCAAGAACTGGAATTGGTTCTTGGCCTTGAGACCATTGATATTCCTTTCTCCAGTTGATCTTCTGTACTTCCTCCTGCTGCCGGTGTTCTCAAAGAATTGTATCCCTTCATACTGGTTCAATGTTGGAGCCTGAAATCTGGGGCAATCCCACCTTGGCTGTTTGCAACAGGCCCAGAGGCATTTCAGGACCATTTGGCGATTTTTTAGCTGTTGAGAGAGCACCCATCCCTGGGAAGGACGAGATCCCTCCGATAATTGAGGGACCGGCAGATCTTCAGTGTCAACAGTGCTACTGGTGCAGGTGGGACTTGAACCCAGGTCCCCTGGCTCAGAGGTCGAGCCACTTACCACTGTGCAACAAGAGCCCAACGATAATATAGAAGACAACTAAACTTCTAACATGCTCCAATGTCCTTAATTATTTATTTAAATATGGTGGGTGATCAGGTGCATTATCGCTTTGACCTGGGGCTAGGCTGGGAAGGGGGTGGGCTGGCCAGGCTGACTATTTTTCCAGCTGATGGGGGCATGTAATATCAGGCTCAGCAGCTTTCCCTCACCATTTTACAGACCTCCAGACTATCCCTTGGATAAATCACAAGTCATTCAGGGAGGGCCAAATCAGAATTCTGGATGTGGCAAGAGGCAACAAAGGAACTGTGGAGAATATTGGGAAAGGACAAGCTTCTGTAAGTCTAACTCTAATGTTACATACTATTTTAAGTTCTAATTACATAGCAATAACATTGTTCAAGCGATTGCTGGGAACTGCAGGCTAACAGTGATCCTCAGTGATCTGCATTTTTAATATTCTCCTTCCGGCTTCACGTATTCTGGAAAGTAAACATTCGCTCCTGCCCACTTTGGGGTTTGCTTCACTCGGAATGCTGCCAGCAATCACATCCATCACTGGAACACAGGACCTGCGACAGGCCTTGGCCTCCAGGCCTGTACAGACAAAGGACTCAACACGGACATCAAGTGGCTGCACCAAACAACCACAGGGCTTTTTAATTTAAAAATGGTGTGAGGTGTATAATTGATCAGAATGAACACTAGACTCTATTTTGAAGCCTTCATTTTTTCAGCCCAATCCAATGTCTAGGCCACAGTGTCTAACACATGGACTAGTTAACCCCCTCCACACTTCCTACAGTGTGAACAAAGGCTTTGGAGCAGGGTAAAAATAAATAAATGCAGCATGTTTTAAAAAACAATGTTTAAAATAAAAATCATGAAGTCATTGTGAAGAATAATAAAAGATGTTGTGAAACTTGAAAAAGGGTTCAGAAAAGATTTACAAGGACGTTGCCAGGGTTGGAAGGTTTGATCTATAGGGAGAGGCTGAATAGGCCTATTTTCCCGGAGTGTTGGAGGCTGAGGGGTGACCTCATAAAAGTTTATAAAATCATGAGGGGCTTGGATAGAGTGAATGGCCAAGGTCTTTACCCCAGGGTACAGTCTAAAACTAGAGGGGTATAGGTTTAAGGTAAGAAGGGGAAGATGTAAAAGGGACCTGTGAGGCAACATTTTCATGCAGCGAGTGGCACGTGTATGGAATGAGCTGCCAGGGGAAGTGGTGGATGCTGGCACAATTACAACATTTAAAAGACATCCGGATGGGTATATAAATAGGAAGGGTATAGAGGGATATGGGCCAAATACTGGCAAATGGGACTAGATTAATGTAGAATATATGGTTGGCATTGATGAGTTGGACTGAAGGGTCTGTGCTGTAGAGCTCTATGACTCTAATTGCCAATCTGGTGGAAACGGATTTGTTCAAAAGGCTAAACAAACCTTTCCTTTCTTCAGGGCAGTGTAGACATCCTTGTACTGCTGGTACTTTTCTAGTTCTGCTTTCACTAAGACCTGTCTGATATGCATCACTTCCTCCACTGTCAGTGCCAGACACTCCACAGGGTAACAGAACTCCTCCTGTAACAACACAAATGTCCAAATGAGCTGCCAACCATTCAGGTACCTGTTAACATTCAGTTAGTTTCATTGGCTTGTAATTTAAATTTCAGAAATATAAATAATTCAGAAATAAGATCAGGAAAGGTAGATAACAGATACATGGGCACCACTCATTGTCTCAGAGGAGAACACATATATGAACACAAACACAAGCGCAAGCAAAAATGTTAAGAAACTTTAGCCGATTTTTAAAAAGGTTTGAAGAATACAATTGATTATGTCAGAAGTTTTTCTAATGTTCAATATGGAGTTAAAGCACAGTGTCAGCTACCTTCCCAAGTTTCCTTCAGTATCCTTTAGTACAACTTATTGCAGCCGTTTGAAATTTAGCATTCCTGTGTCTGACCTGATGACTATAAGTAGGTAAGTTTTGACAACTCCCTTCTCAGGAGTATCCTAGTTGCATTTTACAATTTTTCCAAGAACTTTGATTCTTAAATAAAATTTCCTTTTATTTCACAAAATGACAACCTCATAATAAAACTGTCCAGCATTGCTCATGGGGGATAACTGCTGAGCTTGGAATTAGCAAATGGAAGGGGATGGGGCAGGTAGGGATGATGAAGGGAAGAGGTAAGAATGAAGATATAATAAGCGGAGAACTCTGCCCAGTTCTGTATAAAATAGGGTGATTTATATTAGGGGGGGGCTCCCCTTCCCACCCTGGAAAGTACTGCAGCTAACTCTGTTTACAATATTTATCATCATGTCCTGCCTGGTGATCTGAAAATAAAATTCCTTCACATTTTCCCTGTAATCAGGTCTGGGATATCACAGAATTGTTACAGTGCAGAGTGAGGCCATTTGACCCATGATGCCTGTGCCATTTCTACTCCCTGGTGCCAATCACCTGTCCTTTTCCAGATATCTTCTAGTCAACAAAACCGAAGTTGTTCTGCTTCAGTCAGATGCAGAAATGGTCTCAGAATGATCCTCTCTGTGGGCCAACACCTGTCCTCCTCTCCAGCTTGTGAACTCTGGAAGAACAGTTGATCACTTAGCCTCCTGCTGTCAAGTTCCCCTGCCCTGACATTCCTATTGGTGGTCTTACTGCACCAATGAGGAAAAGAATAGACTCCTTATTACCTAACTGGCTGGTTCCTGACAGTGCAGTCAGACCCCTGCCCCTACTTTACTACTTGATAACTGTTTTTTAAAAAAGTACGAAATGAAAATAGAACTTTTTGTTTTAGGAGCAATGGATTGATTTTGTTGCTGGTTTGCTCTTAGAGTGTCTGCAAGATTAATCTTTAATTACTGGAAACCTCAGAGCAATCGTGGAGCTTTGACAAACCTGGTTCATCACCGTTCTCTAGCAAACACAGTTGAGACCTATAATTCTGACCTGGCATTTTTTTTTTTTAAAGAATTGAAAGGGCTGGACAGATTTTACAGATTACTGTGTGGTGCCTGAGTAGATAACTCAGATCATTACTATCTACTCTTCTTCAAAGTTTGCCAGAAAGGGAAAAGAAATGTGGCCTGTGTGTTTTTGTCGGAAGCTTTCACTGGCAGTTTAGCTCAGATGGGAGATCTGAAGAGAATGGAATCTGGGGGAGCTACTGTGAGACTGAGGAACCTAGATTCAGGTACTTTTTAAACTTTACTTTTGTTTTTACAACCTAAGCAGCCTGGCTCCTTTCAGGAGGGAAGTCTCAAAGACTTGCATTTATATGGCCCATTTCACGACCATCAGATGTCTCAAAATGCTTACAGGCAATGAAGTGTTTATTTTTGTATTTGTCTGAGGGAGTGTGGACATGGCTGTATAGGCCAACTTGTATTGCCTTCTCAGTTGTTGTACTGTAGTTAATCTTGTAACATAGGAACACAGCAACCGGAGGGTTACATATTGGTCAGGGCATGGGGATAACCTCCCTACTCTTTTTTGAAACAGTGCCAAGGGATCTTTGATGTCCACCTGAGAGTGTCTTAGTTTAACCGTGAAAGACGGCATGTCAGAGGGTACAGCACTACCCCAGTATGGCACCAACTGCCTAGAATGGGACTTGAACACAAGCTGTTTCACAAGGTCAAAGCGTATGAGAGTGAGGCCATGGATGTGTATTTGTGAGAGAGAGAGAGTGTGAGAGAGTGAGAGAGAGAGAGAAAAACAGTGCATGTTTATGAGTGTGTGAGTGCAAGTGTCAGTATGCAAGACTGTGCGCACGTGTGCGACAGAATGAGAGAAAGAGAAAAACTATGTTTATGCGAGTGTGAGTGCCTGCGTGTGCATGTGCATGAGAGAGAGAAAAACTGTGTGTGTTTATGTGCGAGTGCGAGTGTGTGTGCTTGTGTGAGTGCAAGTGTGCGCGTGGTCATCTGTGTGTGAGGATGTGTGGCTGTGGGCTGTTAGCTTGTTGGGCTGAGAGGAAACATTTATGACCTTTTAAATCCACAAGAAGTGCTGCAAAGAGAATTAATACATCATTTCAATAACCCACACAAGCTCCTCCAACCTACCATTAAACAAAAACAGTGCAAACAAACTCTATTTAATAAAAATCATGTTGAAAATGTGAATATTCCATACGTAGAAAGGCAGAGGATTGTGAGGAAACACTGTGGATTGACAAATCACACACAGGGAAAACACTGCCATAAAGATATCATACAATGTGCTCACGCATCATTTCCTCAAGTTGATTAGTGTTTAATTTCTTTACCTGTTAACAGGAGGGCGAGAAATCAAGTTTCAAACTCTGAACGTGGCTGTAGGCCTCAAAACAGCAATTCAACACTTTAATGTTAAAGCAATAAAAAGCTCAGCTGTTCCACTCAACTATATTCAATGCAAAATTAAAGGGAGATTTAACCCAAACCTTTCCAATTTATCCTTTCAGTTATTGTCTTTGATATTAACAAAATCTGATCGTCAGGGATTCATCACCTTATTCCAATTTACTTGAGAAACCCAAGCAGAGATGTTGGCTATGAAGGGCGAGTGGGTGGAGAATTCAATAATTGGATCATGTTTCTTGGCACACAGCACTTTTAAGCAAAACACATTTGAGAAATGGCTAATGTTAGACACTATCATCTCGCCCTCCGAAAAGTTAAATCAGCAAAGAAAGAATAAAATCAGTGTCAATCAGAAATGGTGGAACCATCAAAGCGGATAGTAGCAATCTTAGTAATGCAATCTGGCATTGCTCTTGGTATAAAAGCGACAGTGATCCAGTTTGGTTATTTAAAAAGGAGTATGTCAGAGACGATGAAACAGCAAACCTTTGGTCTTTTCCACCTGCTGGTAAAGACTCCCTCACACAGAACATACACAGCCCCCACCAAACCAAACATGGCGGCTTCCAGCGGGCAAGAATTGAGCATGGAGACTGTTTGCATGCTTGGGATAAACAGTTGGTGGCTCATCCGAGGTAATAAACTGCTTAGCCTGGACACCTGGACAACACATAGATGGTTACAATGGAAACTTGCATGGGGATTCTCCGTCGGAACCACGAACAAACAAACCGCAAATCTTATTTCCAACCAAAGCCGTACATTTCAGCATCAATAAGGATGAAATCACTATGGGTTGGTCATGACCATTTCTAATGAATTTAAGAAAGCACAGGTGGTTTGAAATTTTGATGGGGACTTTAAGAACATCTCCAAGATTAGCAGAAACATGCACCAGGTTTGCACTGGCAATGCGTCTGATTGTTCCCAGTTACTTGTACTGTCGTAATAAGGTGTGGAGCTGGATGAACACAGCAGGCCAAGCAGCATCAGAGGAGCAGGAATGCTGACGCTTCAGGTCTGGAC
>JAHRHZ010000054.1:22338460-22348688 GCA_024137785.1 Ginglymostoma cirratum
GTCCAGACCTGAAGCGTCAGCATTCCTGCTCCTCTGATGCTGCTTGGCCTGCTGTGTTCATCCAGCTCCACACCTTGTTATCTCAAACTCCAGCATCAGCAGTTCCTTCTATCCCTACTTGTACTGTTGGCCTGGTTCACTCATCAGCAATCATACCTCTAAGCCACAGTGTTGTAAGCTCAAGACCCACATCAGGTTACTTTAAGGTGACACATGTTCTGTCAGGTTAAGTGAATCTAGGAGGTCCCATTGCATTATCTGACTCTCAGTGCTGACCAAAATTGTTCCTTTAAAGTACCAGAAGATGAACATATTGTGGTAATTTTGTCTTTGAAGTGAAATGAAATAAAATAAATGATGCCTGCTGCTCGTAGTAGCCTTCCTCTTATTGGCTAGATCAAATGAAAAGTAGTCGACAGCACTTGGATTTGTGTGCAAATGTGATTAAACTCTGCATTCCATACACACTCGATGTTGGGTCTTCTACACTGTTCAGAGGAGCTCAACACAAACTTCAGATGCCAAACTGAGGTGGGAGCATTGCTAATGGGGACCAGGTTAGACTGGAAAATGTCCCATGATTCTGTCACTGGTAGACTGAGGAATTTCCGAGATCTGACTCCCTCCACCCCATTCCCACCCAACCACTAACCTGACAATATTCACTACTTGGTCAGTGGGTGTGGCAGGAGGCTGCTACCCGGGGCACTAGGGCTAGCAATTCCCAACATAACCCAAGTGGTAAACCAAAATCAAAATACTGTGGTTGTTGGGAATTTAAAATTGAACTAGAAAACGGTCTGGCAGCACCTGAGGGCAAAGTAGAAGTGCGTGATGTAAGACGAGTGTGGAAATGTCCAGGTGGAATGGAGGCAGATGCATTTATTAAATCTTTTCTTAAACATTCGCTGCTCTACAAAGAATGATCCTTGCTTCGGTGTATAACTAAAGCTGCCATTCCCTTTCTATTCACTTCTTTCTGCACTTGCTGTCAATGCTCGACTTTCTTCGCAAATTGGGTTCTATCTGCCAACTTCGTGCCCATTCATCACCCTCCTTTTCATATTCTCCTCAACGTATTCCAAAAATGAACATAAGAACTAGGAGCAGGAATAGCCAATTCAACCTTCAAGCCTTTTCCACCATTTAATATGATCATGGCTGATCTCACCTCGGCTTCAACTCCACTTCCTATAACCCTTTAATCTGTTACTAATTAAAAATCCATCTCCTCCAGTGTCCCAGCATGCACCATGCTCTGGGATAGCGAATTCTTCACATTCACAACTCTTTGAGAGAAGTAATTTCTCCTCATTTCCATTTGAAAACTTCTACTCTTTGCCCTAAACTATGATTTCTCATCTTTAATTGCTCTACATCAGGAAACGTCCTCTCTACGTTTACTTTGTCAGTCTCCCTTGGTATCCTATATGCTTCAATTAGATCTCCTCTCATTATTCAAAACAGCATAGGCCTTAACTGCTCAATGTCCCCTCATAAGACAAATCCTTCATCTCTGGAATCAATCTAGTGAACCTCCTCTGGACTATTCCCAATAAAACTACAAATACTCAGGTGTGATCTCACTGACGCCTTGTAATAGGTGCAACATCACTTCCTTACTTTTGTACTCAATTCCTTTAGCAATGACTGCATAAATTCCAATTGTCTTCCTTATTACCAGTTGTGCCTGCATACTCCCATTCATGCTCTCCTGTTTTGCAACAGAATTTAACTAAGAGCATGTATTGATAGGAAACTGCCCAGTGGAGTCAGGAAAGGGCCACTGCAATTTTAAATGCAAGAATAGGGCTTTTAGCCTCAGGGATCCAGATACGTGGATTCCCTATTTTCTAACTTATAACTCCAGGCCAACTAATGTTCCTATTCATCCCTTGGATCCTCGTACCCACTCACGCAATATCCAACATCGAAAGCCATATAGAGCACAGAACAGTACAGCACGGGAACAGGTCCTCACATGAAACTATTTCAAAGCTTTTAAATCTCAAAAGTTAAACACAAACTTTTATTCAGACCCTGCATTAAAGATAGCTAATCCTTTAATAGCCTCCTTAACCATCAATTAAACTGCTGGATCTGAGTTCAAATTTCACCATAGCAAATGATGGAATTTGAATTCAATAAAAATAATCTGGAATTAAGAGTCTAAAGATGACAGTGAAACCATTGTCGATTTTCAGGAAAAACCCATCTGGTTTACTAATGCCCTTTAGGGAAGGAAACAGCTATCCTTACCTCGTCTGATCTACATGTGACTCCAAACACACAGCAATGTGTATGATTCTCAACTGCCTTCTAGGCAATTAGGAATGCACAATAAATGATGACCTAGCCAGCGATGCCCATTCCAACAAATGAATAACAAATGCCTGAGACAATAGTGGTTTTTAAAATTCAGCCAAACATTCATAAGACCATGATGATGGCCCTTAGGAAATATCTACAATGAACTCTACTGAACTGCATAAATAGATGATTTTTTTTCTAACTTATGACAAATGACCTTTCAACTAAAGGTACATTGTGCAGTGCTTTTTAAACTCATGCTAATTTTAAACAGCAAGAAATTCAATAAAAAAAACTTCAGATCATGACCCTTAAACAGACATTTTCAACTCTTTAAGACTGACATTTATTTCAAAAATTCAATACACCTCTCTGGGCTAGAGCCCTTGAGCCAGACAAATCTAAGTTTGAATAACCCTATTTAGTTTGGGTTTCCTGTTTGTGTGAATCACACCCTGCTCCCTGCCCCTGCTGCTAAAAATGGGATGTATCAGAAATGGCAGCAGAACTTCTGCATCTTGGTCCCACCACCTTTTTCAAAGGCTGATGAAAATCCGCTCGTTAGTCTCTAGATTTTTATCAGGAGGTGTTAGGAATGTCAGGTTTAATTGACGGGTTATACTTTAAATTAAAACAATTAAAATTCAATACTGCATATGCTGGAAATCCAAAATAGCAAGAGAAAGAAAACTTAAGAAACTGACCAGGTCTGGCAGTATCTGTATTCTGAAGAACAATCACATTGTACTCGAAGCATTAACTTTGTTTCTCTCTCCACAGATGCTGCCAGACTTGCTGGGCCACCAGTGTGGAGCTGGATGAACACAGCAGGCCAGGCAGCCTCAGAGGAGCAGGAAAGTTGACATTTCAGGTCAAGACCCTTCCTCAGAACTGGGGGAGGGGGAAGGGAGCTGGGAAATAAATAGAGGGAGGATGGGTGGGGCTGGGGAAGGTAGGTGGAATGTGATAGGTGGACGTAGGGAGGGACTGGTAGGGATTGGTGGGTGGTAGAGGTGAGGAAGAAGATGAAGGGGTTGTGTCAGGCCAAGGAGGCGAGTAGGAGGAGGTGTGGGGCTCGGGAGGGGAAGTGGGATGCTGATAGGTGGATGCAGGTAGGGAGGGTGGCGATTGGAAAGCTGGGGCTGATAGGTGGGGAGGAAGATGGATAGGTTGTGTCAGGTCAAGGAGGCGGGGATGAGAGGGAGGGTTTGACATGGGATGAGGTCAGGGGTGGGGAGATTTTAAAACTGATGAATTCTATGTTGAAGCCATTGGGCTGTAGGCTCCCGAGGCAGAATATGAGGTGCTGCTCCTCCAGTTTGCGGGTGGCGTCATTGTGTCACTGGAGGAGGCCCAGGATGGACATGTCATCAAGGGACTGGGAGGGGGAGTTACCTGATGGGAGTTCACCCATCACGATCCCACCTCCCCTCCCCCAGCCCCAGCCCCACCCCTCCTCCCTCTCACCTCTTTGACCTGACACAACTTGTCCATCTTCCTCCCCACCCTTCCCACTGACCAATCCCCACTACTCCCAACCTGCATTCACCTATCACCATCCACCTACCTTCCCCCATCTTTCCTCCCTCTATTTATTTCCCAGGTCCGTTCTCTCTCCCCAGTTCTGAAGATGGATCCTGACCTGAAACATTGACCTTCCTGCTCCTCTGATGCTGCCTGACCTGCTGTGCTCCTCCAGTTCCACACTGTTGACTCTGATTCCAGCATCTGCAGTTCTGGCTGTCTCTGCCAGACTTGCTGAGTTTCCCTGGAATTTTATCTTTGAGCTGCCTATTTAATGCTAAGTTAAAATGAAATCAGAGAACTAGCTATTGAGCATTTCTGCCTGCATACAAGGCTCAGCTGATTCACATTGCCCCAGTCCACAGCAAGTCTTTGCAATACCAACTCACAGGATTTTCTAAGACAGCATCGTATCTGACAGAAACAGTCAGTTTGCAGAATGAGAGAGAGAGAGAGAGAGAGAGAGAGAGAAAGAGGTGGCAAGTCCTGCATGTGAAGCAAAATAAAAACTATCTTTATCCTTCACCATGCTCAGATTGAAGAAACAAGGTTTGAATGAATTTATAGAAGGTTGCAAGATTCATCAGCTTTGACTAAAGGGAAGAATCGTCAGGATAATCTTTATCATGAACATCAGCCCTGGAATAGGAAGATACCCAACTGGAAAAGGAAAAAGGAAGAGGCCATTGGAGCAGAGAATAGCTTTGGATTGGTTCTATTTAAGGGCCAGAGTAAAGTTTAACCGTATGTAGGATTGCCAATCATGCTAAAAGCCAACAGTGAGATCATCTCCATAGTTTAAAGTATAAAATGGCTACTAGCTAGTGGTTATTCAGTGTTGCTTTTAGTTTGATGTGTGAACCTTTTAGACAGTCTAGAAATTCAAATTTTCGAAAGAGTTTTGGCTCTGCAGGGATCTATATAATCATCGCAAGCAAGGGAAGTGTCACTGTAACACAATTCTCTACCACATTACACTTACCAGAGACTTGGAACTCTGCCGGGATGGCGGAAGAAACTGACGCACATTGGTTGGCGTTTCCTTCTCAATGGAGTGTCGCCTCTGAGGTTGCTTCCTTCGCTCAGGCTGTGGAGTTGAGGAGATGGGCAGGAACATTGGAGGGGCTGTGGATTAAAAAAAAAACCAAGTGTAAAAATGGAGATGCAATCTTTAATGACGCTTTTTTTTTAATCAATCCTTACAATAAGGCTGAAGGCACCAGGAACATCAAGAACTCAATAAGACAATCGATGAAACAGGAATAGGATTGGCCACACAGCCCTTCAACCTGCTCCACCTTTCAATGATCTCTGACTGATCTTTGATTTCAACTTTTCTTTCTCACCCCATCCTACCCAAGAGTTTGATTCTCTCTAAATCCAAAAATCTATAAAACCTGGGATGTACCAATTTCTCAATCTGATCTCCAGACGCAGCTCCTGCTCCTTAGATACAGTTTCCACAATTAAGGACCAATGGAAATACAGGATACCGAGACTTCCTAATCTATCCCTCAATTAATCACTCAGACAGATTATATGGTCATTTATTTTAAGGCTCTTCGTGGGAGCTTGCTGTGCACAACTTGGCATCAGTGCTACTTATGCCACATTAACCTGTACGGTGGCTCAGTGGTTAGCACTGCTGCCTCACAGCGCCAGGGACCCCAGTCTGATCCCACCCACGGGCGACTGTCTGTGTGAAGTTTGCACATTCTCCCCGTGTCTGCGTGGGTTTCCTCTGGGCATTCTGGTTTCCTCCCGCAGTCCAAACAAGTGCACGTTAAGTGGATTGGCAGTGGTGATGTGCAGGCTAAGTGGGTTAGCCATGGGAAATGCGGAGTTACAGGGATAACATGGTGGGGGTGGTGGGATGCTCTTT
This sequence comes from Ginglymostoma cirratum, assembly GCA_024137785.1. Taxonomy (NCBI): domain Eukaryota; kingdom Metazoa; phylum Chordata; class Chondrichthyes; order Orectolobiformes; family Ginglymostomatidae; genus Ginglymostoma; species Ginglymostoma cirratum. The sequence continues at coordinate 22,344,177 of JAHRHZ010000054.1, forward strand.
GGAAAGTCGGTGTGATGGGCTGAATGGCTTGCTTCCACACTGTAGGGATTCTGTACACTTTTAAAAATGCTAATTACCTGAGATGTACCCTTAGCACCTTTCACATTCAAGACGTTCTATGTAGATCCAAGTCCTTTGTTTTATTAACAGGCTCAAGTGGATGAACCAACTCCAGGTTTTATGTTCCGAAATAAAGTTGATTTGTCAGAGGAAGAAACTTCAGTTCTGAAATCAGGGCTTTCAGAATCCACTGCAGCCAATCAGAACCAGATCTTTGCAATTCCTCCACGTACACATTAACCACTTGTCTTTGAGTTCAATTTGTTTCTCCTTAAATTTGTGGAAATACTAGGAGGTATTTTAAGCTAAAACAGGTAGGATTTGGGTCAGTGGTGGGGGAAAATCAGTCTCCTGATCCAAACACACCTCAATACCCATTCCCAGTTTTAACAGGAAACTGGTTAATTATAACAGGGTCACAAGCCTTGTCATCTAGTTTTCAGCTTGAGTTTGGGTTTGCTAAGTATCAGAAATGCCAACTGCTTCATCAAAGTCAGGATCTGTTGGATACGGGAGGCGAATACGTTTAAGTTTGCCTTGTGGGCCCAGCACCCCTAGGATCCTCACTCCCCAAGTCTACCCTCACTGCTGGCTTTCACCCTACCCCGCTACAATGCCCCCAAAATCTCCCTCCAATCTACTCCAATCCACCTACTTCCTGGTAGGAATGCCAACCTTTCAGGACTGCCCTGGAGTCTGTGAGAATTGGAGTTTAATTTCCAGGACATGGCAGAGAGCAACTCCCGGGAAGAATTTACTCGGGATACAAAAATATTGCCAATGAAGGAGAAGGGTGCTTGACCTCATGGGGTAGTTGGAGGAAGTAAGCCGCGTCATTGAACCTTCAGGAAACCATCCAACTGGATTTAGCCACTCATACCTGCAGGCCCCCACCTGCATCCTCAGGACTCCAATTCCCTGACTCAGCATTTGATTCCCTGCACCAACGAGCCCCTCAAATTTCCCTCCCAGGCCTCAGAAACCCCAGCCTTTGCAGGCCACTCAACTGACCTGTTAATGTTCTATGATTCACACGACCTGACAGATCATGTGAATCATATAATTCTTACAGAGCGGAAACAGGCCCTTCAGCCCAACAAGCCTACACCAACCCTTAGAGCCTTCCACCCAGACCCATCCCCCTAATCTACACATCCCTGAATACTACAAGCAATTTAGCATGGTCGATCCACCTAATCTGCACATCTTTGGACTGTGGGAGGAAACCGGAGCACCCGGAGGAAACCTACACAGACACGGGGAGAATGTGTGGAGTTTGCACAGACAGTCACCTGAAGGTGGAATCGAACCTGGGTCCCTGGCACTGCGAGGCAGCAGTGCTAATCACTGAGCCACCGTGCCACCCATGCTACCCACAAACCCCACCCCCCGACCATTGTCTGCCTCTGCAACCTTTACCCACTAGCTTCCTGCCTGACAGGAAGTTCCATCTGTCAACCGGAGAGGAAATGATTGGGGCCATCACAAACAAACTGTGAAGTTTAAACTCCATGGAATTGGGAGCGAGTCCAGAATTCCAGGTCTCAATGGATTTCCTGGTCAGCCAGCTCCATGTTAATCAATTAATAGAAGTTCAGCTTATTAAAACCATGTGACCTTCCTAATATGGATTTATCTGCTGTGACTTAGTATGTGTAACAGATGCCCCCTTGCTTACTCTTTTTGCCATTTGGAGTCTCTGGGGAGCTGTCACCCACTTTAAATGTTGATCCGCTGGAACTGCTCCTCAACATCTTAATCTTCTCGTCCTTTTGAAGAAACAATAAAAAAAAATGAGACTAAATATAGAAATGCAAGTGGAACCAATGTGCTGGCTGGTATCCGAACTGCACAGCACTGTTATTGTCAATGAAATATTTGAATACAGACAGAAAAAAAACCCCCAAAGAACTGCAGTTGCTGAAAAGAAGAAACAAAAACAGAAATTGTTGGAAAAACTCAGCAGGTCTGTCAGCATCTGTGAAAAGAAAGCAGAATTAACATTTCTGAAGAAGAGTCACTGGACTCAGAAGAAATAACTCTGCTTTCTCTCCACAGATGCTGCCAGACCTGTTGAGATTTTCCAGCAATTTTTGCTTCTTTATATATACAGACTATCCTTTGCAGACGACGATGATTGTCTTCAATGAGGCTAAGGGTGACAGATGTATGTCAATACAGTATCAACAATGAATTTAGATTTTTCTTTGAATCGAGCTGCTTTTCAAATTGCTCATGAGGAACTTCTGGTAGCTTTCTTAGCAAAATCATCAATTTAATAACAAAAGTTTTCATAATCGTTCTTGACAAACACTCTTCAGACTCGAAGTACACCTACCCTCCGCAATGGAAATTTGGAAAGGAAATGCAGGATTAGGAACGGGCCATTCAACCTCTCTATACTGCTTATGTAGTCAATGAGGTCATGGCCAGTCTGTATCCTAACTCCAGTAACTACAGCTGCTTCAGTCCTTGACTAATAGAAATCTATCAATCTCAGATTAGACACTTTTAATTCAGCCAGAAATTACTACTTTTTTGGGGAAGAGAGTTCCTGAAAGGCTTTTTTCTAAATTTAAAATTGTTTTGAACTAAAAATTTTAGGAGTTTAAAGTCATCGATTCACTCCCTAACATTCTAAATTCCAGGAAAAACAAGCCTAATTTATATAATCTTTCTTCCTGATCTAACCTTCAGTGCCTCGGAAACAACAATTTGTAGCAACTCAAATACAATTGTCAGGCAAGTTTAAATTCCACCACATTTTAAATTCAACTAATAACATTTGGAATATAAAGCAAATGTCAGTAATTCTGATGAGTCAATAAAAAACTGCAGATACTGAAGATCTGAAACAAAAACAGAAAGTGGAGAAACTCAGAAGGTCTGGCAGCATCTGTGGAGAGAAAAGTAGAGTTACCATTTCGAGTCCAATGACCCACAGGTGCTGCCAGACCTGTTGAGTTTCTCCAGCAATTTCTGTGACTGTAATGATGTCCCTGAAACTGCAGTTATCATGAAAGCCCACCTGACTCAATAATGCACTGTAAGGAAGGAAACTGCCACCCTTACCTGGTCTGGCCTTCATGTGACTCCAGACCCACAATAATGTGGGTGACTCTTAAATGTTTGTGATCTTGGGGGAATCTAAACCTCTGTTCCCCACGTCCTAACTTTCAGGAAATCCTGTTTATCCATCACCTCTGTGCTCACTAACTAACAACCACTCCCAGTCTTGCCTTAAAGTCTCATCCTTTTTTCAAATCTCTCAACTCTGTAATGTCCTCTAATTCCACAAATCTTTGAGATAGCTATGCTCCAATTCTGGTCTCTGATTTTAATTATTGTGCTACCGCTGGTGACTATGCCTTTAGTTCCCAAAACTCAATTCTCTGGAATTCCTTTTCTCCATAAACCTCTCTAGCTGTCAGTCACCTCTGTTCATTTTCTCTAGCACCTCTTTATGTGCTCAGTGTCATATTTTGTTCTTCGATAATTCTCCTGTGGCGTGCTTTGGGCCGTTTTACTGTGTTGAAGGTGCTATACAAATACAAGTTGCCCAATCAGTCGCACTTGTACCTCCTCAGGAATAAAAAACAGCAGAAGGGACTAGGCCCGAAACGTCAGCCTTCCTGCTCCTCTGATGCTGCTTGGCCTGCTGTGTTCATCCAGCTCTACACCTTGTTATCTCAGAAGGCTCTGTCCATCTTCTTTCCCACCTATCCGTTCCTCCCACCTCACTGACCAATCCCCACCACTGCCTATGTGCACTCATCTATCATATCCCACCTTCCTTCCCCAGCTCCAGCCCTCCTCTCTCTATTTATTTCCCAGCTTCCTTCCTCCTCCCCCATTTCTGAAGAAGGGTCCTGACCCGAAACGTCAGTTTTCCTGTTCCTCTGGTGCTGCCTGGCCTGCTGTGTTCATCCAGCTCCACACTGTGTTGTCTCTGACTCCAGCATCAGCAGTTCTTGCTACCTCTGAAGGTTTATTGTGATGTCTTGTGACACAGTGTCCCAACCTCTGAGGCAGTTACAAGTATCACTCCGGGACACGGTGCATTCAGAATATGTCCAACTGGTTGAATATCAACTTTTAAGCCCTTCTAACTGACTCTAACAGCAGCTGGCAGGAATGGGTTCCTGATCAGCTCTGATAGAAAGCAAAAGTACAGTCTTTGCTATCATGGTCAATAGTTCCGGGATACACAAGCCGCAGCAACTCAGATTCCTTGGAGACGTGGTTGGTTGGGCAGCTGGGTTTGGGTTGGGATGGGCTGGGATGGATTCGGAATTGTCTCCTTGCCCCCACTGGTCCTCCGTTGAGATAGTGTTGCTGCGGATTAACCTGCTTTTTGAGCAGGAAACTGAAGGCAAGGTTTATTATTTCACAAGAGATAAAAGGTACTGCAGATGCTGGAGAATCCGAGATAACAAGCATGGGGCTGGATGA
>JAHRHZ010000054.1:22353688-22380381 GCA_024137785.1 Ginglymostoma cirratum
AAACCCTTCATCATCATTTTCTGATGAAGGGTTTAGGCCCGAAACGTCAAGTTTTCCTGCTCCTGTGATGCTGCTTGACCTGCTGTGTTCATCCAGCCCCATGCTTGTTACCACGTTACATACTGTTTCAGGCCACAAGCCCAACATTTCCCATTCTGTGTTTTAGCAGTTTGTCTTCGACAGTAAAGCAGGAAAAGGATGAGCTCAGCAGATAAACGTCAATCACTCACATCGTGTGATGGATACAGCCTTTTAAAGTCATTCATGAGAATACAGCACATATGGAGCTAAGAAAGATCTTCGCTCATCTACACAGAAAGCTTCTTTAATCACCTCATGAGGGAGAAAAGAAAAACTAAGCGAAAAACAAAGGGAAGGCTGATTCCTGATTTCACATTTTGCTTTCCAATTGAATCCAGAAAATTTAATCCAATCACTTTTCCTTCCTGCCTCTGAAATCCCCAAAGATCTTATCTTGGTCCCTTCCTAGTCCTCATCTACATGCTGTCCGTGGAGAATGGCAGGTGCCATAAATATAGGCACTTAGCTCCATCTCTCCAACCCCTCTGGGGGCGTGCATGGTAGGCTTCTTTGACAGTTCCCATCTTGTAGGACATTGGCAGCAGCAGATGCGCAGAAACCCCATCACCCCCAAGTCACACATGGTTCTATTGAGACACTGTACTCCTTCACCATATCTTGAACTCTGCCTGATGGCATTGTGGCGTAACCTCAACACACGGACTGCAGTGGTTCAGGTAGGCAGCTGACTGCCACATTGTCAACAGCAGTTAGGGGTGGGCAATAAATACTGTCATTGCCTGTGCCACTCAAGTCCCATGAACAAATAAATAAAAACAGCACTTCCACATCCAACTGAACTCTCTTTTTTGACATAAGCTCAACTTGCAGTATGCTGAAAGCACCCCATTACCGTAGACATTGAAACCACAACCAACAAAGCTGCGGCACCAAGCACAAACCACAAAGCCAACAGCAATGTTAAAGTAACCAAAGTTACTGAGAATGGTTAAAGCAAAGGCAGATGAAGTGAAAGATGCGAAAGCAAAAGCAAGACATGACAAAAACCACATGTCAGGTACTGGAGCTGCCTTTACCTGACAAGTCAAAACTGCAAGACATGCTAAGTGGCCTCATTACTGTAAGAAAAACAATTGGATGGTTAGGGAAGAAAATGGAGAAAATAATTGTTAGAATTTCATCTCAACATTAAAATCTTTCAACCTTCTGTAGAGAACTAATAAAGACAGGGCAGTAAAAGATACCAAACGTTACTCCAATTATTCGCACGGTTAGATCTCAACGAAAGAAAACAATTAATGTCGGTGCATGGAGATTTACTGCTTATTTATGATGTGGGTTGGTTCGTGAGACTACTGGATCCCTAAGGATGTACAACAGACCCTTGTTTTGTATCACAGTGATACTTTTCTCTATTATTTCCATTTCCTCTGCAAGATACTGTTTTCTCTTACCGGAGTATGATTTCACAGGCAGAGAGAACAAGTCGCTACCTGCTTCCAACAGTCAGCCTTCAAGTGTGAACTGTAAATAACGCTGGCAGATATTCAAATTACCAATTTCCTGAGAACTGAGGCTAAACTCAATTTCCCAATAAGCAAATGCACAGGCCAGAAATTTGCTAAGCCTTGGGCTGATGGACTGAGAAACGGGCAGGCGGACAGAATGGCAGGGGAAGGGCTCAGGGACAAGACTGTCCGCTGTCTTCCCACTGTCAGTTCAGTGGCAGGAAAGTGAGAAGAATGGCTGTCTATTTGGAACCCAATTAAGCTCCTTAAGTGCACAACAAATCCCCACAATCACCAGGGCCCTGGCATTTCCCAGGCCTCACTGCCTCTCTTTCAGGATCGCTAGTTATTAGGGTGCCTCTTCTCTGCAACTGCTGCCATAGCAACAGCCACCACAAGAGGTGGTGCTCATGGCGAGGCTGGTACCTCTTCGGGACTGGATATTGCCCCTGGCAGCTCTTAGTGATTGGACAGCAATCCCCGGCAGCAGCTTATTGATTGGCTGCCACTGGCGAGATGCCTCTCTGTTTCCTGCCATCAAGGCTCCAGCTTCCACGGTTAAAATTCTGGCCATAATTTTACAAGAACAACTACTGGCCTGAATCCAAATTATGTCTCCTGGTATGATAGTACTGAGATCAATTTACTTTGTGCCAACTAATGAGAAATTTTGAGACTTTAGAGAATATATTGGCTTAGTAACATGCCTGATTGTACCCCATTGCTCAATCTGAGTCTGGTTGGGCTCCCAGTATTGTGCATTTGTGGGTATTTGTAGCTATATATACCAATACACAGGGTTCTGTTCTTTACAGAGAGAAGTATTATGTGCAAACATTGCGCCTGTTTCAACCTAAACTAGGCAACAATAATTCTCTCATTCATTCCTTGACCAGGCCAACCTGCCTTGTTTAAATTTAAACAAATCTTGGCTGTTAGCTGTCAATCATCACATAACTGGTGCATTCTCCATGGCAAACCTTTACCAGACTCCAGCTACTAACCAATCAGCACTGTCTTCTCATACCAGTTAGAATATTGTTCCTCCTTACCTCAGTGTTCTTGCAAACGTGTTGAAGAGTGCAAGATGAAAAGCTTTGACAATATGTGCAGTTTTCAACAATATTCCACACTTCCTGCAGTGAAATTTATTTGCCTTGTTTCTGCCCACTTTGCCATCTTGTCTAGGTTTTCCAAAACCTGGAGTTTTTCTCATCACAATCAAAAATCAACAATCAACACTGTTTACCTGGCTGCCATTGGATTAGCTTTTTAATCCAGATTTTATTGAATTCTAATTTCACTATCTGCCATGGTATGATTCAAACTTAGAACACTGGCCTGGACCACTGGATGGCTATGCAGTTACATCGTCACCATGCCACCAGCTCCCCCTTTCTGAGTAGGGGTATCATATTAGCAACCCTTCAATAGTCCAACACAATGCCTGCATCCAATGACCCTTGATGTTTCTAGCTGTGAATCTAGGTTGCATGCTATCTGGGCCGGGTGAGATGTTAACTTCCAAAAAAGATTATCTCTTTTGGTTCACGTTCTCTAGCTAATACTATCCTGTCTGTATCTTCCTTTTTCTCTTCTACTGTAACCCACTGGGGAGACAGATAAAAGTACATTTTTAATACTTTAGCCCTGCCCTCAGCCTCAACAAGATTTCCTTTTGAGTGCCTAACAAGCCCAATTTTACCCTAGCTACCTCTTACACCTCATAAATTTAGAAAATGTTTAAAAGTTCAATTTAATGTTGACTAATGTGAATAATGCTAATCTTTTCTCAAAATCTTACACTGCATAGTCATATTTGCTTTTTCAATTCCCTACTGTATTTACTATGATTTTTCTGGATATTGAATGCATCTCACTCCTAATGCTGTCAAAAGCCTCTTTTTTAACATTTTACTTTAATTTTCACTTCTTTTGGTATCCTGTGCTATACATTTTCCCACTAAAGGACACATGCTGAACTATCTGAACAATCCCTTTCCCCAAATCCCTCTGTCCTTTCATTACTGCTATACCCGGCAATCATTCTTCCCAATATACACATGTTTATCTTCTTTCTTAAAACAGTGACATTGGCTCTTCCATCATTGAGCCTCATAACTTTTGATATTTTTTAATAGAATTATGTTGCAGACGCTGGTACGGCTGATCTCCTGCTGTAACACATTCTACTTGCCTTACTTCATCTCAAAAAACCAGATCTAACATTATTTTTCTTCCATATTATACAAAACACATACTGACTCAGTACCCACTGCAAAAAAAAATTCTCTTTTCTAATTCTTGGCATCATGTTTTTACAAGAAAACTTAAAATCTCTTAATATTACTACCTTAATTGTGTTACAACTTCTAAAAATTTACCCTAAAGTCTATTCAGCTATATACTTTTCAATGTTTGGAACTCCTTAAAAAGGTTCCCATCAATGAATGGTACAGTCCTCCCTTTGTTTCTTAATTCAAATAGATTCTGATGTAGAATCATTTAACCTATCTTTTCTACTTGGAACTATAACATTAGTGCCATCAGTCAATACTGTTTCCTCTTTTTCCCCTCATCCTAACCAGGGATCATAGAATCCCTAAAGTGCAGAAACAGGCCAATCGGCCAACACGTCTACACCACCCCTTCGGAGGGCATCCCACCCAGACCCACGTCCTGACTGTTTCCTTGTAACTCTGAGCTTCCCATGGCTAATCCACCTAATTTAAACACACCTTGGACACTACAGCCAATTCAGCATGGCCAATCTACCTAACTTGCACGTCTTTGGACTGTGGGAGGAAATGGGAGCACCCGGCAGAAACAGGGAGAATGCGCAAACTCGATACAGAGGGTGGAATCGAACCCAGGTCCCTGGTGCTGCGAGGTCATGCCACCCCTGAATACTAAGAAGTCATTCATGATTTTGTTTAAACTGTGTCTCTAAATGCAATCACATCATAATACCATGTAGCAATTTGTGTCTGCAGCCCACAAACCTTATCGGTTCTAGTGTGAACACTGACATGCAAACTACTTAATACCTCCATTGTCACTTCAACACTATTTCTCAATTTGGCTCCTGAAACTGTTGGGAAATTTCTAATTTTACTGCTGCTTCTATTTTCTGAAATTCAGTGTCTGACAGTGTTCTTATAAAATGCCTTGGCATTTGTGTTCAAAGCGTTGTTTGTTGTGAAAGATCCAGCTGGTTCACCAATATTCTTGGAGTTCTCACCAATGGCCTAGATGTGACTCCAGACCCACAGCAATGTGGTTGACTCCCCTCTGGGCAATGAGGCAATAAATGTTGCCCTCGGCAATGACACTCACATTCCACAAATAAATAAAGCTTGTATTTCAACTTGTAGTGAAAACATGTAACTGTCCAGCAAGCCACAACATAACTTTTCTTCATATTCTACATTTTTGCTGTATATTTCCTGCTGTAGATTGCTACTCAGTCTGTTGCTGTTATGTACTTCACGTGTACCGTGACAACGAGTGTCAGTGGGTTCGAGGGGCATGCTCATCTACATTTGACCATATCGCTCCCGACACAACAGAAGTAAAGGTTCAACATTGGCTCAGAATCACTTTGGAAGACCATCAGATCATAGAAACATAGAAAATTGGAGCTGGAGTAGGCCATTCAGCCCTTCGAGCCTGCTCCACCATTCAATACGTACCCTGTTCTTGTTTTCTCCCCATTCCCTTTAACCCCTTTAGCCCTAAAAACTATAAAAACTGCTTCTTGAAAACATTCAATGTTTTGGCCTCAACTGCATTCTATGGCAGAGAATTCCTCAGATTCACTACTTCATGGTTAAAGACACTTCTCCTCAACACATCCTAAATGGCCTATCCCATATCCTTAAACTGTGACCCCTAGTTCTGGACCTCCTGTTCATCAGGAACATCCTTCCTACATTTGCTATGTCAAGTTCTGTTAGTATTTCATAGGTTCCTATGAGATACTCCTCATTCTCCAAAACTCCAGTGAATATAGACCTAACCAATCCAGTCTCTTTTCATCAACAATTTCATATATTTTTTAAAAAATTCTTTCAATTCAATCAACAACAATTTGCATTTCTATAGTGTCTTTAACATGGTAACTCATTCCAGACAAACTTAGACACGGGGCAACATAAAGAGACACCAGGAGACCTCAAGATTTGTCCGGAGGAGTAGGTTTTAAGGAGTGTCTTAGATGTGGAGAGATATGCAAAGATGGGGAACTTTAAGGAGGGACTTCCAGAGATTTTTCTGAGGCACAATCAGAAATGGTGCAGCAATGAAGGTCAGAATCGAAAGAGTGCAGAGATCTCTATAATGCTGGAAGAGAAAAAAGCTGACACTAACCTATTGCGAGACTTCAACACTAATATGAAAATTTTCTTTGACAACTTTGTGGATGCCAACAGTGAGGAACAGGAGTATGCTATTCCATAAGCCATAAGAAGGTATAAGAAATAGGAATAGAAGATTGCCTTGGCCCCACAAGCCTGCTCTGCCATTAAACAGGATCATGGCTGATCCTTTATTACTCACATCCATTTTCCTGCCTTTACCTTGTATCCCTTGATTCCCCAACTGATCAAGAATCTATCCATCTCTCTCAGCCTTAAATATACACCAGCACTCTTCATCCACAGCTCTCTTGGCAAAATGTTCCAAAGACTCTCAATTCATCTCAGTCTTAAATTGGCACCCCTTCATTCTGAGACTATGCCCTCTGATCCTCTTCGACACTGCTCTGCCTTTTAATATGATCCTGGTTGACTGGACACTTCTAACCCACATTACTCCCAGAACCCTTTCACCCATTGGTAAGCAGAAATCTATCATGCTCCAATCCTCTCCTATTTCTTCCACCCTCTCCTCTCTGATGGGTTGGAGTTTGCTTTGAAAACTCTGATGAAACTAGCAGTGCTCCCTGTTAGTTAGGCAGTAGCTATTGTGAAGTAAGTGAAGGTGTGTGGATGAACAAAGACAAAATCCAGGACATTGTTTCTCTGTGATGTGCCAGTCCTCTGGGTCATTTATCCCTATCTTGATAATACTGCTATACCCCACTTTATTTCCCTTTCTACACTAGATTTGACATTGGATTCACTCTTTCAAACTGCACTTCCTGTTTTTGTTTTTCCGTGATGACTTTCGATGGTTAAGATTGGTTAAGGAGGTTCGCAATTGCTTGGGTAGGAGCCCGCAGAAAATCTATGGTCAATTGTATGTCTAATCAACAGCAGTCCATGATGGGATTCAGTCTGTAGATTCACTCAATAAAGTAAATTTTGTCAATGGTTGACATCTTCCAGTACTACCCCTTAACATGGTGATAATGAGAATCACATTCGAATATCCTCTTTACAGAGAGATAGTCATAGTCTTAATGGAGAAAAGATAGCTCAATGTTAATAGAGGATTAAAACTTTCCTATCTGGATGACCCAGAACCAGAGATGGATCTTCTTTCTTGTGAATTTTGAGTTTTTCAAGAAAAGGGAATTGGGCGCAGAGGGAGAAAGAGGTGATTTAAATAAGGTTTACTGGAAGAAGTAAAAAGTGCTGAGAAAGAGGGGTTTGTCAAGGGCTAGGGAGCAGGTGCTTTCTTCTCAGTAAATTTTAGGTTGGTAAGTAATCAGAGACTGTATTTCAATTGCTGTAAATTAGAAAGTGTATTGTAAGTAGCTATACTCAGATTTAACTGTGAAACACTAGGAATAAGGGAAAGTCAGAGACGGGGCGAAAGCCAATAAATACATAATCCAAAGCAGAATAAAATTAATGTAAGGGAAGTAATGATAAGATATGACAGCCCAGCTTGGTCAAGTGGAAGGGTTTTAAATTAACTTGGCAGGGATGTGGCAACTGAGAAAATCAGAGTGGAATACCAGGGTTCACAAAATACACAGAAAGACAGATAGCACTAGCATAGGGAATTGCAAGTTAATACCTGAAATTGCAGTTGGAGAGATAATAATGAAGTCCAAATCAGGGTTAGTATTGTGCAGGTATGTGAATGCACGGAGTATATGGAGTTACAGGTACAGATTGGAGGTAGTCCAGAAAAGGTTCACCCTGCTGATACCAGGGACTATCTTATGAAGAGACATTGAGTAAGATGGACCTATACTCAGTGAAATTTAGAAGAATGAGAGGCGACCTTATTGAAACACAAGATTGTCTGGGGAGGCCGGGGGCATGGATGAGGCATCAAATGGATACTTTTCACCTTGTCTTTACCAAGGAAGTGCATGCTACCCAGGCCATGGTGACAGAGGAAGCAACTAGAAGGGCTCAACACTAATGAGGAAGAGGTGTTGGATAGATTGTTGGTACTTAAAGCTGAAAGACACTGGGACCGGATGAGTTACATCTGAGGATAATGAAGGAAGTGACTGAAACTGTAGAAACCCTCACCATAAAGGTCCAGTTTTCCCTAGATCTAGGGGAGATGCCCCAAGACTGAAAAATTGCAAACATCACACCGCTGTTGAGGATAAGCCCAGCGTTTAAGGCAAGTCAGTTTAACTTCAATGGTGGCGAATTTTCTAGAAATAATTATCCGTGATAGGATTAGTAATCACGTGGAAAAGGGGAGTTGATATGGATATGGATTTCTAAAGGGAAAATTGTATTTAACTAACTTGTTGGAATTTCTTTAAGAGATAATAGAAAGGAACATAATGCTGTTGATTTTGTATCCATGGACTTTCAGAAGGTGTCTGATACAGCGCCACGCCACAGATTTGTGAGGAAAGTTTCAGCTTATAGAATAAAATGAACAAGGTGGGTACACAATTGGCTGAGTGATAGGAAACAGAAAGTATTAGTCACTGAATGTTTTTCAGGCTAGATGAAGGTTCGTAATGGAGTTCCACAGGGGCTGTAGGGGTTCGTAATGGAGTTCCACACTGGAACCCTTGCTTCTCTTGATATAACTGATTGTGATCTTGGTATGCAAGGCATAACTTCAACATTTGTGGATGAAATGAAACTTGGGAGCATTATAAACTGTGATGAGGACAGAAACAAGTTGGTGGAGTAGACAAATAGGTTATAGATGAAGTTTAAAGCAGAGAAGTGTGAGGTGATGTTCTTTCGCAGGAAGAACATTGAAAGACATAGAAAGTAGTTGGTACAATAATAAAGGAGGTGCAGGAGCAGAGGGACCGGGGTATATATGTGCACAGATCATTGAAGGTGGCAGAACAAGTGGGGAGAGCATTAATTTAGCATCAGTGGCTTTATTAATAGATGCACAGAGTACAAGAGCAAGGAGGTAAGACTGAATTTGCCAAAGACATTAGTTGGAACTCAGATAACAAAGTGTAGAGCTGGATGAACACAGCAGGCCAAGCAGCATCACAGGAGCAGGAAAGCTGACGTTTCGGGTCTAGACCCTTCTTCAGAAAGTTGGAATGGAGCTGCAACTCAATTTGGAGTACAGTCTATAGTTCTGTGTGCCACACTGTAAGACTGATGAGAATGCATTGAGGATAGCGCAGGAGACTTTACAAGAATAGTTCCAGAATAACTTTAGTTATGAGGATAGATTGGAGAGATTAGGATGCTCACCTTGGACAGTAGGTGACCTGATAGAAATTTTTAAAATCCTGAATGGGCCAGATAGAGTAGAGAGGGAGAAACAGTCCTGCCCACAAAAGGATCAAAAACCAGAGGGCACAGATTTTAAGTGATTTCAAAAAAAGCAAATGTGATGTCGGAAAAAAAATTATCACACAGTGACTAGTTAGGGTATGGAATGCACTGCCTGGAAACGTGGCGGAGGCAGGTTCAACTGAGATATTGGATGATTTCTTTAAACAGAAACAATGTGCACGGGGATGAGGAAAAGACAGGAAAACGACACTAAGACATGTTGCTGATTGAAGAGCCTGTGCAGACATGATGGGCCGAAAGCATTCTTCTGTGCTAAGACACTTCTGTGGTTTTGTGACAAGAGAAACTTGCCACCATCAGCTCAGCCACTGGTACCAACAGATTCCCCACAAAGTGTCATGTGATGAGCACTTCCAAACTGCAGGAGCTGCATCATGCACAGCAAAGGCATGAAAGATAACCCTGAAACTTTTATCCTCGTAATTCATTCCATGACAATGGTGTAATATTTCAAGACATTTATTACAAACTTTTCCATAGGCATTTATATGAGGAACTTTCAATGTCCAGATAAACAAGTATTTTATATATATGCAAATAGCATCTAGTTCTAATTAATTATTACTTAGCTAGCTGAGTGGCATGACACTACTCCGAGCGCCGTGTAACACACAGCATATCATTTCACAAACTGCACAATGGAAGGCAACACTGCACAAATAGAAATAGCACAGTAGCTCAGTGGTTAGCACTGCTGCCTCTAAGCACCAGGGACCTAGGCTCGATCCCAGCTTTGGGTGACTGCCTGTGTGGAATTTGCACATTCTCCCTGTGTCTGTATGGGTTTTCTCTGAGTCCTTCAGTTTCCTCACACAGTCCAAAGATGTGCAGGTCAGGTGGATTGGTTATGTTAAATTGCCCATAGTGTCTAGGGTGGAAAATGTAGGGATAGGACAGGGGGTGAGTCTGGGTGAGATGCCCTTCAGAGGGGCAGTGTGGACTCAATGGGCCAAGTGGCCTGCTCCCACACTGTAGGGATTCTGAGTATTCCAGAGATCCTGATGTGCTTGAATGACCTGTGGATCCTCTAGACATTTCATTGATATCTCGCAGGGAAACAAAGCAGGTGCCTTATTGTATTGTAAACCATAAAAGTGCCGGCCTTGAATCAAATTCAATTTTTAATTTCTTTAATGTCTTAATATTTGCTTTTTAATTTGAAAAAAACATCATTGGTGAATGAAGGGCCTTTAAATGTCCTTAACAGTGTATCTTACAATTGTAGTGGTTCACTATTATCATTCTAAAAGGTTCCTGGAGATTACTGTAAAGCACACACACACACACCCATTCATTGATACTGATGCATGCCTGAAGAACAAGATTAAAACATAATGAGGAAACGCTATTACACATGTCGGCTTTGCTCAGTTGGTGGCGTCCTCAATTTTGAGGCAGAGAGCTGCTGGTTGTAACCGAAACTCATATGTCAATGCTGGACTATGGGAGGCTTGCATGTCTGAAAGCAGCATTTGTTGAATAGTCATTAAAGTGAAACCCTGTGTGCTGCATTAAATGCATGATAAAGATCCAATTCAAAGAGAACAATAGTTTTCCCACTTCCGAAATCTAGCCTTCCTCCTTTCATCACCATAGAAGCACAGGGGCAGCGGATCCATGGGACCACCTCCACATCACCCTCAAAGTTGCCAACCATCCTGCCTTGGGCTCATATTGCTACTCCTTCACTGTCAATGGCTCAAAACACTATTACCCCACTTCACCTTGGATGTACCTCGACCACACGTCTGCTCATCACCACCCACCAGGGCAGTTAGGGATGGACAATAAATGCCTGTCCCAGGCATCGAGTCTCACAACCCAAGAGTGAGCAAAAATTCTTTTATAAAATGTCAGCGACAACCTGACTGACCGTTCATTTTCTTCCTGTTTGTGAGCAGTTTACCCAGTGCTGTTATCAACATTACAATAGTGGATGCACGGTAAAACTAATTCACTAGTGGTGACACGTGAGTCAGTCTGATAAGGTGCTACTGAAATGCAATCTGCTTCAACTTCATTGATGGCCCCCCAAGCTCCCATGGTTACAGTGCCTGGATCCAAGAGCTTCAGCCACCTTTGATAATACTGCTCTGAGTTTGGGCACTAGGAGGCAATCTAGCTTCACTGCAAGCCACATTTAAGATTTTGTTTTAAAAATCATACTTTAGAACATTACATAAGCATCTTTTTAAAAACAGCTTTATAATCACAGAAGTGTAACAGAGTTGAAGGAGATTATTAGGCCATCATGCCTCTACTGGTTCTACAAACAAGGATTGTTACCTAGTGCCAATCTCCTGCTTTCTTCCTCCATACCTTTGCATATTATCCTTTTATTCAAACAAACATCCAATGCCTTCTTGAACTCCACAACTGAGCCTGCCTCCACCTCACTTCCATGCAGTGCCTTTCCGACCCTAACTATTCAGTGAGTGAATACATATTTCTTCAATGCTTCTTTTACATATTACTTTAAACCTTTTGCTCCTTGCAAGAGGGGGAACAGTTTCTCCACATCTGCTCTGTCCAGCTCACTCATGATTTTGAAAATATCTGTCAAACTTCCTCTCAGCCTTCTCTCCAAGGAGAACCGTTCCGGCTTCTTCAATCTATCCTCATGACTGAAGTCTCTCATTCCTGGAACTATTTCCATAAACTGCTTCTGAGTTCTCTCCAATGCATTCACATCCTTAATATGATCAGCCAATTGGCGCCTTTCAAACTGTATCCATTATCCGCAACCATTCTCATTAGATTCTCTTTATTTTAATCTTTCATTAAAATTAACGAATAATGACAAAGGAATTGTGATATTTTGCACTGATTTTGAAATGGAATTTGGTGCATTTCATATTTTTGAAATTTCGTCGCAAATAATTAAAGGAAACATGATGCAAAAACCACAGCTTTTGTAGATCGGTAATTTTACTGCCACAGACTTACCGTATTTGCTACGCCTAATCATATCGGGTGATACTGGCCGTAGTTTTCGCTCAGATTTGATTTCTTCTAATATTCTTTCATGAAGACTCCGAGGACGTGGTGGATGTGGCTTGAGTTTCCGTGCAGATGCCTGTGACCCAGAAAAAATAACAACAGTTATGGATCAGGCTGGCAAAAGTGCAAACACGAGGCTGGTAACAAAATTGAGAGGTAAAAGCTATCGGGAATGATAGATTCTTTAGAAAGGAATAATTTTAGGATTTGAATCGGTTTAGAATTATGAATGGGTTGTGCAGGGACGATGTGGAGAGACTGGTGGTATTTTCCTGGACCTAAGGAGGAGGGATTGGAGGAAAATTTGAAAGCGGTTCATCAATTTGGCTTCCTGCTGCGTGCCAGTTTTCAAACTGTTTTCCAGGGCTGGGCTCGATGTAACTGTTGAGGGCCATTCAAGGGAAATTACTGGGATTTTCCCATGCCGGATCACCCCTTTTGCCCATACTGAGTTAGGAGATGCAAGGCCACAGGATATAGGTGTCACTAGCAAGGCCAACATTTGTTGCACAGGCCTAATCTCCCATGATCGAGTAGCCATATCACAGCACATTTTGAGAGTCAGCCACATGGCTGTGGGTCTGGAGTCACATGCGGGCTAGACTAGGTAAGGATGGCCAATTTCCTTCCCTAAAGGAACTGGATGAGGTTTCACAGCAGTCAATGATAGCTGTCATGGTTACAATTTGCTGAGATTAGCTTTACATTTCAAATTTCACTAGCTACATTGGTGGGATTCGAAACCATAGCCTCAGAACTAGTCCAATGACATAACCATGATACCACCATCTCCTGTCAATGTTTAATTTCTTCTAATATTCTTTAATGAAGAAAAGAACATTTTATTTTCTTGGATACATGTATACACTGCCATAATGCAGAGGCATCAGCCTTGGCCATTCCCTTCCAAAGGAAGGGTTTCTCCTGAACACTGATGGCCGTGGGTCATCTATTATTTTCAAATATTAATCAGACTCTCAAGGGCAGCTCCACTTTGAGGTGCTGTCATGCTCATCTACCTGCCCCAGCAGTGCTAACCTGCGCAAAAAGCTCAAAGTAAGTTTCTAATCACAATACATTCACACTCATGGTCATGGTGTCACTCAAACATATTGCACTGTCCTGCAGGTCAGTTGTGACTATTCCGCATTCTAAAAATATCAGCTGCACTCACAGGGTTTAATGGAGGCCTCGAGCGAATAAAGTCCAGGATCATTTCGTGGGCACTTTTCTTCAGTTTCGGAGGAACATTACCATTAACCTGCAGCACAGAAGTAAAACTTAGTCATGGAAGTCATACCACCTTTTAAATGGATCACTACTAATGTACACCAGGAAAGGATATCCCCTAGGATATGTGGACAATATTTAACGGAATCCCAAAGGATTTGTCTGACATAACAAGCATGGGGCTGGATGAACACAGCAGGTCAAGCAGCATCATAGGGGCAGGTCTGGGCAATATTACGAGAAATCACTGTATTTGTGTCTGAATTTTTACGCAGCTCTGTCAAAATATCCACAATCTGTTGAAGCTGTTGAAGAAATGTCCAAGTTTGTTGGACTGTAAAAGACTATTGGAATTTCAAAACTCACTGGAACTGTCAAAGCTGTGCAGGAATTTTGCAAAGCTGCGGAGTTTAAAAGCAAAAATCAGTGTTTTCTGTTTCACTCTGTTGAAATAATTCTGAGGGTTGTCATTGTAGGAATTGTGCTGTATGACTGATTTTACAACCTAAACTTAGCTCATTGGGGTGCCTCTTAAGGGAATAGTTTGATTGACAACTCCAGGTGATTATAAAACAAAAAAAAGTTTGTTTTCATAGTAGGTTAAGGATCCTAGTGTAAGGTGTATTTTCATGAGACTGGTTGATCAAATTTCAATGTATTGAATTTTCATCAGGGGAGTTTAAAACTAAAGGGCATGATTTTAAGAAGAGAGGAGAAAGATTTAAAAGAGGACCTGAGGGGCAGCTTTTTCACACAGAGGGAGATGCGTACATGGAATGAACTGCCAGAGGAAGTGGTAGATGCAGGTACAGTTACAACATTTAAAAGATATTCAGACAGGTACGTGAATAGGAAGGTTTAGAGGGATATGGGCCAAACACAGGCAAATGGGACTAGCTTAGTTTGGGACATTTGGTCGGCAAAGAGTTGGACCAAAGTTTCTGTTTCTTTGCTGTAGGACTCCATTACTCTGCTCTATGATAACTCCATACTTTATTTGAAACAATAATCAACTTCGCTTCCAGCATGGAAACATATCAGACATCAACAAACACTTGGTTAGTATGTATCTTGAATAGATTTCTTCATTATCCTTCAAGTTTTTAAAATCATAAGAATCATCACACTCCATCGCCTGTGGCTTATCTATGAAAATGCATTTTCCTTTTAACAGTGTCAGAATCAATGCAACTGGGCATGTAATGCATGATGTACATACAGTTATGTCCTACTGTAGTTAACACCTTCAAATCTTGAACTGCAAAGGCAGAGGTTTTATTCATACTTATAATAAAAGCAACATACTGTAGATGCTAGAAAGATGAAATAAAAACAGGTTGTGCTGGAGAAACTCAGGCAGGTCTGGCAGCATCGTTGGGGAGAGAGAAAAGGGGTAACATTTCGAGTCCAATATGACTTGGAACATTAACTCTTGAGTTTCTCCCCCCACAGATGCTGCCAGACCTGCTGGGTTTCTCCAGTATGACTTGTTTTTATTTGTATTTGTATTTTACTTTGCTTTGCAAAATATATTAATTCAGAAACAGACTATGATAAACATTTCCCAAGAGGAAGCTGAGCATTTTCAGATCCGTTATAGAGTGACATTCCTTTCACATCCATGGGACATGGATATCGTGTTGTCCAGATCAGCATTTATTTCTCCTCCTTAACTGCCCATGAATATTTGGTGGTGACCATCCTGAGTGGAACTGAATGGCTCAGAGATCAACTGAGAGTCAACCACATTGTTGTGGGTCTCGAGTCATGACCACCAAAACTTGCTTTTTACTTCAGATTCATTTAAATTCTTGGTCGTTGTGGCACAATTCCAACTCCTGTCTGCAGGCAACTAGTTCAGCCTCTGGATTACTAGTCCAGAATCAAATCCACTGTGCGACCATATCCCCTTGATAGGAACATATGGGTAATGGGTAAGCAGGATTTTGTGAAAGCTGGGCATGGTCAGCAGAAACTGCTGTTTTCCAAAAAGGAGCACTAGTAGATCTCATGTCAGATGGTTCTCTTAAAACTCACTAAACGCCTCTGTACAAGGTATGAAAGCAAGCTCCCTAAATTTGGCTGACTAGTTGTAACCATCAAATTATCATCATTCGCTTTTAGAGACCTTGATATTTTTAACAATGGTGTCAGTCTGCTCAGGGCCTGCATTAGCATTAGGGCAAGCTCAAAATTTTGCCTTCAGTTTTAAAAATGTCAATGGTTACTATGAAACACAAAGTTGGCATATGGGAAGGTGGGAGCAATTAATTAACAATTAGATTGAAACTTGATTATCACACTTGTTACTATGTTAAGCAATGGGGATAATTTGGGACACAGGCAAACTTTCTGATGAAGGGTTTAGGCCCGAAACGTCAAGTTTTCCTGCTCCTATGATGCTGCTTGACCTGCTGTGTTCATCCAGCCCCATGCTTGTTATCTCGGATTCTCCAGCATCTGCAGTACCTTTTATCTCTGTTATTGGTTATAGGTTATTGGTGCTACACCAACTTAACATACACAGCCATCAAATTAAGTGGTCGAGGTGGTTGGGTGTAGTACTCCAATACTCATCTTTGCAGAAGGCTCCCAATGCTTTGTTTCCACAGCTTTTGGAGAATATTGTCCCTTACAGCTCAACCTTTCTTTAATTAATATAAAACATTTCATTGCCCTGGTATTCTTCCCTCACTACTACTGTGCTTACTAAACTCAGCTAATTCCATATCTGCTGGTGAATAACTATACAAATTGACTATTGCTAGAGGGTTATGCACTGTTAGCATCTGACCTATTGATGGAGCAAATCTGTGTAAAGTTTCTTAAATATTTAGATGCCTTGCACCTGAATGATGAAAATTAGCCCATGAGCAAATCTTGAGAACATGAATGGAAGCGAATGAGAAATCTACAGGTCCGTTGGGAAGCTAACAGACAAGATGATGAATGTTGGATTGTTTACACTGTACAAACATTAGAGAAGTGAACTAATTAGCCTTTTTTTGTAATGCGGATTTCTGTGATACAGTAGACACAAATTGACGGCTAGCAGAGATTCTCAGATATACAGCAGACAGGTGGGAGAGATCACAGAGGCAGGAGTGAGTCAAACATTTGGAAAATAAACCTCACAATATTAGATTTTCATCTTTCTCCCAAGATCTGCTGTTAGACACCATTACTAAAAAAAATGCCATAATCAAGTAGAAAGTTATGGAAACTCAACAGGTCTGGCACTATCTCTGGAGACAGAAAGAGTTCATATTATGAGTCCAATGGGATTTCCTTTCAGAACTGAAGAACATTCACAATAGAAGAGTCATTTTCAACTTCACTTTATCCATGGTGAGTCTTGCCTGATGTTAGCGCATGTTGGAAAGTCACGTGCCTAATGATAAGATTTAACAACTGTCAACATGTGAGGAGCCTTCAGTCACCTGGGATAATTTATCTTCAGCACAGAAGGTTAAGCAGGGTTTTTTTAAAAAATAGGCTTTGATAGAGTAATTAAAGAGAATGTATTTCCACAGGCAAGAAGGTGAATCTTTATTACCCTGTAATATTCACATTGAGTGATCGACATATTTTACAGTTTTTTAAAAAAATCCTTCACAGTATATTGGCATCGCTCTGTGGAGCAGGTTTATTGGCAATCGCTAATTGTCCTAAGGTGGTGGTGACCTGGCCTTCCAGAGAAGACCATAAAATACAGGAAAGTAGGCAGAGAAACCCGCTGTGTGACCCCTCATGACAACTCTGCTACTCAATGAGATCATGGCTGAACTTGTGAATCAAATCCATTTTCTTCCAAGATCCCTAGATCTCTTGATTTTCCAAAGTGCCCAAAATATAACCAATCTTAGTCTTGGATGTACTCAACAGCTGGCAACCCTCTGAGATACAGAAGGGACTCTATGGAGGGTGCATTCATGGTTATTGTCGCCCTATTATCAAACAGCAAGAAGAACACCCTATACTGGCTTTCCTTCCATTGAAGCTACAATGTTAACTAATCAACCAAACAAGAAACAGAATCGTAAACTCACTGAAGTTAGTCAAGACTCAGTGTTGAAATATCAGTGAAACAGTGAATGAAACTCCGTTGCTCTGGAGTAGCTTGGTTCGAAAATTAGCCAAGTTGCGAACATACAGCAGAGTCCAAGAATGCTCACAGTTGATCTTTATTTTGGATATTCTCCCGCCTTATGTTTCTAACTGGATGAATTGCCATTTGAGACAAACTCTTCAAATATCTGTCAAGTTTGAAAATTTGATATGTCTTTGCTGGAGTATATGGAGCATTTTCTTCGAAAAAGCAGAATAATGTCTCATACTGTTAGATTTTTTGGACTTGTGTTTAATGTCTATATCCTGAGTTTAAGAATAATTATTCAGTAACATGAACAATGTAAACTCATTATTCTTTAACATTGATTCGTTTAGACTACAACTTGATGTCTAAGACCATTAATCTGGCACATTTCTTTCTTAGTGTTACCAGGAAACTGAGAGACAGGAATACAAACCAGGAGACAGATACACAAACCATGTTGCCAGTATCTGTGGGGCTTTGTCAAGGGTTGAATCTATTCACCTTTGACAAGCTCACTTGTGTTAGAGGGAATGTAGCCAGGGCAAGATGGGAAAAAGAGGCACACCGAGCCTTGCCTTGGAAAATAAAGAGAGTCTATTTTTCTCCTGGCCTCCTTACAATGGAGACTGAGCTTACCATCAGATGGCACCAATGAACCAATTTTCCAGCTTGACATTCAATTATAGTCAAACAGACTCCTGGAAGGACCCAGAGAACCTCCCCTAATATTGCACACAATTCAGGAACATCAGCAGAAACCAGTAGTATGCATAATCCTAGCTCAACTACTTCACATGAATACCAGCTATTAACGTGGCCGGCATTTCAAAACCAGAGCAATTATCACTCCCTGCAATTGAAGTATTTCCCT
Source organism: Ginglymostoma cirratum (assembly GCA_024137785.1). Classification (NCBI taxonomy): domain Eukaryota; kingdom Metazoa; phylum Chordata; class Chondrichthyes; order Orectolobiformes; family Ginglymostomatidae; genus Ginglymostoma; species Ginglymostoma cirratum. The sequence continues at coordinate 22,372,130 of JAHRHZ010000054.1, forward strand.
TCAGAGATATCAATTTGACTGAAAGATATGTTCCAATCTAGTTGGAGATGTGTGAGATATTACATTAGGATTCTCTTTACTAACTCACTCACAAGTGCTCTATGTTTACCATACCCCTCTTCACTCATTCAAAAAAACCACACATAGTTGTACATTTCACTCCTACGAGATAACTAAATTAAACATCCCTTCCTAGGCTGCCAACCCATTACTGTCTCTCTACACCTTTCAATTCTTATCGGCCCATGCTGCAAGCAGTACTTAGACCCATTTCTGTATCAAAGGCTACCCCTGAATAAGTGTTAATACTGTAACCTACTCAGAACAATGCCATCCCCACCATTGTGATTCCACAATGCACTCAAAACTATGGAACGATTATCATATTAATTAACCCTTCGTAACCATCTCTCTTCTTAGTAACAGTTCCCTCCACCAGCATGTCCCTTCAGTCTGCTGCTTTTTATCTCTGAAATTTCCATATACACTACCTATTTCTATAACACTGTACTAGCCATTTCTAACTTTTATTTAGGACTACCATCTTGTGCTAACGTACGGATTTATACTTTTTAAATACATATTATATAGGCCACTACCCCCTTTAAGAAACTTACTACCAAAACAGCGCTTCTGTAAAACTGCATGAATGAATGTGTAGGAACTGCCAAAACCGGCAATAGTAGATGTAATGTCACGTCCCAGCCGTGGGAGATCAGTTTAATATCCTTCATACTTGTATTTAATTCCCACCTATTTAGATGATATACGTCTAGCATTTTTACTAACATTGATAACTTTAAAGACAAAAGGATTAACACCTCTTAATTATGTAATCTCAGACCAGACAGACATTCTAATCCCCTCAGGAGTAACAATCAGAATTTAGTAAGTGCTTAAACTATCTCCTGCTTCCCCAGGACAGATGCACACAAACTTGTGTACAATGGATACAACTATGTGACACCGTAGTGCTAAAATTTTAACGTATAAAAAAACTGTGTATAAAAGAGGCTACTGTAAAACTGTACTTTGGATTCCATCGCCGCATCAAACTGTGCTACCACAGGTGGTCAATAAAGAGGCTATTTTTGCCACTCACCGATCTTAGTCGATATTGAACATGTAGCACGTCAAAAACCAAGACAAACATTTCCAACTAATTTTACTTATGCCCATCTGGATCAGACTTGAAACACATCAATAAGTATTAACCATACTTTGTATGCTGTCTATTCTATCAGAGTAACAGGCTGGGGCTATTTTTCCTGGAGCATCAGAGGCTGAGGGGTGTCCTTAAAAACGTTTATAAAATCACAAGGGGCACAGATAGGGTGAATAATCAAGGAGTCCAAATATAGAGGCCATAGGTTTAAGGTGTGAGGGGAAAGATTTAAAAGGATCCTACGGGGCAACTGTTTCACGCAGGTGCGTGTATGGAATGAACAGCCAGAGGAAGTGGTGGAGGCTGGTAGAGTTACAATACTTACAAGGCATCCAGATGAGTATTTGAATAGAAAGGGTTTAGAGGGACAGGGCCAAATGCTGGCAAATAGGTCTAGATTAATGTAGAACATCTGGTAAGCATGGATGGGTTAGACCAAAGGGTCTGTTTCCATGTTGTCCATCTCTATGATTATTTAATTCCTTACTGGTTTGCCAGATTTTCCATTCTGCCTTTCTTTCCTGTTTCACTGCTGCCTTTTACACCTCTTTCAAGCCCAAATCCACAATATTTATATGGCTAGATCAGTTCAGTTTCTCAGTGGTTCGGACCTAGGACCCTAATGGTGGGGATTCATTGATGGTGATGCTGTTGGATGCCAAGGGGAGATGGTCATTGCCTAATTCTGGTGTAGCACAGATGGTACTTGTCATTTAGCTCTTATCTGTCCGAATGAAAACTGTCCTGTCTTTCGGAAGAAAGTTAAAGAATGCTTCAGTATCTGAGAAGTTGTGAATAGCACTGAATATTGTGCAATCAAAAGAAATCATCCCAATTTCTGGCTTATGATAGAGGAACTCCATTAAGGAGGCAGCTGAAGATAGTTGGACCCAGAACACTATCTTGATAGAGGGACCTCTGTACAATGGACTGTGACTTAGATGATTGGTCTGTAACAACTTTAGTCACCTTCCTTTGGGTGGTCGAAGACTCCAGTGGATAGTTTCACCCGAAACCCCTCATGACTTCAATTTTGCGAGGGCTCTTTGATGCCACAATCAATCAATGTCAAGAGCACTCAATTGGAATTCACCTCTAAAATTCAGCTCTGTGAAGTTTATGAGAAAAATAAGAAAGACTTGGCAAGATTCTTATTAGTGAATCAAAGGTGGGGATGGATGGCATGTGGAATTCGAAACATAAATAGGTCATTCATGATTTTATAGAATGGGGTGGTAGGCTTGAAGGGCTGAATAGCCTACTTTTGCATTGCACGTAGATATATAAGAAGCAGACTGCTACATATTCTGTTACAGCATGGATTCCCTTAACCCTCCACCACATATGTTACTGGTAGCCCAAAGTGGACAAAACACACAATGACGTTTTCAACATGTGACAAGCTCTTTTATCCTGTTTGATTCAAAATGAAGTCTGGAGCTGAGTGATCCCGCAGAACCTAAACTGAGCATTGGTGTTATAACCGACTCAGAGCATTGGTATGTTAGTTATTGGTGAGTCAATGCTGCTTGACAGCTGATTGATGACATTGTCCTTCACTTTGTGATAGATACTAATTAGCCAGATTGGATTTGCCTAGCTTTAGTCCCACCACAGAGGTGATACAGCCACAATAAAGTCATTGACCTCCTTACATTCTGCTTTTGTTTGATTTTGTAAACCTGTAAATTCGGTTCTGGCTGAACAAAGGCATATTCAGATCTGACACAGCACTGAAACTGACCAGCTGTATTCTCAAGCATGCGTCTGGCTCACTGCGAACGGTGTAAAGCTATGGAAATGGTGTAGTGAAATGAAAAAGAGGGTCGCCCTCTTGAAGGCACGGCTCATCCCCCATCCAGTTTAGCAGTTGTTACACTGGGGACTGGACTGATTCTCACCTCAAGCTCAACAACAATGATTAATAAACTTAAAAACAGAAGTTGCTGGAAAAGCTCAGCAGGTCTGGCAGCATCTTATGAAGAAAAATCAGAGTTAACTTTCCGGGTCCGGTGACCCTTCCTCAGAACAAGGCGTGTCAGTTTCGTTCAGGCGTGGTGTTCCCATTATGGATTGATGGTCTCATTCCAGCCTCCTCCAAAACCAGGAGCCACTAAATGGACTGCGATGAACTTTTGTCTTAAATTTACTTTGTATTGTTACCTACGACTTCTGTCATTAATACAGGCGCCATGGTAAGAAGACTTATAACATTTTTCGTTGTATTTTTCTCGTAAAAGCACACATGACAAGAAATTCTAAATTCTAATTCTAAACCTAATTGTAATTCCATTTTTATTCCTGTTTTACAGCATCCGCAGTTCTTTTGGTTTTTATTAATAAACTTAAATTGCTTTACAGCACTTCCAAAGGCTGGATGATTTATTATTCATCCTTTTCTATTAAATTCTTCAATTGTCAGTATTCCTGTAAATTTTACCTACATGCTATCAACTCCCATCTTTAATATCAGTCCAAATCTGTGCCAGGAGCTGTGAATAATTCTGCAAATAGTCAATGATCACAGATGATTGAAGATATTAACATGTTACCTCTGCAGCATTTACACTACTCCTACTGCAAACTGACTCACATCAAAACATCCCCTTTCACTGAAACAGTGTCAAGTGTTTGGAACAACCTGTAAATTGAGATTGTAGAGACAAAGGAATCAAGACTTTGGGAAAGCTGCAGTTTTATGTTAACCACAATTTTTTTTGTGTCAAATGATTTTTTTTATACCCTTGGCTTTCCTTACATTCTTTTTACTCGCCTATTTCATTGCTCGGTTCTAGACTACAAGACAGCGATAACCACTCAACCCAGAACAGCTCCGCTGACTGCTTCACAATACAAAATGATGTTACAGAAATGAAGCTAACCTGCAAGTAGACAGAAGAGCCTAGTTCTTGCTAACAAAACTAAATCATTGAACATAGAACAGTACAGCACACTACAGGCCCTTCGACCCACGATGTTGTGCCGAACTTTTACCCGAAACCTAAGGTCTATCTAACCTCCACCGCTACCTTATACTATCATCCATATGCCTATCTAATAGCCACTTAAATGCCCCTAATGAGGCAGACTCCACTACCCTCTCCGGCAATGCATTCCATGCCCCGTCCACTCTCTGAGTAAAGAACCTACCTCTGACGTCTCCCCGATATCTTCCTCCACTCACTTTAAAACTGTGCCCCCTCGTAATAGCTACCTCCACCCTAGGAAAAAGACTCTGGCTGTCTACTCTATCTACACCTCTGATAATTTTGTACACCTCTATCAAGTCACCTCTCATCCTTCGTTGTTCTAAAGAGAAAAGCCCTAGCTCTCTCAACCTTTCCTCGTAAGACATTCCCTCCATTACAGGCAACATTCTGTTAAATCTCCTCTGCACCTTTTCCAACGCTTCCACATCTTTCCTGTAATGAGGCAACCAGAACTGGACACAATACTCCAGATGTGGTCGAACCAGGCTTTTGTATAGCTGGAGCTTAACTTCACTTCTTGAACTCAATCCCCCTATTAATGAAAGCTAACACACCACACACCTTCTTAACACCTCTATCCACCTGGGTGGCAGATTTCAGGGAACTGTGGACATGAACCCCAAGAGCCCTCTGCTCCTCCACACTGCCAAAAATCTTTCCTTTAACCCTGTATTCTGCTTTCAAATTTGTCCTTCCAAATGAATCACCTCACACTTTTCAGGGTTAAACTCCATCTGCCACTTCTCAGCCCAGCTCTGCATTCTATCAATGTCCCTTTGTAACCTAGAACACCTCGAACAACTCAACCCACCTTTGTATCGTCTGCGAACTTACTAATCCACCCTTCCACACCTACACCCAAATCATTTACAAAAATCACAAATAGAAGAGGACTCAGAACAGATCCTTGCAGTGCACCACTCGTAACTGAGCACCATGTTGAATATTTTCCATCCACTACCACCCTTTGTCTTCTACGGATCAGCCAATTCTGAATCCAATCTGCCACATTTCCCCCCATCCCATGCCTCCTTACTTTCTGCATGAGCCTACCATGGGGAACCTTATCAAACGCCTTACTTAAATCCATGTATACCACATTCACTGCTCTACCTTCATCCACGTGTTTGGTCACCTCTTTAAAGAATTCAATAAGGTTTGTGAGGCATGATTTACCCCTCACAAATCCATGCTGACTGTCACGAACCAAACTGTGCCTTTCCAAGTGATCATAAACCCTATCTCTCAGAGCCCTTTCCAATAATTTGCCCACCACTGAACTAAGACTAACTGGCCTGTAATTTCCAGGGTTATCCCTATTCCCTTTTTTGAACAAGGGAATGACGTTTACCTCTCTCCAATCTTTCGGCACTATAACCGTGGACAAATCAATCTTTCATTTTTGGGTATATTATTACAACAAGTAACCCCACCTCTCAGCACTATCGGACAAATTAAACACTGGTGGCAGAAAACACTGATAGGACAGTTTCAGAGGTTGCTGTGATGGAGTATTTTAACATATACAACGCATAAGGAATTGTGTGATCTCTGCTGTGAGGACATACTGGAAACTGGAAAAGAACCCACTACAACTAAAACATTCTTACTCAGCACATATTATGAATGTACACAAGGAAATAAAAGTCGCGTGCCCTTTCACTGTTCCCAATCTAACAAAAATTCCAACACGCAGTGGTTGGTTAAGTGTTGTTACATGTCAGAAGTTTTCAATTCCACGTTTCCAGTGGTTTCCACCTTTTTTCCCCCATTCATCCATGGAATGTGGGCATCATTGACTGGCCAGACACACCACACACACACACACAAACACACACACACACCTAATCAAGCAACACCCCTGAGCTGGTCGGCACCAATGACTCACCATGACTTTCCGCAGCGTGTACCTTCTGGATCGGATGTCATCCATGAGCATTTCATAGGGTGTGAGCTCGTACTCAATAGGCAGGGGGTTATATTGCCTCTCTTGCACCTTCTTCAGCTTCACACCATTCCTCAAATCCCGCATCACTTGAACCCAGAAACAGGCCTGAAAGCGAAAGCCAATTGCTATTAATGCTGGAAATCACCGGTAACCCCTGAGGTCCCTTCAGAGTGAAAGGGAACGGAGTTTTTCTGATGTTTTGGCTGCTCTTGCAGTGCACCATACCCATGTGCCTCTATTAAGGAGCAAGAAAAGGTCTTATCTTTTGATTACACAATGACCAGTAGGATGAGCCAGATGGTTACTCAGTCTTGGCATGAGCGAAGACTGACTGCAGGAGGAAGTTGAGAAAAAAAAATTATTATCAAGGTTATGCACAAATGCAATACGTGATATGAAACAGAGTTTGTTGAAAGGTTGTACACTCCTAACAAAAGGGCTTATCTACTGCAGGTTCAATGTAGGTGAATCATCCCATCTGTTGAACAGGGGATGGTTATGTTCAAGATAACAAGCATGGGGCTGGATGAACACAGCAGGCCAAGCAGCATCATAGGAGCAGGAAAACTCGACGTTTCGGGCCTAAACCCTTCATCAGAAATGGGGGAGGGGAAGAGGGTTCTGAAATAAATAGGGAGAGAGGGGGAGGCGGATAGAAGATGGATAGAGGAGAGGATAGGTGGAGAGGAGGCAGACAAGTCAAAGAGGTGGGGATGGAGCCAGTAAAGGTGAGTGTAGGTGGGGGGGTAGGGAGGAGATGGGTCAGTCCAGGGAGGACAGACAGGTCAAGGGGGCGGGATGATGTTAGTAGATAGGAGATGGGGGTGTGGCTTGAGATGAGAGGAAAAACAAGTTAGGGAGGTGGAGATGAGCTGGGCTGGTTTTGGGATGCGGTTGGGGGAGGGGAGATTTTGAAGCTTGTGAAGTCCACATTTTGTAGAAAGGCTGACAGTGCTCTCCTTGGAGCAGCGAAGGTTCAGGGGCAATTGCATAGAACTGTTCAAAATCATACCAGGTTCAGATTGAGTAATTAACCTTTTTACTGGTGAGTGCAGTTGGAACTAGATGACACAGCTTTAAGATAATTAGCAAAAGAATCAAAATATGGTGAGGTGAATTTTGTTTCTACCCAGCAAATTGCTACAACTTGGATTCAATGCCTGAAAGATTCAACTGTAACCTTTAAAAAAGAATTGAAAAGAAACTTGAAAAGAAAAACTACATAGCAGGGCCATGGGGAAAGAACAGGAGAATGGGGTTAATTTGATAGTGTTTTTAAAGAGCCAGATGGTCTCCTTCTGTGCTGTGACACGCTAGGGCATTAGGATTTCCAAGCCAAAAGGGTTTGAGCGCTCATGTTCCACGGTGGCAAATTGTAAAATTACATTCTGATTAAATTCTAATTAAATCTGATGATTTGTATGCTCACACCAGAAAATCCACCATGAAAGACATCCGATTGTGACAAAAGTCCAAATTGGAGAAGGAAACCTGTTTGGTTTGGCCTTTATGTTACTCCTGTCCCTTATGGCATGACTGTCTCCTACTGCCCCCAGACAGGTTGGGACGCGCAATAAAGGCCTTGCCAGCAATCCTAAAAATCAATTTAAAAAGGTTTCACTAGGAGCAGGACCGGGCAACAGGTATTTGATCATATGGGATGCCTGTAGGGATGGTGGGACAGGAACACAGGGCAGAATGGCTAGGTTTGGTCTTTTATTGAGGAATACAGAATTAGCCACAGAACACAGATGGCCAGCAAACAATCTATCTTCATCTCTTGTCTCCACACACATTATAAAGCAATTATTGATGGAGACAATGTTATAACAGGCATAAATCTTTCATCCGCATTATAAGAACAGACATTGGTCCTAAATGATATTTACAGACTTAAAATGTTGACAGAATGACTACTACCTGCTTAAAATGGCTCAGCTTCCAGGGAAAAAGTCAAATAAATTTACAGTTCAAAGTGATAATTATATGTTTCTCATGAATATAAATGATTAAGGGGTGATCTAATTGGGGTGTTTCAGGTGATGAAAGGAGTTGTTCAGGTAGATAAGGAGATAACAAGCATGGGGCTGGATGAACACAGCAGGTCAAGCAGCATCATAGGAGCAGGAAAACTTGACGTTTCGGGCCT
>JAHRHZ010000054.1:22380781-22402361 GCA_024137785.1 Ginglymostoma cirratum
AAGCATCTTCAGGAAGCACTTCTTCACACAAAAGGCAATGGAACGTCAGAATTATTCCTCCTACCTCCCTTCAAACCAGTTGGGGTATAGATTGATAGATTTCCACTCGGTTAGGGTATTAAGGGAAATGGAACAAAGACAATTGCATGCAGTTGACATGCAGTTTGACTGGGATTCTAACTGAATATTGCAGCAGACATGAAGAACTGAATGCCCTTCTCCTGATCCCGTGAAATGTCTATTCCCTTCCTCTTTCCTGCTTTTTGCTCAGAGTTACAGATGACCCACTTTCCACTCTCTTGATGCTATTCCCACTAACCTGCTGTCCACCCAGTTTCACTTGCAGCCCCATACAAACTGATACAGTAAAATGTTCCCTCAGCTGCAGTATCTGAGCTGCTGACATTGTGACGCGTGGGGAAGGGGAAAGATAACCTGAATCAATACAAGGTTCTTGCTGGATGTGGAGAGATTGTCTGCCCTTATGGGACAATGTCAGCCCATAAAGCAATGGTAGATTGTGAGGATTTCCTCTCTCTCTGTTTTCCTGCGACACACTGCCATGTGTCACCAGTTTTTTTTATGCCTTTAAATGAATGACTGTTGAGCTTCGGAGGATTCAGGATGCCTCTCAGCAGGTGGATGAAGACTGAACCAGAAAGGGGTGAGAGGATGAGGTAATGCCAATATTTTGCAGCTAGCAGGAGTCCGTAGTTGGGTGTGTGGTGTTTCACTGCGTAGACATGGAGTCATCAGATGGAAAATAGCGCCCTCTGCTGAGCTATGCCAGGAGGCAGGGGACATTTCATCAAGTGCCCAACTGCGTCTCCGCTTCTGTCCCACTTATGTCCGGGGTGGGAAGGCTTCAAGGGGATTCCTTCATTGTCAGGCACTCAGCTGATCTAGCATCAGGAAAAGATATAACTAGACTTCCCCATTTTCTGTAACTCCCAGCTTCCCCCTCTCTGCCCTGCCTGCAGGATGACAGCCTCTGAGAGCCCTGTGCCTCTGCCCCCAGATCCTGGGGAAACCCCAGCATTGGTCATTAATGTGCCTGATTGGCAACTAATCCAGTGAGTCTTCCCCAGAGAGAGCATCATGGGGCTTTCAACTGGGGTTCTCCAGTTGTCAGATAAGTCTGTGCACATGGAGTAAATACCATCCACACAGTTAAAACAATTCAGCAGGAGGCCATTCAGCCTATCAAATCCATGCTGGATCTCTGTAGAACAATCTATTCAGTCACAATGCCCATAGTCTTGGAAGTTTAAATCCCTCCAGTACACAACCAATTTACTTATGAAACCATTATTGTGGCTTCCCTTGTTGGCAGTAGGCACTCACTGTGTAAAATAGATAATCCTCACATCTCAGAACAAATCTCAAATGTCACTCTTTTATGACACTTTAAATCACAGGCAGAAACCCCCTCAACCCCCAAGTTCCTTAAGCTATCAGCTAAGGGGAACAGCTTTCCATGTCTTTTTGAAAATCTGCCATGATCTTGTTTCTAACCCCTCTTCTCCAATGATAAAGCATGCTTCTCCAACCAAATGTTGGAATTGAAGACCCTTATCCCTGGGACCATTCTGGTGAATCTCCTCTGTACCTCTCAGGGACCCTCACATCCTTCCTAACGTGTGCCAAATGGAATTGGGTGCAGTACTCTAGTTGTGACCTAAGCAGAGTTTTACACAAGTTAAACTTAACTTCCCTGCTTTTGTACTCAATATTCACAAATCTCTTTCTATAGATATATCCTGCCACCTTCAGAGATCTATGTGTATGACCCCAATTACATCCGTCCCCACAAACACTTCAGACCATGCTAGTGTGGATAGAATCTACAATGCCTTCTTCAAAAGTACTTTTTTCGAAGATGCAAGGCAAGACCAGCATTTATTGTCTATCCATAATTGCCTTTGCGTTTTTAAATCACAAGATTACATGTGGTGTAGATAGATCCGGAATGCTGTTAGGGAGTTTCAGGATTTTAAACCAACAACAGTGAAGAAATAGTGATATAGTTCCAAGTCTCTCCCTATGGCATCTGCCACTTCTGTGTTAAGTAACGTGTGCTTCCTGTCTGCCCATTCTGTTGTATGTACATATCCTGTTGCAGGCAACTGGTATCAATGTGCAGTGAGGGGAGAGGGTCTTAATGATTTCTGTCAAACATGGTTACCATAATTTGACCATATACAAGAGAAATGTTTGAACACTGTAAAGTACCACTGATATCAGAACTTTACAGATGACTGTACAGCACAAAATTTGTTAAATTAAAATTATGAATAAAAACAGGAGTGTTAATCAGCCGAATAAGCAGCATCTTACCCAGTCAAAGTTATTGAGCTCATTAAGTTCCATGTTAGGTTGACTGCTTTCGCCCTTATTATCCAGCAGTTTCTTCAGATTCTGTCAATCAACCAATCATATAACACATTAAGACAGTGCGCCATATAATGTCAAACACAGGAGGTGGGCATTCAGCCCATTATGCCTATGCTAACTCTATAAGACAATTACCAATTAGTCAATCATAACCCATTTCATAAAAACACTGAAAACAGAAGCAGGAATAGACAGTTTGGTCCTTTGAACCTGCTCCACAATTCAACCTGAATCCCTGCCTCAATGCCATATTCCCACTTTCACCCCATACCCTGCACACCTCAAAATCTAAAAAAAAACTTTCCTGAAGATATTCGGTGATGTAACCTCCACAGCCTTCTGGGGTAGAGGATTCCACTGGTTGACTACCTATTGAAAGATGAAATATATCCCGATCGCACTTCTAAATGGCTAAACCCCATATCCTGAGACTGTGACCCTTGGTTCAAGACTCCCCAACCAGGGAAGACATCGTCCCTGCCCCTAGCCTGTTCAGTCCTCTTGGGACTGTATAGATTTCAATCAGATCCCCTTTCATTCTTCTGAACGCAGGCCCAGTCGAATCAATCTCTTCTTATTACCATTTCCTGGTACCAGCCTAGGGAACCTCCAGTGCACTCCCTCTATAACAAGTATATCCTTTCTTAGGTAGGGACAGAAAGTCTGCACAGGATACTCCAGGTGTGTTTTCACCAAGGATCTGTATAACTACAGTAGGACATCTTACTCCTGAATACAAATCCTCTTGCAGTGCAATCCAATATACCAATTTCATTGTTCCAAGAAATGGAGACAGTTTAGCCAAGTTAATTTCTTTCACCCATTTTCTTCCCAGCTTCTTTAAAATGTTTAACTTTTACTGAGATATGTCACCCAAAATGGCATTCAATATGCATTAATATTGACAGTAAGGCTGTAGATAAAGTCACAACTATATCCACAGAGGAACACAGGAGCAGCAGTAGGCCATTCAACCCATCAAGCCTGCTCCACCATTCAAAATGATCATGGCTGAACGAATACTACAATGCCTTTCACTCACTTCATCCCATAACTCTATACACCAGGGTAATCCAAAATTGACCAATTTCCACTTGAAACATACTCAAAGACTGAGTCCTCACAGCCCTCTGGGGTACAGACACATACTTCCAGCAGGTGATACTGTCTAACAGTTGGACAGTGACTGATTTCCAACTGTAAACCTTTGCTGTTGCTCTGCCTGAGACCAAGTGACTCAGCACAGTCTGTGAACTGCTGGCTGCTCCTGATGAAGGATGCTATTATTTCTGTTCTGCCTGCCATGCACAATCACAGATTGGAATGAATAACCGAGCCTGTGAACGGCCTTCCCGTGTGACCTGAGTAAGACTGGGCAGCATTGAGAAATAGCACCAGATAAGATCACAACAGAAACACTGTCAAGCAGAATGAGAGTTAGATCTCGCTACTTTCCCAGTCAATCGCTGCCTGCAAGCAAAAGCATAGCAAGAAAGGCCACAAACGTTTGCAATGATGTTCATTCTGTTTTTTAAAAACTCTCCTCAGGGAGTCAGTCTTGTGAAATGATGAGTAGTAAAGTTTACTATTTACAGCATAGAAATGGGCCATTCAGTCCAACTGGTCTATGCTAGCCTTCAGGCTGCACACATCTAATGGGAAGGAAAGGTTGACAGTGAGTCTAAGGTCCATGGAATTGGCTCTGTCATCTGGATTTTGGATGCACTGCCAGAACTTTGCATGTCGTATGCTTGCCCTGATTGTAGAGTCTAGAACTGGGGGCTTAATTCAAAATCACGAGCAGACTGGACAGAGTAGATAGAAGGAAAAAAAAAAGAGGGTAAAGATTTAAAGTGCAAATGAAGCACAGGGCAATGCAAGGAAACCTTTTCACACAGCGAGTTGTTAGGGTATGGAATGCACTGCCTGGAAATGCGATGGAGGAATGTTCAATGGAGGCATTCAAAAGGGCATTGCATGATTACTCAGATAGAAATGATGTGCAGGGATATGGGAAAAAGGCAGGAGATTGGCATGACATAACAGAACTGGTGCAGGCAAGATGGGCAAAATAATGGCCTCATTCTACACTGTAACATTCTGTGATTCTGCAATTTCAAAATTATGGGAAAGCCATTTAGGACCAAGATGAGAAATTGTTTTACTCAGCAAATTGTAAATCTTTGGAATTTTCAACCCCAGAAAACTGCTGAAGCTCAGTCATTGTGTGTGTTTCAAGTAGAGATGTTTAGAAATTGACAGTTTCTGAATACCAATAACATGAAGGAATATGGGAATAGTGTGGAGAAAAAGGCATTGAACTGTTCGATCAGCTTTGACCGTGCCAATGGCAGAGTAGCCTCATTGGGCTAAAAGACCACATTTGATAAAATACGGAGTGGATTGGTGGGAATTGAAAGAAACAAGAACCTGGTTTCCTCCAGCAATGACAAAGAATGAAGTGAACAAACTAGAGAATCCGTTTGTTTCAAAGGCAATGTTTCAATAACCTTTCTTCCCAAGGACATCCCACAATGTAGTAAGCTGCCAAAGGAAAATAGTCACAGCCTCATCCCTTGAAAGACAAATCTTCCAATTATTTCCATTTTCACTTATTTCCAGGACTACCATCTGAGCTGGCCATTGTCTTGTGTTACCCAAACGATTGTTGGCTGAGTTTGTATATTAATCTGTGATGCTGACACAGCTAACGCAGAAGCAAAAACAAACATCAACTGCCCTCTGCTGTCAGCATTAAATACATTCTGGTCAAAACTAAAGCGACCACCACAGACATATGTGATCTACAGTTTGCGGATGACTGTAGTGCCATTGTCTACTCTGCAACACATTTGCAAGCCACCCTTAATCTCCTGAATTTTGCATAGAATAAACTTGACCTGGCCTTGAAAGTTTCCAAAACAAAACACATATCAACCCATACCTAGGCATACAATGTGTTCCATTCCCCATGATACGTAATCCAGAGATCAGAACGCTTTTGATAAAATTATTAATGGCCAATCGAAATTTTTTTTGTAAAGGTGGTAAGAAAGGGTTGTTGGGGCACAGCATCCTTTAACCCATTAAACGTCCTTCGCTCCTCACTGTCTGGCCTCCAAATCCAATCCTCCTGGCTCACATACCTACCAAGGCTTCCCAGCTCCACTACTCCCTAAGACAAAGGACTTGTCTCTCTCTGGGACCCACTGAAGTTGAATGTGGTTGGCCTGCAGTTCCAAAAGTTCCCACTATGGATTCTGGAGCCACTGGGACTCTCAAGGGCTAGACATCAATGGATTAGTAGGGAACTGAGAGTCTGGGGAAGGAGGTTTGTGGGGATATGGCAGAAAAGTGGAGCTGAGGATTATCAGAACAGCCAAGGTCTTATTGAATTGTGGAGTAGACTCGATAGGCCCAATGGTCTACTTCTGCTCTTGTGACTTATGGTCTTAACTGTTTGGCATAATTTTGAAATAGTCACTCCCACTCTCTAAGTCTTCAACTTGTGATCTCTCCCTGTCCTTAAGCCACTCTTTGCCAAACATCCTCGAGCCTGGCTAACCCTCTTGCCACTTCAATTCTCCAGCATCTGCGTTATTTTGTTATCACATCATGTACAGTTGGCAGAATCAGACACAAATCTCAGAATCTATGACCCTTATCACTCTGCCTCCACGCCAAACAAAAGGAAACGTATTCACTCCTGTTTAATTACAACCCCAGCGGATAGGAAGGAGAAAGGGGATGTGCAGTGAGGGGCAGAGGGTGGTGCGGAGAATTAACTGCTGGAGAGGTGAAGAGGTTTACAGAGCAAAGCTCAGAGCTTGGCTCCCAGGTAGCTAATCTAGTCATAACCACTAGTGGGGGAGTGAAAGAAACAGAGTTTGAGCAGAGGCCAAATTCAGAGGAGAGTGGGGTGTAGTGATTGTAACAGGGTCAGTCAGGTGGACCTCATAGAATGGGAGTTCCCTGACTGGAGCTATTAATCTAGTCCAATCAGGGAGACCTGGCTGACAGATATAACCAGGAGTGTCAGGGGTTCTGTTCACTCCGAGAGCTGGCTCTGACAGAGCTGGATTAGTGTCAAAGACTTTCCCTGTGTAAATAAAGAGCGATTTGGTGACAGGACACAGGCCTCTGGGGAGTTATTTCATGGAGAAGCCATGATTGTAGGACTTGACGAGAGATAAGAAAAGACGGTCACAGAAAACTTTAAACACACGGTTAAGAGAACTTAAGTGGAGATGTTGTCAGACTGCCAATCAATACAAGTCAGTGAAAGTAGGTAATGTTGAACTGGGGGTAGTGCCAGTTCAGATATGGGCAACAGTATTTTGAACAAGCTCAAATTTACACAACGTGACAATGTTTAAGAATAAATTAGAGAAATAGTTGAAGAAGACAGAGCAGACAGGTGCGATTAGGGCTAGTGTCGAGGATAAGAAAATTAAAAGGACACATTTGGCTGAACAGTTTGCCTTCATTGTGCGCATTTCTATGTCATACACATCAATACAGTTTCTGATTTAACTCACACTCTGAATGTACCCTGGAATTAAGGAATGGGCCATGGGGAGAGATGGGCCAGGGAGGGAAGCAAGGGGAGTAAAACACAATAGTAGCTCATACCACGAGCAAAACCCTATGGATCCTGGAAACGTGAAGTAGAAACAGAAATGCCAGCTTTTTTAAAATTCTTTTCTAGGATGTGGGCATCGCTGGCATTTGCCAACATCTGTTGCCCACTCCAAAAATGCCTTTATGGGGGTGGTGGAGTGGCACATTCTTGAACCATTGCAGCGCGTGTGGTGTAAGTATATACTGCACTGTTTGGGAGGACGGGAATGAGAAACAGCTCAAGGATCTTTCACCAGACATCAGCCACTGGTGAAAAGTCACAAACCTGAAACATTAACAGATGCTGTCGAATGCTTCTTGCATTTTCTGCTTTTATTTCTAAAATGTGTCAGGGTGACGCAGCCTATCCCCTGGGGATTCTATATAAAAAAAGCGGAATTGCCGGAAATTCAGAAGCGGAGTTTCCAGAGCTCTCTGATCCCACCTCATGTTGACTAACCTTAGGTGACCTCTTACCTCTTTAGCACTTTTAATTTTGGCCAAGAAGGTGCGTAACTCCATGGATTCGGCAAACAGGGCCCGGCACACCGCCTGGTAATGGTTTGGAGCTTCCGATGGGGTCGTCAAGTGAGCAGCGCACAGCTGACAAAACAATAAAAAAGGAAGAAAATGGTGAGTTGCTTACCTTCCATTCGACCTGACAGAAAACCCAAGCTGTTAGTCTCAATTTTCCACTTCAGTTGACAAGTGAGCCACCTGAGTATTTCTATACTTTATTGTCAGATCGTCAAAATCTATCTTTTAACTTTAATAATACCATTTTGTTTTATGATCTCCTCCTCTTTTAGCCTTTTGTTGGACAATGAAGAACACGCAAGCACTGGGATGTCAGTCAGTCTGTGCCTTCTGCATTTCGGTAGCCTAGTTTAGTGCTGTCTTGTTTGGCCTGCTCAAGATTGAATGGGGTTGCCAGGGTAGTTTTTCATCATTCTCCTGGCTGCAACCACTGGTACCGAGCCCAGGCGAACCACCAGGCAGTGATAATAAAAAGTTGAACAAGATTTGGATTCAGAACAGTTCTTCAACAGGGACTTCTCCATGCAGCAACCGACAGTGTGGTATGGCCAATCACTCTGTTACAGCCACCAGCGTATCTATAATCATGGACTCTGACATTGCCAGGTCAGACTGTGAGACACAATAATTCTTGTGTGTGAAATACAAGCCACATCAATGGAGCATCAAAATGGGAGTCATTACAGAACAAGAAGCCGCCACGTCCCTTCAGGATCAAGCTGGTTCTCTGAACAGTAAACCAATCAGTCCCATTTCCCAACTCTACCTAATGTGCACAGTGTGCTGCTACACCAGTTTTGATCTCGCATTTATTCTCAGTTTGATCATGAGTGGCTCCAAGCGGAAAATCTTAAGCAAGATAGAAGATGCATTTGTATAGTGCCTTCCACATCCTCAACATAGCCCAAGGTACTGTGCAGTTGATGAAGTACTTTTGAAGTATAGTAGGGGAGGGAACACAGCAGCTAATTTGCATTGAGCAAGCTCACACACACAGCAATGTGTGAATGACCCAGGTCATCTGTGTTCAGTGTTGGTGAAGGGTTAACCAATAGACAACTCCCCAGCTCTACTTCAAACCAATGTGACATATTCATTTACATCAAGCTGAGAAAGCAGGTGGGGCCTCGGTTTAATATTTCATCTGACAGACAGTATCTCCAAGAAAGCTGACCTGCTTTGGCAGCCCAGTGTCGGTCTTCAAGCCACAACAGCCTGACTCAGAGGCGGGAATGACACTAACTGGGCCAGGGCTGTTGGTAGGAGGCTTGGGAACAGGCCTCTTACACACAGGAATGCAGAACCAAGGGCAGGTTGGAAAATATCAGATATGATCATATGAATTAGGAGTAGGAATAGGCCACTTGGCTCCATCAAGCCTGCTTCCTCATTCATTAAGATCATTGCTGATTTAAGTGCATTCCTTTGTCAGAAATAAAAATACTAATCAGCAGAGAGTCATAGTTATACAGTTGTATAGCATGGAAACAGACCTTTCAGTCTAACTCGTCCATGCTGACCAGATTTCCTAAATTAATCTAGGCCCATTTGCCAGCATTTGGTCCATATCCCTCTAAACCCTTCCTATTCATATACCCATCTAGAATCCAGTTCCATTGACACAAGCTGCAAAAACTGATTTCACCAAGGGAACCAAACAAGGCAGCCAACCTGGCTCTCCCCCCGTCACTATGATTGAAATATTCAAGAGTCAACGTTGCATTTTATGTAAACCCTACTAATTTCTTCACTGCAGTGTCTGAATTTGATGTAATTCACCTATAAAGCAGGGGGCGTTTAAATGATAGGTAAATTGCAGCAATCGTTTGGCAATTTATTTTTGTTGTTCAAACTGATGTCGTAAAACTGTTAACATCATTGCAAAATCACCAGTTCAGATCTGGAGGATTGGCAGTAAAAGCCAGAGGCACAATTTCATTCCATTTCTGCCTTGACACAATGTATGATTGAGTTGTTTTGCTGTAATGCAGACAAATTGCTGCATGCTCTAGCTCTGGTGCAGCAACGAGGCAGCAATGTATAAATTAAAACAACACGGGGATGGGTACAACATATACACAAAGCAGCATTTAAAGCCCTTGAGGCAGTCTTGGGTCAGCACCTCATTAATGTATAAAGTGGAAAAGCAGCCAGAGTGATTCTGTTCGATAGCTGCCAGGATAGTAGCATAATAAATAAACAACCACTGAGCTTCCAGGAACACTCCGTATTTCCCAGCCAGTCTGAACAATCAGCCTTTGTACAGTGTGGCAAGAGACTGTTGAGGTCAGGACTTCTTCCCCCCCCAACTCCCCTCCACTATTCTGTTAAATGGCTACATCTCTTGTCACATAATTGGAAAAACTATTTGATTTAAAGTACGGCCATGCCACGTGGGGAATACGTGTCTTGGCTGTTCAGTTACCTGGAGTTTCCCCATTGCAGAAACTTTCACAGCATTCTGTGGGCGGTGGCTCAGTGGTTAGCACTGCTGCCTCACAGCACCAGGGACCCAGGTTCGATTCCAGCCTTGGGCGTCTGTCTGTGTGGAATTTGCACATTCTCCCCGTGTCTGCCTGGGTTTCCTCTGGGTGCTCTGGTTTCCTCCCACAGTCCAAAGATGTGCAGGTTAGGTGGATTGGCCATGCTAAATTGCCTGTAGTGTAGGGTTGGGGGGATGGGTCTGGGTGGGATGCTCTGAGGTTCGGTGTGGACTTGTTGGGCCGAAGGGCCTGTTTCCACACTGTAGGGATTCTGTTCTATTCTAAGGTTTTCTTCAGCAGTATCTGGAGTTCTTCCTGGTGACTTCCTTTTGCCTTAAGTTGCTTTTAATCGTTGATGGGATGTGCACAACGCTGGCTAGGCCAGCATTTATTGCTCATCCCCAACTGCCCACAAGGCAGTTAAGAGTCAACAACATTGCTGTGGGCTGGAGTCACGTGTAGGCCAGACTGGGTAAGGATGGCAGATTTCCCTCCCTAAAAGCACATTATGAACCAGATTTTTTTTAGAAAAGAAAACCATTTACAGTGGTTACGAAGACAACATTAGGCATGCTTTTCTTGTTCAGTCCAGAATTTTTTTAAAATTTGAACTCAAAATCTCACCACACCGCAGTAGAACTCAAAATCATGTCATCAGACTATGGCCAGCTCAGTGATATCACCGTGACACCACAGCATTTCCCCAGTGGAATGTGGAATGCACTCTCCCCATTCAAACAGATCCAATGAATACGTCATCTGTTTTGTCAGCCAGGAACACGACTGGCTTTCAGTGGTATTTGGAGCAGGGGCCAGGACTGTGGTCTAGCAGCCAATGATGAAAAAAACACTGTACCCCTTGCTATAGTTCCAATACCTGATGTGTGATAGTCTGCCACAGCTCAATTCCAGTCTTTCATCATGAGGTGCATCACCTCGAAACTGACAAGTTCCAGAATTGACATACCTCCAAAAAATGATACAAAACTAAGCAGTCAATAACGCATTTATATAGTGCCTTTCTTTTACAACCTCAGGAAATTCTAAAATGCTTAACAGCCAATGGCATGCTTTCAAAAAGGCAGTCACTGTTTCCATGTAGGAAACACAGTAGCTGAATGTGCATAGCAATCTCCCACAGACTGCAACGTCAGACAATCTGTTTCACTGATGCTATTCGAGGATGAACAGGAGCTCCAACACCAGGGAGAATTGCCGCACCCTCTTTCAAAACGTTCTGGTGACACAGCTAACATTTGTTAAGTTCTGATTTGTAATTCAGCATCCTCACAATGCAAGCACTTCCTCAGCACTGCACTGGAGCTTTTGTCTGGATTTGTACTGGAGTAGCAAGTGAAGACTCAGAGGCAAGAAGATTACTGGCTGTGAAAATACTGACACATTAGACAACCGACACACGATTGTGTGTGTACATGGTACCACAGACCATAAAATGTAGGAGTCATTGTCAAGATCCTCCTGAACACAACATGGACCATTCCCCTATGAATAGCAGGGCAGGGGAGAAAGTGATCACCGAGACTTTCAAAGACTGTTGTTTCACACTCGGAATCTGATGCTTCAATAATCTCACACAAGCATGGCAGAGATAGGTATAACTCTTCAGCACTCAATCTTCCTCAAACACAGCACTCAGGTCTGTTCTCGCTTCATGAACCTTCCAGCTAGATTAGCTGTGACTGAAACACCCTTACATTGGGGCACACAAACATTACAGTGTAGGAGGAGGCCATCTGATCCACTGTGCCTGCACAGGTTCTACTATCTAGTGCCAATCTGGGCACAATAAAATACCACCACGTCTTCCCAGACAGGTTAAGTGCTCTGAAAGTACCTAATCCTGCTCTTATACACTTAGGCAGATGGGGTTCGTGCTGTTCCATCTCAATTTGTATTGGGCAGGTAATAATCATCAATGCCCTCTTCAATGCCTCAATTAAACCTGCGTCCACCACATTTCCTGCCAGTGCATCCATACCTCTACACACCATGTGAAAAAGATGGTCTCATATCACTTTTGCGTTGCTTGCACATCACTTTAAATCTCATTCTTTTCTCTTTTATGTGCGGGAACAGCTTCTCCCTATCCACTCTTTCAAACCACTCATTATTTTGAGCATCTCTATCATATCCCATCTCAGCCTTCTTCTCTCCAGGGAGAACAGTCCTAACTTCTTCAATCTATCCTCCTCACTAAAGTTTATTATTCTTGCAAGGTAGTTTATTAATTTAAAAGAGAATCAACAACTATACTGTACAAACGGAGACAGCTGATTGGTTGGCAGGTGGGCTCTGGTTGATAGCAATGTCGGAATGGATAATGCACCAGCTGATGATGAGCGACAGGCTTTGTTTAAATTTTAAAGCAGCCAGGTTAACACTAATTAGTCAAGGTATTGCCCTGAGAAATGAACAGCTAATGGCTGTCAATGTTTTTGTTGTGTTTCGGTCTGCAAAGAGCATTGGTCTGTGCGTCAATACAGGTGGGTTCCAGTACATGCAGGTATACCAGTCTGCAAACTAACTTTCAATCCTAAATTGGCTCTCAACAGAGTTCACATTCAGGATCATCCAGCAAATGCTGGCCAGTTATGTAATCACATCAAGTGTTGACACTGTGTTACAGGTTTGATTGTGTGGGCTGGTTGGATATGGTCAGTAGCTTGTTTCTTGCGAACAGCTAAACAGCTATGCTTTTTGATAAGGCCCACCAGCCTTGGGGATGCATTGGCTAAATACCTGGCATCCATACTGGCACTGAAATTCATATACCACATTATTCACCTGTGTGATAGGCAGATCATCTCTTTAGCTTAACAATAGCATTGTGTTAGTCACAAGTACTTTAATATTTTAATCTTTGTTTTCATATACCTTCACATCCTGGTCTCTCCCAATCTCTGCAATCTCCTCCAGCGCACAACCTTCAGAAATCTCAGCACCCTCTTAATTCTGGTCTCTTGAGCACTCCTGATCTTATTTGCTTTGCATGAACCAATGCCAATCCCAACTCCATCCAATCCCAGCAGCATTTCATTCTATTTATTTTTCCTTCCTCTTGAATTTTTATTACTCATTCATACAATGTGGGGATCACTGGCAAGGCCAATATTTATTTGCCAATTGCCCTTGAGAAGGTCGTGGTGAGACACTACAGTCCTTGAGGTGTGGGAACACCCACTTTGGAAGGGCTTTGATATAGAAACAGTGAAGGAACAGAAACAGATTAAGTTAAGGCAAGAACGATTTAGAGGCAACATGCAGCTCGTGGTGCTCCTGTGTATCTGCTGCCCTTGTCCTTCTTGGTGGAACAGCCCCATGGGTTTAGAAGGTGCTGTCGAAGGAAACTTGGTGAGTTGCTGCGTCTTGCAGATAGTAAGTGCCGGGGTGGAGGGAGTGAATATTTGAGATGGTGGATAGGGAGTAATTCAAAAGGCCTGTTTTGTCCTGGATGGTGTCAGGTTCGAGTGTGGCAAGTATTCTGTTGCACTCCTGATTAGGGCTCCCCGAACCCCTACCCTCTGCCCCAAATGTTAATGGTTTCTCTGCTATTTGCCTCACTCATTCCATGTGCTTACAGCTTCTTTATTCCTTCAGCCTTACCTAGAGTGAAGATCTCCAGCCTAACTTGGCAACCATCATGGCTGAGTTCAAACAAACAGGTTTGTCACAGCAGCAATGACTGAGAACAGTTGCTGGGATGTCAAATTATTTAATACCTTCAGTTGTAGCAGGCCATCTGATCCACTTCAGCCTAATTTTCGAAAAATAATCCTTTTACCTTCCCATGCCCTGATGATTGCCCACCATCATACCACCCAATACCCTTTTGAAATCCCCATTTTGCCCATTTTTAATCCGCCACGCCAAGCCAAACTGTATATGAGCCAAACATCCAACTGGTAAATATCAAATATGAATATTCTGGCACCATTAGGGCAGCACGGTGGCTCAGTGGTTAGCACTGCTGCCTCACAGCTCCAGGAACCTGGGTTTGATTCCACCCTCGGGCGACCGTCTGTGTGGAGTTTGCACATTCTTCCCGTGTCTGCGTGGGTTTCCTCCGGTTTCCTCTCACAGTTCAAAGATGTGCAGGCTAGGTGCATTGGCCATGCTAAATTGCCCGTAGTGTTCAGGGATGTGTAGATCAGGGGGATGGGTCTGGCTGCGATGCCCTGAGGGTCAGTGTGGACTTGTTGAGCCGAAGGGCCTGTTTCCACACTGTAGGGATTTGATTCAATTCGATTCAATAGATCGTATCAGATTAAAACTGAGATCTTACACATCACAGTCCAAATTAATGGTGTACATAATTTCGCCTACCTCAGAGATGAGAGGACCCTTTGCTCAAATGGGAGTAAATACATTCGTGTCCTGCACTTTGTGACTCGCACAATACAATCAGTATACATTCACAGCTATAATGTTCTCAACATGAAATATAAAACCAAAAGAACTGCGGATGTTGTTACTGAGGAACAAAAACAGAAGTTGCTGGAAAAGCCCAGCAGATCTGGCAGCATCTCTGAAGAAAAAATCAGAGTTAACATTTCGGGTCCGTTGACCCTTCCTCAGAACTTAACATAAAACGATTCTTTAATTCTCAATACAATTAACTACAAAATCTCTGCAAAATCCGGTTCCCAATCTAATACTAGAAAATCTCCAGTAACAAACAAAACGATGCAGCAATTGATTAAAAAAAATGAAATGACTCCTGCATGTTTTCTACGTAAATGAATTTAATAAATGGGTTTTAGTGTCTTTCCTCATTACATGAAAACTGCAGAGTTGCTGTAGAAACCAGACTCCCTTCCTCCAACTGTGATTGTGACCTTTGGTTTTCTCAGTGACTTGTTCCCACCGATAGAAAACCATAGACAATACACAGAGATTGATGGGAGTATAAGATGTTTCTTTTGAGGCCGACCAAGAAAGAGTTCAACTGACCTCATGTGAAAAACCTGGGAAGGTATACAAGTGCACTTTAAATTTCTCCATTTTAAATACTGTGCTGACAACTGCCTATATCAGGCTAACAGTAAATTATACATTATTTACTGAAGTTTCAGAACGGGCTCCAACAGTCAAAAAAAAATGTCAGCCACACAGGTCATTAACTAATAAATCAGACATTGGCTTTCTGAGTTTCACACTATAACAAACTGGCAATTAGGGCTGTCAAGGAATTAAAAATTAATCTCGAAGTCACAGCTGCTGACAAGAGGAGGAAATTGATAGGAACAGTAAAAATCACTCTGGGATATTTTCATAATCTTTTAACTCTTTCATGAATTAGCAAATGCAAATTTGGAGATTGGAGATGAGGTAAAAGGTAATGGTTCTGAAGGGGTTAATGGTCATATTACATTGGCCCCACCCATTCCTCACACAAAATCTGTGGATGGAGAGGATCTTTTGGAGGGAACAGATGTATCGATACTAGCTCCTGAAGATCCAAGTAATTGTGCCAGACCCAATGTAGTTGTTCTTATTGGAATCATGCAACAAATACTCTTATTATCTAAGAACAGGGCCTCTTCTGTAGGTACTCAAGGTCAATTATCCTCTGCGGCTAATCACTAGATAGGCCCAAGACAAAGATAAAGCAAAGGCAGAAGGGGGCCAGTGGTGGTGAGCTACCTCAAACAACCTTTATCTAATACCATATCCACACACTGGCAGAGGTTAAATACCACAAGGTGCCAGCAGTGACCATCTGGGATCACACCAAAAAGCTAAGGTCGAATGGTGATTGAGCTAAAATGCTGCATGTTATTTAATGCAGCTGAGAGGACCAACAACAGTCCCACATTGCTTAGTTTGGGGAAGGCTCACTACAGTCAGTGCCAAGGGGGCAATTAAGTGCTCAGTGATGGGTCTTTGCCAGGATCAAGGACCCCATGGGGACAGAAACCCCACCTAATGGGTGTGCTTTTCCTGCTGTGACACTGGGAGGTGGTGGCTATTTACTGTAACATACCAACCAGAGGGCCCAGAGTCACTGAGGGAGGCAGCCCACAGTGAGTAGTAGTGGGGGAGGGGGAAAACAGGTAGGGATTGAGGTTTGAGGTTGACAGAAGGGGAGGGTTGGCAGCAAGAACAGTGGTCAGGTCTCAACGAGCCCCCAATGCCAATCTCTTGTCCAGGTACTAAGGACTTGACAATGGGCGATACCCCAGGAGCCCACAGGTTTTAGTTCCTCCCACATAATATGAAACCCCGCCCCACCCTGCCTCCCCACACTGGATAAATACTATCAGGTCTTTAAGTGGCTCTTAGTTCCCCAAGAGCGTCAACAGATAGGAAGTGGGAGGCATGTCCATGGCAGCATGGAATTAAATAAGTGCAGGGGCAGTAAGGTGGCGAGGTCCCCACACTTCATCCTCTGGTCCATTTTATTGCTCCCCCTCAACTGCATCCAAACTTGTCACATGGCATGTATTGAATTTCAGCCATTCACTCTGCTTCTGTCCACATATATTACTTGGCCTGCTGTGCACTTCCAGCAGTTTGTGTTTTTATTAGTAAAATTCAGTTGTCAGTTGTGTGTCAGGAAGAGTGATGAAAACACCAAGACACCAGGAATACTGGGATTGCTCTTCACAGCCCGACAGCGGCTGTAACAAGGAGACTGAAGCAAGAACAAGCCAGATCATCTCATTAGCTCAATGTGTGGATATTGTTCATTCTATCTCATTCATAGTTGAAGAACAGTGGGAGAGATTTTTTTGAGCATTATAGAATGGTTAGTGTCCAGAAGGATTCAGACAAATGTAAATGTAATGAGAGAAAGAAGGCATTTCACCAGCTGCAGCTGTACACCACAACAACTCCCATGGCTGTTAAAACCTGCGCTCCATTCCTTCCACAGCCTCATTAATATATGCTAACTAGATCTCCCGTAATCCTTTAATACCTTATGAGGAAAAAACGAGCAGATTGGGTCTATACTCACTGGAGTTTAGAAAAAATGAGAGGTAATCTTTTATGAAACATACAAAATTCTGAGGGGACTGCAGAGGACAAAAAATGTTTCTCCATTATACATTGGGAGGGGTCTAAAATAAAGAAGAATGGTTTCTGAATAAGTGGGCTCCAATTTAGGATGGAAATGAGGAAGATTTGTTTCCACCAGAGGGTCTCTTCCACACAGTTGTGGAGGTAGTGTCAAGGCTGAAAGAGATAAATTCTTGAATCACAGGCTACGTGAAGGTTTACAGGCAGAAAGCTATAAAGTGGAATTGAATCCAAGATCAGATCAGTCATGATCTTAACTGACCAGATTGGGCCATGAACGTCAGAGAAGGCTCAAGGGATCCTATGGCTACCCCTGTTCCTCATCCTGAAGATTTTAAGGCTGAGTTCTGTCATCAGCACAGTCCAGCTACAAACATTGGGCACTGGGGCTCTTCTGGTCCGGTGGTACTGTTGCTACCTCTGAGCCAGGAGGCCTAGGTTCAAGAACCACCTGCTCCAGACGTGTGTCATAACATCTCTGAACAGGTTGATTAGAAAATAAAATGATTTAGGAAAAAAAACAAACATTGAGCATTAAAGACCAGTCACATATCAGCTTTTAATATTTGATGAAATATTCCCTCAAAAATGAACTGGTACAAGACTGTAGATTAGTACCACTGCAAGTTAGTAGCGGTATATTTTTCAGAAATTCTTTGATCTGGATTATATTTCTGGAATCTAATAAATAAAGATGAAAGGGAATGCCAGGACTATCCGTCCCTGGGTCTTATCCCGAACACCACGGTCGCGATATCATTGGATTATAATTTGAAAACAGAAGACTGAATTCTGTTAATTTAAGAAACCTGAAGATAAAAGTTGAGTATCAGCAATGGTGGCTATTAAACTACTCAACTGTCATAAAAACCCATCAGATTCATTCATGTATTTTAAGGAAGGAAACCTGTTACCCAGGACTGACTGTACATGACTCCCCACACAGCAATGTGGTTGGCTGAAATGGCCTAACAAATAACCCCGTTTTACTAACTCTCCCCGGATCGGGGAGTGGGAGGCGGCTGGTTTCAAGAAGGCAGCTTATCAAATTCTTCTCAATTAGGGCTACCCAGTGCTGACCACATCCTCTGAATAAATGAAACCTAAAATCCTCCTTTATCCATTGACCCCATAAATAAATAAATTAAGTGAGTGGGCACTTTGTCAAGTGGAAGACCACTAGGTACAACTCCGGGCTCAGACAGGCACCGTAGGATACACGGAAGACTCCCCTGCTCACCCTCCACCACTGAAAGTGCCACCCCCAGGTAAATGCACCTCTGTGCCCTTACGTCACTGCGTTTCCCTGACCTCTTGCCAGGGCCTGCCTGATGGGTCTCAGCAAGACCAAGCTGAATTGTCTTCCCTTTGGGATTTCCTCCATGATGGATGCTCGCGAGCTGCAGTTCCAGCACCAGCCAGCCCCCTCGGTGGCACTGTTGGCCCAGTGGGCATCAGTTCTTGAGTGGGGGTGAACGATCTTGTTCCTTACAGGGATGGACGCCTGACTACAGACAGTGTGGGTAGTAAAAGAGAGTTGGAGATCTTGTGGCTGCTCAGGATGTGGGTGGAGGTGGTGGGGGAGGGATCCTTGGCAATACAGTGGATGAAGCCATCACTATCCAGTTAAACTCTCTGTTTCCATTTCATCAACCAATCCATCCCTTTTACTTCATTTCTATCCTTAACTTCAACATCTAGGACTACTGGATTTCCTTTGTCCAACCAATTCAGTCACATTTTCAACACCTTCAGGAATTCCATCCTGATTATTCCACTTCAGACCTTTCTATATTTATCCCAGGCACCTCCTTTACAGCAGAAATGCAGGATTGCTGTTAAAAGCCCCAACTTTCAGTGGGACATTAAACTGAGGCCCTCTCTCTGATGGACAGAAGAGATGACATTGTACTATTTTTAAGAAGAGCATCAGATTTCTCCTGCCAAGTGTTTATACCACAAATTAACATCATCAAAATAAATCTGATTATTTGGTTATTATCTCATCACATTTTTTTGTGGGACCATGATGCTTCCACATTAATTCTCCTGGTTCCTACACTTTGGCAGTGATTACACTGCAATTACGCTCACAATACGATGTACTGGGATGCTCCCTGAGGTTGCAAAAGGTGCTATATAAATGTAAGGTATTTCTTCTCTTTCTCCCTGATTAAACCATGAACTGGATTCTCGCTAATTTAATCTTTCCGCCCAAATTCCCACACTTCACCACGCGAAGCCTTCCTGACGTCAGATGGACGAAAGCAGAACACTCTCTCTTATGAGATCTATGCACAAGAATGAATAAAATTATTGCATGCTGTTTATTATTTAACATGCCTTGCTATGCATTTGAAAAGAACACTGTCTAATTTAACTCTAAGGGTGTGACAAAAATAGCTTCTGAAAATTGCAGCTGTACAATTTTTGCAATTAAACTGTCAACAAAATAACAGCAGTTTGTTTAGAAGGTAGTCTGCTTGTGCCGCAGCTGGAACGAATCCCCACTTTGTCACATTTAAAATCAGCCGAGCTGCACATCAATCAGCACAAAAACTTATCGATACATTAGGCTATCGTTTACACAACACTTTCCACATTTAAGTCATGATCGATGGTATTCAGTGTGCTGAGGAATTAAAACACAGACATGGGTCAGGATTACACTTCAAACAATCAGGACATTTGTAAAGTGGGAACACATAAAACATAGTAATTCATTGGGAACAGACACAGAGAACGCCGGAGAAACTCAGTAGCTCTGGCAGCACATGTGAACAGAGAAACAAGAGTCAATGTTCAAGTCCAATATGACTTTTCTTCAGAATAAATTCTTCAGAATTTTGTCTTTATTACTTCATTAGGAGTTGGCTTATTGGAATTACAATGTGCAGAGATGCACTGGTTGTGTGTTACAGTGCTTTCAGGGGGTCCCCAGTTACTGTCGCTACATTCACGTTTACATGCATGTAAAGTATGGAAGTATGGATCGTGACATTGGAGACATCAACATTTTTTCCATCACAAGACTGATATGGCATCTCTCCCATTCTTATTGCGTGCCATTGTGTGTGTGTTGGTTGTATTTGCAGGTTGATAGAAAACTTGTTTGGCCACATTATAAACCCATCATCCTTAACCATCCTAGAGTTGGATTCAAACTCAGTGTTCATTACTCAGAGGCTAGGATACTACACACTGTACCATGGAGAGATGTAGCCGGAGCCATAGAGTCATTGAGTCATACAGTCATACAGCATGGAAACAGGCCCTTTCGTCCAAATAGTCACACTGACCATGTTCCCAAACTAAACTATTCCCACTTGCCAATATCAGATATACTGAACAGAAAAAAGGTCTGGGAAGCACTTCCAGGATGGTCCAGTGTGTAAGTGCATTTATCTATCAAATAGCTCCTTGCATGTAAATTAGCAGAGTGTTTTAGTGTTTCATTGAGGATTAAGGTTTACTTTTCAACTTCGACCTGCTCAAATACTTTCTCTCGTCTGACCATGTTTTTTGATATGATTTGGTTTATTCCTGTCACATGTACCTAGATACAGTGAAAAGTTTTGTTTTACATGCAGTGCAGGCAGATCCTACCATACAAAATGCATTAGGGTAATTGAACAGAGCGAAGAATATAATGTTACGGCTGCAGAGAAGGTACACAATGAGACATCAATGTTAAATTTAAAAATGTGAGAGGTCCATTTAGCAGTCTGATAACAGTGGGGAAGAAGCTGTTCTTGAATCTGTTGGTGCGTGTTAGTCAAGCTTCTGTCTCTTCTGCTTGATGGAAGAGGTGGAAGAGAGGATAATCAGGTTGGTAGACGTGTTTGATTATATTGGCTGCCTGACCCTTAGCAAAACCTTTGTTCTTGTCCATTTCCCAGTCCTTTGACAGGTATATTTACTAATGTCCATAGAAGCTAAATCAATAGTGCTTTATTCTATAATGTCTGCAAGTTGCCTTTTTTGCTGAGTTTGCCAATAATCTTTCTTCTGGATGTCTTTTCTCTTAAACGTGGAAACTGGAGGAGATTCCAAAACTAAATGCTGTAAATAATAGCTAATGACTAAAAACAAACCAGGAATTTAGAATAAACTCCTTTACCCAGAGTGCAGTAAGAATGTGGAACTTGCCACCACCAAGAACAACTAGCACAGATGAGAAGCCAGGTCAACATGAGGGCAAAAGGAAGAGAGGGTTAGGTTGATAGAGTTTGCTGATATATGGTGGGAGCAGGTTCATATAGAACATGAACAGTTGTATCAATCAGTTAAGCCAAATGTTTCCATATTCTAAATTCCACGTCATTCTCTAAGAGTCGCACCAAGCCCCTTGCTCCTATATCAGATTGCATTCACCCAGAATATTTTTGGAAAATAATTCAATTGTTTCTTTTACTGTTACCAATCATGGGGGTAAAAATTAATCTTAGGTATTTAAACAGTGAGCAATTACCAATCATGGGGGTAAAAATTAATCTTAAGTATTT
>JAHRHZ010000054.1:22411621-22439445 GCA_024137785.1 Ginglymostoma cirratum
CATCCAGCCCCATGCTTGTTATCTCGGATTCTCCAGCATCTGCAGTACCTTTTATCTCCCATAAGAAATAGGGACAGGAGTACAGCATTTGATCTCTTTAGTCAATGTAAAGGGATGTACAAAATGACAAAGAGAAGGGCTGGTAGAATGATTAAAAGGGAAATTACACTACCATATGTCTTGTAAGTCCTTGGTTTGTATTCACTAATCATACTGAGGATGTTGATTGGAACTTTAGTGACTCAAATAAATTAAAGCATTCCTGAAAAGAATAACTTGCTTAGATTATTTTATTGAACATCACAGAATCATAGAAATTGTTATGTTGCAAAAGGAGACCATTCAGTCCGTCACTAGGCCACTGCCGCCCCCACTATGTTGCTCTGCTGAGTTTCTCCAGAAATTCCTGTTTTTGTTTCAGATTTAAGCATCCAAAGTTTTTTGTTTATTTTTGAACATTCTCTGGATTGAAAAGAGCTTATCATTTGGTTTTATTAAGAATGAAGTCAACAGCTTAATGTGTAATGTAAGCCACCTGCTGTTCACAGAAAAATCAAGTAGTTTTGGAGAAGGCAAACTAGGCTTTCAAGGAGATAAGAGAAAGTGTTTAATGCTCTTAACTACAAGAATACCTCATTTTGAAAAGATTATGTGGGCTGTTTGCTGATGGTTTCCTAGAAATTGATGTGTGAAGACAGACCAGATCAATTTGGACTAAATTCACTGGAGTTTAGAAGAACGAAGGGGATCTCATAGAAACCTATAAAATTCTAACAGGACTAGGCAGCATAAATGCAGGAAAGACGTTCCTGATGACCAGGGAGTCCAGAACCAGGGGTCACGGTCTAAGGATTTGGCGTAGGCCATTTAGGACTGAGCTGAGGAGAAATGTCTTCACACAGAGAGTGGTGAGCCTGTGGAATTCACTACCACAGAAAGTGGTTGAGGCCAAAACAATTAATGTTTTCAAGAAGATGTAGTTCTTGGGGGAAAAGGGGTCGAATGGTATGGGGAGAAATGAGGATCAGGGTACCATGATCATACTGCAGCACATTCAAAAGGCCATATGGCCTAGTCCTGCTCCAATTTCTGGATTTCTATATAACCCTTTCTGCCTTACAGACCTACGTCATTCAATATGGATGATACCCCAGAAGTTGCAAGTATCTCCCTTTTCTCAGTAGAAGTTCCTGGGAACCTGATAATCTTTCCAAATATCAGTATTTCTAACTACGTTAAGCTGGACTGTGAACAACTTCCAAAAATTCAGATCCAGACAACTTACAATCAGAACCGAAGGCATTCCATCAGTCTTCGACAGTCAACAGGAAACCCAATGGACCATGAGAAATCATCACATTCTATCCTTTGTTTCCAGGCCTTGGCCTATAGGACTGGTTTGTCACTTTTGTCTTTTAATTTAAACATCATCTGTACAGAGACAGTTGTCTTTGTATTGTGACAGTGCATCAACGTTTGGGATTGAGGATTTAAAACCAAATCCCAAAACCTACCTTTGATCAAGCTTTTGTGTGTACGGTGACTGAAGATTACACAAGTTCCTTCATATACAACATTTAACAAACGCAATGTGAAGGTAACTTCAGCTGCTTTGTGGCAGTGAGCCACATACAAGGTGAGCCTGCAGTAGAGACAGGGATGCAACACATGGCTTGATTCTCTGACTCAAACCATCTGAGCCCAGATGCCGCGGAAATTAAACTTTTGCATTTACTACAAATACAGGATTTTCCTGCGGGGCTCTCCTCTCCTTGTAGGCTGGTACAGAGGAACCAAACTGAGAACAAAGAGCAAAAGACAATCCTCCAATTGTAGGTGATGTAAATTGGATTCAAACCTTTCCAGTGTCAGTGGCTGGCAAAGAGTCAAGAAGTGGGCATTGTACATAGAAGGGGGGCAGCATATCCTGAAGAATACTCATTCACCAACATAGCTTTGTCTTATTTTGTCTTAGGTCGTCCTCATCCGCTACTAAATGGCCTATACCCTCCTCTCTGGTGATGTTACTGCCACACAACTGTTCTTTCTAACCATTGCAGTTGACACCAAAATGAAAGATACCTTAGGTATCCACAGTGATGCAATCTGCTGTTCATTCTACAAACAGACCTTTTGGATCAAATCGTTAAGAAGAATATTCTCGGTAGTAAATCACCGTGTGTTCAGGTATTTACATCATTTTCACTCATGAAAGTACATGTTGACTCAGATTGCATTAAGGTAATCTGTCCAAAGTGGGTCAAAGTGTCTCTCCATTCTGCAGCAATTAGTTTTGTGGCCCTGTTGTGTTTCTTTTGGATAAGAAAACTCAACAACAACAAGAACCCATTCACCTCCTTCCTTACAAAGGCCATAGCATACCTTCTCTCGGCCTCCCGTGCTTTTAATTAAGACTGTAAAATTACACAATCTTGGGCATCTATCAATTACACAGTTTCCCACCTCTTATCATCCCACCCCCATGCTACTGCCATTGGTTACCCAACTTGACCAAACAGGTGCTAAATTGCCCCAGTGAAAGACTTGCAATTATAAAGTGCTTTCCTCAGCCACTGGATGTCCCAGATTGCTTTGCAAGCTAACTGAGTACCTTTGAAATGAAGTCACTTGGATGGTAGGAGAAGCTAATATCGGCATTGCTAACCCCTACAGACCATTAAGTTGTAATCACCAGATAATGTGTTTTTTACACTGACAATAACAACCCTGCTCTTCATCAACAGTTCAACCATGGTTCTTTTACACAGACAAATATGACCTTAGTTTAAAATCAAGTCTGAATGATTGCATTCTAAGAGTGCAGCATTCCCCCACATGGAGTGGAGCTCTGAACACTGCTTATGTAACCTCTTACGTTTCAGAACTGAGTGTGCTACTACTGAGCCACATCTGGCAGGCAGAATGGACAATGCTTGATTGCCTCTTTAGCTAAACTCCTTTTAAAGCTAATAAATGGTTTAAGAATATCTATCTTGTCTAACAACCCGATGATTCTCACAGCAGTGATTAAATCCTCGAGATACCAGGGCAATTAGGGAAGACCATAAGATGCAGGAGCAGAATTAGGCCATTTGGACCATTGAATCTGCTCCATCATTCAATCATGGTTGGTATGTTTCTCAACCCATTTTCCTGCCTTCTCCTGTAACCTTTGGTCCCCTCACTAATCCAAGTCCACTCTATCCAGGCCTCTCAGTATTCTGTAAATTTCAATGAGATCCCTTCTCTTCCTTCTAAATTCCATCAAGTACAGACCCAAAGTCCTCAATCACTCCTCATGTTACAAGCCCTTCATCCCTGGAATTATTTTTGTAAACCTCCAGTGGACATCTTCCAATGCCAGTTAATCCTTCCTTAGATATGGGGTACAAAACAACTCACAACATACCAAATGTGGTCTGACCAGAGCCTTATACAACATTAGCTATACATCTCTGATCTTGTTTTCTAGCCACTTGAAATGAGTGCTAACATTGCATTTGCCTTCCTGACTGCCAGCTGAACCTGTATGTTAACCTTAAGAGAATCCTGAACTAGGACTTCCAAGCCCCCTTTGTGTTTCAGATTTCCGAAGCCTTTCCCTATTTAGAAAATAGTCTATGCCTCTATTCTTCCTACCAGAGTGGATAACCTCACAGTTTCCCACATTGTATTCCATCTGCCACTTCTTTGCCCACTCTCCTAGCCTGTCCATGTCCTTCTGCAGCCTCCCATTTCCTGAACACTACCTATCCTTCCACCTATCTTTGTGTCATCTGAAAACTTAGCAACAATACCCTCAATTCCTTTTTCCAGATCAATGATGTATAACGTGAATAGTTGTGGTCCCAACACTGACTCCTGTGGATCCCCACTAGTCACCAGCTTCCATCCTGAAATAGATCCCTTTATTCCCACTCTCTGCCTTCTGTCAGTCAGTGTATCCTCTATCCATGCTGGTACCTTGCCTTAAAACCATGGGCTCACCGTGGGAAGACACTAAAGCTAATCCTCTGGGATATAACAAAGAAATGCGAATGCTGGAAGTCTAAAATAAACTGAAGAGTCGTCACTGGATTCAAAACATTAACTTTGCTTTCTCTTCACAGATGCTGCCAGATCTACTGAGTTTCTCCAGCAATTTCTGCTTTTGTAAATGCTCTGGGGACACAGATCCAAATCCCACCATGGTTGACCGACACAATTAAATTCAATTAAATTATAAAAACAAATCTGAAATATAACTGTAGAAAGCTGCAACATAAAGGGACTTAGGGGGAACTTGTACACAAAACACAGAAAGCTAGCACACAAGTGGAGCGAGTAATCAGGAACGCTAATGGAATTTTGGCCCTTATTTCAAGGGGGTTGGAGTATAAGAGTAGGGAACTGCAACTGTACAAGTACTGGTGAGACCATATCTGGAGTACTGAGTACAGATTTAGTCCCTTTATTTAAGGAAATACATTAATTTATTGGAGGCTGTTCAGAGAAGGTTCACTAGGATGATTCCCAGTATGGAAGGATTGTCTTATGAGCAAAGTTTAATCAGGTTGGGACTCTATTCATTGAAATTTAAAGAATGAGAGGTGATAACATTCAGATATTATAGGTTTCTTAAGGAACATGCCAGGGTAAATGCTGACAAGATGTTTCCCCCTCAAGGGGCCGTTTAGGACCAGAGGGCATAGTCTCAGAATAAAAGGGTGCCAATTTAAGACTCAGATGAAGAGGAATTTCTTCTCTCAGAGGGTTGAGCATCTTTGGAAATCCTCACCACAGACAGCTGTGGGAGCAAAGTTCTTGTTATATTTAAGGCTGAGACAGATAGGCAGATAGACAGATAGTCTTGATCAGTAGGGGAAATCAAGGCTATGAGGAAAGGATAGAAAAGTGGACATGAGCAGTGTTGGATCAGTTATAATCCCTTTGAAT
This sequence comes from Ginglymostoma cirratum, assembly GCA_024137785.1. Classification (NCBI taxonomy): domain Eukaryota; kingdom Metazoa; phylum Chordata; class Chondrichthyes; order Orectolobiformes; family Ginglymostomatidae; genus Ginglymostoma; species Ginglymostoma cirratum. Next base: position 22,416,557 of record JAHRHZ010000054.1, read on the forward strand.
GGCAGGGCAGGTTCAAGGGGCTGAGCGGCCTACTCCATTTCCTATTTCTTACGCCCTTATAAAGTCAGCCTCAGAAATGGTGAGAATTCTAACTGTTTGGCATAAAAACTCATCGTGTTTACAAAGGCATTCTTGCCCTTACCCGATTTGCCCTACATGTGACTTCAGGTCAACAAGTGGTTGACTCTTAACTACTCCCATAAATGGCCTGGTTAAGCCACTCAGTTCAAGGGAAACTAGGAATGAACAACAAATATTTCCACCTGCCACCCACGAAAGAATTCTTTAAAATGCTCCAGGAAGCTAAAAAATCTAAGTGACTCTCTCAGTTCTCTCCTTGCTCCTGAGGTGTTACTATAATTGCTTACTCCCATCTCAAAACATCTTCAATTCACCTGAATGTCCTTCCTAGTTTGGCACCTCACTGGTATCCTCATAACCAGTTTCTTAATATAAGAAATCTCAATGTACAAGCTGATATAATCACCACATTGGAATGATAGCCATGCTGTAAAGGGAGAAGAAAATACCCAAAAGAAATTGGCCTGTCGTTTTCTGAAGGCAAGTCTTTTTAGGTCGTCGGACTTGAAATTCAAGCTGTTCTCTTCAAACAAGCAACATTCTTTAGCCACTGCATGGTGTCATGCCAATGAATCATCACAACTACATTTCAGTACATTTCCCTGCACCTGGCTCCAATGAAAATACTGACTACTACGTATGCACATTTTATTTATGTTTTTACACGCAATGCAGTCATTACTGATTGGGGCAGTGCTGTTTTGCCCATCCCTAGGGGAAGGTAATGGTGACCTGCCTTCCTGAACCTCTGCAGCAATGTGATGTAGGTATACCCACTGTGTTTTCAGTGATGGAGCAAGATCCAGAATTTTGACCCAGTGACATGGTTACAAGTCAGATTGGCAAGCAGCTTGGAGGGGAACTTTCAAGATTGTATCAGTCACAGGTTTGGTAGATGCTGTCTGAGGAGGCTTGGTGAATGAGCAGCATTAAATATATTTTATATTACATATTTATTTTATAAATATATTTCAAGACATTTCTTTGCAGTAAGCCAAGACCTCAACATGCCTCAATAAGTGATTTCTTACATTTCTAGAATTCCTTCATATTAGTTTTGAAAACATAAATTGATTCAATTATATCTTTTCTCCACAGAACCACACTCCTGGACATTCAACCATGCCGACCTTGTTCCCACTCTTAGAAAGCCAAGAATACAGGAAAAACGCTCTGATCAGAGGGTGGTTTATGCAGCAATGACTGGTTGAGTTAGCTACAGGCAGCAGCTAGCATTGGCAGCTGTGACAGGATTAGGTAGGGGCAATGGTGTGGGGGAGGGGGCTCGGGGACTGTGACGATGAAGATCGACAATCTTTTAACTAGTGCACGTATGATGGAAGTCAATTTAATCTACGCGCAGAATTGAACACTGCCTAGTCTCAGGGGGTGACTATTGAGAATCAGTGAATCAGGAAACGTCAGCTTGTCATAGACAAAATTGGATATTTTCCAAGATAAGGACAGCACAGCACACTCAGAATTACAAATAATGGGGATCAATCAATTTTTCTTCATTAAGTTTGAATTGCATTGAGTGTTTTTGGGGGGATCTAGAGTGTTCCGTTGCCCTATCTTAAGCTGTCCCTACATTGTCTCTCACATCTCATTTTTATCTCCATCTTCCTGAGCCAACTCACCACTCAGCACATTTCTGCCAAAACACCAGCTTCCCTGTGCCATACGGTCTTTGAAAGGTGACTGTGAACCTGGAAAAGCATTGGCATTGCCCCTCTCTAACAACAACATGGCACAGCTGCCATATTGGCCATGGCACATAGCTGGCATGGTTTACACTCCCTCACACATTCTCCCACTCTGGTCACTGTTCATGGAATCATAGATACCCTGCAGTAAGTTCCGGCCAATCCAGTCTGCACTGACCCTCCAATCAGCATCCCACCCAAACCCAATCCCCCCCAACCTATCCCCATAACCCTGCATTTCCCATGGCTAACCCACCTAGCCTGCACATCCCTGAACACCAAAGGACAATTCTGCATGGCCAATCCACCTGACTGCACATCCTCGCACTACAAGTTCCCATCCAATATCCAGCACAGTTCCCTCCCAGCGTCCCAGGACTGTGCCTCACCCATCCCCAGGAAATGGAGTCTGGGTGAAATACTCTGGACCTCCTCCTGTGCATCCCCGCACCAAGGGGTTCTGCAGCTGCAACCTCTCCCTGAGCTGGGTGCCCATTACCATCCGTGGGGGCCTGTTGCTTTTTCTGGGTTTGTCACAGGTCCTGGCCCTTCTGCATCTGTCCTCACCTTCATAGGTAGGCTCCCTCAGCGACCAACATGTCACCAGTGGCAGAGCCTATCCCTCTCAATGGACAGATCCTAAAGCGGGCAGACAATGTGCAAAATGGTTTGTTACATTTTGGAACGCTGATCTGTCATGTAACCTGTAGGTGAGGGCTGCGCACTCTTTAGCCACACATTGACGGGTGGTGGAGGTGGCTTGCAGGGATATCCTCACTGTACCTCAGCATGTGCAGTAACCTGGCTGAGTGAGGAGCCCATGTCCACATTAGTGAAGGACATGCAACGCAGTGCTACAACATCCGTGCAACTTCAAACCCACATCAAACTCTGAACCTGACGCTACATTCCACACACACACACTTACATGATAGAAAAGGACTCAAATTTGGTATGCGCCTTTGACCAAAGTCTGACCCTCAACCCTCCTCAGTGTAAATGCTTGTGAAACACACAATGCAATGATTGTAAATCCAACATAGCTGCACATTGCAACTTTGGTCTCTACAATGTCGCTACAATCTGGTGGAATTTTCAAGGAAGTGACCAAGTGTTTGGATGAGGGTAGAGCAGTTTATGTAGTTTATGTGGATTTCAGCAAGGCCTTTAACAAGGTCCCCACATGGGAAACTGATAAACACATCAAAGCCTATGAGATCAAAGGTAACTTGGCACGTTGGATCCGAAATGGGCTTATTGATAGGAGACAGTTGTAGAAGGCTGTTTGTGTGACTGGAGGCCAGTGACATTCCTCAGGGATTAGTGCTAGGTCCCTTATTGTGTGTCATACTCATAAATAATGTAGATGAGAATGTGGGAGGCATGAGGTGTAAGTTTATGGATGACATGAAGATTAACCGAATGATTGAGGTTTGCTGAGTGATTGACAGTGAGGGGGAAGGTGTTAAGTTACAGGAGGATATAAAAGGATTGGTCAGATGGCTGGGTCAGTGGCAGATGGAATGTAATCCTGATAAGAGTGAGGTGGAAGAAGGAACAAGGCAACTGCTAATCCAAGTATTTATTCAAGATTGTGAGGTTTCCCACCTCAACACCGTCCCAAGGTAGTACATTCCACGTTCCTACCACCCTCTGGGTGAAAAAAACATTTTCGTCAAATCTCCTCTAAACCTTCTGCCTTTCACTTTATAATTATGCTCCCTTCTTACTGACCCTTCAGCTAAGCGGAACAGCTGCTTTCTATTCATCTCCTGCTAAGTATCCTCCCAGAACGTCCACTAGCACCACCCCGACAAGCCAAAACCACCTGTGCCCCTGATGTGGAGACCCACTACAATGAACTTAAACTACAAAAGTCCTCCATAGCCCCTGAACCCTGGCATTATACTTTGCTGCTGTCCACCTTGTTCCTTTATACTTCCCCTGTTGGAGGTCATGGTGATGGTCACAGTCAATAGCTGTAAAAGATTGACGGACGGTTGTGGCTCAGACTCTGATTGACTTTGACCAACAGCTCTTTGGCACAAGTGACCAACCCCCAAAAGCTGTGCTTGGAGCTCCCTGATTGATGGTGGCTGATTGTCTCGAATTCTCTCCCTACAACACCAAATGCTGAACCCTTCCCAGAGTGCATCAGGACAGATCCCCTGACCGTGAGCCACACAAGTGGAAGAATGACCTTGACGATGAACCTGGACTATGCCCCCGGCTGTTGGTACCAGAACTCCTTGGCAGACAAGATGGCACCTCCACCAGCTTTCATTGACTCGACTGAGGACTATCTTCCACCAGTGTCTAACATGATCATTTGGTTGAAGAAATCTGCAGTGTTTATGTCACACATGCTGCAGGTTAAATTGTCCTCTCGGTGTGCCATTTAGCAGAAAGTCCGCCAATCCGCAAAGCAGTTCTGTACTGACAAACAGCCTGTCCTGCGAGTCTGTGCTAAATAGCCCCTTAAAGCTACAGCAGAGAACAGTCCTCGGACCTAGCTGACGTGGCAAGCCAGGACAAGGACGGAATCCTGTGAAAGGGCAAGTAGTTGTTAAGTTAGCAGATGCTATGGGACCAAACTACCAGCTCCAAGATGCGGTCTAGTCCAGTCTGTGAGCTAGGTGAAGCCTGTGCACAAAGTGTCTCCACTGCTGCCTTCCAATGCAAATTGCTGGTGTACCCTGCAGTGCAAGTCTCTGCTTCCAGAGAGCAACACCAGTGCATATTGGAGGTGCCAGGATGGCCATGAGGAGTTGGCAGCTAACAGGTGTCCAACATGGAGGTCACTTGGAGCAAGTGGCAAGCAGAACCTGCCAGGTGCCCACTCTGGGTTCCTTGTTGAATTTCCCAGGCTTGTTTGGCGAGTTTGGTAAGATGAGAGTCTGAACATTAATGTCCGTCAGTTAGCATCTTGCTACTGCCTAGTAGGAATCGCGTCACACCACTTATGAAAAGTATAAAAGATGGAGTGAGGGATCTCAATGGTGAGATGGACCTCGCTGCTTTGTTGCCCAACTCTGCCACATATTTCACCATAACCCATGTCACTCAGACTCTTACAAAATTCCACCCAATGTCACTTCCGACTGGCATCAGATAAGCAGCCAAAGCTGAGTGGAATTAACTCCCTCAATGGTTACTTGTCCCTCCTTCAGATCACGTTACCAATATATGAAGTGCATAATGGGTTAAGTACAATATTTCAGCAATAAATAAAGCCAATACCATTTCCCTATCTTTGTCAGAAGTAATCACACAGATCACAGATTGATCTGCACTGTGTGCAGTAGGGAACAGCGGGTGGTAGTGATTTGGCAGCCTGCTTTACTGCTCTTCCCATTTATAGTCAAAAGGAATTTTAAAAATCAGAGATGGTGTAAATTACACTGATATCACCAATCATACATGATCAAACACAGTCTAGATCTTGAGGTGTCCTGTGTCCACATTTTCCCCATTTATCAAACTCGAAGCCCCAAGTCATCTGACAAGTTGAGTGCAAGCCCACTCAAACACGTGGTCATTCTCTCATTGCCTCAGTCAGGCTTGGGCAACAGGACAAGTTGTTTCTTCGCTTGAAGGCAAAGCATGTGAGTTTTAAACTAAAATAACAGCATGTGTCTGCAGCACTTCCCAGTGGTGACAATGCCAGCTTGTTCTGCTTCTACTCAAAATGCAACCAGTCAAATCCTGCCAAACAATTGCCCAACTTTCATGTCCCCACCACCAACAACCAGCACATACAAAATCACTCCCTAAAGCAGTGTTTCAGAAAGGTCAAGACAAGTTACTGAAGGTTTTGATGCTGATGGTTGAAGAGAGGGAGAACATGGGAGATAAAAACATGTGGTTTGTGGGACATACAACTGAAGATTAAGGATGAAAAAAGATTGCTTTAAGACTGGTTACCTCTAATAGAATCATAGAATCATACAGTACAAAAGAGGCCCTTCGATCCATCAAGTCTGTCCTACCAAAATATACAACTACCCACATTTCCTGCACTAGGCCCATCGCCTTAAATGTTATGACACTCCAAGTCCTCATCCAAGTACTTTTTAAAGGCAGTGAGGTTTTAAAGGCATTGACTATCCTCCCACACAGCTGCATTCCAGATGCCTACTCCCTCCAGTAAAAATGTTTTTCCTTAAAATCCCCTCAAAACTCCCGCTTTTCACTTTAAAATTATCCCCCCTCTTTATTTTGTGGCAAAACCACACCAAGCCTCAGAAGAAGCACCCTTCATGTGTGTTAAGGTCTCGGTCAGTACTCAGTCAGACCTTAAATGGGAAACGTGGAAACAATATTCCATCTTTTCCAAAAAAGCCCACACCTCGAAAGTAAGCTTAAAATGATGGTGCATTTGAGTTGAGGAATAATTACGAGAATTACTGATACAGGAGCGGAAAGGAAATCACTCCTAGTGACATCAATTCAAACGTTCACAGACTGAGCCGTCTATTAATAGGAGCAGATCTCCAGTGTCTACTGTATTTATTGATGCACCGGAGATGTTCATTGCAACAAACCCCTAGAGAGGCATCAATTCAATGCAGATGCCAGCTTGTAGATGGAGATTATTAAAAGGAACAAAATGGGTTAAAGCGTGAACACACGGAATGAAATCATTTCAGTTATCCAGAGATAGTGATTACTGTCAAATATCTCCATTGCTTTAATCCCAAAGTGGCTCGCAGTCCTTCCCTTCTCACTTTTATTCACTCTAGGCACTTTAACAGTGGAGAATGCTGGTGCTGCTGTTTAAAAGATTTGCTCATACCCTTCCAAAGAGAGTAGAGTGTAGCCCTCCTGGTCATGGCTCAGAACAAACGACACTGTTAGCAGCAGGGACCTAGGATTAATGGAGAAATCTCCAGGATAGTGTAAGCATATCTCAGGCCCCAGTAATTACAGGGAGGTGGCAAGATGCTCAGAGGACTGAGAAAGTGCACAGGGAAAGGAAAAGGCCTGCCAAATGTAACTGAAGATCCTGTTATCATTTTGTTATTCCATTTCCTCACCATAAGTGGCAAAATTGGCAGGTGTCAATTGCAGGCTGTAGCCTTGGAACTCGTACATACATGTTCCACTGTGACAGGCAAACTGTGATTGGCACAGTTGGAACGACCACAGACCCTCTCTCAGTGAGGACTTGGGCCAAACATGATTGTGTAATCATACAACCCTCTTCCCTATTTTCCTCACTGCAATATTTCACTTCCACTCCAGCATATCACTCACAGGCATGGGGATAATTTACAGGGCAGACAAGAAACTATTCCAGCTACACCATTTCAATCCAAAACCAAAGCAATCTGACCTCAGTCACTGAGCTCCAGTAAGCAGATGATGCTCGCTCTGAAACTGAGCTCCAGGTCACTGTCCTGCTCCAAATAATAGGGACAAATGGACCTTTCACTAAACACCCAGAAAACAAGAGTCGTCTTTCAATCAGTCTCCAAACCATAGCACCTCCCCTATCAATCAAAATCGACGGCGAGATATTGGAAAACCGGCACCATTTTCTATATCTTGGGAGTCTCCTCTTGACAAAGACAGGCATAAACAACTTTACTTTGATATTCTTGCAAATGGTCTTGATGAGTGCAAGACAAAAGCTTCAATATAATATGCACTTTTTCAGCAATGCATAAACAGGACTGTTTTCTCCAAGTTCAATGAGCTACTGTAAAAATCTCTGATCCCCATGATATGTCTGAAACCGTCCTGATCACCATCAGATCACCAAGACTGCCACTTGGCTCCCTCCTTGGCTGACCGCCATTAAACACCACCCCCAATCTACCCTAGGATACTATTAAACTCTCTCGCTACAATTCAAACCCATTATCACTGCCCCTCCCTGATCCACATCCCCACAAAATTCAGAACCATCTAACCTCTGCAGTGTGGCTCCACTCCACCATCCTGGCAATGGCCCCTCTCTGATTCCCCAAATACCAGCAGGCTTCCTACTCAAAAGGCCTCTAACCTGTCAACCCAGCCGCCTGTGGCTGAGAAAACTGATTAAAGAAGCCTCACCATTAAATAGTGTGGGACATTCAAGAATCCCCTTCTCCTGGATTTCCCCATTTCACAACAGCTTCACCCTGCCTCATACAGAATTCACCTCCTCAATATAATCCAGCTCCAAAGGCATATTGAATTAGATAGAAAGTACAGCACAGCAAGAGGCCATTCAGTCCAACTCAGCCAGTGTTCAAGGCCCCACATGAGCCACCTCCTATTCTATTCCATCTAATTTTATCAGCATAACTTACTATACCTTTCTTCCTCATGCCTTTAGCAGCCTCACCTTAAAGATATCAATTTTATTTGTTTCAGCTACTCCTCAGGCAGCAAGTTCCATATTCTAACCCCTCCCTGGGTAAAGTAGTTGCTCCTGAATTCTCCATTGGATTTCATGTGGAGTATTGTCTTCCCTGCCAGTATCCTATCAAATCCTTTATAATCCCACACATCTCTTTCTTTAGAAAAACAAAAGGTTGAAAACTGAAAGTGTCTTCAGTCTGTTCAATCTTTCCTGAAAGGATAGATCTTTCAAAGATGTAGCGCAGTCACAATCGGCCAGATTGTCCTCTGTGCTTCATTGTGCACATTATGCTTCTAATATAATGTCATAGTTTAATGTCATACCAACCTGCAAACCTTGTTCTTCTCCTGTACTTCCATATAATAAGGACCAACTGAGTGGTCTCCAAGTACATTCCCCATGCCCTTCTTGGCTCTGATGAGATGGTATTTCTGAACTGTGCACTGCAGCATAACAGCAAGCAGATATCGTTTTATGACTGTGTTTCTTGGTAATCGTACTTCAAAGTACTCCATTTGACAATGTGATAATATTTTTACACCCACCAGAGAAGCTTTTTAGTATGTCATCCAAAAGACATGCCCCTCTGATGAAGCAGCAGGCCCTCAGCACTGCACTGGTGATCAACCTAAACCTACTCCCTAGAGTGTGACTTCAACCCAGAACCTTCTAACTTACAGCAAAAGTGCTACCATTGAGCTGTCACACAACAAACATAAGATGATAGATCACTTGCTTAATGGTGTAGATTATCCATCTGGTGTTTTGAAGAAATTTTCTCATTTCTGCGGTTTTGCTTTTTAAACAAGAACTGATCAAGATACAACGAATCATCAGGGTTCCATGCATGACTACAAAGACCTTGAGATCTTCTTGACAATGAATCAGATTGAAAGGATTGACAGAGGTTACATCTCTTTGCATAGGAGACATTGAGTAATTGTGTTTATTTCCCTATGCATTGACGGCCTCAAAACATTGTGCATTTCAAAGACTCAGTCAAACACAATAAATGGATTATGTTGCCACAATATTTGGTGTGGGATTCGCGTAGACCCACTGCTGGTCAGAAGGGAAGTGTCAAGGCATCATTTAGGGATTGCCAGACTTTGTACTTTGCTTAACAGTCTTAAGAATGCAAGGTTTCTTTTCAGGTTTGTAAAACCATTCAATCCCATTTTCTTCCCTATCCTCCACAAGGGACTTCATATTTGTGCACAGACTTTGGTCACAAGCTTGGAAACTAATAGCAACAGCTGACTTTTTATATCAAAAATGCTAAATACATGAATGCCCCAGATAGCAGCGTACATTTTAACTATACAAATGAAATGTTGGTTTCAACATGCAAAACTGTACATAATATTACCAGTAATGTGACATATACTTTACAATATAAGTACAGACATTCAGCACAACAGGTCATTGTTTATATTCCACATCACCTTCTTACCACTCTACTTCATTAAACACTATCAGCATAATCTCTTCCTCACTTTGTTTCATTCAATCACAGGATAGGAGTGTCACTGGCTATGGCCAGCAGTTATTGCCCATCCCTAATTGCCCAGAGGGTAGTTAAGAGTCAACAACATTGCTGTGGGTCTTGAGTCACATGTAGGCCAAACCAGGTAAGAATGGCAATTTTCTTCTCTAAAGGAATGAGCGAACCAGATGGGTTTTTCCAACAATTGACAATTGTGTAATTGTCACCTTAGACTCCTAGTTCCAGAATTTTATTAAATTCAAATTCCACTAACTGCTCAGCAGGTTGTGAACCCGGATCCACCAGAACATCACCTGGGTCCCTAGATTAACAGTTTAGCGATAATACCACCACGACATCACCTCCCCATCACTTAGAACAAAGAACAGCACAGAAGCAGGCCCTTCGTCCCTCCAAACCATTCTGCCCGTCACAACTAAAACCCCCTACCCTTCCGGAAACTGTATCCCTCTATTCCCATCCTATTCCTGTATTTGTCAAGACGCACTTTAAAAGTCACTATCATATCTGCTTCCACCTCCTCTCCGGCAGTGAGTTCCTTGTACATCACCTTTAAACCTTGCCCCTCGCACCTTAAACCCATGGCCCCTGGCATCGGACTCTTCCACCCTGGGAAAAAGCTTCTGACTGTCCACTCTGTCCATGCCCTTCATAATCTTGTAGACCTCTATCAGGTCACCCCTTGACCTTCGTCGTTCCAGTGAGAACAACCCAAGTTTCTCCAACCTCGCCTCACAGCTAATGCCTCCATACCAGGCAACATCCTGGTAAATCTATTCTGTACCTTCTCCAAAGCCACCACAGCCTTCTGGTAGTGTGGTGACCAGAACTGAACACAATATTCCAAATGCGGCCTAACTAAGCTTCTATGAAGCTGCAACATTACCTGCCAATTTTCAAACTCAATGCTCCAGCCAACGTAGTCAAGCATGCCATATGCCTTGTTGACTACCTTCTCCACCTGTGTTGCCACTTTCAACGACCTGTGTACCTGTACACCCAGATCCCTCTGCCTGTCAGTATTCTTAAGTGTTCTGCCATTTCTGTATATTTTCCATCTGGATTAAACCTGCCAAAGTGCATCACCTCACATTTTTCTGGATAAAACTCCATCTACCATCTCACTGCTCAAGTCACCAACCAATCTACATCCAGCTGTATCCTTTGACGATCCTCATCACTATCTGCAATTCCACCAGCTTCTCCCCCATCAAGCTGTTAGGCTACCCCTCAATTATTTTCCATGTGGTTGAGAGTTCACATTTTAACCACTGGGAAAAAGAAGCTTTGCTTGAATTCCTGTACAATTTATTAGTGGTTATCCTAAATTTATAGCCTTCCCCACAGGCATAAGGATCTTCTTTATGTCTATTCTATCAACACACTCTATAAGCTCGAAGACCTTTATTAGGTTACCTCCCCCCACCCCCGATCTTTGCAGTCTTTTCTTTATTAAAGGAAAAAGCCCAAGCTGTTCAGTAGTTCCTGGTAGTTAGAATTTTATCAATAAAAACACAGGATATTATTAATACAAAACCTAGAATTGAAAGGATTGACAAAGGTTACATTGCTTTGCAAAAGAAACATTGCAAGGGCAGGAAACATCACACGTAGTTTCCAAATTAAATTCTCTTGTAGTCGAATGTTGTCATAATCGTATGTACAATAATCAAAGTGAAACATTTAAGCAACGTTGTCACTCAGAATGAAACTGTGATTCAGTTTGACACAAATTATATAATTACAGCAGACACACCGTCACATAAATACCAGAGAAGCGTTCATATTATACTCTTTAACATAGTAGTCTTACTTTGAACATGACATAACCTGTTTCCAAGGTATAAATTATGACACACTCCTGATCTCTGTGCCAGGCCCCCAAAATTGTAGAAGGTGCTGCCTTTGAGATGAGACAATAAATTATGGTCCCATCTGCCTTCTCAGGTGGATGTAGAAGATCCCATGGTTATTTTGAAGAAGAGTGAGGAGGCCAGCAAAAATGCCGGTGTATTGGTTATCAATCAAAAACACACAAAAAAAATTATCTGGTGATTATCACATTCCGGATATAGGATCTTATTGTGTTCAAATTGGCTGCTGCATTTCCTGCAATTCAACAGTGACTTCAGAAAGTACCTCATTGGTTGCAAAGCACTTTGAAATATCTCAGCAGGTCTGGCAGCATCTGTGAAGGAAGAAAGAGTTACCATTATGGGTCCAGTGTTCTGAGGAAGGGTCACCAGACCTGAAACATTAACTCTGTTTTTTCCTTCACAGATGCTTACAAGATGATCAGAGGATTAGATAGGGTGGACAGTGAGAGCCTTGTTCCTCGGATGGTGACGGCTAGCATGAGGGGACATAGCTTTAAATTGAGGGGTGACAGATATAGGACAGATGTCAGAGGTAGATTCTTTACTCAGAGAGTAGTCAGGGCATGGAATGCCTTGCCTGCAGCAGTTGTAGACTCGCCAACTTTAAGGGCATTTAAATGGTCGTTGGATAAACATATGGATGATAATGGAATAGTGTAGGTTAGATGGGCTTCAGATTGGTTTCACAGGTTGGCACAACATCGAGGGTCGAAGGGCCTGTACTGCGCTGTAATGTTCTATGTTCTATGTTCTATGTTCTATGCTGCCAGAACTGCTGAGCTTTTCCAGCAAATTTGTTTTTGTTCTTGATTTACAGCATCCACAGTTCTTCCGGTTTTTACTTTGAAATATCTGGTGGAAATACTATACAAATGCAAGTCTTGCTTCTTTTTGTTGCAATTTGGAACACAATTCCTCTTGATTTGAGATAGTAAGAACTGCCAATGCCGGAGTCTGAGATAACAAGGTGTGCTGCTGGAGGAACACAGCAGGCCGGGCAGCATCAGAGGAGCAGGAAAGCTGACGTTTCGGGTCTTGGCCCTTCTTCAGAAAAAGGGTCCAGACCCGAAACGTTGGCTTTCCTGCTCCTCTGATGCTGCCTGGCCTGCTGTGTTCCTCCAGCTCCACATCCTCTTGATTTGAGATAGTTTTTCCTTGGAACTCAGATTGAATACAGAATTTGGTGGTGCAATAATGCAACAGTGATGGTGTACTCCCTGCAGTTTGGCTCCTATTATGTGTCACTGACAACAACACTTTCTTTTGAATGGATCAATACGTCTTTCCAAACACAAGGCAATGTGACTGATTCTGATTGGGGTTTTCAAGCAATGCTTCCTCTGGCATAAATCTAATTATTACAGTGATGACTCACACTGTAAACTGTTGCTTTTCAATACGCTTCTATTTTTTTTCGTTTACTGAGAACTCAAAATATCACACTACCTCATTTCTAAGCTTCTGAGCATTCCAAATTGTAATGACAGGGCTGATTTTTGTTGTTGTGTACAAGGCTTGGCTGTTTGGCCTCTTCATTCACAAGCCTATACTTAAGTATCATTAAAATTTCACTTTAGCTTCAGTGAAGGTTAATTGTGCCTACGCAGCTTAAATCAGGGCAGGTAGAGACTGGCACCTGAAGTGGCAGCAACTAAGTGTTATTTTTTCTCCTGTCACTGAGCTCTCACCAGAGCTCAAACTTCAGTGCAACAAAGCAACTTGTGTTTACGTAGCACACTTCATAACTTCAGGATGTTCAAAAGCATATTCACAGCTAATAAAGTATTGTTGGAATGTAGCTGCTGTTGTAATGTAGGAAAGGTTGCAGCCAATTTGTGTGCAGAAAATTCACACAGAAAAAATTATATAACTGAACAAGATTAACATTTTTTCACCAAAATGATGCAGGCTCAGGAACAAATATTGGTTGGGCCACATTTTAAAGCAGCAAGTCCTCTACAAGCATTGCCACAATAAACTTGCCAGTACACATATAATCACTTATAGACAGATATGTATATGTCCAGTTATACATACCAGACAGTCAATCATCAGTGAAGTGATGGAAGGTGTCATCTACAGTGCTATCAAGCAGCACCTGCTCAGCAATAACTTGCTGAGTGACGCCCATCTAGGGCCACTCAGCTCCTGATCTCATTACAGCCTTTGTTCAAACATGGACAAAAGATCTGAATTCCAGGAGGTGAGGTGAGACTGACTGCCTTTGACATCAAGGCTGCATTTGACGGAGTGTGGTATCAAGGAGTCCCAGCAAAACTGGAGTCAATGGGAATCTGGGGAGAAACTGCCCAATGGTTGGACTCATACCTGGCACAAGGGAAGATCGTTGTTGTTGGGGGTCAGTCGTCTCAGCTTCAGGACATCTCTGCAGTAGTTCCTTAGGGTAGTGTCCTAGGCCCAACTATCTTCAGCTGCTGCATCAACGGCCTTCCCTCCATAATATCAGAAGTGGGGATGTTCACTGATGACTGCACAATGTTCAGTACCATTTGCGACTCCTCAGATACTGAAGCAGTCCATATGCAGCGAGATATGGACAATATTCAAGCTTGGGCTGATAAACTGCAGGTAATATTCACGCCACGCAGGAGCTAAGCAATGACTATCTCCAACAATAGAAAATCTAACCATATCTCATTGATATTCTATGGCATCACCATCACTGAATCATCCACTATAAACATGCTGGGGTCACAATTGACCAGAAAGTTAACTAGACCAGCCACACAAACACTGTGACCAAAGTCAGTTCAGAAGTTGGGAACTTTTCAGCAAATAACTCAGCCCTTGACTCTCCAAACCTTGTCCACCATTTACAAGGTACAATTTAGAAGTGTGATGGAATACTGCCCACTTGCGTGATTGCGTATAGCTCCCAACAACACCACCATTCAGGTCAAAGCAGCTCACTTGACTGCGCCCCAGTCACTACATTCAACATTCACTCCTCCACCACCAACACATTGTGGAAGCAAGGTATACCATATACAAAATGCATGCAGTAACTCAGAAAGGCTCTTTCAACAGACCCGTCCAAACCTGTTATCCTCTATTACTTAGAAGGACAAGGGTAGCATATACATGGGAACTCCATCACCTGAATGTTTCCCTCCCAACTACACACTATTGCCTCTCGTTCACTGTCACTGGGTCAAGTTCCTGGAACTACATACAGCACTGTAGGCTTTCCTGCACTCTATGGTCTCATGGAGTTCAAGGAGGCACTATGTCTCCTCAGCAATAAAATTATTTTGGCTGTAGCTGGAAAACTGTCTACAGTTCTGGTTGCCACACCTTGGGAAGATATGACTGCACTAGACCGGGTACAGAAGAGATTCACCAGAATTGTTGCCTCAGGTGGGATGATTTGGGTATGAAGAGAGAGTAGATAGGCTGGGCTGTTTTCTGTAGAGCAGAGAAGGCTGTGGGAGTACAAAGTTCTGAGATGCACAGGGTATATAGGGAGAAACATTTCCCCTGAGGGTTTGATAATGCTGGTGGGTATCTGGAATTCTGTCCAAGAGGCTGGCAGCAGGAACCCTCGAGACATTGAAGAAATATTCAGATGAGCAGTTGAAACACCATTGTATAGAAGGCAATGGTTAAAGCGCTGAAAATTGGGATCAGAATAAATGACTGTTGATTGCTGATGTAAATACGATGGGCCAAAGGGACTTTATCCATGCTGTTAAAAACCTTATTGCCATTTTAATAGGGATTGGCAATAAATGCTGGCCCTCTCAGTGATGCCCGTATCCTGTGATGGAATAAGGCAAATATGCACAGTTTCAGCTAGATTTAATAAGGCAAGGATATTTTAAATCATTCATTGACTGATGCATAGCCGGTATCCTCATAGGGTCAATAAACGCATCAAACATACAGCTGCTTTATCTTTAATGCCAGATGGAACAAGGTTTCAATCCAGTGACTGCATCTTAAATTTCTCCTTTGAGCAGGGATGCTGCTCCTTATGGAGTTCAGTGAGAGTACCCAGGCTGTATGAATGGCTCTTGCTGTCTTAGAACAGTCACAAATCATACAGCCACACAAAATGCTAACTGGATGGACAAGGCAGCCTAAAACTAAAAAAGAAAGTGTCTCATTGGGGAATTAAATGATAATAAACAAAGCGATTTACAATGACAAATATTTTGCTTCATTATTTTCTTGCAATCTCTTCTTCCTCCCTATGACATTAGGCTGCATTGAAAAGATTAAATCCATCAATTGTGCAGGCACTAAAATATGGAAACAAGCCTTACAGATTATGAGGGCAATAATCAAGAGCTCCATTTATCAATATTCAGTCTCCCATAGAGTGAAATCAATAATATCTCAGCTCATGGCTCTTGTTTATATTCTCAACGAGCATCACAAAGTAGCCATCAGGTTCATATTTTGGTTAATAGCTGCATGCTTAAACAGTTCAATCTCATTTCATCTGTCATAGGCGTTTACTGCTTGAACCAAAGATTTAAGACCAATGAAGAACATCATTGCACACTGTCCCCAACTGACATGAAGCAGCTGGAAGCCAGGCTTGTGAAAGCAAAGACATGAAGCAATGATTAGGATAATGATAGGATTCTAGGGGCCATAGACAGACTGGTCAAAAGGCCAGGTATACAGCAAAACTGAACATTAAAAAGTGATGTACATCTGGGAGGAGGAAGAAGAGCAATATAAATAAACTTTAAATGGGGACGCTGAAGCAGAAAGACCTGGGGTCAACACAGCTAACTGTTGAAGGTAAAAACTGAAAGAAAAGTGAATGCCGTAAATCAGGGGTAAAAAACAGCCAGGTAAAGCAACGCTTCCCAGAATCTAGTCTACTGCATTTGTTGCTCAAAATGTAGTCTCTTCTCTTGTGGGGAAACAAAGCATAGATTGGTGACCACTTCGCAGAACATCTACATTCTGTCCACAAAGAAAAACGCTGAGCTTCCAATTGCCTGCCACTTTACCACACCACCCTGTTCCCTGGCCAACATCTCTGTCTCTGGCTTGCTGCAGTGTTCCAGCTGGAAGAACAACACCTCATTTTCCACTTGAGGACACTGCAGCCCTCTGGACTCAGTATCAAGTTCAATAATTTTAGCGCCTGAGCTCTCCCATGTCCCAGTGTCCCACCCCAGACACCAGGTCTTGTTATCACATAACCTGCCATTACACACTATCTGTTGTTAGTCACTAACAGTGACCATTCAAAACTATTCACCCTCCCAGCCAGATCGTTATCAACTCCTTTGTCTGTCCAACTGTTCTTTTCTCTCTCTGGGCTCTATCCCCACCTAACGTTCACTCCTTACCCCCTCCCTGCACCCTATATTCTGCATATAAACCCTCATTTTCCTGGCTACCATCAGTTCTAAGGAAGGGTCACCAGTCCCGAAATTTTGACTCTGTATTTTTCTTCACAGATGCTGCCAGACCTGCTGAGCTTTTCCAGCAACTTCGGTTCTTGAGACCGTTAAAGGTAACAGGACCAGTCGACACGGCGGCTTTTAAACAAAAAAATGTGGAATTTTTGGGCATTATCAAAAGAGGCTGAAAGCACAAAATCAAGGAAATATATGATATGGTGATCATTTCAAGCAAACGCACAAAAGAGTGGTGGGGGGGGCGGGGAGGCAGGTGAGAGAAATCATTGTCTCAGCCTAAGCATGAAAAGCATGCAGAGAAGATATAGCAGAATTATACCGTGGATGAAAGATTTCAACTATGTGGACAAATTCGAAAAACTGGGATTGACTCCTTGGAGAAGAGAAAGTTGAGTGGAAATTTGATAAGAGATGTTCAAAAGGACAAGTGGTTTGACAAATTAAACAAGGAGAAATCTGTTTTATGGTGGGTAACCTGGAGACATATTTAAAATAATTGTCATAGAGTCATACAGCATTGAAACAGACCCTTCGGTCCAACTCGTCCATGCTGACCATGCCAAAACAGTCTGAGGAGTTTTGTTTTAGTGCAGCAAGTGATTAAAATCTTTAACGAGCTTCCTGTAAGTACTGTGAAAACTGACTCAAGCGTAATTTTCAAAAAGGTATTTGAATAAATAACAGGAGGAAATATTCACAGAGCCATGGGGAATGAGCAAGGAGTGGGATGAATTGGATGGCCGTGTCAAAAGAGCTAGCACAGGAATGTTAGGCTAAATAGTCTTCTGCAGTGAATGATTCTAGGAAATGAATATTTAGGTATTGCAGCCTGCAAAGTCATTTACATTAGCCTCCAAATTGCACATTTGCAATAGTGAAAATTAAAGAGATACAAAGAGAGATTTTCACTTTTACTGTATGTGTTCTAAGAACAAACTATCCAACAATGACAGTTACTGCCTTTCATTTTAATGACTTTATAAGAAAATATACCATGGGTTGTGAGTCTGAGGTTGCTAAGCACTGCTAATTTAGGTATGACATACAGCAGTAAATAGCTTGTTAAATGATCATTTGTCTTGATACAAGTTTGAATGTGTATTTGTGTTGGCTGATTGCTATGCACAGGCATTACCAGGTCAGTAACTATTACATTCATTTCAGTGGAACTAAATGGAAACATAATTAACCTTCACAAGGTAGAAGATGTAGCACAAATCATCATATTGTTTGGACCCTGTTGCGGAATAGATTTGTACTATCAGAGGTCACCATATATGGCATGATTTTCATTTTTATTATTCTTTTTCCCTCGCTAAATTGCACTCATCAAAGGAAATGGCTCACAACAACTTTTAAAAATTGCTTTAAATGGTTTAATTTTGAACTTGTCCTTCAAAAGATTATAAAGCCGGACTGAGGGAGATCCTGTCATGTTGCTATCTCTGGACCAGAAATTCCAGGTTTGAGTCTTACCCTGGAAATTGTTAGCCATGGAAGGTTTGTTTGTAAATATAGCCAACAGGTTGATTATCAGCCCGTAAGTCCTCCTGATACATATGGAGGCAGGCAGGAAGCGTAGGATAGTCTCCTGGTCGACTATCCTGCAAGAGGTAATGCCAAACCACTGCAGTACTGTCCATAAGCAAAGACTAATCCAATGGAGGTCCATGGCCCAGTGTTCAGAAATTGGGAAGGACAAAAACTGACACAGATTAACCTTCTCCTTTGCAAGTTTTCTTTGGCAACTTTAATTTTTGTTGACGTTCCCCTTTAAGGGATGAGCATCTGGCTAATTTGGCTTGGTAGTTTTCAAAAATAGCATAAAAAGGGACTGAATCTTTCTACACGGAGGTCCTCTCCTTTACGATCAGGAATTTGGTGCTGAGATTGTTGCACATAGTGGGACAATGCAATAGGGCATTACAATGGCTCATGGACTCCCAGACCACTTGCATTTTCTAAGGTCTTGAGGAGTCTGCAGGGTCCACTAGATTGCAGTCCCGATTCCAATATCTGGAGGATCTGCTACTTAATCTTTGGCTGTATGTCAACCCTATACTCCTGATCTTGAGCTACCCAGTGCGAATGGGGTTTGGGTAGATCTTTGTAGATCTGTTCCCAGTGACCCGGCCCAGCTCCAGGTGGTGTGCCCTGGAGGGGATTAATCAAGCCCAAGTGCCTGCCTCCCTTCCGAGGTCACATCTGTGCTTGGATGTCCTTGGAAAGGGAGTACGTTGTGTCCACCAGCATCCTTGAGGGTGTCAGTAGGTAACATACGGGTTGGAGGGCATCATCTCATCCACAAAATGTTATTTTAATTTAAATTCCCCAGTCCCTTTAAAAGTTTTTTTTAATTTTGTTACAGAGCCACATTAAGGGACAATTACTGTTAAATAATCAGTTTGTTTAGTTTCAACTTAAAAGGCACTGCTGGAGCATTGCTGAAGCCCATAGCCCACACCAGTCCCTCAATTCCTGCTGACCTCTCTCAACCCTCTAACCTGCCCCTACCCTGTCATTATGGTATCGACCAGAACTTCCACCTGGGAATAAAGCTTGTGGAAGTAAGACATGAGCACCAACATCAAGGCAGCTGTGATCTGTCAAGTGATAGACCAGAAAATGTGACATAATCAATTCTCACCCTTTTCAAATTGTAAGATTGCACTGTAACCTTGTTTTTGATTCAAGTTTTTTTTAAGAGAGAGTTATTTATGCTCTCAAAATGATCCTTTCATATTTTTGTACCGCCTTTTTCCACCTTCAACATCCATTCCCACCCACCCCACTCCACCTGCCAAACAAATACCTTCTAAAAATAAAAACAAAGTTGCTTGAAAAGCTCAGGTAACAAGTTGTAGAGCTGGATGAACACAGCAGGCCAAGCAGCAACAGAGGAGCAGGAATTTTTCTGCTCTACACCTTATTATCTCAGATTCTCCACATAGGCAGTTCCTACTTTCTCTGCTGGAAAAGCTCATAAGGTCTGGCAGCATCGGTGAAGGAAAAAAACAGAGTTAACGTTTCGGGACACCAGACCCGAAACGTTAACTCTGTTTTTTTCCTTCACTGATGCTGTCAGACCTGCTGAACTTTTCCAGCAACTTTGTTTTTGTTCCTGATTTACAGCATCTGCAGTTCTTTCAGTTTTTACCTTCTAAAAATAACTTTTTCTCATCAAGGTTGGCCAGCCCAGCTTTGTTAGTGGAACTATCTACTCAAAATCATCAATCTGGATTGAGAAGATAAAGTCTTTGAAATATTAAGTGCATGCAAAATTTCAGACTGTCAAAGGTAACCAATTTATTCAGAAGCCAAAAGCAACCAAAATCTTGCCAGAGTGATCAGACATCTTCTGTTCACATTCTTCAAGGTGAAGAGTGAAATAAAATAGTAATTGTGTGAAATAATTTGATTCTCGTAGGAACTGCCTATGCTGGAGAATCTGAGATAATATGGTTAACGCCGGATGAACGCAGCAGACCAAGCAGCATCAGAGGAGCAGGAAGGCTCCTCAGAATTTTCTTCAGAAAATTTTTCGTTCCTCTGATGCTGCTTGGCCTGCTGTGTTCATCCGGCTCTACACCTTGTTATTTGATTCACGTGTTGTGTTCTGTCTCAAGACCCAGACCAGTGTTGTTAAAGTTTATCTTGTTTTGTCAGTGCCCTAATCAGGGCGGCATGGTGGCTCAGTGATTAGCACTGCTGCCTCACAGCGCCAGGGAGCCGGGTTTGATTCCAGCCTCAGGCGACTGTCTGTGTGGAGTTTGCATGTTCTCCCCGTGTCTGTGTGGGTATCCTCCGGGTGCTCTGGTTTCCTCCCACAGTCCAAAGATGAGCAGGTTAGGTGAATTGGCCACGCTAAATTGCCCTAGATTGGGTGGGTTATAGGGGGATGAGTCTGGGTGGGATGCTCTGAGGTTCAGTGTGGACTTGTTAGGCTGAAGGGCCTGTTTCCACACTGTAGGGATTCTATGTCTAGATCATATTCAGGAAAGCTCAGCAAAGCTCCAGTGCCCATGTTTCATTATCAAATTAAAACATTCTGAACACCATACAAGTGTTTTGGAGTTTTACATTTTTAAAAAAAATTTTAAAGCATAAATTTTTAAAATGATTTTGTTTAAGAGGTGTGCTGTTGATCATTGTTTCTGAATAATTTTCAATAAAACTAGCTGTATTAACCTGAATGATGTGGTCTCATAGTCACAGAGGTCTATAGCAAAGAAAAAGACTCTTTAGTCCATGAGGTCTTTCAGAATCGTTAAGGGTTCAAAGTGAACATGTAGCAGATCTACCATTTATAACATCGTGCAAAACAGTACTGACATTATTTCTGCAATCTTGCAAACATCCATTTACGTTTATTTATCGTGTTCCACACATGGAGATTACCAGTGGCAGTGAGATAATGGTGTTAGTTAACCATGTAAAGGCATTAATTGGTATGGGATAGGAAGGCCATTCACATGCGCTCTCACCATAGACTTAATTGGGATGGAGCTGGAAAGTCAGTTCCCCACCCACCTAACTAAATCACCCCCTGTCCCATGACCAAACCCACCACAGGGAAGGGCACTGAATTCCACATGTACCATATGAGCAGATTGTCTCAGAACTGTAATGACACAGTAGGTCATTTGGCCATGAGTCACCGCATCGCTTCTCCAAATGAACATTGAGGCTTATTGCCATTCTCCTGCTTTCCCCCATCCCTTTCACATTATTTCCATTTAAATAAACATATTACAGCCTCCTAAATACCTCAATTCAACCTGACTCCACCACACTTTCAGATAGTTTTCCACACTGATTCACTCATTGTGTACAAGAGTTATTTTTTCACATCACTTTTGGTATTTTTACAGAACACTTTTACTCTGCGCCCCCTCAATCCTTTTGCGACTGGAAATAATTTCTTCACATCTATTATGTCCAGACATCCCATGATTTGGTAATCCAATCTCTCTAAATTTCCTCATAACTAAGTTTCCTATGAAAGAACTGCCCACAGAGTAAAACTGGGCCACCCTGGAAGAACATCAGTCTTAGGTCAGGTCCTTATAGTCCTATCAGACCATAGGGCTGCTCTTTCATTAGAGAGAGGTGACTGGTGGTAGTTTAACCTGAGGGTCACTACGCCTCAGGTGAGGGCAGAACCCTTCATCATGACCTCAGCCAGTGTGGGAATTGAGATCCCAATATTGGTGTCACTTTGAATCACAAAATATCACTAGACTATTAATCCAGACATGCAGGGGTCAGCAGGCATGGGTTCAAATCCTGCTATGGCTGATGATGGAGTTTGAATGAGTTACTTTTTTTTTAAAGAGTCTAATGATGACCATGTAACCATTGTCATAAACCCACCTGGTTCACTAATGTCCTTTAGGGAAGGAAAATGCCATCCTTACCTGGTCTGGCCTACATGTAACTCCAGATCCACAGCAATGGAACTGACTCTTAATTGCCCTCTGGGCAATTGGGGATGGGCAATAAATGAGCATGATGCCACATCCCGTGAATGAGTAAAAAAAACAATGTCACAATTATTCTCCACATAAGCAAATAATCACATGCTTCTTTCAACACTGAAGTCAACATGCTTCATTAGACATAAACAAACTGCAAGCCTTGTGATTCTCCGAGGTTGGATTTGATAGAATGTATATGAAAGATGATTACTTATCTTCTCTTATTTGAAACATTGGCGGGGCTACTACGTTTATTTGTAGCACAGCTTTTACAATGTAGGTGCGTGTGTAGGTGTGTGTGTATAGGCATGTGTAGGTGTATGTATATGTGTAGGTGCAGGTGTGTGTGTGTGTGTTGGGGTGTGTGTGTGTGTTTGTAGAGGTGTGTGTGTAGGTATGCGTGTGTGTAGGTGTGTGTGAGTGTAGGGGTGTGTGTGTGTAGGGGTGTGTGTGTGTAGGGGTGTGTGTGTGTAGGGGTGTGTGTGTG
>JAHRHZ010000054.1:22439455-22538099 GCA_024137785.1 Ginglymostoma cirratum
AGGGGTGTGTGTGTGTAGGGGTGTGTGTGTGTAGGGGTGTGTGTGTGCGTGTGTTGGTGTGTCTGTGTATGTAGGGGTGTGTGTGTGCGCGCGTGTGTATGTAGGGGTGTGTGTGTGTGTATATGTAGGGGTGTGTATGTAGGTTTGTGTGTATGTAGGCGTGTGTGTGTATGTAGGGGTGTTTGTGTATGTGTGTGCGTATGTGTGTGCGTACGTGTGTGTTGGTCAACCATGTCAATTCAAAAAGCAGACTGTTATTTTAAACATGCCAATGAGGCTGTAAGCTGATGGCTGTGTTACTCCTGCACACAAGCGCCTCCGGATTGCGCTCTCTCCAGAGGTCACCAACCATCAAGACCAATCTCCCATGCCAACACCCCATCCTTCCCTGGATTACACGGGAAAGTGGCATTGAAGCAGATGATCAGCCATGATCTAACTGAATGGCACAGCACAGCAAGCACAATGCCCTGAATGGCCTCCTTTTGCAAGGTCAGTAAACTTCCTACCCCGAAGAGTTTCTGAATTCAGGAAGCCAGCTAAGTACTTAAAAGGAGTTTTAAATGTACGAGTTGAAAAGGACTTAATGAAATAAAATTTATCTTTTGCTGGGTGGATTGCAGATGTGGATGCTTTCAGCTCGGCTCCCTACGTGGAAAATTCAGGATAATCCTCATATCAGACTAGGCAGAAGCAGCATTCACTGTGGGCTTTGTATTTCTCATTTTTATTAACATCACAAAGGACTTTCGGTAAAGTGGGAATAATGGGACAGGAGTTGGCACCATTTCCTCCTGTGCCAACAAAACGCGAGCAGTTGGGGGCATGTCCATGAATTATGATTATTGGTGCTCCTGCAGGATAACAAACAAAACCACGAGAAGGATCATTTCTTGCCACCTCTCCCTTTCTCTATTCCGGCATGCTAGCCTGAGCCCCAGTTAGAATCAACTTGCGCTCCTCACCACTTTCATTGCACTCAATCAGTCTGCCTCTGGCTCGCAATTTCATCCATAAAACACAAGCACTTGTGATCTATCAACACGTTGTGATTTCAGCCACAGAAAAATCGTGGCAAATAGCAAACCTAGCCCTCTCTCTACAACCTGTTTAAACACCCATCCTAGTTCCCTTTCACTTGTTTCATCAAGTGTTTCAATTTCAAGTTCTATTAACTGTGGCAGCTTTAGAAGCCACTTGGGAGTACCCTACATTCTAAAATCCTACTTAGTGCTGTGGTGGTAGTGATTATGCCTCTTTAGGTGTTTTACATTTCTTGCCTAGGCCAGTACGATGAAGTATGGTCATTATGAAGTTACTACACCGATTGTAAAAGACACTAGTTGTGAGCAAAGGATTTTCGGTTACTGGACCCAAGTTTCTTTAGGCTGTACAACTAGTGATGACTAGATTCACTAAGATTGGCAATTGGAAGTTGTGCTAAATGCGGATATCGTAACTGATGCCCTGTAGGGAAGGAAATCCGCCATCCTCACCTAGTCTGGCTACATGACTCTAGGCACACAGCAATGTGGTTAACTCTTAACTGCCCTCTAGACAAACTAGGGATCAGCAATAAATGCTAAATAAAAGTGATGGCCATATCCTGAGAACAAGCAAATAAGAAATGATCTTTCCCATGGTCAGACTTTACTATTCCAGCAAGTTTTACTTTCAGATTATGACCGATTGCAGAGAAGTGTGGAATGATACAACACAGGAGACCAATTGTGCTGGCAATTTGATAGAATTATCTATTTAGTCCAAGGCAGTGCCCAACCCTTTCTGAGAATTTCCCTCTTCAAGTATCTATTCATTTGTCATTGAAAACTGCCATTGAAGCTACTTTCAGTATCCTTTTAGGCTGAGCATTCCAGGTCACAACTCACTGAATTGAAATAAAAACTCCTTGTCCTGCCTTTGTTTCATGCTAGTTCTCGTTACAGATTAACTGACCATTTCTTAATCTTGCAAAGCCTTTGAATGTTCTTGTTGAATCTCCCATAACATCTCTGCTCCAATGAGCATAGCCCTAATTTGTCAAGTGGCCACTTCCTGTTATTATCCCAGTCTGATAATATTGCACATTTTCCGGGGCTCCCAGATGCTTAATAAAGTAGTCTCTGCAACTACACGTAGCAATTTGACTGTGACTGAACCAATGCATTGTACAGACTTAGTATAGCCTTCAAGGTTCAAAATTCAATATTCCATAAATCTCAGCATTTTTCTATCTTTAACATTGGTGCTGCAGTCAAATCAGCTTTAAAAGAGATGTCATGCTAAAAAGACATGTTGACCTGCACATTTATGTTTCTCTGTTGCTCCAAACAATGAGAGTTTTACAATTAGGATATATTTATATTTTTTAGTTTTTAAATTCAGCGACATACTACTTTGAACTTGCTTACATTGAACTTCATTCGCCTCATGTCATCTTAGAGGCTAGATATTGAAGAAAGTAAAAAGATGCAAGATGTTCTTGTTGCGAGAAAGGGAAAATTTATGCAATCTGTGCACAACCACATTCTGGGTGATTTGAAAGCAATTTTCTGACTAACGTCACTCAAATTCCAGAAACGTGCTTCAGGAGATTAAGCCAACAGGGGGTCACTGAATCTCGTAAAAATTCAGTCTATGGGCTTAAACAGTACTGTCCAATAACATTATATTCACTACTGAAGGACATGTAAAGAATTTTGTCACTTGACAAAACCTGGAGCTCATCTTGCCAATAATTTTATAAAAAAGGCACACTCAATGGTAACCCTGGGAAAATTTGCCATGAAATATTACAGAAAATCTTTTATACACGTTTGTGCATGTACATAGTGTATATATGCACACATGCAAACTATAAATATATATTTAATACATGTTTGTACATATGTGCATGTATTCATACATGTGTACATATGTGTCTTACACATGTCAGTCTGCATAGGAGTATATGTATTTTTATATGCATGTGTACAAGTATATATACATATTTGATACATGCATCACTACAAATGCCATCAAGCTTAGAATATTTGAAGCCTCTGTACTGCCTGAGACTCACTGCAGTCCCTTCCCATGGGACCATCTGTCTGTCTGCAGCAACCGGGTGCTTTCTGGAAGCAACAGCAGCACAATTACATCACAATAGCTTGAGTCTTAACACAGCAACATAACAATAGAAACATGCGGGAAAGGAACACATGCCAATGTTTTCCTATTCTAGGTTTCCAAAGTCGCTCTGTCTCCGACGCCTCTCCCCACCCCATATGAGGAATGGCCAAAAAAAAAGATGCAAGTGTTTTCTGAACATATAGAGAGTCAAACAGCTCACTGCATTAATCCAGGATGTGTTTTGTTCCGGTAATTACACAAATGCCTATTCAGTCTGGATTTCTTAATCCACTCCTTGGCCCATTTTCTTCCATTTTATGGCCCATTTGCTCACTGGTCTGATGAATGACTGCTAACACAAACGGGACACAGGGTGCTCTGTGTTGCAAAGTCATGTGAACATCTCTCAAACTTTAAAACGCACAAAAATCTCATTCCACCAAGATATTCTGGGCACTTTCAAACCTAAGCTGGTTGAATCAGAAATCACAGAATCAAACCCTGGGGAAAGCACCTTTGCTACTCACCCTCATGATTCTATAAACCTCTATAAGATAACCTCTCAGTCTCCGACACATCAAGGAAATAAACTCCAGCCTATTCAGCCTCTCTCTAGAGCTCAAACCCTCCAACCCTGGCAATATCCTTGTAAATCTTTTCTCCATCCTTTCACATTTAACAACATCCTTCCTATGGAAGGGCAACCGGAATTACACGCAGGATTCCAAAAGCAGCCTCAGCTGCAATATGACATCCCAACTCCAATACACAATGTTATGACCAGTGAAGGCAAGCATGGCTTTCTTCACCAGCCTGTCTACCCATCTCTCCATTGGTGGTCCACTATAGCACCAATTTTGGTGTCATCTGCAAACTTACTAACCAGACCTTCCTGTACTCACATCCAAATCACTTATGTAAGTGACAAAAAGCAGCAGACCCAGCACCGATCCTTGCAGCATACCAGTGGTCACAGGTATCCACCCCCTTCCACCACTTTCTGTCTCCTACCTTCAGGCCAATTTTGTATCCAATTGTCTAGCACCCGCTGGATTCCATGTGATCTAAATGCACTAACCAGTCTACCATGTGGAATCTTGCTGAATGCGTTACTGAAGTCCATATAGACAATGTCTACCACTGAACAAGCCTTTTTGCATTTAAGTAGCAACATGGAGTGACAGCAATGGAATTACCAGTAAGTAAAATGAATGAATGTAGGAAATGCATGGGGGGAGTTGAACTGTGACAGAAAAGCTGACGAATTATCAGCTCTTGCCACATAAATGGTACTCTCTGGAAAAGCAATGTCATTCAAAAAATGACCAGACGAACAGATGATGGCAACACATATGCGTACCAATAGAAGACCTGCACAGTTTAAAGATTACGCATGCAACGCACATGCAGAGACTGATGAAAGTAGGACTGACTAAAATTAACAGTATTTTTAATGGATGAGAATTGTCTTAGTTGATCGTAAATATTCAGTAACTTGTAGTGTTTTCTCTTCATTCATGGGATGTAGATATTACTAGCCAGGCCAGTATTTATTGCCGATCCCTAACTGCCTTAGAGAAGCTAGTAGTGAGCTGCCTTATTGAGCCACTGCAGTCCATGTGCTGAAAGTAGACGTACAATATCATTAGGGAGGGAGTTCCAGACTTTTGACCCAGCGACAGTGTAGGTAACGGTGATCTATTTCCAAGTCAGGATTGGCGAGTGGCTTGGAGGGGAACTTGCAGGTGGTTTCAGACTACAGTGTGCATGTAAGCCGGGACACTACACTGGGACAAGGACTCTTCCGCTACTCTGAGTTACAAATGGTAGTGCATTGAAATTTTTGTTTATGAAAGGCAGGAAGTTTGGAGAAGTGCATCATGCTGACTGGTGTGCTGTAGTCATGAGCCCTCTACCACGTCGCTTTAGTTGGTGGAAGCCATTACCTGAAACACTAAAAATAGTGTGGTAGACCTCTCTGCTGGTTCCCTGGTTCCATCTTGTTTCCAAAGCGTTTTTTATTTACAGAGGTAGGTTGCAGGGAGACTGCTGGGGCAGGACAACAATCCATCCATGTTCTGGAACTAGTCAACAGGGCTGTTTGAGAGCATTTAAAAAGGAGCCAACTAAGGTTTTCCAATCAGACAACGGGGGGTCGTTGCCTGAAGGTCCAGTGCTTGAGGAAAGCTCGGAGACACTTTGATCCTGCTGGAGGGCATGGGAAGCCGAAATAATGCCCTGCGTAAAACCACCCCCTCAAACACACACACACACACACACACACACACACATACACACACACACACACACACACACACACACACACCTCTGCAAAAATCTCCACTCAGCCTCTCTTATAACTGGAGTGAAAATTTTCCCGATCTGATGGCAAGACACTATAGAGACTAGTCAGCGCACAGTCCCTGCTCTTCTGCAAAGCAGTTTTATGGAGATGTCTCATACACCAATATAGAACACTCCTTGAACGGTCTGAAGTGTTAGTCTAAATCCTATGCCCGAGGCCCTGACAAGACTGGTTTTGATTTGATTTGCTTTGATTTATTCTTGTCACATGTACCTAAGTACAGTGAAAAGTTTTGTTTTACATGTCATACAGGCAGATCATAACATATCAAGACCATAGGGTGATTGAACAGACCAAGGAATGCCAAGGTACGGCTGCAGAGAAGGTTACACAAAAAGCAAGACTAACATTAGATTTGAAACTAGACAGGTCCATTTAGAAGTCTAACAACAGCAGGGAAAAAGCTGTTCTTGAACCTGTTGGTACGTGTGTTTAAGCTTTTGTATCTTCTGCCTGATGGAAGAGGTTGGAAGAGATTATAACTGGGGTGACAGGGGTCTTTGATGATGTTGGCTGCCTTTCCGAGGCAATGAGAAGTGTAGATGGAGTCAATGGATGGAAGGTTGGCTTCCGTGATGGTCTGGGCTGTACTGACAACTCTCTGTAGTTTCTTACAGTCCTGGGCCGTACCAAGCCATGATGCATCCAGATTGAATGCTTTCTATGGTGCATCTGGAAAAGTTGGTGAGGGTCCGTATGGACATTCCCAATTTTCTTAGCCTCCTGAGGAAGGAGGCATTGTTGGGCCTTCTTGACCATGGTATCAATGTGGGTGGTCCAGGACAGATTGTTGGCGATTGAAACTCCTAGGAACTTGACATTCTCGACCATCTCCACCTCAGCTCCACTCATGTAGGTAGGGGTGTGTCCTCCTCCTTGCATCCTGAAGTCAATGATCAGCTGTTTAGTTTTGTTGACATTGAGGGAGAGATTGTTATCTTCGCATCACATCACCAAGCACGCTCTCTCTCTCCTGTATGCTGGCTCATTGTTGATTTTTGGCCTACAACGGTGTTGCTGTCAGCAAACCTGTAGACAGAGCTCAGACAAAATTTGCCCACCTACGTTTCCTAACTCAGAACCCAATGCACCGCGGATGAAAAGTTAAGAATGTGCCTTCATACAGTCACTTTGTACATACCTCAAGGCACTTTAAAGTACTTTGCTACCTGGCAACTATTTTTCACAGTACAAGTTCCGAAAGCCAATTAAGCTTTATATAATATTAAAGAGAAAGTTCAGTCAAGGTATCAGGAGATCTCTGCATCCTGCTTAAAATGATCCCAAGGGATCATGATTGCTCAAAGTGCCTCAGTTTGAACCAAGATTACATGATAGAATGATTTAGCCCCATTAATGTGCTGCCCCTGCAGTAGACCAATCCAACCTGACCTAGCCAGTTGACCTTTCTCCATCATTATACAACTGCTTTCCTTCAAGTGTTTATACATTCCGCTTTTGAAAGGTATCATTGAATCTGCCTCGTCCACCCTTTGATCAGTGCATTCCCATCAGAACAACACATCACATTGTCTCTGATTCATCTTGATTCACCTCAAATGTGGTTATACAGCTTTCTATCACAGCTTCTCCTAGTTCACTTTACTGTAATTGTTCTCGATTTTGAACATCTCCATTAATTTACCTCTTAACATTAATTGCAAAGCAAAAAGCTGTGGACAGTGGAAATCTGAAATAAAATCAGGGGAATACTGGGAAAAAACTCAGGAGGTCAGGCAGCGTCTGTGGACAGAGAACATGACCAAGAATTTCCTATTTGTGGTTTTTGTATCTTCTTAATCTTCTCTGCTCCAAGGAGAACAGCTGAAATTTTCCCTCACCTCTCCAGATATTCAAGTTCCTCATCCTGTGTACCATCATTTTAAATCTCTTAACATTCCTTATAAAGTGTGTCTCAGAATTGAACACAATAGTACTACCATTCTTTTATAAAGGTTTAACATAACTTCCTTGTTTTGTACTTTGCTGCATCTAAAGTATTTGTCTTTTTAATAGCCTTCACAACCTGTCCTTCCACCTTACAGATTTGTATACATGCACACACATATCTCTGATCCTACATCTTCGTTACAATTACATTGCATGGTTCATTTTGCTGTTTCTCACACTCCATCTGTCCCACTGTGTTCCCTTACATCCATCTGTTTAAGTCCTCCTCTAGCCTGTCACTAACTTTTTCATCCTTTACTCCTTTCCCAAGTTTCCTCTCATTATAAACTTTCAAGTTGTGCTGTCTGTCACAAAGTCCAGAATATTGCTATGTATCAAAAATTACGCAGTTACCCCAATACTGACTCCTGGGAAAAAAACTGCCAGACTGAAGAATACACATTCACAATTAATCCCTGCCTTCTGCCCCTTCAGCAATTATGCATCCACGCTGCCATTTCACCTTTAATCCCACAGGTGTCAATTTTGTTAACAAGTCTATTTTGTGGTACTTGTCAAATACCTTTTTAAAAGTTCATTTACACTTCAACCAAACCACCCTCCATCACCCTCTGCATCACTTGATCGAGGCGTTAGCTTTTAAAAAATCCTTGCTGCTCAGGAAAACATAAAATTATCCCAAAACACTATTCAATGAAGAGTGGGTAAAGTTCTCCAAGTCATTGAAACAGAAATTGCTGGAAAAACTCAGCAGGTCTGGCAGTATCTGTAGAGAGAAATCAGAGTTAATTTTTCGGGTCCAGTGACATTTCTTCAGAACTGAACATAACTAGGAAAAGGTTCGTACTGATGCTGAAGATACTGATGGTTAGGTTGGGGTGGGGGTTTTGACAGGGAGTAAACAATAGGTAGAGATGGAGCCCAGCGACAGAACAACAGTTCAGCAGACAAAGAAATGGGTAATGGTCAGCCTGGGAGAATCAACAGCTGCTAATGGGGAAAAAAAAATACTGAAAGAACTGCAGATGCTGTAAATCAGGACTAAAAAAAAAAGATGCTGGAAAAACTCAGCAGGTCTGGCAGCACTTGTGAAGAAAAAGTCAGAGTTAACGTTTCGGGTCCGGTGACCCTTCCTCAGAACACGGTCACCAGACCTGAAACGTTAACTGTGATTTCTTTTTCAAAGATGCTGCCAGGCCTGCTGAGCTTTTCCAGCAACTTTGTTTTGCTTGCTGCTAATGGGGACCATGAGGAGCTGACAGTAGGTTGGTTTTGGTAGCAGCCCATGAAATGACAAGGTCCGGAGTGTGGGAGTTGGGGTAAGGACATGGAAAAAGGTGCTCAGACCCTAAAATTACTGAACTCAATACTGAGTCCAGAAGACTGTAGAGTTCTCAAGCGGAAAATGAGATGCTGCTTTTCCAGCTTGCGCTGAGCTTCACTGGAGCACTGCAGCAAGTCTAACATAGAGGTGCTGGGTCGGGGATAGGGTGGTGTGTTGAAATGGCGGGTAACGGGAAACACAGGACAGTACATAAGCGTTTTGCAAAACAGTCACCCACTTTGCACTTTGTCTCTTCAATACATTGACTTTGTAGAACACCTACATACTGTCTGCAAAACTGGACCTGAAACATTAACTCTGCTTTCGCTCCACAGATGCTCCAGAATTTCTCCAGCATTTTCTGTTTTTGTTTCTGATTTCCAGCATCTGAAGTTCTTTGGGGTCTTTTTTGTTTAAAGTCCTCCAAGTGTTTTGGCCAACATTCCTTATCACGATGAGAGAAAAAACAATCACTAATTTAGTTCATGGTTTGAGGAACACTCCAGTGTACAATTTGACTCATTACATCTGCCCACTAAAGCAGTGACAACATTTCAAAAGTAACTCATAGGCCGTGCAACATTTGTGGAGGTCTCAAGGCATTGCAGCATTTCAGGTTTTTCATCTGTGACTGAATCAACCAGCAAACAGGAACTGACTAGAATTACAAAGAGCAAGCACAGACATTCAGGCCATTCAGCCCTGCCCGTCTCTGTTGGTACTCCACAACAAGCCCTCCTCCCAACCGACCCCATCAGACTCAGAACCTTCTATGCTCATCTCCTTTGTGACCTGTTCTAGTTTCTGGTTAAAGACACAAGAGCCAAATAGGTCATTCAGCCCACCGATACTGCAAT
Organism: Ginglymostoma cirratum; assembly: GCA_024137785.1. Classification (NCBI taxonomy): domain Eukaryota; kingdom Metazoa; phylum Chordata; class Chondrichthyes; order Orectolobiformes; family Ginglymostomatidae; genus Ginglymostoma; species Ginglymostoma cirratum. The sequence goes on from JAHRHZ010000054.1 coordinate 22,449,024, forward strand.
ATGATCACAGCTGATCGAGCTCCAATTCCACTTCCCTTATAACCCTCGGCTCCCCTGTAGTTCAAGCATCTTTTTCTCTTAGCACTGTACATTTTTAATGATACAGCCCCCACTTCTCTCTCTCGGGAAGAGAATCCCAAAAATTAACAAACCTCTGAGAAAAGGATAGTTATTCTGAAACCACAGATCATTTCCCACAGGAGGAAACATTTTCTCAGTATCGATCCCATCAAGACCCCTCGGAATCTTATGTTTACAACAGTATCCACCTCTCTTTCTTCTAAACTCCAAGGAGTACCGGCCCAACTGCTTAATATGATCCCAGGACTTGGCTGGGTGAACCTTGCTTCCAATGCAAGCACCATCCTCCTTCAATACGGAGAACAACATCCTAGGTGTGGTCTCACTGTACTGTCTCTGTGCTATTCACCTCGAACAAATTGAGATGGTCACCGTGTTGCTGCAAATTTCACATTCTCACCACTACAGTTACATTTGGGGCCTAGCTGGATGCAGACTGAAGCCAACAGTGACGGTTCAATTCCTGCACCAGCCATGATGTTATTTTCAGCCTCTCCCCTTGCTCAAGGTATGGTGACCCTCAGGTTAAACCACTACCAGCCATCTCTCTCCAATAACAGAGCAGCCCGATGGTCCAGTAGTCAGTATAACGGCAATTTCATTTCTGCAAATTATGAATGTAGCAAAATCATATTTATATTAAAAAATCTCGAGTTTGATATTAGTTTTCAGTCTGAATAAAAGCCTACAGAAGCTAACACAGGGGCGTTCCTAAGCCATCTGTAAATGACCCTCAATTAGTGACTAAAGTTTTCAATATCCTACACGCATCTCCTGCTACAAGTTCATAGGAGCTCCAATTTCAGTGACAGCGATTCAAAATACACACTTTCGTTACCAGATCGGAAATATATCTGAACATAAAATCAGAATCTGTCATCAGGTTTTAAGGAAAACAAATGCTGACTTTCTGCAATCAAACCAAGCCCCAAGCAAACTAGCAGTAGCTGACTTCAGTGCTTAAAACAAAAAGGTGCGGTACATTCCAGTCATTTGATTCATTGGGAATTTCATTTCAAAGCATTTATCTGAATGACATTTCACTCACATAAAATTGGTTTACTTTCAGGAATGTGTGTCATTACAGAGGTGTCTGTACTGAATAGCTGGCCCACAATAAATAGGAATATGTGGTCATCCTGAAATGTCAAATGCCTAGCAATTGGGGAACATTCATGTGTTCAAATCATAGAACGATACGCAACTGATAACTATCTGAAGATAAAGGTTTGTAGGGCCAGACGGAATGGGATTAAGTGGGCCTTTCTTGCAATTCTTGAGCCAAATGGCCTTCCTTTGTGCTGTAGCCATTCAATGATAACCTGAATAGGGCAGAGCGGAAGGAGGCCATTTAGCCCATTGTTTCAGTCCTGGCCCTTTGAAAGAGTCATCCAATTATTCTAAGTTTATCATCAAGTGTTTACCTCATTCACTTTGGAAAGTTGAAAGCTTGTAACAACCCGATTTACTCAAACAAAGCTCTCCTCCTCTCATCTTATTTTCTTTTGAATGGCAGTTATCTTCAATTAGTGGCGGCTGGTTAATGACAGCTTCACAAAACCTTCTCCCTACCTCACTGTACCTGCGTACTAGAACTAGTTTCTCCCCTTTACTTGCACAGAACCTCTTCGTTTCCAAAAAGTAACTTTCACTTCCATAGATGAGCTTCCTATATTCTGTACCAAAGGAAAATGATCTATTGGAATACTACATACAAAACAGGGGAAATGCCACAGATCTACACTGGACACTAATTTTTGAAAATGCATTCACCCTCAAGAATTAAACATGCAAAGAATTTGGTCACAATTTAAGATTCCACCAAATTCCATTAAAATGTGGGGTGCATGTGCGCATGTTGGGTGGTAACTAATATGCTTTCCCCTCCCCCATCCAGCAATAAAAAGTCACTGAATCCTCCACCAATAATCTTATGTGTCAGCTTAATTCTGTTGGCCTTTTGAGAAATCCATTTCTTTTGAAAGTTATCTGTCTGTGCAGTTAAAAGTTTGTTTCTAGTTTTTAGACTATGCCCTTTACTCCTAGACTCCCCAGCCAGTGTACTCTGTCAATTCTCAATATCTTAAGGTGTTTGAGTAAACCACCCTGACCTTTCTCAATTCCATGGAATATAACCCTACATTTTGTAAGCATAAATTAAATCCCTGCCCCAAGTCCAGATATTATTTTAACAAATCTGCACAGCATTCCCTCCAAGGACAATACACCTACCTATCCTAAGGTGGGCTGCCCAGAACACTGTACAGTATTCCAGGTGTGACTCAACTAGCTGAAGCTAGAATTCCTTGAATTCCAGTCCTCCGGGGATAAAGGACAGAATTCCAGAAGTCTGAGATAAAAGGTACTGCAGATGCTGGAGAATCCGAGATAACAAGGTGTGGGGCTGGATGAACACAGCAGGCCAAGCAGCATCATAGGAGCAGCAGAACACCCGCGCTCAGTTCGCAACAAACAACTGCACCTCCCAGTCGCGAACCATTTCAACTCCCCCTCCCATTCCTCAGATGACATGTCCATCCTGGGCCTCCTGCAATGTCACAGTGATGCCACCCGAAGGCTGCAGGAACAGCAAATCATATTCAGCCTGGGAACCCTGCAGCCCAATGGTATCAATGTGGATTTCACAAGCTTCAGAATCTCCCCTCCCCCAAACGCATCCCAAAACCAGCCCAGCTCATCTCCACCTCCCTAACCTGTTTTTCCTCTCACCTCAAGCCACACCCCCATCTCCTATCTACTAACATCATCCCGCCCCCTTGACCTGTCCGTCCTCCCTGCACTGACCTATCTCCTCCCTACCCCCCTACCTATACTCACCTTTACTGGCTCCATCCCCGCCTCTTCGACTTGTCTGCCTCCTCTCCACCTATCCTCTCCTCTATCCATCCTCTATCCGCCTCCCCCTCTCTCCCTATTTATTTCAGAACCCTCTTCCCCTCCCCCATTTCTGATGAAGGGTTTAGGCCCGAAACGTCAAGTTTTCCTGCTCCTATGATGCTGCTTGACCTGCTGTGTTCATCTAGCCCCATGCTTGTTATCTCGGATTCCCCAGCATCTGCAGTACCTTTTATCTCGGACACGTAAGTAATTTCTGTTTACCAAACGATCAAGAGAAACTGGCACTTGCTGAGTTCACTTACATGGAGAGATTTTTCTGGGCCTACATCATCATGATTTTTTAGAGTGAAGATTGAAAATTCACACATTTGGAAAGAAAGAACATAAGAACTAGGAGCAGGCCATTCAACCCCTTGCTCCGTTATTTGATTTGATCATGGCTGATCTCATCTTAGCCTCATCTCCACTTTCCTGCCCACTCTCCATAACCTTTTATTACAATTACTAATTTAAAAAATCTGTCTATTCCTTAAATATTAGAAAGGTGGAAGGAAAGTCTTGCATTTAAATAGCTCCCTTCACACCTTTAGGATGTCCCAAAGTGCTTTACATCCAACAAAACCCACTTTCTTGAAGTGTAATCATTTTTGTAATGTAAGAACAGAGACAACTGACATGCATATAGCAAGATCTCTCAGGCAGCAATACAACAACGTTCGGCTAACCTCTGGTGCAAAATATTGATTGTGAGACTAATATTGGCCAGGACACTATGACAACTCCTCTGCTCTTTTCAAAAACAGTGCCATGGAATCTTTCACATTCACCTGATAGAGAAGACATAGCCTCAGTTTAGTGTCTCATCTAAAAGATGGCACCAGCGACAGCAGCACTCCCTCAGACCTACACGGGGCAAGGTTGCATTTCTCTGTTCCATTCTAGACAGTGGGATGTGAATACATTGACAGTGACAAAGAGACAAGAGTGCAACCAACTGAGCCACGACTGCCAATCATGTACCAGTGGCCAATGTTGCCTCTATCATGTGCCTGCATTACAGAGCTGGCTCACTATGTGGTCTCTTTAAGATTGATGCACATACCTGCATCTTAAGGGAGAACCTGCTTCTACATGCTCTGTGTGGTGGCCAACATTCCCAGCTGTTGCATGGCGTGTTCCTGAGCAGCTTGGAGGGAAATTAAAGTTATCCACTACTTAAATTAACAGACAGGAAAAGAAATTGAGTGGGTTTGCCTTCAGAAGCGTTCACACTGAAAACGCGATTCTCCATCATTCACTAAGACAACGTGATCCTGTGAGGTTAGGTATGCACCAGAAGAATTATTGTGAGTTGTAAAGAGATTTCCCAAGTTTCACCAGAATTTAGGCACAAGGGAGTGGGTTTCCTTTGTAACTAGGAAGTTGCACCCGACTGAAGAGGTTCATGACAATCACTGGATACCTTCTCACTGATAAATAGGGATGGGTAACAAATACTAGCTTTGTCTGTGACTCCCACATCAAATAAAAGATTTTTTATATCTTATCCTTGATGAAAGCATTAGGAAATTAAGCATATATGTACAGGCCGATGCTTATAAACACCAAGATTCCTGCCAGACTGATTAACATATGCCGGAATTTTTTTTTTATATAAAGAGGCACAAATCATGGAAAACAATTATGATCCAAGGATTGAACTGTAGTAACTGACCAAAACTTCTTCAACAATTCATGCCAAACCCCACAACTACCATCTAGAAGGACATGGGCAGCAGATACATGGGAACATTATCACCTGTAAGTTCCCCTCAAAGCCACTCACCATCCAGATTTGGAAATATATTGCCATTCGTTCACTGTCACTAGGTCAAAATCCTGGAATCCCCTCCATAAGGGCGTTGTGGATCTACCCACAGCGGCTCAAGAAGGCAGCTTATCGCCACCTTCTCACGGGCACCTGGGGCCAGGCAACAAATGCTGGTCCAGCCAACAGTGCTCACTTCCATTGAATAAATAAAAATAAACAAACATGCTGTATGTTTCTGCTGCAAATATGATAAATAAAGTTGCAAGTTATTCAGAAACGTTGCCAGAGCATGAATAAGAATATGCAATAGATAAAGGTTTTCAATGAAATCTATATAGATGTGAAAAAATAAAACTGAAAGAAGCAGAAATACATGTCATAATGAGGTTAAAGTTTGAGAAGATTTGTAGCTCCGGTTGTGGACGTGATTGTAGACCGGCTCGTCAAGCTGGTGGGTTTGGTTGCAAACGTTTTGTCACCCTGCTAGGTAACATCGTCAGTGTGCCTCTAGTGAAGCGTCGGTGTTCTGTCCCACTTGTTACTTATATGTCTCAGTTTGTTGGGCACCGCTTCTGATTCTGTTTTTCAGTGGTTTGTACACAGCGTCTAATTCAGTGTATTTGATGATGGCGTTCCGTTTAGAATATCAGGCCTTCAGGAATTCCCTGGCCTGTCTCTGATTGGCTTGTGCGATTATGGACATCTTGTAGAATGCAAAAACAACAGGGAACTCCAGACTAGCGTGTATAGAAAGACCACACAAACAGAGCAGTTACTCAATTACACTAGCAACCACCCCAATGCCCACAAACGGAGCTGCGTCAGGACACTATTTAAATGAACCACTACACATTGCAGCAACTTGGAACTATGCAAAACAGAACAGGAGCACCAAGACGGAGTCTTCAAAAGGAACGGATACCCAAAAAGCACAATCCGATGTTACCTCCAGGACAGACCATAACAGGAAGACACAACACGACCAGACTCACTAATCACCCTACTGTAGATCAAGGGCATTTCTGAGATGACCACAAAACTATTCAGACCCTTAGGTATCAGAGTAGCCCACAAATCCACAACCACCTACGACAGCTACGGATGAACGTCGCGGATCCCAAAACTAGCAAAACCGGTGTTATATACAAAATGCAATGCAAGGACTGTGAGAAACACTATTTAGGCCCAACCAGAAGAAAACTGACAATACAGATACATAAATACCAACTAGCCAGTAAAGAGACACGACTAATTCTCACTTGTCTCAATACACACAGACAAAGAGGGACATGAATTTGACTGGGACAACACGTCCATAATTGCACAAGCCAAACAGAGACAGGCCAGGGAATTCCTGAAGGCCTGGTATTCCAACTGGAACGCCATCAACAAATACATTGAATTAGACCCTGTGTACAAACCACAGAGAAACAGAACCGGAAGTAGTACCAACCACCCCAGGAAACCTAGGTATATAAATAACAAGTGGGACAGAACACCAATGCTTCACCAGAGGCGCACTGACTATGTTACCTAGCAGGGTGATGAAACGTTTGCAACCAAACCCACTGGCTCTGCGAGCAGGTCTACAACCAGGGTGAGGTTAAGTTTTATTTCAGTGTAAAAGGATTTCAGTAAAAGATCAGATAAGTGGCTTTAGTTACACTGAGCTCTCAAATTCCAGGCTTAAGTTTTATACCCATTTGGAAACAGTGTCATCTCAGGAAATTCAGGGCAACAGCCTATGAGTGAAGCCAACATGCACTGAAACGCATGGATCAACGTGACAGGTATAAAAGAGTGCGGAATAATCAAAAATTATCACAAAACATTTTATACACTTGTACCAGAGTTCCTTAAACTTTGATGTCCCAACCATGCCTCTGAGCATGCATACACAGGAAAATAACACAGGATAGTTCACCCTCCAGAAGAGATTAACATTATGACTGGCTGATGAGGGCACGTCCTGAGGTACAGCGCCCTGTTGAGTGGTTAGCGTTTGTGTGCCAGACAGTACCTTCTTGTACTTTTCATACCTTTCCTGACCTTCCTTTCATCACCTGGTCAGAAGTGGGGATGTTTGTTGAAGTCAATGCAGTTCTCATTATGATTCACAGCTCCGTATTTAGTGAAGCAGTCCCTGTCCATATGCAGCAAGGCCTGGGCAGAATGCAGGTTTGAGCAGTTAAGTGGTAAGTGACATTCATGTGGCACACATGCCCAGCAAGGATTATTTCCAACAAGAGGAGGGTTTTACTATTTCCCCTAGATGTTCAATCGCTGAAACCTAGAGATTTCTATTAACCAGAAAATTAACTGGGCCAGCCATATAAGGATGAGCAGCCACTGTAAATCTAAATGACTCACCCGAGATCCCAAAAACATATGATTATCTCGCAGGCTGCAAGTCCTGCAGTGAGTAACTCACCTCCTGAATCTCCAAAGCCTGTCCACCATCTACAATGTACAAGTCAGGAGTGTGAGATGGAATACTGTCCCCTTGTCCAGATGGGTGCAGCTCCAACAACACTCAAGGAGCTTGACACCGTCCAAGCCAAAGTAGCCCACCATCCAACTTCTTGAGCCTTCAGTCCCTCAGCAGCGGCAGTGTGTACCATTTTCACAATACCTTACAGAAATTCACCAAACCTCCTCCAACAGCACCTTCCAAACCCATGAATTCTATCATCTAGACGGACAAGGAGCAGCAGATACAAAGGAACACAACTGCCTATAAGTTCCCCTCCAAGCCACACACCATCCTGACTTGGACAAATATCGCCATTCCTTCATTGTCACTGGGTCAAAATCCTGGAACTACCAGCAGCTTGGGTGCCCTTACACCTTAAGAACCACAATGGTTCAAGAAAGTGGCTCACTACCGCCTCCTCCACAGCAATTAGGGATGGGCAGAAAATGCTCATCTTGTCAATGACACCCGCTTTTCCAAGAACGATTTCTTTTTAAAATGCTGAACATGAGAAAATAAAGGATGTTCCAAAACAATAATTCGAGTAGGAAGAAGTTGAGAAATCTTCAAATCAATGCTAATAGATGCAAATAAGCATGAGGCAAGACAGCGCTGTACCTGACAAGCATTAAAATCACTGCAACCAAACAGCTGAGGCCTCATAACAAGTAATCCTTGCCAGAATGCCTCAAGGAACAATGCTGTTTTTAGCTCAAAAAGAAAAATGTTCAATTATACCATCATTCACCTTCAGATTGCATTTTTTTGCAGAAACATTCCAATGTTTCAGACATGACACTGGGTAGCAAGAAACTCTGGCATTTACAAACATAAAACATGCGGATAAATCCTCCTCATCCAGTAAAGTAACATCCAATTTCGTGGGGATTTCAATAATTCTGCGGTCAATGATGTTTGGGCTACAGAACTCATATGCCTGATAGTCATTGCTCACCCTCATTGGAACAAGGTTTGAAAGGAGGGTGGGAAGTAAGGGACAGTCTAGTTAGTGATGGAATTATGGCAAAAACAAAACCATAGTAAATGAGGCAATATATCAGAAACACGGAGGATGCTGGAGAAACTGGAGGTCGGGCAGCATCCCCGTGCAGAGTCCATTACGGCTCTTCTTCAGTCATAACAAGATGTTAACTCTGTTCCCCTCTCCATAGATGTTGCCAGGCCTGCTGAGCTTCTTCAGGACTCAATGTGTTTGTCTCAGTTTTCCAGCACTCCTCACTTTTATTCAATGCTATTGCCGCTGGGGGCTGGTACAGCAGCATTGGCAGAGCTTTTGGACATGGCTGGGTCACAGAATCACAAAAGGGTTACACAGCTAAAGGACGCCATTCAGCCCATTGTGCCTGTTTAAACAAGCATCATTACATGATGCAAATCTACCCCTTTCTTCTCCCCATACTCTCACACACCATTTCTAACTAAAAGTCCAATGCCCTCTCGAATACCTCAATTGAACTTGCCTTCACCACATTTCCAGGATCAGTGGATTCTAATCCATCCATGTATCTATCTGCTTATCTGACTGTGATGTTTATCCTTTTAACTTTATTTCTTATTTTCCAGCTTATACTACGAAACACTGTAAAGTAATGTACCATTTTTTTCTTTATTTCTCTATTTTGTATCTAAGTTATGTACCAACTGCCTAGATGGTGCTGCAAGAGGCGACACTGTAAGCTTTTCACTGTATTCCCTAGATTTGAGTACACGTGACAATAAACTAATTCTAATAATCTCGTATTAAAGCTGAGATTCTGAGATTGGGCTAAATAAAACTTGGTCCCTATTTCCATGCGCACTCAAGCACTGAAAATGCAGTCTGAGCCCCACTTAACTCCTCTACAGAATTTCAATAAATGCATAGGAGGAGCTCATGGAGCCTTGTGTTGGCTCTTTGTAAGGCTCTCGGTACGTCTCTCAGCCCCACTCTTTCCCAAAGGCCCACACTTCTTTCTCCATTCAAGGGTTTATCCAATTCCCTTCTGAAATTTACCATTAAATCTGCGTCTTTCATCTGCACGGCCTGTGTACATTAGCCTCCCCTGCGCAGGGAGGTGAAAGTCATCTCAAAAAAGGGGCCAGGGTTCCAAAAATGGCAAGCGCAACTGGTATTAAAAGGGCCGTAGCTCTGCTACTGAAGTGGAATTAATTGGTGGGAGGTCAGGATGAAGGAGATTTGGGCAGGGGACCTGCACCAGAAAACATGGAGGGTTAAGGGGAAACACACATTTGCTGTGGTGCACATGGATACAGAGTTCCGTCTCCCAATAGAACTGCAAATCAGGTCATGAAATGCTGAATTTAATCTTCTTTTTCCCCCAGTACAAAACCAATTTTGTTCAGTCTTCCCTACACTGTACCATTTTCAGGTGGACTTTTCGGAGGGCCGGTAGGTCTTGGATAGAAAACATGCGGGCGCCAATTCCAAGGTGAGATTCCAGGGGGCCAGACAGCAGGGAAGGCTGGGTCATTGAACATTTTCAAGGCTGCTTTAAGGGACCAAGGGTTTTGGATGCAGTCAGGAAAGTGGATTTAAGACCATAATTAGATCAGCCATGATCTTATGAAAGGATGCAGCAGGTAAAAGATGCTAAATAGCACTCCTTCTCCTATTCCTTATGTTCTCAACATTTTTACTTGTTTAATATCACTGACAGGGATGGGCACCAGGTGCTAGTTCTAACATGTGACAATAATAAATCAAATAGAAAAAACTGCCCTTGAACTAAGTGGCTGGCTGGGCCATTTCAGAGGCCAGTTAAGAGTCAACCACATGGATGTGGGCCTGGAGCCATATGTTGACCAGGCCAGGCAAGGGCGAGACATTAGTGACCCAGCTGGGTTTTTACAACAGTTGACAATGGTTTCATGTCGCAATGTGTCCGTTATAGTGTCTGCAATGTTCAGAGATGGATGCAAAGTTTTGGCAAAACAAGACTAAAGGGAGTTTTTTTAAAGTCAGCAAGCGGTTCATTAGTACATAATCATACTGTGTGTGGGTGTGTGGGTGTGTGTGTGTGTGTGTGTGTGTGTGTGTGTGTGTGTGTGTGTGTGAGACAGACACTCAGTGTGAGCACAATTTGTGTCTATGTGAGGGTGTAAGCACAAGAGAGAGTTATGTGTGTGAGAGAGAGAGAGAGAGAGAGAGAGTGAGCTTGTGTGACTGAGTTAAAGGCAATGAAAGTGTCTGTATGCATGTGCACGTGCATGTGTGTGCGTTTGCATGTGCGTGTGTGCACGTGTATGTGTTGTGAACTACCATTTAACTGCTCACCCTGATCTAAGGCTGATCAAAGTATCTGACAATGAAAAATATCACAAACAATTTATCCTGTTCAATTTCAAATAGAGGAGAAAATACCACCATTAGCCAAGAGAATTTAAGCCCAGAACCATCCCTTTGGAACTAAATGGACTTATCCAGGGAGTGGCGGAATGTTAATTAAAAAGCAATGGTATAGTGAATGACAGAGGAGGCAGCCACCAGCGAAAATGGTGTTTTGCAACCTGACAACACACAATAGCACAAATTTTTTGTATTGCTATCTTTACCAACCATGTGATTCCAGACCCACAGTGATGTTACTGCCTCCTAACTGGCCTTTGGGCAATTAGGGATGGGCATAAATATTGGCCTGGCCAGTGACATCCAGATCCCATGTATGAATGAATAACAAAGTGAAGCAAAAGGAAATCACAGATGTTTACATCGCCGAGGCCAGGTGCCAACTCTCTGACACCTCCTTCTACCACCCCCTTGGTCATGACCCCACCCCTGACCACCAAAACATCATTTCTCAAACCATTCACAACATCATCACCTAAGGTGACCTCCCACCCACAGCCTCCAACCTCATCATTCCCCAATCCCGCGCCGCCCATTTCTATCTCTTTCCCAAAATCCACAAATCTGACTGCCCTGGTTGATCCATTGTCTCTGCCTGTTCCTGCCCCACTGAACTCATTTCCGCTTACCTTGACTCGGTTTCCTCCCCCTGGTCCAGGAACTCCCCACCTATGTCCAGGACACCCCCGCCCTCCACTTCCTCCAAGACTTGCAGTTCACTGGCCCCCAATTCCTAATCTTCACTATGGACATCCAATCACTGTACACTTGCATTCCCCACGTGGATGGCCTAGAAGCCCTCCGCTTCTTCCTCTCCCGCAGGCCTGACCAGTCCCCCTCCACCGACACCCTCATCTGCATGACTGAAATTGCCCTTACCCTTAATAACTTCTCCTTTAACTCCTCCCACTTCCTACAGACTAAGGGAGTGGCCATGGGAACCCGCATGGGTCCAAGATATATCTGTCTCTTTGTAGGATACATGGAACAGTCCCTCTTCTGCTGTTACACTGGCACTGTCCCCAACCTCCTCCTCCACTACATTGATGACTGTATTGGCACTGCCTCATGCTCCCACAAGGAGCTCGAGCAGTTCATCCACTTTACTAACACCTTTCACCCAACCTCAAGTTCACCTGGACCATCTCTGATACCTCTCTCTCCTTCCTGGACCTCTCTGTCTCCGTCTCTAGTGACCGCCTCAAAACTGACATCTATTTCAAGCCCACCGACTCCCACAGCTACCTATTCTACACCTCCTCTCACCCACCTTCCTGCAAGAATGCGATCCCCTACTCCCAATTCCTCTGCCTCCGCTGTGTCTGCTCCCAAGATGGGGCGTTCCACTCGCGAACATCCCAGATGTCCTCTTATTTCAAGGACCGCAACTTCTCCCTTCAGTGGTCGAAAATGCTCTCGACCGCATCTCTTGCGTTTCCCGCACCTCTGCCCTCATATCCCCTCCCCGCAACAGAAACAAAGACAGAATCCCCCTTGTCCTCACATATCACCCCACTAACCTCCAGATTCAACGTATCATTCTCTGCCACTTCCACCACCTGTAATCTGACCTCACTACCAATGATATATTTCCCTGCCCACCCCTATCTGCCTTCTGTAGGGACCACTCACTCCGTGACTCCCTCATCCACTCCACACTCCTCACTAGCCCCACCACCCTGGCACCTTTGCCTGCAACCGCAGGAATTGCTACACCTGCTCCTACACCTCCCCCCTCACCCCCATCCAAGGAACCAAAAAAACCTTCCACATCAGACAGAAGTTCACCTGCACATCCGCCAATGTGGTCTACTGCATCTGCTGCTCCCAATGTGGCCTCCTCTACATCGGTGTGACCAAGCTCGGAGACCGTTTTGTATAGCACCTGTGCTCTGTTCGTGACAAACAACAACATCTTCCAGTCACGAACCATTTCAACTCTCCCTCCCACTCCCTGGGCGACATCTCCATCCTGGGCCTCCTCCAGTATCACAATGACGACACCCAGAAACTGGAGGAGCAGCACCTCAATCAGCCTTGGGAGCCTACAACCCAATGGCCACAATGTGGACTTTACTAGTTTCAAAATCTCCCCATCCCCTGGCCTCTTCCCATGACCAACCCTCCCTCTCATTCCCACCTCCTTGACCTGACACGACCTGTCCATCTTCTCTCCCACCTATCCGCTCCTCCCAACTCACTTACCAATCCCCACCACTCCCAATTTGCACTCACCAATCACCATCCCACCTACCTTCCCCAGCTCTCTCTCTATCTCTTTTGGAGCTCCTTTCCCCCTCCCCCATTTCTGAAGAAGGGTCCCGACCCGAAACGTCAACTTTCCTGATCCTCCGATGCTGCTTGGCCTGCTCTGCTCCTCCAGCTCCACACTGTGTGATCACAGATGTTGATATGTGGAGGAAAGACCGAAAGTTGAGGCAGTCTGGCAGGGACAGCACTGCTCTCTAGCCCCTCCACTGCCCAATTCACTCTGTAATTCAGTAACAGAGGGCATGTAGGCGATCATCATTAGTAATTTCTTCTGCAGATTAATCACATTCTAACACAGACTTTACGGTGTTAATGGGTTAGGTACCAAATACATTATTTAATTCAGGGTCCTCTCGCTTCTAAGCATTCCCATCCACATCACTCCACTTCTGTTGTTACGTAAAAAATAAATTCTATTTATATAGCACTCTGCTGAATATTCCAAATAGCTTTATAGCCAGTGAAGTACTTTTGGAGTGTATTCATTGTAGTAATGTACAAAATGTAAGAGTAAACTTTCACATATAAAGAGCTTTTTTTTGGTTTGGCAGCACAGGACCTTTTAGACTCATTTGAATAGGTAGATGCAGCCTCAGTTTAACATCATAGAATTCCTACAGAGTGGAAGCAGGCCATTTGGCCCATCCAGTCCACACTGACCCTCTGAAAAACATCCCACCCAGACCCTGACTATCCCTGTAACCCTGCATTTCTCATGGCTAATCCACCTAACCTACACTTCTTTGGACTGTGGGAGGAAATCAGAGCATCTGGAGCAAACCATGCAGCCACAGGGAAAATGTACAAACTTCACATAGATACTCACCTAAGGCTGGAATGGAACCCACTCACTTGTGCCGTGAGGCAGCACTGCTAACCACTGAGCCATATGCCACCATGGTCTCTGAAAGACAGCACCTACGACAGTACAGCTTTCCATCTGTTCTGTACTTGAGTGTCAACCTGGATTACTCACACATGTCTCCAGAAGGAAAAGTGAACCATCAGCTTCCTGATTCAGAGGTAGGGGAGCTTCCATCAAACTGTTACTAACATCTCAAAAACAGAACAGGGCACATTCACATAATCTGACTACAAAGGAGAGAGAATAAAAAGGATAAAAGATTTGTGCCAGGGATTGGAATCCACTCACAAATTAAACTTGCCTTTATTTGTTGCATTATTCACTCCTTGCAAATAACAGGAAAAGTTTTGTGTACTGATGAATGAAGTACAATCTGGGATTAATTGTTCTGAGGAAGGGTCACTTGTCCCAAAATGTTAACTCTGATTTCTCTCCACAGATGCTGCCAGACCTGCTGAGCTTGTCCAGTAATTTCTGGTTTTGTTTCTGATTTACAGCATCGACAGTTCTTTCGGTTTTCCTCTGGGATTAATTGTCTCCCACTCCCATCATACAAAACAAAGCATGAAACAGAGAACAGAAGTAACAGCAATCAATGCAGCCAGAGGCTATAAACCCCTGGGGAAGCTCTTCAATGCACTAAAGGGACAATTGACAAGTTCACAGCTGGTCTGCAGGTTGCACTTCCACCAAAAGTACCTCAATTAAATGAGGCAAATGTTTCTTCTGCTGATTTGGAAATACAGTCATTGCAATAGAAATAATAGCAACCTCAATTTCAACAGATAATTAATATTCAGGAATCCCTCTCAACAGCAACTCCCCTCCACTCCCACACTCTCTTCCCTGGAGTAATCCAGGTTTGTTTCACTAAGCCGCGTCAGGCATGTTTCCTGACCAGCCCTCCTCCCAGTTAAGAGCTTGATGTAACTCGGGCTGAATATTTTCAGAACCTCCTTTTGAAAGCACCCTCGCTTGAGTTAAAGCTGCCCCTCTGTGGGTTACGATTGTTTGTAATGAGATGTCCAGCAAGGAATGCAGGCGAGAATCTGCACACAAACCCAGTAAATTTACAGACAGAAAATCCCAAATGCACGAGGAACAGTATTCCTATCCCTTACTCCAAAGCCAGCTGCAATATGCTCAAAGTCCTTAATGTCTCCAGTGACGTGAAGCCATCTCTGTTTTCAGGACCAAATTATCAGCTGCACAACACCTGGGGACAACACAAACCTTGAGACTTGCCCCCAAATCTCCAGCAATTAGAGAATGACCTCCAGGACAATCTGGGAAACACACAGTGCTGAGCTGAAGGCAGCTCACTACCACCTTCTCAAGGGTAATCGATCATGAGCAATAAATGCTGATCTTGACAGTGTGCCTACATTCTACTAGTGAACAAGGATTATAGTTTTTTTCTTTTTGTTAAGTGTATTTTCTTTTAGTATATTTCTCTATTAACCATGAAAATATCAAATTGAGGTAAAGGCTGCTTGACCAACAGCTAAGAACCGTCCAAGTGGCTTTCCGATAGGTGTAAGGAGTTGTGTGCCATCCATACGGCCATATTGGGTGAGCAATGTGGGGACTAGGAGATTTAGAGGCAAAAGGTCACCTTAAGGAACATGTCTAAACAGCATTGGCAACCTTGGCAGTGCCCACCCACCTCCTTCCCACAGTTCAGGACCACTAAGCCCTATTGACCAAAGCCCTGTGTCAGGAAACAATGAGGCAAGTCAAGCAGAGCTGCAGGCCTCGGCTTGATCAGTCTGCAACAACAGCCAGACCACTTGGAAAAGGTAACCTGATCTTAGAAATGAAACCTACACCTGAATTACAATGGTCCCCAATAGCTTTGCTGCCAGCCCCTGTTTAATGTTATAGATGGTTGGGGTGTCCAAGTTGAATTGCCAACCTTGGTTAGAAGCTTTTCTGGAGCTTACTACCACCATCACTGAGGTCTTTCTCATTAATAAATGAAAGTATTCAAAGAAAAATTTGTTTTAAAAAATCTCTTTAAACACAACTCTCCTCACCAATGTCTTATGGTCTGAGGATCAACTTATACAAATATATGAGTTTGGACCAGGAGTAGGCCATTCAGCCCATCAGGGTAGTTACACTATTCAGTATAATCATGGCTGATCTGGTTACTTCACATTGCTGCCTAACCCTCATAACATTACTTATTAAGAATCTGTCTAGCCCGTCTTAAAAAGAATCAAAGACTCTGCTTCCACCACCTTTAAAGGAAGAGACTTCCAAAGGCTCACAATCCTCAGAATAAAATAAATTTACCTCATCTCTATCTTATAATGGGTGACCCCTTAATTTAATTTTTTAAAAATTAGGTGGTTGCAGAGAAAACCAGTTGAGGATACAGACTTACAGAAGGTGAGGTTGTGATCAATCTCAATTGCAATCTTAATCACCTGCTTTCCTTATTTAATGCTCTCATCAAACATAGTGAACATTCTGTAATATTCAACGGAATGGCAGACAAAGGATTCAGATAAAAGGAGGTACAGATCAAAAAACACTGTTATGTTATCCAAGAAATTAAATTCCACATTTTCTGTGGGCTGAATTAGCAAGAATGGAATGGATATGTGCAGCCTAACATGGCATTATTTTTATAGTAAAATATCTTTATGAGGTGAAACGTGGAGTACATGCATATGAAACAGGCTCAATGTTTACAGCTATACATCTTCTCTTCACACCATTGTAAAGAACCTTGATATGCTTTACAATATTAAACGGTCTCTGTCAAACACAAGTCATAACAATGCAACTGTATGACTTTTCCATAACGAGTAGCTTTTTATTGAATAAATGTAACATTAATTATTGCTTAGGATTAATCATTTACTCAAACATTGGCACAGGCTCATTGTAGAAGCAGAGCACAAGAACATTATGTCCTGAGCGATCAATTGCTCAGTCTCAATACACAGTCAAGTCACTTCTATCCAGAGTTCAGATATTTATACATTGCTGGTAGCCAAAGTAATTCATTCATTATTCGAGGTTGAACTTTTAACATCGGAACCGGCAAGCCTGCTTTGAAATGTTACTTCCACCCTATTAGTTTCAAACGATCGATCATTAATATTGCAGAATAAATTACCTACTAAATTACATCTGCAAGGCAGCCTCTGAGAACAGCAGCCAAGGGAACCCTGATTTTTATGTCACTCTTCGGAGAAGTGCATTAATAAAATAGCAGGAACCAAAGCAATCCTAACACAGAGTCAAGGTGGAGGTTAGATTCAATTAAAGAAATAGGATCCATTATCATAGAAGCAGGCCATTCAGCCCAACCAGTCTACGCCAGAGCTAATGTTCCAACTAAAAAATTCCACACATACTTTGTATTCATTCACAGGATGTGGGAGCCATTGGTAGGCCAGCATTCGTTGCTCATCCCTAATTGCCCAGTGGGCAGTTGAGAGTCTAACACATTGCTAAGGATTGGAGATACATGTAGGCCAGAACAGGTAAGGATGGCAGATTTCCTTCCCTAAAGAACACTAATGAACCAGATGGGTTTTTCCTGACAATTAACAATGGTCTCATGGTCATCAGTAAGCTTCTAAACGTTTTTTAAAAATTGAATTCGAATTCCACCATCTGCCATGGCAGGATGCAAACCCAGGTCCCCAGAACGTTATTGAAAACAAAAAAAATGCTGGAGATCACAGCAGGTCTGGCAGCATCCATGGACAGAAAGCAAGCTAACGTTTTGAGTCTCAGTGACTCTTCATCAGCTCTGACGAAGAGTTATCCAGACTCAAAATGTTAGCTTGCTCACTCCCCATGGATGCTGCCTGACCCACTGTGATCTCCAGCACTTTTTGTTTTCAGTGCAGACTCCAGCATCTGCAGTAATTTGCTCCCCAAAGCACTACCTGGGTCTCCAGATTAACAGCCTTGCAACAATACCACCAGGCCATCACCTCTCCCATAAGGAGGAACTTCCCAGCTATAAAAACATATTTTTCTAATCCTTTGCCACTGCACCCCACCCCCACCACAATGTAATTACTTTCCTTTTTCATAAAAACTATGAAACAGGTGTTGCCAGAGTTGCTGAGTTTCTACAGTCTATCTTATCAGCCTCAACTTTTCTATGTGCTGGAGTGCATCACATTCCAAATTCGCTCTGGATAAACAGGATGCTCCTGAAATCTCAACTGGAGCAGTGAGTCACTGCCTCTATTTTGATGACTCTGGTTTTAGACTCTCCCACGTGTGGAAACAAAGGTTTCACAAGCCTTCTGCAGAGAATTATCTTTTAAAAACCCATATTGGTTCTGAGTGTCTCAAAGACATTCAGATCACAAACTGTTCTGCTGGTATCAGCTATTCCATGTCTGTATTTCCCACAATGCCTGATCATATTCCAGATTCTGAACATGAATATTTTCCAAAACCAAAGGCAGTTTCTTTGCTAAACAAAAAAGAAAGTTTAAACTTCAATTTGAAGAGCACAGTCATAAGAGTAAGCACTTTATGATTGGATAAATATCTTGATTACACCACCCTAAAATATGAGATAAATTGTTTAATCCTTGAATGAGTGAACCATTGCAAAATATTTGCCAATACCACATTTTTTCTCTACAGAATGACTTGAGTAACTAAATAAAGGAGTAACAAAGTAACAGGAATTAAAGGTATCCCAAGGGCATGGGAAAATACAAACTATCTGGCAGCAGTATTGACTTTGCTCATAAAAGGGAATGGGAGACAAAAGAATGTGTTAATTCTTACTCTGCTGACACGCTCCGCTGTATCTCACTCGTGCCACTCGGACAATATTTAAGCTGGCACAGAAAGACTTTGCACAGTGTAGTCCTAGTTGGCTGGTGATTTATTGTTGCCATGATACAAGGAATAATGTGGCATCACAGAAATGACTGGGGTCATTCCATTTCCATTGGCCTGCAGGAATGAGGGAGCCCCACCATCCCCTAGATTCAAGCTGAACCTTTCCAATAGCTTTCATATCCTGTTTATAATGGGATGCCCAAACCAACGCACATTACTCCATCTGTAGCCTAAGAAATTGTATAAGCTCATTTGTTAAGTGGGACTGCATTACAGAGGATATGTGACATAGAAATGGCCAATCAGACTCAACCAGTGTTTATGATCCAATTCAACATCCTCCCATCTTCCCCTAACAAAATAGATCTTCATAAACCTCTATTCTGGACACTTCAAATGCTTGTCTAACTTCCCTTTGCTACATCTACACTATTCACTTCAACAATTCAGTGCAGTAGCGAATTCCACATTTTCATGAGCCTTTGGGGATAAAAATTCCTTCTGAATTCCCTGTTGGATTTCTTGGTGGCTCTATCATAGCAATGGCCTTTAGGTATGTTCTTCCCCACAGAAGGAAATATTTCTTCTACATTCAAGCTACCAACCTTTTCCATAAGTTTAAAACTCTACATTAGCTTGCCCTTCAGTCTTATAATTACAAAAGAGGAGACCCAGCCTGTCTATCCTCTCAACACACTGGGGATGATGATGATGTAGTGATAATATACCTGAAGCAGTGATCCAGAGGCCAGGCCGATGGCAGATGGTGGAATTAAAATTCAATGAGTAATTTTGGAATTGAAAGCTAGTCTCAGTTATGGTGACCATAAAGCTATTATTTTTTGTTGTAAAGAACTGTCTGGTTTACTATAGTCCATTAAAGGAAGGGAAGCTATCATCTTTACCTGGTCTGGCCTGAACCCTCTGCAGAGCCTTGCTAAAGTAGTAACCAGAACTATGTGAGATTTATTAGCCACTTGCTATTACATTCTACATCCCTAGATTAAAACCAAGACTCAGTCTTATACAGGTACATCCCCATTTCCTAATCTTAATTCCAAATGTATTATTTCACATTCTTCTATACCTGTCACCAGTTTCCTGTTTGCCTCCGTATGTCTTGCTGCACAACCATCTGTCAGATCTTCATTAGAATTTATCACACGTGTAGTTTGTAATTCACATGTTGTAAGCCAATTCTCACTATGTTTGCCTGGCTCCTAAATCCAGGTCACTGATGCTCTCATCAACGAGAATGGCTTCAACAGGTGCAAAGAACATATACCACACCATTCCTTGCTTCCAAACTTCTCTCATGGGATGAGGGCGTCGCTGGCTGAGCCCATCACAAACTGCCTTCAAGAAGGGGGTGGTGAGCTGCCTTCTTGAACCCCTGTAGCCCATGTCTCCACCACCACCATCATCACTGTGTAAACCTACACAGCATCCCTCTATTTAATCCAATTTGGACCATATCAGGATTGATCCAACAATGATTCAGGTGGTGGTAAGTAAGGAATTATGGTGGCTAATAGAAATTTGGAATCCATACACACACAATACTATAAAGGTAGTACTCAATTAGGGAAGAATTGTAATGGAACATAGGTTTTTACCTATTCTTTAATGAGACGTAGGTGTTACACGCAAGATCAGTATCTGCTTCCCACTCATTGCTTTATGGAGTCACACACACGGGGCAAGACAACAGCAGCGGGTACAAATTACCTTCTCTAAAGGACCTTGGTGAAGCAGATGGGTTTTTACAAAGTTTTATGGTTACAATTACACCAGCCGCCATGGTGGGGTTTGTAGTGGGCTTCCAGGTTACTAGTCAAATGACATTTTTACAAAGCCATCATCTCCCTATAGCTGGATGGCTCAAATATAAAAGGGGAGGAAATGTTGCTAGGGCTATACAAAACCACGGTTAGACCAACCTTAGTCTTGCAGACTGCCCCCAAGGAAGGATATGTTGTCCTCGGAAGAAGTGTCACTACAGCTACAAACGTTAAAACATCAGTAGGCATATTATAAACTAGGCCAGAATTCCCTGGAATTCAGGAGATAAAGGGACGATTTGATTGAGGCTTTCAGGATATTGTGAGGAATTATTAGTTTTGAGGAAATTTTTTTTTTCCCATGACTGAAGGGAGTTTCTCCGACAATGGACATTACCTTCAAATTAGAAGCAGGCTATTTAGGCGAGCAGTTAGGTAACACTTCTTCAAGTGGTGATAGAAGTGTGCAACTCTATCCTATGGGGAAAACATGGATGCTATCTCAATTAATACTCATAATGCGGAGGCCTTACGGTGATAGGATCCAAGGTTATTAAGGGATTGTGGAAACAAGCCAGACAGATAAAGTTAGGATACTGATCAGACATGATCTCACTGAATGCTATTCTCGGCTCACTGGGCTGAATAGACCGACACTGTTCCTAGGTATAAAGGCAGCCGAATTGTTACAAAATGCTTCAGCCTTATTGTTTGCTTCCCCATCACTGGGGATATTGGGGATGTTTGTAGGGCCTCCTCCTCCACCAATGAGTCATTTAATTGTCCACCACCATTTACAACTGGATGCGACAGAACTGCAGAACTTAGATCTGATCTGTTGTTTGTGGGATTGCTTACCTCTGTCTATCACTTGCTGCTTCTGCTGCTGAGTGGCATGCAAGTAGTCCTGTTTGGTAGCTCCACCAGGTTGACAACTCATTTTTATCTCTGTCTTGCGCTGCTCCTGATATGCCCTCCTGCACCCTCTATTGAACTGGAGTTGATCCCCTGGCTTGATGGTAATAGTTGAGTAAGTGATATGCAGGCCCTGAGATTACAGATTGTGCTGGAATCCAATTCTGCTGCTGTTGACAGCTCACAGGGCCTCATGGATGCCCAGTCCTGAATTGCTAGGTCTGTTTGAAGTCAACCCCATTTAATGTAGTGATAATGCCACATAACACAATGCATGGTATCCTCCATGTGAAAACTGGACTTTGTCACATGCGCAATGGTCATTCCTACCAATACCAGAAGCAATGTCCTTTAGGGCTCAGCCAGTTCAATAAATATTGCCGCTGAGTCACCTTTGATGGTGGACATTGAAATTCCCCACTGAAAGTACTTTGCATCCTTACTACCCTTAGCACTACCTCCAAGTGAAGGTGGGAGGACATGGTAATCAGAAAGTTGTTTCCTTGCCCATGTATGACCTGATGCCACGACACTTCATGGTGTCCAGACTCATTGTCGGGGATTCCCAGGGCAATTTCCCAGCAGAGCATCTGTCCTGTCGATGGGACAGGACATATCCAGGGATGGTGATGATGGCGTCTGAGACATTGTCTGTAAGGTAAAATTCCATGACCTTGACTGTGTCAGGCTGTTGCTTGTGAAACAGCTGTCCCAATTTTAGCACTGATCCCAGATGTTCCCTCAGAACTCAGGGCTGGTGTGCCATTTCTAGTGGTTAGGTTAGTGCCAGGTGGCCCATACAATTTCATTTCTTGGAGACTTTTTAACAGTTGGTACACTAAGTGGCTTGCTGGGCCATTTCAGAGGGCAGTTACTAGACGACCACATTGTGGTGAGTCTGGAGTCACATGCAGTCTGGGCCAGGCCAGATGGACAGTTTTGCTTCCCCAAGGACTTAGTGAACAGATGGATCTTATAATAATGGCTTTGCATTCATCATTGGATTTTCAATACCACATTTTATTGGATTCAAGTTCTGCTGTGGGATTCAAACCCTGGACCGTGGAACATTTCCTGGGTCTCTAGATCCACTGTACTACAATGCCATTGTCTTCCCCTTAATACCTTCTGTATCCACATTGCTGTGGTCCTTTTTATTCCACGACCAATAACTTGTCTCTCAAGTTTGTTGCGTGGCACTTATCGAATGCATTCTTAAAGTCTGTGTACACTCCATCAACAGCATTACCCTCAATCCTTTCTGTTACCTCCAGCAAGTTAGTCAAACAATTTTTCCACTTTAGGAATTCAGCCCGGCTCATCCTAAACAACCCACCTTTCTCTAATTTTGTCACAACAAGTTGTTTTGAGAAGTTTCTTCACCACTGCAGTTAAACTACCTGGTCTCACACGGTGAAAGAATATCTTCCCTTTGTAATGAATGTGAAAATTTGCACTAAGTCTGCTATGGAGCAAGGATCAGTGTTTCCATTTAATCAAAGGAAAAAGAAATGAAAATTTTAGGCAGACCCTTTGTCACAGAACAATTAATCTGAGCTACTTAGACACAGCTTACCTCTGCTTCTGTAAATCGGGTTGCTTCACCTTTACCTGTAAAACAAAAAAAAAAATAGAGTTTTATAAAAATCAAACACAATTCAGCAATACAAGGTACAGTTTTCATTGTAACCCATAACAAAACAGATTCCAATGGTATGACAGACACCTATTTTGCAATCCTTGGATATATCATTGCTTATAGCAGCCAAACCCATTATACTAGCTTCTCCATTTAAAATCAATGTGACAACGATGTCCAGTATAACAAAAAGAAACAGCTCCAAAGTGCTCCACAAAGCCGTAAGGAAAAACTAAAGTAAAACAAAGAACCGTGGATGCTAGGGTTCTGAAACGAAAATTGTTGAAGAAACTCAGCAGGTCTGGCAGCATCTGGGGGAAGGAAGCAGAGTTAATGTTTCGAGTCTGGTGACTCTTCATCAGAAACAGTATTAAATGTATGCCAAGGAGAAATATGAGGAGACAAAAAAGTTGGCTGAATTTTAATGGAGAGTCATAAATGGAGACGAGAAGCAGAATTCCATAAATTCGGTATTTACAAAAGGAATTTCAGACTATTAGACTCAGGTAGCGCAAGGGACGGACACTCAGAGGAATCAACAGGGATGAATAAATGTTAAAGTGCAGTCATCAAGGCAAGTGGAAAGAATTCCACCCCACTCCTTACAAGAGTCTACTAGATGGTGGACAGGTTTTGAGGAGACAGGAGGTGAATTTACTCACTGCAGGATCTCTAGCCTCTGAACTGCTGTTGTAGTCAAAGTATTTATGTGGCTATTCCAGTCCAGTTTCTGGTCAATGGTGACCCCAAGGGTGTTCATAGTATGGGATTCAGCAATGACAATACCATTGAATGGCATGGGGTGATGGTTAGATGCTCTCTGGTTGGAGTTGATTATTGTTCACGCCAAACAAATGCCAGACCTTATCTACCATTTGTTAACCCAAGCTTGAATGCTGTTTAAGTCTGCTGCATGTACATGGACTATTTCAGTATCTCACATAGCAATCATCAGCAAAACATCGCCAGCTCACTTCTGATCTTGTGATGGAGAGAAGATTATTGATAAAGCAGCTGGAGATGGCTGCATCTGGAACTCCTGCAGAGGAACTCCTGCAGAGATGTCCTGAAGCTGAGATAACTGACCGCCAATAACCACAGCCATCTTCCTACGTGCCGGGTATGACTCCAACCAGCAGAGAGTTTTCCCCCTGATTGCCATTGATGCCAGTTTTGCTCGGGCTGCTTGATAGCACATTCAGTCAAATGTGGCCTCATTGGTAAGGGCTGCCACTCTCACCTCACCTCTGGAATTCAACTCTTTTATCCATGTTTGACCCAAGGCTGTAGTAATGAGGTCAGGAGCTGACCGTCCCTTGCACAATCCAAACAGGGCAACCGTGAGCTGGTTATTGCTGAGCAGGTATTGCTTGACAATACTGTTGAGGACACATTCCATCACTTTACTGATGATTGATCGATCGGTGGGGTGGTAGTTGTGGAGGGGAAGAAGGTTCCACAAGTGGCCTGATTGGATTTGTCCTGCTTTTTATATACAGATCATACCTGGGCAATTTTCCACGTTGTCGAGTTATACTGAAACAGCTTAGCTATTTATACAGCTAGATCTGGAACACAAGGTGTCAGTTTTACTCTTGGGATATTGTCAAAGTTATTCTTCTTTGCAGCTAGAACATCGGGAGCTGAGGACTGACCTGATAGAAGTGGATAAAATTACAAGAGACATGGATAGGGTGGACAGTCAGAGTCTTTTTCTCAGGGTGGAAATGTCAAATACTAGGGGCCATTGGTTTATGGTGAGAGAGGGAAAGTTTAAAGGAGATGTGCGAGGCAAGTTTTTTTTTTACAAATAGGGCAGCAGATGCCTGGAACACGCTGCCAGGGGAGGTGGTAGAAGCAGATACGGTAGCAACATTTACGAGGTATCCCTCTATTCTCTTTCCGTTTATGTGTCTGTCTATAGAGGGATATGGGCCACGTTCAGGCAGATAGGATTCATTTAGAATGGCATCATGGTCGGCACAGACATGCTGGGCTGAAGGGCTTGTTCCTGTGCTGTACTGTTCTTTGTTCTATGTTCATACAGTGCGTTTAGCCATTTTTTCATATCTTGTGCAATGAATCCACTTGACTAAGCCTGGAATTGGTAATGCTGGAGTCCTGAGAAGGAATTGAGATGGATCATTGACTCAGTACTTCTGGCTAAAGATGGTTGCTTCAGCCCTTTATGTTGCACTGATGTACTCTGTACTAAACTCTCCAATCACTGAGGACGGGGATACTTGTGGATTCTCCTCCTCTAGTGAATTGTTTAATTGTACACCACCACAGTCTCAGAATAAGGGGTTGGCTATGTCAGACTGAGACAAGAAAAAAATTCTTGTTCTGAGGAAGGGTCACCGGACCCGAAACGTTAACTCCGTTTTCTCTTTCACAGATGCTGCCAGACCTGCTGAGCTTTTCCAGCAACTTTGTTTTTGTTCCTGATTTACAGCATCCGCAGTTCTTTTGGTTTTTATTATGAAAAAAAGTTTCTCTGCTCAAATCACTGATTTATTACATTGCAGAAGGAGACCATTCAGCCCACTGTGTAGGCACTGGCTCTCTGAATGAGCATTATGACTTTGTAAACTTCTCTTTTTCCTGTAACTCTGCACATTGTTTCGACTCAAACGATCATCTAATACCCGCTATAATGTCTCGATCAAAGTTACCTCCACTACATTTCCAGGCAGTGTGTTCCAGACTCAGACCACTCACTGTATGAAATTTCTTTTACTCCCATTCTATTTGCTTCCTTTGCAAATTACTTAAGATCTCTGTCCTCTTGTTTTCAAACCTCTCATGAGTTGGAGTAGGTTCTCCGTAAATACTTTGCCATAGCCACCTCATAATTTTGGAAACTTCTATCAAACCTCCTCTTAGCCTTCTCCTCTCCAAAGCAAACAATCCCAATCTCTCCAATACACCTTCATACCTGGAGTCTGATCCCAGGAACCATTCTCACAAACACAGAATCCACAAACCACACAATCCTGGTAGCTGACCGTATCAGCCTGTTACTGTCCCACTGAGCTCATTTCCTCCTGCCTTGACTCCATCCTCTCTCCCCTTGCCCAGACACTGCCCACCTACATCCACGATTCCTCTGATGCCCTCCACCATATTGACAATTTGCAGTTCCCTGGACCCCACTCTCTTCTCTTGGTATGGCTGTTCTATATCTCACCATGGCTGTTCTATCCCTCTATACTCCCATTCCCCACCAAGATGGTCTGAGAGCTCTTGGCTTCTTCCTCTACCAGAAGCCTGAACAATCACCATCTGCCCCCACACTCCTCCGCCTGGGTGAACTTGTTCTCTCGCCAGACAATTTCTCCTTTAATTCATCCCACTTCTGCCAAGTCAAAGGAGTGGCTATGGGTCCCAGTTATGCCTGCATCTTTATGGGGTGCGTGGAGCAAGCCTTGTTCCTGTCCTACATTGGCCCCCTCCCACAACTCTTTTCTCGATATATTGACGACCTTGAAAAAATTTGTTCATTTTGCCTCCAATTTCCACCCCTCTATAACTTTTACATGGTTCATCTCTGACACTTCCCCTTTCCTTGACATCTTTGTCTCCATTTTGGGGAATAAACTGTCCATTACCATCAACTACAAAGCCACTGACTCCCACAGCTACCTTCACTACAGCTCTTCCCATCCCACGTCCTGCAAGGGCTCCATCCCATTCACCCAGTTCCTTCGCCTCCATCGTATCCGTTTGGATGATGTCATCTTCCAAAACAGTGCTGTTTCATGGCTTCCTTCTTCCATAACCGGTGTTTCCCACCCATTGTGGTTGGCAGGGCCCTCAACCACTTCCAACCTATCACCTCACCCTTACCCCTTCCCATCACTCACAACAGCCTGATTGGGTTCCCCTTGTCCTCTCTTTTAATTCCACCAGCCTCTGCATTCAAAAAATCATTCTGTCATATCATATCATAGAATCCCTACAGCATGGAAACAGGCCCTTTGGCCCAACATGTCCACATCGACCCTCACAGCATCCCACCCAGACCTGGCCCCCCATAACACACCTAATCCACACATTCCTGAACACTATGGGCAATTTAGCATGGCCAAACCACCTAACCCGCACATCTTTGGACCATGGGAGGGAACCAGAGCACCCATAGGAAACCCACACAGACGCAGGGAGAACGTGCAAACTCCACACAGACAGTTGCCCGAGGGTGGGATCGAGCCCGGGTTCCTGGTGCTTACCACTGAGCCACCATGCAGCCATTTCAGACAGTTCCAGCTGAAGCCACCACCAAACACACCTTCCCCTCACTCCTCCACCTGCATTTGGAAGGGATCATTCCCTCTGGGACACCCTAATCCAATCCTCGACCACCAACACCACCCCACCTTCTCACGGCACTCTCCCACATCGCTGCCGAAGGTGCAACACCTGCCCCTTCACCTCCTCTCTGCTCACCATCCAAGGACCTAAACAGTCTTTGCAGGTGAAGCAGCATTTCACCTGTAGCTCCTCCAATCTTGTGTATTGCATTCGCTGCACCCAATGTGGCCTACTCTACATTGGAGAAACCAAACGCAAACTGGGTGACCGCTTTGAAGAAAACTTCCCATCTGTGCACAAGCATGACCACAACCTTCCCATATCCAGTCATTTTAACACAGCAGACAAACAGGAGGCTGGAAGAACACAGCAAACCAGGCAGCATCTGGAGAAAAGGAGAAGTCAACGTTTCGGGTATTACCCTTTCTTTGGTGTCCTGAAAAAGGGTAATACCCAAAATGTTGACTGCTCCTTTCCTCCAGATGCTGCCTGGCTTGCTGTGTTCTTCCAGCCTCCTGCCTGTCTACCTTGGATTCCAGCATCTGCAGTTTTTTTTTGTCTCTAATCATTTTAACACAGCGTCTGCTCACATGCCCATTTATCTGCCCCCGGCATGCTGCAATGCTCCAGCAAATCACAGTGCAAACAGGAGAACAACATCTCATCTTCGAACTAGGCAGTTTACAACCTTCTGGGCTTAATATCGAGTTCAACACCTTCAGATTGTGAACCCATTCTCGTTCCTTCCCTTTCTTTTAGCTTTACTTGTTACATTCTCTGTCACCTTCTCTCCCCTACCCCCACCCCATTGGAACTGTCTGCTCTTCCCAATCTAGTAGTTAGACACACCATTGTTCTGCCATTCCCACATTCCAATCTCTTAATCTACCCCATCAATTCTCTTTCGCCCCCTGAACTTCACCACCCCCCACTATTGCATAAATGCTGCCCCTCCACACTTCATGTCAGCTTTGATGAAGAGTTATCCAGACTCGAAACATTAGCTTGCTTTCTCTCCATGGATGCTGCCTGACCCGCTGTGATTTCCAGCATTTTTTGTTTTCAGTATAGCAGCGGCAGTAATTTGCTTCACCATTCTCATAAACTTCTTCTGCACCCTCTCCAATGAGTTTGCAGCCTTTCCCCAAATAGTTGCAGATCTTTGGAATTTGTAGATCTATACCATGTATGGTTGCTCAGTTTTTGAGTATATTCGAGATAAGGTTGATTGATGATATATTAAAGAAATCAAGGCCTATGTGGAAAAGTGCAGGAATATGGAACTGATATAGCTGATCAGCCATGATCTTACTGAATGGCATTACAGGTTCGAAGGGTCAGATGGCCTATTCCTTTGTTGTGTTCTTATATCCTTGAAATTGCAAAGTATATAGAAGAAAGCGCTGGAAGGAGAAAAGAACATTTTGTGCTTGGAGCTGTTCATTTAGGAGCTTATATCTTTCAGGGGCTGCTCTTTGGGAACTCTCCTCGCAATGATTTAATAGCTGAGTGATATGACTCAGTCAAATGGTTCTCCTGCATCTGAAGAAACCACATGAAGAATTAAAGCAGCTCTTTCACAACAGTAAATGATGCAGAACTCATGAGCTGCCTTTAGCAGAAGCCAAATGATGTCTTACTTCTAATCATTGAGAGGACATTCTGTCTCCACTTGTAAGCACATGGCCTCCACAAACTTAAAGCGTGTCTTTAAAAAGCTATGCCAAGCAATGATGCTCACATGGCTGAAACACACGATAATAAACGTTGAGTTTTTTACATCATTCTGTGGTACATGAAATTTCCAGCCACGCCTGTAGGTTCATCTGTAGAATAGTGCGATTAGAAGGGGAAATTATATTTAATCAAATAAATTAAGCTCCTAAATGGAGTGCTTTTATTAATCACACACATTCTAGAATAGGCCAATTAACTGCAGCATTCCCCCTAGTGTATTGCCCAACTTCCTCACATCTTATTTCTTAAGGCTGCGGAGAAGGATTCATTCTCCCATCAGCAGTGCAGTACACTGAATCACAACTGTTGTCAGTCTGCATTACGTTGGAACTGTTCAGCAGTTAGCCACACCCTGGATTCCTGATTTTGCCTGTGCTGCCATGGGGCAGGCAGGAAGGAAACTTCCTCCAAAACCAGGCTATGAATATTCTAGACCCTTCTTCTAGGCCCGAAACATCAGCGTTCCTGCTCCTCTGACACTGCTTGGCCTGCTGTGTTCATCCAGCTGTACACCTTGTTATCTCAGATTCTCCAGCATCTGCAGTTCCTACTGTCTCATGAATATTCTAAACAGTTTGCAGCAAAGACCACAATTAGGAGTCAAGTCAACCAAGCTTTCTTTGAACGCATAGCTCATGAATGGCATTGAAAGGCTAGGAAACAATGCACAAACAGAACACTCAAAAACAAGAAATAAAGAGGTTCAAATTAGATATTGAAATATCATAAAACAGGCAGATAGTTAAAATATCAGAACAATTCATGTAAAAATATAAAAAAATACAAGCAGGTCTTATGATCCTTTGAGCCTACTCTGGTACTGGATAAAATTATGGCTCATCTTCAGCTTAAACTCCACTTTCTCTGCCTTGTCCTTAAATTGGCATAATTTACCAAATGTCTATCAATCTCAGTCTTCAACATTATCAATGACAGAAAATTCATAGCTCTCTGGGGAAAAGACTTCCATAGAGTCACAGCCCTCTAATTGAAGAAATCCCTACTTGTCTCAGTTCTAATGGCCAACTCCTTATCCTGAGACTATGATCCTGGTTCTATATTCAGCAGCTAACAGAAACAACCTCTAAAACATCTGTCCTACTAAAATGGACATATGCCATGTTTTCCTGCGTGTTTTACTTAGATTGCTCATGATTTTTACATGGACACTCATGCTGACTCTACAAGCCAAAGATGGGCTGTTGAGTTCTCTGCAACTTTATCCCAGTTGTTTTCTTAAGATCGGACCTTCCAGCCCAGAACCCTCCCACCCATTCACCTTCCCACTCACTCCCCCGTGTTCAGAAATACTAACTCATGTCATCATCACCTCAATTCACGGGATGTGAGCATCACTGACTGGTTAAACACAGAACATAGAACTGTACAGCACAGTACAGGCCCTTCAGCCCACCATATTGTGCCAAACTTTTACCCTAAACCTAAGGTCTATCTAACCTCCGCCCCTACTTTATAATATCATCCACATGCCTATCTAATTGCTGCTTAAATGCCCTAATGAGGCCGACTCCACTACCCTCTCTGGGAATGCATTCCACGCCCCTACCACTCTCTGAGTAAAGAACCTACCTCTGACGTCTCCCCTATATCTACCTCCAGTCACTTTAAAACTACGCCCCCTCGTAATAGCTACCTCCACCCTAGGAAAAAGACTCTGGCTATCCACTTTATCTATACCTCTGATCATTCTGTACACCTTTCAGCATTTATTACCCATCCCTTACTGCCCTTGAACTGAGCGGCTTGCTCAGCCGTTTCAAAGGGCCGTTAAAGCTGGGAACATAGGTTTAATATTAAGCAATGTGTATTCACTTTAGGTGTCACTAGTCTAACCCATGTTCAAAAACCTGACTATGACAGTCTGGTTTAGACAAGATGGAAGGATGATTTTGGCATTTGTAACTCTAAAAGCATCACAAAATATGTGGCTTTACTGGATTTCTAATCTTTCAGAAGGTCTGATTTCTGTAGAACATAGAACATAACAGCGCAGTACAGGCCCTTCGGCCCTCGATGTTGCGCCAACCTGTGAAACCAATCTGAAGCCCATCTAACCTACACCATTCCATTATCATCCATATGTTTATCCAACGACCACTTAAATGCCCTTAAAGTTGGCGACTCTACAACTGCTGCAGGCAAGGCATTCCATGCCCTGACTACTCTCTGAGTAAAGAAGGATGGCACAGCAATCTCCTCAAACAAAAGACATAAATCTGCTGTGTCACTGCTCAAGCATAAAGTGAAGACAGGTCATTGAATGGTTTTAAAGTCAAGGTAGATAGATTCTTGACTAATAACAGAGTTAAAAATTACTGGGAGTAGGCTAGAATGTGTCCAGCACCTTCTATTTTTACTTCACAATATTATTAGGACAGGAATACAATATGACACAAAACACAATGCATCATATTTCTAGGAAAAGAATAAGTTTGTGCTCATTTAAACTACAACATTTGTCAGCAGGTTACTTAAGTAAAATTAACATAGAAGCTGCAAACATTCTGAACCCAAGGGTTCTTCTGTTTCTATAAACGTCTATGAAATTTGATGCAGAAATTGAACGTGATATTTGTTGATAGGGGGCAAGTAGGAAATAAATGCCAAATATTTTGTTTTCATATCAATAAACTATTAGTTACAGATGACAACAATGATTATCAACTAAGAAAGTGTAATGGTAATAGAAAAGTGTTCTTCAAAAGTGTAGGTAATTGTAAAGTGGTCTTAGAAAATAATTGTCTAAATATGGGAGATATTTAGATATGTAAATCACTAAAAGCCGTGACACAAATTTGTAAGTCCATTGAAAAAGCAAGCTATGTACTGGGCTCATTTCTAGAAAAACAGAATTGAAAAAGTGCAGAAATTACATTAAACTTGCATAGAGACTTGCTTAGACTATACGTGAAGAATTGTGAAAAGTTATCAGTAAATTATTATCGAGTTACATAAAAGGATATAGAGGGGTTGGGGTAACCTAAAAGAGGACTTTACGATTCTGAAAGGGTTTTCACATCAAGAAAATACTTCTAGCTGAAATGGAGCCAGAATTAGGGACCTCAACAAAAATCCGCCGTAATAATACCAGTAAAGTAAGAGAATTCAGAAAGAACCTTTCATCCAGACAGTGGTTAGAACACCCTACCACAAGTTGAGGCAACTAACATAATGCGATTAAGGGAAAGTTAGATAAACGCATAAGGGAGAAGGATATCTTAGAACAGTGGGAGAAGTCTTGTGCAGATCATAAAAACAAAACTTGATTTGTGGGGTCAACTGATCTATTACTGGACCATAAATATTAAGGAAAAGTAAATTCTTCAATGATGGTGTGGGGCCGCATGAGGATTTGACCATCACTGAGCTGTCACTAAATGTTGATTTGATGAAATGGACGTCTCAGAAGAGAGACCAAATTATTATTCTCTAAATCATACTAAACCTTTCCCTTTGGCGCAAATATCATGCTACTATTACACAAATTAATTAATGCCTCAGTGAGCAAAGTAGCTATGATGCTCCAAGTGCAATCCCCAGTGTTAAACTGGTTTAGCTTATCTCAGTCAGGACAGCTGCAAATGTTCTGACCTGAAGAAGCATCATTTCAAATTCGAAATGGTGTTTCTGACTCTTCACAGTCGCTGCCAGACTTGCTGAGTTTCTCCAGTATTTTCTACAAACACCCTACAATTTTCATCAATGCTTTTCTCTTGAGACTTCAGCGCCAACTCTTGAATCTATGCAGTGACTCCTGCTGAAGACTCCACAAGTGTGCAGATATTAAACAAATGCAGAACCAGAGCTGGATTTCTCACAGTTGGACATTCAAAAGGCAACTGCAAATGCAACTTGGCCAAGATTAAAAATATTTCAGCAGTGTGATTATGTATTGGAAGTAACTGTGGATTCTTCCAGGTCTGAATGTCTGTGCTCAATTAGCAAAGACTTTCAAACTTTCTTATTCCGAGCAAGCAAAGTCTCAGAATGTGACGAAAGCTACAATGTAATGGAAGGGTTTCGTGTAAATATAGTGAATGTCAAGGTTGACAGTTTAAAGGGTCATTCAAACCCAAATGTCTTTGGTCTGCAACACAGCCTAGATGTGTGATTATTATTTTTAAATAATTAGTTTGCTTAGCAATGTTCAATATATTTGCAACACGATGCTACCACATAACCTATAATAGATTACACAACTAACCGATGTTGTGCAATGTTCTCATAAAAGAAGAAATGGCCTCCAGTCCAATGGCGTCTGCCCCAACCATTCCCTATGAAACACATTCCACCAAGGTTCTGTCTAAAGCAGTTTCTCTTAACCTCTCTATTCACTCATTTCATGACAACTTTAAACTAATGACCCTCATCACTGACTCCCGACTGAAGGAGATAGTCTTTTCTTGGTCATTCTATGAAATCCCTTTAATGGACTTTAAAAATGGGAGCCTCTATGCACAGGTAGGAATAATCACAATTTCTGGAGCCTCTCTTCATATCTACACCTCCTCAAAATCACACACCTTCCTGGTTGATCCACGGATTTAATTGTTGTTTCTACAATGTGGTGCCCAAAATTAACAGAAGCAATTTAATTTAATTGCCTTATACAAAATTTGCCTTTATACAGTGGCTTCAGCACTTCAGCCAGTTAGCTCAGTTGGCTGGATGGCTGGTTTATGATGCAATGTGATGCCAACAGTGTGGATTCAATTCCCACACTGGCTAAGGGTACCACCACCACCAGTTGTCGCTCTCTAATGAGATAGCAGCCCCATGGTCTGATAGGAGTATGACTATTTTATCTTTGTGCTTAACTCTTCTATTTATAAAACATTACTAATCTTTTTATAACTTTGTCTAATTGCACTCTCACATTTTACAAAACGCATCTCTTTGCTCATCAAAAGTATTTAGTGCCTTAGCGTGTAGTACATATTCACATTGTTCTGGTACACCAAAAAAAAATACGACTCCACACTTATGAATATTAAACTGCATCTGTCACCTATCTGCCCATCCATCCCATCTGC
Source organism: Ginglymostoma cirratum (assembly GCA_024137785.1). NCBI lineage: Eukaryota > Metazoa > Chordata > Chondrichthyes > Orectolobiformes > Ginglymostomatidae > Ginglymostoma > Ginglymostoma cirratum. The sequence continues at coordinate 22,483,023 of JAHRHZ010000054.1, forward strand.
TTCATGGCAAAAGACCAGGAACTGTACGGAGCAAGGGAAATCAGTTGCCCACACACACAAAGTCACTACTACTATAGCTAAACTGTTCACACTTCATGATCCTGAGCTGGAAAGGGTGGCTTTGAAGTTAACAAGACTAGAAGTGACAAAGGCAGGACACAGTAAAACTGACACTTTAGAGGTTCTGTTCCCTGGATAGTTCCATTTTAAAATCTTCACCTCTTTGCACATGAGAGTCCTTCTTTAACTTCACCTCTCCTTATGTCTGATGCCCTCCAGAATTATAACCTTTGGAGAACATTTCACTTCTACAACTCTGATATAGAGTCATACAGCACGAAACAGACCCTTCAGCCCAGCCAGTCCATGCTGAACATAATTCCAAACTAAACTGGGCCTATATGCCCCCAAAGCTTTCCTATTCATGTACTTACCGAAATGTCTTTTAAATGCTGTAATTGTACCGCATCCACCACTTCTCTAGGAAGTTCATTCCACACGCGAACCACCCTCTGTGTAAGAAATTTGCCTCATTTTTTTAAACCTGTCTCCTCTCACCTTAAAAATGTGCCCCCAATCTACCATTAACTCTATCTACACCCCTCATTATTTTATAAACTTCCATCAGGTCGCCTCTCAACCTCCTACACTCCACTGAAAAAAGTCTCAGCTTATCCAACTTTTCTCTATAACTCAAACCTTCCATACCCGACAATACCGTAGTATATCTCTTCTGAACCCTCTCCAGCTTAGTAATATCCTTCCTATAACTGGGTGCCCAGAACTGGGTACAGTATTTTGGAGACCTCACCAATGTCCTGTACAAGCTCAACATGAGTTCCAAACTCCTATACTCAAAGGACTGAGCCATGAAGCCAAGCATGCCAAACGCCTTTTTAACCATCCTGTCTATGTGTGACACAAACTTCAAAGACTTATGTATCTGCATCCCTAGGTCTCTCTGTTTAACAACACTACCCAAGGCCGTACCATTAATTGTATAAGCCTTACCCCTGTTTGTTGTACCAACATGCAATACATCATATTTATCGAAATTGAACTCCACCTGCCATTTTTTAGCCCATTTAATCAAGATCCCTCTGTAATTTTAGAAAACTTTCTTCACTGTCAACTATGCCACTAATTTTGATGTCATCCACAAACTTACGAACCATGCCTTCTAGATTCTCATCCAAATCATTTATACATTAAGGACAAAAGAGGACCCAGAACTGATCCCTGTGGAACACCGCTGGTCACAGGCCTCCAGTCCGAAAAGCAACCCTCCACCATTACTCTCTGTCTGCTGTTGTTAAGCCAATTATGTATCCAATTGACAAGCTCACCCTGAATCCTGTGTGACCTAATTTTCCTAATTAGTCTAGCATGTGGAACCTTGTCAAAGAAGAACAAAGAAAACTTACAGCCCAGGAACAGGCCCTTCGGCCCTCCAAGCCTGTGCCGATCCAAATCCACTGTCTAAACCTATCGCCCAATTCCTAAGGATCTGTATCCCTCTGCTCCCCACCTACTCATGCATCTGTCCAGACGCACCTTAAATGAATCTACCGTGCCTGCCTCTACTACCTCTGCTGGCAACGCGTTCTAGGCACCTACCACCCTCTGTGTAAAGTACTTTCCGCGTGTATCCCCCTTAAACTTTTCTCCTCTCACCTTTAACGCATGACCCCTCGTTATTGAATCCCTCATCCTGGGAAAAAGCTTATCTCTATCAACCCTGTCTATACCCTTCATGATTTTGAAGACCTCAATCAGGTCCCCTTTAGTAAAAAGGCTTTACTAAAATCCAAATGAACAATATCTACTGCTTTGCCATCATCAATCTTTTTGGTAACTTCCTCAAAAAACTCAATCAAGTTTGAGAGACATGATTTTCCTCGCACAAAACCATGCTGACTATCCCTAATCAATTTTTGCTTCTCAGAACATACATAAATCCTGTCTTTTATAATCACATCCAACAATTTACCCACAGAAGTCAGACTCACAAGTATATAGTTCCCTGGTTTCTCTTTACAACCTTTCTTAAACAATGGTACAACATTAGCCACCCTCCAGTCATCAGGCACCTTGCAAATATTTCTGCAGGTGGTCTCGTAATTTTGTCCCTTACTTCTCACAATGTTCTGGGATACATTAGATCAGGTCCCAGAGATTTATCCACTTTATATTCTCTAAGACCTCTCAAACTACCTTTTTTGTTATGTGAACTGTTTTTAAAGCAAAAGACCGTTGCTCTGGATTCTCTAGACTCCATTTCCTTCTTCACAGTAAAAACTGACGCAAAATATTTAGTATGCCTCCCATATCCTAGAGTTCAACACAAAGACAACCTCCTTTATCTTTAAGAGGCCCAACCTTCTCTCTAGGTACCCTCTTTCTCTTAATGTATTTGTAGAATCTCTTTGGATTATCCTTAACCTTATCTGCCAATACTATCTCATATCCCTTCTTTGCCTTCCTAATTTCTCTCTTAAGAACGCCCCTACACTCTTTATATTGGTTAAGAGATTCAATTGACCAAGTTGTCTGTATCTAAAATAAAATTCTCTTTTATTCTTGACTAGAACCTCAATATCTTTATTCATCTGATGTTCCTTAATCTTAACAGCCTTAGCCTTCGCTCTAACAGGAACAAAATGCCTCTGAACTCTCATCAACACATTATCGAATGCCTCCCACTTTTCAGATATCCTTCTACCTGTGAACAGTCTAGTCCAATCAACTTTTGAAAGTTCTCGTCTCATACTATTAAAATTTGCCTTAGTCCAATTAAAAACTTTAACTTTTATGGATGGTTTATCTTTTTCCAAACCATTTTGAAACTATTAGAATTATAATCGCTAGACCCAAAGTGTCCCCCCACTTTTACTTCAGTCACCTGCCCTGCCTTCTTGCCCAAAAGAAGGTCTACTTTTGTTCCTTCTCTAGTAGGAGCATCTTTATTGATAAAGAAAATTTTCTTGAACACATTTAACAAATTCTTCACCATCCAAACCCTTAACTCTACGGTAGCCCCAGTCAATGTTTGGAAAATTAAAATCCCCCATTATTACAACCTTATTATCCTTACATACTCCTGAGATCTCCCTACATTTTGTTTCTCAATTTCCCTCTTACTATTGGGGGTGGGCTATGGTACAATCCCATCAAAGTGATCTTTCCCTTTTTATTTGTAATTACTACTCATATTTTCACTGGACGATTTTTCAGAAATATCTCCCCTTGATATAGCAGTAATGTATTCCTTAATCAAAAACGCCAACCACCCCCTCCTTTCTTGCCTCCTTTACTATTCCTCCTATAGCATCTAAAACTTGAAACATTGATCTGCCAGTCTTGTCCATCTCTCAGCCAAGTTTCTAGAATAGCAATGATGTCCCAAACCCACATTTTTGAACGTGCTCTGCGCTCCTCAGCCTTACCTGTAAGACCCCTTGCATTGAAAGAAGTGCAATTTAGTTCTTCAGAGTTACTGCACACTCTTGTCTTTCTTTTCTAATTGACGGGCGTTCGTCACATTCAGAACCTTCCCCATCAATCCTTCTGTTCACACTTCTACTTAGAATTCCTCCACTCCCTGTCTATCAGAATAAAGTCTCTCTTAATGGAATGAGCAAATCCTCATGCCAAGATATTGCTTCCTTTCCAGTTTAGGTTAGACCCGTTAGAAGCAGCTCAAAGAACATTCACTTGACCGATACCTAGGATGCAGGAATCGGGGGAGGGTGTTTTTCCTATGAAGAAGGGTTGGACAGATTGGGCATTTATCTATTGGAGGCACAGAGTGAGGCAAATATTTTTCTGTAAGGCTGCTGGGTGTTTGGAACTCTCTTCCTGAGAGAACGGTGGGGTTGGGATCATTTAATGCCTTTAAGGCAGAATTAGATAGGTTCCTCACCAACAAGGGAAGCATAGGTTATCGAGGGCAGGCAGGAAAGTGGAGTTGAGGCCCTAGTCATGATCTTATCGAATGATGGAGCACCCTTGAGGGCTTATATTAAATTCCATTGGGCTTCTGCTGACTGTTTCAAAGAGGAATCCTCCTTAGTCTCTCAGCCGGGCTATTTATCCATTACCCTATACCTTTACACAATGTCAGGTACTTGTCCAGCTCCATTTTAATTTCTTGTTTTGTGGATCAACTACCATCATCCTTTTCAGGAAATTCTCAATCCTAATAATTTTACGGGAAAGAAATCCACCTTATCCTCCATTGAAAATCTTTGCCAATTATTTCAAATCTATCGATCCACTTGTCAGAAAGCACAGTCATTATCTATCAAAATCTTTCATAACCTTAAATCTAACACTCCTAACTTTATCAACTTTTCTTCCTTGTTGGAGAACCTCCAAGTTTACTTGTGACAATTAACACAGAAAACGGAATGTTTTGTTAGAGACTATTTACTGCTTGTCACGGAGCTTACAGCTCCACCGTAAATAATCCCTCTCATGCTGGTTGGGTCTTCTTTACAACCATACTTTATAATCACCATGTACGGACACATTACAACACACCTCTGGGGCAGGTGGGACTTTGAACCTGAACCTTTTGCACGGAGGTTGGGGCAATCCCACTTCACCACATGGCCAGTGGGTGATTTGGTTGATGATTTCCAAGTTAACATTGGTATTACAGTTGAGGAGTTCTTGGAAATGCTCTGTCCAGCAGGTGTTTATTCAGAGATAGTAGGAACTGCAGATGCTGGAGAATCTGAGATAACAAGGTGTAGAGCTGGATGAACACAGCAGGCCAAGCAGCATCAGAGGAGAGATTAAAAATGCACACAGGATTGTAGTTGTGGCCTCACTCACGTTCTGCAAAACATCACTACTTTTGTATTCCATTCCCACTGCAATAAACAACAACAACATTCCATTTGCCATTCTAATCATTTGCTGTACCTATATACCAACGTTTGTGATTCATGCATCAGGACATTCTGATCCCTCAGGGTTCCATAATCTCTCCCACTTAAGTGCTGCTTTTCTGTCCTTCTTGCTAAAGTAGGCAAGTTCATATTTTTCCACATTATGCTTCACCGATTCTCTCCTGAATCTGCTTCTACCAGCCATTTAGGCAGAGCAGTCTAGATCATTACAACTCACTGTGTAAGAGTGTCCTCAGTTCTCCTTTGGTTCTTTTTCCAATCCATAGTGGTTAACCAATGCTCACTTAATTAAAAGTCTCCATATAAAACAAATTGCAAGTTGGTGTTTTATACATATTTACTTAAGAACATGGAATCCAAGCACATAATTCAGGCAGACATTCCAAACCCAGGCGTTGAACATGTCCGAAATCATGTTGGCCTTCAGTATGTTCTGATTCTCTTTAATGCCTTTCTCATTAACCCTGACCACTTAACTTCCCTTCCTGATCTCATCTCAAAATAATTCCCTTTATTCAGGTATTCAACTCTCATTAGCTCTCTCCTCGAACCATCCCCAACACCTTCACCCTTCCTGCTCATTTCCAGCTGGCCTTTTCTTTCACCTAAGTGTCACCTGCCAGGCCCACACCCAACTCCCTGTGTAATCTCCCAATGATCTTTACATCCCTTCCCCTACTGAAATAGTCAAAGCAAAGTCACAAATAATATCTTCCATGAGTTGTGAGCATGGTCCATATCATTTCTTGTCCTGTGTGACCTCTCCAGTTTTTAATCGCAGTTTCTCCCACCATTGCATTCCAATCCTGTTCATAGAACATGCCTAGAGCATGTCTGCATAAAAAAGTGTGCATTTACATAGTATCATAAATTCAGAAAAATATCTCAAAGCACTTCACAGGATGACGAGCAGAAGAAGATGACACTGAGCCAAAACAAAGGAGACATTACGGCATGTGACAAAACCTTAATGAAAGAAGTAGGTTTTAGGAAAGTCTTAAGAGATACTGTGAGAGGTTTGTGGGGGATTGGCAGATCTCAAGTTGTAGATAGCTGAAAGATACTGTGAGAGGTTTGTTAGGGATTGTAGCTGAAAACATGACTGGGCATAATGCTGAACCCATCTTCCATTGCCTTTGCCTCTGTGCCCAGTTGGTACAGAGCTAAGGCTACAGGTTATGATTGGGAGCTAAACATTCCAGACTGCAAGCTCTTTAGGAAGAGCAGCTAAATTCGGAGAGGAAGGGCATTAATATTGCCCAGAGCAGATAGCAGCCAATTTGACAAAGGAAGATCCCAGAAATAGCAATATAAAATGTCCAGATAAGCTATTTTTGCCTTGTTCTTTGTGGAGAAATGTTGGCCAGAGACAATTGTTCTGCATTTCTTCAAAATAGTGCCTGGGATCTTTTACAGTCAAATGAGATAGTATATAGGAACTTGCTCAGAATTGTCACTGGGATGGTGGCAACTCAAATAGTGCCTCACCTCCTCACTGCCATACTGGAGTGTCAGTCTGAATAGTATGCTCATGTCTCTGGGTTAGAGCCTAAACCCATAACCTTCTGACTCAGAGACAACAATGTTACACACTGAGCCACAGTCATCCTGTGTGAATTCTTTGAATATATTCAGCAGAGTCTTCTAGAACAGGTTGTTTTAGACCCAAAAATGGAATTGGCCATGTTGGATTTAATGCTCAGTGACCACATAGAATTATTTAACCATTTCACACTAATACAGCAGTTTACAATTAGTTACTGTAAAATCATTGAATTTGATATTAAGTCTGAAAGTGCAAAGGGTAAGCCACCAAACAGGGTGTTAAATTTAAGCAAGGTGAACTAAATTCAAGTAAACTGGTCGAATCTGTTACTGTGTGAACAGACAAATGATGGGAATGGAAAGTATTCAAGGAAGTAATTGGTCTAAGACTGAAAAAGAACTGTCCACAACCCTAAGTGGCAAAGACTCCACTTGTTAGGTGATCGTTGTCAACAAATGAGCTAAGAGACAGTACCATGACAGAAAGAAGTATTACACAAGCTATTAAGATACATCACAAAAAAGGATAAGTGATAGCCCAGTGTACTGGAAGAGGCAGGAAAAGCAAAAAAAAACACAAAATAGTTAACAGCTGAAAAGGGAGCACTGAAAGAAAACTGTACCTCTTCAAATAGTGCCATGGAATCTGAGTACCTGAGAGGACTGCATTTCCTGGACCACCATATATCCCTGTTTATTATATATATTTTTCATAACTTTTCTTCTGCCTTAAAATGTTTCTTAGCTCATTTTTGAATGTGCTTGCCTAACAGGTGCAGCATTGCCTTTTAGCGCTCCGTACTATTTCATATCAACCCAAATATTTCCTTGAATACTTGCCATTCCCATTTTTATCTGCAAATTTACCCAATAACAATTTAAATATGTTTGGTTAATTTTACTTCGTCTTCAGTAGACTTAACAACTTGGTCAATGTCTCTTCATTCTCACTGCAGACTTCGGGCTGAATTTTCACACAAGCTGTTTGACTTTCGAGGCCTCAAAAAAAAAACTGAAATAAACCTGGATCTGAATGTCCATTTCTGGCAGATCCCATTTTCTTTGTTGGCAAGAGAAAGTGGTGTGACTTAAAACACAAGCAGGAAACCAGAAATTGACAAAGCCGTTTAAAATAGAGTTGGAACTAAACCCACTTCTTACACTTGTACAGACGACACGAATTTATGGGGAAGTCATAAGCACATGTGAAGGTGAGATAAGGTCTGGTTAAGTGTGATGATATGAAGCTATTTAAATCCCCAGCCCTTTAAAAAGTCTAAAAAGGCTGAAGATTTCAGAAGCAATAAAGAAAAAGACATCCACTGCTAGTGTCCATTCATTGACAGGCCATCTAGTTTGGCATCTAAAAACACATTAGGCATCTGTTCCCTCAGTTTCAATAGAATTCAGTGTTGCCATTTCCCACCGGTTGTTAATACAGTTAAGTAAATTACAAATTCTTGGCTAATTTTGAAAAGTTTGAAAAACACTTATCTTAGTAGGGTGGTTAATTTTCTAAGTTTGACTAACAATGTTAAGGATTACTAAAGGGTTGGCTGACTTCGATTAGATTAGACTAGCTTATTGTTTGCTTATTTGAATGGGTTTCATTAATGAAATTTTCTCAGTATCAAGTATGCATCAAGTTCTTTTTGATTGTTAAAAGTTTAATTTTATTCATCTCCGTGTGGTTCTTGAGGTCTACCCACATAAGAAGCTAGATAAGTCCCTATGGAGATAGCATGAAAGGGCTTGAATGGCTGTAGAAGTAGTTTGGGGTTTGAGATGGTGTGGGGAGGGTCCGGGCAGTGAGGGCTGAGGGGCCTAACAACATTTCACGAAACAAAAACGGTCTGTACTCAGCAAAGGTCTCAGTTTTATCCCTCTGCGTCCCCTCCTTAATGAATTTCAGTCACAACATGATGTTGAACTCTTCATCCGTGGCCTTTGCCTCCATGCCTGTTTCTTTGGACAAGAGCCCTCTCCCCATCCCACAGACCCCTTCATCCACCTCCAACACTCTCCCTCCACCTCTGGCCTTTTACCTGCACCCGCCTTGTTCTTTGAGAACTGTCGACGTGGCATTGGTCCCTTCAATTTCTCTGACCCAGTTCTAAGGAAGGGTCACCAGACCCAAAATGTTAACTCTGATTTCTCTGCACAGATACTGCCAGACCTGCTGAGTTTTTCTAGCAATTTCTGATTTTGTTTCTGATTTACAGCATCCGCAATTCTTTCAGTTTTTATTTAATGTTGGATAAAACTGGGCTAAAGTCTCAAGAGACAACAGCAGACCTTCCAACCAGCCTGCCTCAGTGTTCATCCACCTGTGTGGTCGCCATTGAAGATGGTGGGGCTAACTCTATCCCACCCCTGCTGAAAATATAGTGAGCAGCCTTTGTACTTTCCTTGTATTGAAAGTAATGCCCTTTTAACGTAATCAAATGTGCCAAGTTAGGAAAGTCGTCGATTTGCCTTCCCATTTCAAAGGCAGAAATCTGGTCCTTAATATCAAATCCAATTATTTTATGGTAACTTTTTGTTAATATCTCCATTACTGTCAGATTATTAAACATTTCTTTTGTGGTTCCACAAGACAAAATCCAATATAGTCAGTTCTTTTATTGATTATAAAACATTATTTCAGAAAGCTATTCTGAATATATTAAAGGAATTTAAATGCAAATTGATTAAGTTCAGAAGACAATACTGCTGCCAATGCAGCAGAGCCTTAATATTGCACGTCAGTCTCAGCCTAAATGATGTGTTTTTGTTTCTGGAATAGACCTTCAACCTGAAATTTGCTGATACAGTGGGTGAACTGTTACCCACTGAGTTCCAGCTAAGATCAAATGAAATGTTTAAGGAGAGGAACGTAATGGATTTAATTTGAAACATATGGTAATAGCAAAACAGACGGGATTTCCGACAAACAAAGCTTTAGGACTTAACAAGCATGGGGCTGGATGAACACAGCAGGTCAAGCAGCATCATAGGAGCAGGAAAACTTGATGTTTCGGGCCTAAACCCTTCATCAGAAATGGGGGAGGGGAAGAGGGTTCTGAAATAAATAGGGAGAGAGGGGGAGGTGCAGTTGTTTGTTGCGAACTGAGCGCAGGTGTTCTGCAAAGCGGTCCCCAAGCCTCCGCTTGGTTTCCCCGATGTAGAGGAAGCCACAACGGGTACAACGGATGCAGTATACCACATTGGCAGATGTGCAGGTGAACATCTGCCTGATTTGGAAAGTCTTCTTGGGGCCTGGGATTGGGGTGAGGGAGGAGGTGTGGGGGCAGGTGTAGCACTTCCTGCGGTTACAGGGAAAAGTGCCGGGTGTGGTGGGGCTGGAGGGGAGTGTGGAGCGGACAAGGGAGTCGCGGAGGGAGTGGTCCCTCCGGAAGGCAGATAAGGGTGGGGAGGGAAACTAGGACTTAATGATTGTCACACAAAAAGGACATGGCTCTGATTTTTCAGAATCACACCAGGACTTAAGGCATTAATCTACAATGATAGATTGCATAAATCTGGATCCTCTTTCCTTGAGTTTCTAAGACTGAGGATGATTAATGAAGGAATTTGATAGGGTCAATACACAGAGAATCTCTTTCCCATAGTGAGGGAATATGTACAGGTTTGGTAGTATAGTGATAACACTCCCGGACTAGCCACCCAGAGACCTAGGCACAAAGTTAGTGATACATGAGTTCAAACCCCACGATTGCAGTTACTGAAATGAATTCAGCTGATTAAATAAAATAGAAAGCTATTATCAGTAACAGTGAAACATGAAACAACTGGATTGTCATAAAATCCATCTAGTTTATTAACATACTTCTTGATAGGGAAATCTGCCATCCTTACGTGTTCTGGCCTACATATGACTCCCTATCCACAGGAATGTGTTTTTTTCCCCTTTATTCATTAGTGGGATGAGGGCATCGCTGACTAGGCAGCATTTATTGCCCATCCCTAATTGCCTAGATGGCAGTTCAGAATTAACCACATTGCCGTGGGCATGCAGGCCAGACCAGGTAAGGATGGCAATTTCCTTCCCTAAAGGTCATTAATGAACCAAATGAGTTTTTTCCAACAATCAACAATGGATTGATGCTCATTAGATTCTTAATTCCAGATATTTTATTGAATTCAAATTCCACCATCTGCCGTGGCGGGATTCGAACTCAGGTCCCCAGAATGTTATCTGGGTCTCTGGATTAACAGTCCAGTGATAATACCACTAGGTCATTGCCTCCCCCATTGACTCTTAACTACCTTTGAAATGCCCTATGAAGTCACATTGGTGCTTCATAATCACCGTCTCTGGGATTACGGATGATAATACTCTCCAATGAGCTCTCCAAAGACACCAATAAACAAAAATCCAGAACAAGGGGCATGTTTTTAGAGTTAGATCACACAGGATTGAAACCAGGAAACACTTTCCCCATGTAAGTTATTGAGTATCACTGATCCAGCCCCTCAAAAGACTCAAAAACTGGGTCAGTTTAAATTTTCTTGACTGGAGGTCTCAAGGGATTATGAAGCAAGGGCAATTAAAAAGACTTCAGGTATATGAGGTAATTTAATAGACTAAAGGTGTTGTGGCTATATTCAACTCCTCTTTAGCATCCCTTCATCCTCCAATCCAGCACTGTTTTCAGCCTTGTTAGGCCTAGCATGTTCTCCGCCAATCTTTCTATCTCTCAAAAACCTATCTGAGTTTAGTTGTGCTCAACAATTCCCTCAACCATCTTCAGGCTGCTCCTGGTCCAGTTATTACTTCTTGTTTTGCAACACTTGTGTTGAATATGCCATAACAAGTGCAGGTCATAGCCAGTGAGTTCCTACAGTGAGCTGCCTTATGGAGTGTAGCTAATCATTATGATCAGAGCTAGTCATTACCTGGGTGAGGCAAATTCAGTTTATATTCCAGGGAATTCATGTGTTTATACTGAAATGCAGTGCAGTCATGCCATGCAAATGCATGGCTGTGTCCAGGCCTGTTCTTACTTTCAATCCAGATGGCCGAATTATCTGTTTTTCCTCAAATATTTCCGTGTATTTTCAATTCACAGCTTTATTTTTGACATATCAGTGTTTATATTTGTTTGTTATTACTTTGGGGAGGTAGTGGCACATTGGCAATGTCACTGGACAGAGCTCCTGGCTAACGTTCTGGCCACTCAGGCTCAAATTCCACCACAGTAAAGGATGAACTCTGAATTCACTAAAAATCAGGAATAAAGAGCTTGCCAATATGTCGATTGTCAGGGAAAATCCATCTGGTTCACTAATGTCCTGTAGAGGATGAAATCTTCCACCCTTACCCGTCTGGCCTACATATGAGTCCAAACCCAATGTGGTTGGCTCTTAACTGCCCTCTGGGCAAATAGGGGGAACAAGTCATAAATTCCAAGCAGCGTTCACATCCCATGGAATGATTTTCAACACTTTATTTTTAATGATTGCTATTTTCCTGCTTTTTTTAACCCAGGCATCGCCCTGCCTTCTTACTGGTCCATTAAGGTCTCTGATTGTGAATTTTGATTGGACCTTCCTGGCTGCAGCTTGTTTACCCGCGGCTCCACTGACCTTGTTGGCTCAGTCAGTCAGAGACTATCACTGGCAACAATGAAGCAAGCCCCTGCTGGTGTTCACTGACGCCGTGCCTGTTTCATGAGACTTTCGTGGCTTTTCTCTCTCTCTCTCTCTACTATTTTTTCTTTTCAAAAAAAAAAGAGATGTGGGTATCGTTGGCTTTAATATCACCCTTCCCCACCCGCCTAAGGAGCTGTGTTCTCATCAAAGGGCCCAGTACTGACTCCTCCTCCCAACCTCTCGCCTTTTGTAAAAAGACCACTCTAGCTCCTTCACCACTGACTTGAGAATTTACTGAATAAAGTCCGGTTTATGTTCTGGCTTTCTTCTCCGCCAGCTGTTGATTTCCACCCCTTATCCTTTTCTACTTATCTATTTATTTATTTGCTGGAGATTTAGGGGACTGACATCCCTCCAGACCTCCCTCCCCCCCAATCCTGTCAGACATGTCATTTCCATACTCAGCTCCTGCTCTCGTTGTTCTTTCTGGGGCGTCTCGTACCTGCTTCCTCGCTCCTGATGCTGATGTTGCCGTCTCGCTGCAGAATGACAGTCCTGGCTCCGCTCAGCCTGCCCGGGAAAAGCTGCGTGTCTCCGGGCCGCCGCTGGCGCTGGAGGGTGCTGCAGCATTGGTAGCACACGGCCCAAGCCTGCTCCTCATTCAGCGGCTGGTTGTACAGTTTAAGGATTTGCTCCAGGGACAGCTCCTGGGATTCCGGGTCGTGAGAGTCCGCCTGGGCACCGCATTCCGGGGCCGGGCTCCCGGAGCATCGCTCTGCCATGGTCCGCACAGACAGGCTCTGTCTGTGTGTGTCTGGATCCGAACACAACAGCAGTTAAACCTTCTCTACACCATCGGCAGTGGGAATAAAACCAGCACCGTCTTCTCCAACCTCTGCATCATTATCATTATCGCGGTGACAGGGAAGGTTCTACAGTAGCACAACCACAATGCCAGCTCCTCATGCATAAACCAGCCTCTTCCAGCGGCTTCTGATTAAATCCAATCATATGACTCTGTCTCTGCCTGGGAGCCAGAGAGCACTCCTGCTATGTGGTCCAAAAGCCCGCCTCCTTTGCTTGCATTTTCCATGTTCATGTTAGTTTCGATTTATTAATTCGCAGGAATGTGGGCGTCTCTGCCTGGGTCAGCATTTATTGCCCATCCCTACTTCCCATTAAAAAAGTGGCGGTGAGCTTCCTTCTTAAATCACCGCAGTCCTTTTTGTTTTGGCGTGGTTATACCCACAGTGCTGTCAGGCAGTTTTAGGATTTTGACCCAGCTACGCTTAACGGTGCTATGTTTCCAAGTGAGGATGGTGAATGGTTTGGAGGGGGTACTTGCAGGTAGAGGTGTTCCCGCGTATCTGTTTCTCTTCTCCTTCGAAGAGGTAGAGTTGACAGGTTTGCGAAGTGCCATCAAAGGAGGCTTTGTGAGTCGTTGCAGTATGTCTTGTAGATGGTTCACACTGTTGCTACTGCGTGTCGGTTGTGGAGGGAGTGTGGTGCCAATCAAGCGGGTTGCTTTGTCCTGGATGGTGTCAAGGGTTTTGAGTGATTTTGGGGCTGCACCCATCCAGACAAGTGGGGCTTATTTCCATCCCACTCCTTACTTGTGCCTTGTAGATGATATACAGGCTTTGGGGAGTCAGGAGATGAGTTACTCACTGCAGGGTTCCTAGATTCTGACCTACGCTTGGAGCTGGTTTAAATCAGTTTTTAGTCAGCGGTAAAACCCCAGTATGATGATGGTGTGGAATGTCAAATAGAGGTGATTAGACTATTATTGGAGAACTACATTCCTAGTAACTATTTGATACACTGCATCATTTGCTGCATTGTAACAGCAAGTAGGGAGTCAATATAAAAGAAAAAGAGAAATGGGTGACAAATTATTCTCCCCTCCTGCCAGCTGTGACTCAAGTTGTTGTTTGAAATTCAAATAAGAACTGCAAATGCTCAAAATAGTTGGCAGGACCATCAGGAAGTGAAAGGAAGTATATTGTTTTGGGTGACGATGCTGTGCTAAGTGAATATGTGAGACACAGCTTTCAAGATGCTGGACACGGAGTCCTTACTTCGAACAAAGTGAGAGGTTCCTTAATATCTGATATTGTGCAAATTGTCTGTCCCCTTTTATTGGAACGGGAAATTCAGATAGATGAAAATGCAGTGAATAATGTATGAGCAAAAACAGCTGGCTTTTATACCACACTTTTACCACAAGGAAAACATCCCAAAACAGAAAATATTAAGAGAGTGATCAAAAAAACAAACTAAACAGTAATATAAGGCAAAATCAGGACAGGTAATTAAAAGTTTGCACAAAGATAATGACTTAAATAATCTCTTACAGGAGAAGGGAGAGTTGTACACAGGTTACTTTAGGGAAGGGATTCCAGAGTTGAGCTTAGACAATTAATAATGGTGTGGCTGAGGTGTTATGATCCCAGGTAATGGTCATATTGGATGAATCAGATCCTAGAGTGAGGCCTGGCTTGATACAGCATAAGTTTTTTTGTTTACTTTAGAAATCAGTCACTGAACAAAACTCAGAGGAGGCTTCCAGTGTACTCTTAACAACAAAAAATACATTTATTACTCAAAAAAAACAAACTTGATTACACTATACAAGAACTATTTGAAACAAACTCATTATAAATGTTAGGAAGAATCAATTCTTTAATGTCAATAACGGTCTTACAGACACCCAAATCATAGTGAAAGGTCACCCCTATCTGTACCATAAAGCTTTTGTTAGCTGGCACAGCTGTAATTGGTTTCTCTTTTGGCAACTATCTGTGAATTTGCCAAATGCAATTTTCTGCAATTAATATCTCTCCCTTAGATTTTTAAAGAACCTGCTAACCCAGCTCACTATTACAACTAACCATGGATTCTTTACCCTCATGCCTTCAACAGTTTTAGAAGATGTCTTCCTCTCTAACATCTCTGTATCATTGTACTTCTGAAGTTTTCTTCAAAACAGCTCAGGACTTCTCCCAGTCCTGCCCTGATTGTCTTGGAGACTGCTACTTAGATCATCTATTATGATAGAACTCTCTGAATGGACCTATTTCTTTTTCTCTCTCTCTCTCTTGCTGTTTTACGAAACTCAACTCATCAAATACATTGGTAATTATTTCCCCAAGGAAGCTTGCTAGTCCTTTAGCTAAAATCATATGAGTTCTCAGAAAAGCTGATTTTACCCCACTATCCAAATGATGTTCTCACGAATTAAAAAAAAACTTCACAGAATTAAAAGCTAAGAGCCGAGGGAAATTTGACACATTCGATCCAAAATTGGCTTATTGATAGGAGGCAGAGAGCAATGGTCAAAGGTTGTTTTTCTGATTGAACGCCAGTAACAAATTGTGTACCACAAGGTTTGATGCTGGATCTCTTGTTGTTTGTAGTATCAATTAATGAACTAGACATGAATTTATGATCACTAAGTTCAAGACGCTGAAACTGTGGAATTCTTTACTGCGTGGGGTTTTGAGTTTGGGTCATTAAATATACTCAAGGCTCAGATAGATTTTTAATCAGTAAACGAATCAAGGGTCATTGTGAAGTGGAGTAGAGGATTATCAGATCAGCTATGATCTCACTGAATGATGGAGCACAGACAATAGGCTGAATGGCCTACTTCTGCTCCTTTGTCTTATGATCTTGTGACACAAAAATTGGTAGTATGATAAATAATGACGAGGAAAGGCATGGACCATAGCCTGATATAGTCAGGCTGGTCAGATGGGCAGATCAATGTCAGTGGAATTTAATCCTGAAAGGTGTGAGGTGGTGAATTTTGGGAAAACCAACATAGTGAGGGAGTACACAATGAATGGTGGGTCCCTAGGAAGTACAGAGAATCAGATGGACCTTGGTGTGCATGTCCACAGATCATTGAATGATCCTGGCAACTGGACAGGTAGATTAAATGGTTAAAAGGCATATTGGATACTTGCCTTTATTAATCGAAGCATTGATTACAAGAGTAGGAAGGGTACAATGTGGCTATATAAAACATTAGTTAGGATATGATTGTACGAGAGAGGGTGCATTGTTGATGTACCAGCATATTGCCTGGGCTGGAGTGATACAGCTATGAGAAGAGACTAGATAGCTGGAGTTGTTTTCAACAGGAAGTGAGCTGAAATGGGCAATAGTAGGCAGTACATATAGCTAGTCCTGCCAATGGGGTGGATATGGAATCAGTCTAAGATTGTGTAGCATAGCTAATATTGTAGCCAAGTTGAAGTCAGTGCAGTTCTTTGCCATAGTTGTGCTGGGAAGCCCATTGGCAACAATGAACTCTCAAAGTAATGTCATACTCTGTCATCATCAGGTAAGAGTGAAATGCTGTGCATTAATAGCATTTCAGCTTCCTACTTTACAATCAATGTGGCAGATTCCACAGTATCAGGAGCTTGAACATGTTTCCAGAGACATCAGAGACATATCTAGACCTGACTGCTTATGAACTTGCCAGATGTTTACTCATTTCATTACTGTTCACTCTACTTTCTGTCACTTCAGATTACAGTTTGAGAATACCATTGAGATCTTCTTGTGGTAGCTTTTGTGCTAAGCTCCTGTGAATACTCCAGCTGTCTGTTAGCCTCACTTGTCTTAATATAGGTGGTAAGGGCTGAGCTTTTAACTCTTTGCTTGCTTTAGATATGTCAACAGGATCTCATTCCTTCCCACAGTTTACAGGTTTTAATGTTCACCCTCATAATATCTTAACATCCTTAGCTCGGTATTTATACATTTCTACCTTTCCCACTGTTACAGTTATTTCTCAATCAGCATCATTGGAGCAGACTCTCGGGTCACTCTCACATTGCCACTAATAGGGGCATGCTGTGTTAGTGTTGTTGCAGCTGCACCCATCCAGGCAAGTGGAGAATATTCTATCACAGATCTACTTCAAAACCTTATTCTATCACACACCTGATTTGTACCTTGCACACATTGGATAGGTCTTGGAGAATTAGGAAGTGAGTTAATGCTACAGCCAATTTACACATATAGCAAGATCCTACAAAGAGTAATTAATCACTGACCAGATACTATGTTTGTGATAAGACCATAAGACCATAAGACATAGGAGTGGAAGTAAGGCCATTCGGCCCATCGAGTCCACTCCGCCATTTAATCATGGCTGATGGGCATTTCAACTCCACTTACCCGCACTCTCCCCGTAGCCCTTGATTCCTTGCGAGATCAAGAATTTATCAATCTCTGCCTTGAAGACATTCAACGTCCAGGCCTCCACTGCGCTCCGTGGCAATGAATTCCACAGGCCCACCACTCTCTGGCTGAAGAAATGTCTCCTCATTTCCGTTCTAAATCGACCCCCTCTAATTCTAAGGCTGTGCCCACGGGTCCTAGTATCCCCACCTAACGGAAACAACTTCCCAGCGTCCACCCTTTCTAAGCCATGCATTATCTTGTAAGTTTCTATTAGATCTCCCCTCAACCTTCTAAATTCTAATGAGTACAATCCCAGGATCCTCAGCCGTTCATCGTATGTTAGGCCTACCATTCCAGGGATCATCCATGTGAATCTCTGCTGGACACGCTCCAGTGCCAGTATGTCCTTCCTGAGGTGTGGGGCCCAAAATTGGACACAGTATTCTAAATGGGGCCTAACTAGAGCTTTATAAAGTCTCAGAAGCATATCACTGCTTTTATATTCCAACCCTCTTGAGATAAATGACAACATTCCATTCGCTTTGTTAATCACAGACTCAACCTGCAAGTTAACCTTTAGAGAATCCTGTACTAGCACTCCCAGATCCCTTTGTACTTCGGCTTTATGAATTTTCTCACCATTCAGAAAATAGTCCATGCCTGTATTCTTTCTTCCAAGGTGCAAGACCTCGCATTTGCTCACGTTGAATTTCAGCCGCCATTTCCTGGACCACTCTCCCAAACTGTCTAAATCATTCTGCAGCTTCCCCACCTCCTCTGTACTACCTGCCTGTCCACCCAACTTCATATCATCGGCAAACTTCGCCAGAATGCCCCCAGTCCCTTCATCCAGACTGATGACATGGGTTGAGGCGTGAATAGTGACAATGACAGTCCAGATATATAGATTATAAGGCATTCAGATGAGTTAGAAAGGGGGATAGAAGAGGAGGGAGGTTGTGAAGGAAAAATCAATCAACAGATTCAATAAAGTAATAGATACGTTTCTGCTGAAAAGCAGGATAAAGGGCTATGGGGACCAGGCAGGAAAGTGGAGTTGAGACCAGGATAAGATCAGCCATGATCCTGTTAAATGGCAGGGCATGCTTCAAGGGTTGAACTGCCTACTCCCATTCCTAATTCCTATGTAATATTTATCAAATAATCAATTATAGCAGTGGGGGGAGGGAATATATTGGAAGGACCATCAAATGAGGCCATGTGAGTACAAGTAGAAAATACAAAGACTTCAAATGTGCTGTTGAGTCTGCACGATAGACAAGAAATCAGGAAGAGATAGATGATCAAGTACATAATCAAAATACAGAGAAGTGTAAGAATAATAAAGCATTAACAATAGGGAATTCTAACTTCCCCAGGTATTAACTAAAATAGTTTTATTATGCAAAGTAAGAATGGAGCAAAATTCTTAAATTTTATCCAGGACAACCTTTTTAGCTAGTACGTAGAAAGCCCGACAAGGGAAGGAGCAATTTCAGAAATGAAGACAAACAGGTGGAAGGCATATCAGTGGTGGAACATTTTTGAGATAGTGATCATAACTCAGTTAGATTTAGGATAGTTATAGAAAAGGATAAAGATGGGTCAGGAATAAAGGCTCTTAACTGGAGAAAGTTAATTTTACGAAAATGAGATACAATTTTGCCCAAGTGGACTGGGAACAGCTACATGCAGGTTAAACTGTGCCGGAGCATTGTGTGGCATTCAAGGAGGAAATAAGGAGCGTACAGGGAAAATAAGTTACTGTAAAAACGGAGGGTGAAAATATCCAGAGAACCTGAATGTCAAGAGGTGTAAAGACTAGAGTTAAGAAAAAAGAGGTTAAGGCAGATACTAAGCGCATAGTACAGTAGAGTCCCTACAGGAGTATGAAAAGTGCAGGGGGAGCTTATAACGTAATTATGAAAGTAAAGAGAGTACATGATGGAGCATTAGTGGATAGAGAAAAAGGGTCTAGGCCCGAAACGTCAAGCTTTCCTGTTCCTATGATGCTGCTTGGCCTGTTGTGTTCATCCAGCCCCACACCTTGTTATCTCGGATTCTCCAGCATCTGCAGTACCTTTTATCTCAGAGAAAAAAGTTAATAGGGTTTTGTTTTAAATACATAAAGAGCAGTATAACAACCAGGGAAAGAATAGGATTTGTTTGGGACCATACAGGTAATCTGTGTATGCTTTCGAAAGACACAGGGACAGTCCTCAATAAATACTTTGTTTTCCTTTGTAAAGACCAAAACAATGTTAGAAGTATAGGCATCAGGGTGGAGGACTGTGAAATATTACAAAAAAAAAGAGAGCAAAGAGATAGGATTAATATCTTTAAAAGTGGATAAATCTGCAGTTTGTATCCCAAGCTGGAGAAAATTTCAAAGAGATCAGCAGAATATCTTCAGAATAACTTCAATTGGAGTGACACACATTAATCAAGGATCATCAGCATGGATTTATTAATGGAAGACTGTGTTTGACAAAATTGATAAATTTTTTCAAGGAGCTAAGTAGGAATGTTGTAGAGGGTAATGCATGTGATGTGGTCTGCATAGAGTTATAGAAATGTACACCACCGAAATAGACCTTTTGGTCCAACTCGTCCATGCTGGCCAGATATCTTAAATTAATCTAGTCCCATTTGCCAGCATTTGGCCCATATTCCTCTAAACCCTTCCTATTCATATAGCCACCCAGATGCCTTTTAAATGTCGTAATTGTACCAGTCTCCATCACTTCCTCTGGCAATTCATTCCATACACACACCACCCTCTGTGTGGAAAAAGTTGCCCCTTAGGTCCCTTTTAAATCTTTCCCCTCTCACCTTAAGCCTATGCCATCTAGTTTTGGATTCCCTTACTCTGGGGCAAAGATCTTGACTATTCAACCTATCCATGCCCTCATGATTTTATAAACACCAATAAGGTCACCCCTCAGCCTCCGACACTCCTGAGAAAATAGCCCCAGCCTATTCAGCCTCTCTCTATAGTTCAAATCCTCCATTCCTGACAACATCATTGTAAATCTTTTCTGAACCCTTTCAAGTTTAACAACATCTTTCCTCTAGCAAGGAAATCAGAATTGAATGCAGTATTCCAAAAGTGGTCTAGCCAATGTCCTGTACAGCCATAACACAACCTCCCAGCTCCTATACTCAATACACTAACCAACAGAGGCAGGTGTAACAAACACCTTCTTTACTACCCTGTCTACCTGTGACTCCACTTTCAAGGAACTATGAACCTGCCCTCCAAGGTCCCTTTGTTTGGCAACACTCCCCAGGAATTTCCCATTAAGTGTGTAAGTCCTGCCCTGATTTGACTTTCCAAAATGAAGCACCTCACATTTATCTAGATTAAACTCCATCTGCCACTCCTGGGCCCATTAGTGCATCTGATCAAGGTCCCATTGTACTCTAAGCTAACCTTCTTCGCTGTCCACAATACCACCAATTTTGGTGTCATCTGCAAATTTACTAACTAGACCTCCCATATTCACATCCACATCATTTATATAAATATGAAAAGCAGTGGCCCCAACACCAATCCCTGCAACACACCACTGGTCACAGACCTCCAATGTGAAAAGCAACCCACCACCACCACCTCTGTCTCCTATCTACGAGCCAATTTTGTGTCCAAATAACCAGTTCTCCCTGTATTCCATGTCTAACCCTGCTGACCAGTCTACCATGAGGAACCTTGTCAAATGCCTTACTGAAGTCCGTATAGACAACGTCTGTTGCTCTGTCCTCATCAATCCTCTTCATCACCTCTTCAAAAAACTCACATGGACACTAGCAAGAATTTTGATGGTAGCTGATCAATAAAGTAAGAGCTCATAGGAAGCAAAGCAAAGTGGCAAGTTGGATCTAAAATTGGCCGAGAGGCAGGATGCAGATAGTGGTGGTAGAGGGATGTTTCTGTGACTGGAAATTTGTTTCCAGTGGGGTTCTAGAGATCTTGGTGGTTAGGCTATTGCTGTTTGTTGTCTATGTTAATGATCTTGATTTAAATATGGGTATGATCAAAAAGGTCACTGATGACAGGAAAATTGGTAATGGATTAATACTGAGGAGGCTAGTGGAAAACTGCAGGAAGATATAAATTGTCAGGTGGCAGAACAGTGACAATGGAATTCAATCCAGGCAAGTGTCATGTACCATACTTGGGGAGAGCTAATAAAATAAGGGATTACACTATGAATGGTAAGACCCTGGAAAGTACTGAACATCAAAGAGAACTTGATGTGCATATCCACAGATTCCTGAAGGTAGCAGAACTGGCAGGTAAGGTGGTTAAGAAGGCTTATGGGATATTTACCTTTATTAGCTGAGGCATAAAATACAGGCGACGGTGGTAATACTGAAACTGTATAAAACGCTGATTAGGTCACAGCTGGAGTATTGACTGCTGTGCTGGTCACCGGACTGTAGAAGGATATGATTGCACCATAGGGGGAGCAGAGGAGATTTATCAGGTTGCTGCCTGGGCTGGAGGGTCTGAGCTATGAGAAAGGATTGAAAAGGCTGCTTTGTTTTCCTTGAGCAGTGACAGCTTAGATAAACCGTGATAGAGGTGAATAAGATTATAAGGTCCATAGAGGGTGTGGATAGGAAGACTGATCAATTATGAAAGGACAAGTTGATTTTCCATAATGTATTTATTTATCACAAGTAAACTTTTAGGTAAAGGGTAAGTCAACTATGTCCCTACAAATTTAAAGTAAAACATTGGGGCTAATTGATCTAAAAGCTTTGCATAGCATTAACTGGAAATGAAAAGCTATGAGGGTGGTGGGTGCCTGGAACTCACTGCCTAAAAGGATAGCAGAGACAGGAAACCTCAAAACACTTAAGAACTATTTAGTGAGCACTTGAACTTCTATAACTTATAAGACCACAGGCTAAGAGGTGGAAAATGGGACCTTTTTTTATTCATTCACAGGATATGGATGTTGCTGTCTAGGTCAGCATTCATTTCCCATCTCTAAGGTGAGTTGCAAGTCAACCACATTACTGTGAGTCTGAAGTCACATGTAGTCCAGACCAGGTAAGGATGACAGATTTGTTCTTTAAAGGGCATTAGTGACCCTAGATGGGTTCTTCCTGAAAATCACGCAGTTCAATGGCCATCATTAAACTCTTAATTCTGGATATTTTATTGAATTCAATTTCCATCATTTGCCATGGCAAAACTTGAACCAAGGTCCCGAGTCTCTGAATTAATAGTCTAGCGATAATACCACCAGACCATCACCTCCCCAGGAAATTTACCCCACTATATCAGGTAGATGCTTGATGATTGACACAGACATGGAGGGATGAAGGGCCTTAATCTGTGGTATAAAAACTCGGACGCTATGACTCTAATTGCAATGGTTTCATTTTGAAACTGAATGGGAAAATTCAGGGCTAGAATTCATATCCATTAGCTATGATCAAACAGGAATCTAAGACATAAGTGTGACAGCAAATTTTTCCACTTCTTTTCTTGCCTGTAAATCAAGTCTAATGAAAACTAACAGCAACAGGAAGTTGATTCATGGGAACATCATAACTTGACATCCAGTCATATAAGGCAGTATTCAAGCAAATGATCAAATGTTTGGTCAAAGGTTTAAATTTTAAGAAGTGTCTTAAAGGAGAAAACTGGGGTAAAGCAGATAGAATTAGAGCATAATTCCAGGGCATAGCTTCTAGATAGATGACGGCATCTGTTAACGGTCAAGCAATTAAGATTGGAGATGCTCAAGAGGTCAATATTTGAGAATGCAGATGTCTCAGAGGGTTGTATGGCTCAAGGAGATTACAGAGGTATGTAGAGATGATGCCATGGGGGGATTTGATAACTAGAATGACAGTTGTAAAACTGAGAGTCAGTGTTGCTCAGTGAGCACACAATTAACGCTACTAACTGAGATTAACCCTAAATAGAACAAGTGAAATGAAAAAAGAAGGGAGCCAAATGCAATCTCTGTTGCAGCATTGTAGGATAATCCACAAATTACAAAGACCTAGTTACTCAGTTATGCAAGTCTACTTTGTGATTGGAATAATCATTGAATTCAGGACCTTCTGTTGCTTTACGTGATAAATTGAATAGCCGTATGCACAAGTACATCAATGCAAACCAAAACTGCTACATATTGATGGGAACTACCGAAGTGGCAACATTCACATTTTGGTAAACACTGAGAACACATGAATTGAATATACATATACAAACTAGTCCCTTGGGAGACTTTTTAACATCAGTAATGTTCAAGAGACAGTGTCTTATCAATTCTCTGATAATATTGGGACATAACTTACAGGCAATTTGCACTGGGAGAGCAACAAGAAGCAGTGTGACTTTGGTTAGCATTGTAGTAATCTGGTGACCAACTTGAACTACTCTCTGATTTCTGATATACATTCCATTTCATCCAATGATGGTAACATTCTAAAGTAATTTTTCCTCTCGTTTGTAGTTCCGTAACACTGTTTTTATTTTCACTATACTGCAATCCAGAGCAGTTGTTAGGCGAATTGCTATGGTTACAGTGGCGTAAGGAGCCATCTGTCAAGTTGCTTCTTCATGTACACTTAATAAATTTGATTTTCCACATATGTGGAAAGAAGTGTCACTGGGCATGAACATTACAGGAGACAGAAATTCTGTTTTCTTTACATTGATCTTAAGTACTAAAATTGGTCCAGAAAGCAGAACCTTGTAAAATCTGTATTTTTTTCACATCATGCTTTAGATAGTCAACACACAGTAAATTTGAAGTTGCTTTTGAAAGTATCTTTAAAAAGAGGTCTCTGTATTTGGGATTCGAAACCAATGAATACACAAAACCTTTTGAGAGTATCCACATAAGTTGAGATGAATTGAATGCAGAGACAAGTTATGCCAAGGTAAGGAGCTTTAGTGTTGCTCTCCTCCTCTCCCACATCCCGTTAGGCTGCAGCAGGCTTTTTTTAAAGGAAAGATACCCTAGTCAACTCAGGGAGTGTTTAATTGTCTGCGTGCTGTGACTGTAAAAAACATAGAAAGACCTACTTCCTTGCAAGTTTTTTAAAATTACAAGAGAATAGTACTGATTGTATTTTACTTGGTTTAAATAAAATAACGAAAACTCTCCAACTGGAACTCATATGTATACTTCAAGATTAACACAAACACACACCAGTAAGCTATAAAGTGGGAGGATAGGTTAAGCAGTATTTTTACAATCCAATAAAAGCTAAAGGTATACAGGTCTTGAAGATTGATTACTTTAATTGTTTCAGGTTGAGCTTGTTGGTCCCCTTGGATTTGGCATTGAGACAATTCAAGTACATTGACAAACAATTTACGTCAGTTCTCATTGAGAGAGTAGCTGGTGGGTTTACTCTTAAAACTCCATGTGTGATGTGTTGATGGTCGAAAAGCAGATAGGCCTCAAACTTGTAGGCTGGATGAGAGAAAAATATATAGAAAGTTCCCAGTCAGCGTCCTGCATCTGCAGCAGTTCTGTGTCTGATTTTTCAGCCTGGAAAAGAGAATGTTTCTTAAACAAACAATAATAGTACTTGGCATCTTGCATGATCCCCCCTTTTGCTGCTAAATTATGCAAGCATGGTCATTGCTGGTGGATTCCAGTGATTTACATGATTACTTTATTTCCGCATTACTTCCCTTTTCAGCCAGAGTTGTTTGTCTAAAATGATTACATCTAATGCTTGATTTCTACCCAGTTGAGTACCTCTCCTTCTGTTTTAGGTGCTGTTGACTGGATAGCAAGATCATCTTTAAAGATATAAAACGAAAGAGAGAAGTCAAAGTGAACACTGATCCCTGAGAGAATGAGACTGGGGAAATAAAATTTGGGAAACCAGGAAATGGCAGAGGAGTTGGATAAATATATGGCACCAGTCTTCACAGTAGAAACCATTCATAGCATTCCAAAATTATTAAATAATCAACGGGCAAAAGGAGGAGTGGAAACAAATGCATAACTGTCACTAGAGAAAAAACTGCTATGGAAACGAATGGGGCCAAAGACCAGTTAAGTCTCTTGAACCTAATAGGATGCATCCTCAGCTTTTGAAGGAAGTAGTTACAGAGATAATAGATGCATTGGTAGTAATCTTCCAAGAGTTCTTAGATTCTGGTGAAGTCCCACAGGATTGGAAAACTGCCAATGTAGCACCTTTGTTTAAAAAGGGAAGGAGACAAAAACCTGGTGACTATAGGCCAGTTGACTTACTATCTGTTTTTGGGAAAATATTTGAATCCGTTATAAAGAATATGATAGTAATATATCCAGAAATGCATGAACAGATTAAGCAGAATCAGTACGGACTCGTGTCTGACATATTTATTAGCATTCTTTGAGGAGGTAACAAGCAGTATAGATGAAGGGGAAGCAGTGGATGTGGATTTAATTAGGCTTTGGTGAGGCTGTATCTGTAAGTACTGTGCACTGTATTGGTCACCATACTTCCGGAAGGGTGTTAATACGTTTGAAACAGTGAGAGAAGGTTTACTAGACTAATACCTGAAACGAGCTGATTATTGTATGAGAAAAGACTAGACAGACTTACCCTGTATACCCTGGTGTTTAGAAGAATTAGGGTGACTTAGTTGAAACAATTGATCCTGAGGGGAGTTGATCTGGTGGATATAGAAAGGATGTTTCTTCTTGTGAGAAATCTAGAAGATCTAAGGTAACTTTTCTGTAGTTCCTGATTTCATCCTTCCTCCCTGTTTGAATAAAGAACAAAGAACAAAGAAAATTACAGCACAGGAACAGGCCCTTTGGCCCTCCAAGCCTGCGCCGATCCTCTATCTAAACCTGTCACCTATTTTCCAAGGATCTGTATCCCTCTGCTCCCTGCCCATTCATGTATCTGTCTAGATACATCTTAAATGACGCTATAGTGCCTGCCTCTACCACCTCCGCTGGCAATGCGTTCCAGGCCCCCACTAACCGCTGCGTAAAGAGCTTTCCACACATTTCTCCCTTAAACTTTTCCCCTCTCACCTTGAAATCGTGACACCTAGTAATTGAATCCCCCACTCTGGGAAAAAGCTTCTTGCTATCCACCCTGTCTATACCTCTCATGATTTTGTAGACCTCAATCAGGTCCGTCTTTCTAATGTAAATAATCCTAATCTACTCAACCTCTCTTCATAGCTAGCACCCTCCATACCAGGCAACATCCTGGTGAACCTCCTCTGCACCCTCTCCAAAGCATCCACATCTTTTTGGTAATGTGGCGACCAGAACTGTTCGCAGTATTCCAAATGTGGTCGAACCAAAGTCCTATACAACTGTAACATGACCTGCCAACTCTTGTACTCAATACCCTGTCCGATGAATGAAAGCATGCCGTATGCCTTCTTGACCACTCCATCGACCTGCGTTGCCACCTTCAGGGTACAATGGACCTGAACGCCCAGATCTCTCTGTATATCAATTTTCCCCAGGACTTTTCCATTTACTGTATAGTTTGCTCTTGAGTTATAAAAAAATAATTTCCAACCTAAAGAGACCTTTGCTGAAACCAATGCATTTGGGAAAATTAAAACCAACCCATCAACTATCTCAACAAAAAATGAAAAAACTGCAGATGCTGTAAATCAGGAAAAAAAATAGAAGTTGCTGGAAGAGCTCAGCAGATCTGGCAGCATCTGTGAAGAAAATATCAGAGTTAACGTTTTGGGTCCAGTGATCCCTCGTCAAAACTGCAGGAAGGGTCACTGGACCCAAAGTGTTAAGTCTGATATTGTTTTTCTTCACAGATGCTGCCAGACCCATCAGCTGTCTCACTGACTACTTCTTTTGCCTGATTAATGAAGCATGACCTTCCATCTTGCATTAATTTTCTTTTGCAATAAAAATAACATTTTATTAATTTTCCTGATTACTTGCTGTGCCTGCATTTTAACCTCCTGTGATTCGTGCAATAGGATGTCCAGATCCGTCCGCATCTCAGAGCACTGCAACCTCTCACCATTTAGATTTTTTAAAAAATTCTTTCTGCCAGAATGGACAATTTAGATCATAGTTTGAAAATAACAGGTTGGCCACTTAAGTCAGAAAAAAATCCATTGAGTGAGCTGTCATAAATTCAGTGGGAGACAGTTAACTGAGGCTCAATACTTTTGTTATCATTTTGCCCATATACCTTAACAACCATGTGTACCTTAACAACCTTTTCCTAACTATAATTAGTTCTGAAGAAGGGTCACTGGATCCAAAATGTTAACTCTGCTTTCTCTCCACAGAATAAAAACCGAAAGAACTGTGGATGCTGTAAATCAGAAACAAAAACAAAGTTGCTGGAAAAGCTCAGCAGGTCTGGCAGTATCTGTGAAGGAAAAAACAGAGTTAACGTTTTGTGTCCGGTGACCCTTCCTCAGAACGGTTCTGAGGAAGTGTCACTGGACCTGTAACGTTAACTCTGATTTTTCCTTCACAGATGCTGCCAGACCTGCTGAGCTTTTCCAGCAATTTCTGTTTTTGTTTCTGATTTCCAACATCCACAGTTCTTTAGGTCTTTTTTTCCCTGAACCACATGCTTAGAGAGTTGCCTGCCTTGGCTATAAATTCTCAAAAGTGACACATTAACCTGTCAATTATTTCGCAGTTCTTTGGAGTTTAATGCGGCTTTCTAACAAAAGTTTTTGTTGCCTTGGTAAAGGAGATAAGTTAGTTAAGGGTTAAAGCTTTAGTCATAACTCTAAGTAATAG
The DNA here is from genome assembly GCA_024137785.1 of Ginglymostoma cirratum. Taxonomy (NCBI): domain Eukaryota; kingdom Metazoa; phylum Chordata; class Chondrichthyes; order Orectolobiformes; family Ginglymostomatidae; genus Ginglymostoma; species Ginglymostoma cirratum. Next base: position 22,511,011 of record JAHRHZ010000054.1, read on the forward strand.
CAAAGCTACCAAAGCAAGTGGTAATGACGGACATGCAAAGAATAGATTACAAATGAGATATACAGACAATTAAGGCTGGAAGCATAGAAGTCATACTATCAGCAGGATAGTGTTGGTCCATGATAGACAATGCCTGTAAGTGACTGAGGAAAAATAGTAGATAATACAATATGTAGGTTTTAATTATTTAAATGAAGCTTTGGGGTGTTTGAAACACACCAGAGTTTACTTTACGCTTCATGGTGATAAGACTGCCTGCCTCTGCTTACACATGAAATAATTAATCATAACATGATTGCCTGATTTCCCCTTATCAACTTGTCGAGTTGTCCAATAACACTCTGCTATTTATTTTGTTGGGATGAAACTGAAGGAGAAGTTTTCAGTTTTCTAAAAGAGCCCACTTAAGAGGCCAAAGCTAAAAGTCAGAATGTGAGTATTATTCATTGCAATGGAATAATTTCAGATGGAATAATTTCAGTTTAGGCAATTTATTTTATTTCTGTCTTGTACAATACAAATTAGAAGGTAAACATCTATTTTTTGATTGATTAACCGAGTTTCAAAACAACATACTGATGAAATAACAAAAAGCAAAACATTGTCCCTTACTGGTCAAATAAGAATAAAGTAGATACATTTAAATGTATTGAATGAGTTACTCTAATAGGTGCGATGATACTTTGGCTTTAAGAGGTGTATTTTGTCCTGATTTTCTTTTATGAGGCAAGGTGAGATAGAGGAACCAGGCAGTATACTCAAAGCCAATAAAGCAAACAGCTTGTGAGACCTTGGGACTTCTTTTAAACAAAGCACATTTTATTTTTATACTACAAAATACAGACAAAATAAAAAGAAAAGAATTTGCTTAGCTTTAACTCTATCAAAATGCTTAACAGAAAAATAAATATTAACCCCCATTATTGACTAACTTTTCCAACATAGTAACATCCCATAAACATGCCCTTGGCAAAGGTAAATTTAGTAAAATAGATTGTTTCACATGCACTTCTAGCAGCAGGAAGAGAACCTCAGCTTTTAGTTGTGACAGAGAGAGGAAGTTTCCACATCCAGCTTCATGACCCCAGCAACTGCTGAAAGCTAAAACCAAAAATCCTGCTTCTGTGCTTGACCCCACCCATTCAGGCTGCTTCTATTATGCCAACTTTTGTGAGGACAAAGCTGCTTACTTTATTGGCTTTGAAGCAATTTTCTGGGTACCTCTGTTTCAACCTTTCTTCATAAAAAAAAAACCAGGGCAAAATACACCTCTTAAAACCATAGTATTGTCGGAAAAGGTTATACCTCTCTTACTTCAGGAATGAATTCAATAAGAAGTGGTGAATCTTTCTGTCATAGTACACTCCAAGAATGACAAGAAATAGCAATACCACAGCAGATTTCAAAACCAATGTTATTAGTACTTACAACACTGACAATTTAAGGTGAACAATATAGGCACTCTCATTTAAAGTGACCCTATTTATGTTGTTGTTTTAATGCTTTTCTTTTTAAGTCCTATTTCCCCTTTGAAAATTGCAGACCCTGATTTAAATTAGCAGAGGCTTTAATGTGCTTCTGTGTACAAGCTAATGTATCTGCAATATGTAGCCTTGATCTTGACAGTGGGCCCTGAGCCTGGTACCTTCTCCAAGGGCCCTTCATGTGGAAAATACAGTACAGATACCGTGACTCTGAATTTGAGGATCTGAATTTGTATTTGTATTTGAAGGCACCTAGAGCTGCTTCTTCAGGAGTTCAGATACGAGACAGAATTTTCCGCAGCAAGAAAGACTTGTATCGTACTACATTTAAAGACGTCTGTTCCACATCTCAAAGATATTGTGACTGTGGATTTCAAAATTTGATTTTTAATTTTGATTAAGGTCTCCTTGAGCTGTTTCATCTGCAGTACAAAGGTCTGCACAGAATTTTCTGCAGAAAGTTGCTGCTCAGGTACAATACAGAGCCTAAAACTAAAGCCCGGTTTTGTTGATGGGTTGCTTCTATTACACATGGGTGAGGAGTCGATGAGCATGCAGACGAGACAGAAAATTTTAAAGTCCCTTCTCCCAGACTTCTGCTGCAACTTGTTACGAAGCAGAGGTCGACCCCCCACCAACCACTGAATAACTAAAACCGAAGTACCCAGAGAAGCTCACCTCGCCTCATAATCTGTTAAAGGAAGTGTGAAAAGTGGTATAACCTGCCTCTCATCTCCCAGTCTGTTATAAAGGAGTGGTTAAATGAAAGAAATCCCTGATACTCACTTTATCAACAACAAGTAACAATTTCTTTATCTAACTCTAACGGTAAACAAATTAATAGAACTACTAACAAACCTAACAATTCCCCCTTAACTATTAACTATTCCTGAATAAGACAAAGTTCTAGTAGTATGCTGTTTCAATAAATACAAATCCCACTTATATAAAACAAAGTAATAAGAAAAATAAGTTAAAACTTAGTCTCGTAAAAATTACAGCCAGGATAAGTCTTCCAGAATGTTCTTTGCCTTCTCTACTGTTCTCCAGTTGAATTTTTATATCAGGAATATTAGCTAAGAGTGCTGTAGTACCTTTATTTATATGATGGTTACTCTGATACCTTAGAGATTTCTATGAGAGCAAATGAGTTTTTCTTCCGATAGCAATTCACTGTCACCCCAATTTTCAAATCACCTTTTCTTTTATAACCTTGATGACATTTCAGTTTCTTACAACAGAACTGGTCCTAGGTTGTCAAAACCATCAGATTTAAATTTAATTGTTTTTTGGTTTCTAAGTGTCTGGTTTAAATTAATTGGTTGATATTCAATTGGTTGCAAACAAGACAAGGCTACGGCTTTTTTCTTCAAACCATACAGCCTTTGATGTAAATGTTTCAATTTTGAGAACTCTGTGTGCACCTGCACATTTTTAAAATCTCCAAGCCTAGAAAAAACACATCATCATTTAAAGGGACCACGCACACTGCCCCCCCACCCCTATCGTTTTACAAACATCAAATCCTAACATCCTGCCTTCTAATCCACAAGTACTATTACAACTTCACAACAGACCCTTTTACAACATGAACCAGAAGCACACCAGCTCATGGTAGCACAGACCGTGGCTGCAAAAAGATCAAGGAACACTATTTGCCTCACAGTGAAACTGGATGTTTGAAGTGGGAGAACATCCAAGACAAAGCCCAAATTCTGTATGAAGCCTTAAAGAATGAACGAGTGCGATTTCACAGTCAGGGAGTTTCAATGTTAATCATGGATGTTTCAACTGGTTCAAGAAGCTGTACCTACTTGTATAACATTAGAAAGTCTGGGAAGGCAGTTAGTGTTGATACAGGAGAGACTAATGAAGTTCCTTCCCACATGGAGAGAATTGTTGAAGAATCTGGCTACTCAGTAAAACAAGGTTTTAATGTTGATGAAATGGGACTTTCTTTTTGGAAACACACCACCCAGTGAACATATATTTCACAACAGGAGAAGACAGCGCCAGCATTCAATGCTGCCAAAGATTTCTTGAGTATTTTACTTGGCAGAAACACTCAGAAAATTTTAAATTTAAACCCTTAGCGGTGTACCAGTTCAAGATACCACAGACGTCCTTACTGCAGGGTGGGTCTCTGTGTTATTTGGTGCTCAAATAAAAAGCTTGAATGACTTTCCCTAAACCAAAATGCCCTACATTGAGGATCAAATCACTCAACATCACCTTTACTGAGATATTTTAGGGATGTCTGGAGCATTTATGAAGGTGTCAAACATCTTCAGCACCTCATAGCGATTATCCAAAATGGATGAAAGTTAATTTGGGAAGGTATCAATGCTGAGATAGGCATTGACTTTCCATGTGATTCCTGTCCACTCATGGCAGAATCTACGTATTGAGCTATTTCAGAACCCATCAGCCGGAATGGAAACAAACGAATAGGCTGTGATTATTTTCACTGGAGTGTGGGAGGTTGAGGGATATAGAGGTCATGAGAGGCATAGATAAGGTGAAAAGCAACAGTCTTTTTCCTAGGGTGGGAGAGTTCAAAACTAGGGGGCATTTTTTTCTGAAGTGAGAGGAGAAAGATTTAAAAGGGACCTGAGAGAAAACTTTTTCACACAGAGGGTGGTTCATATGTGTGAATGAGCTGCCAGAGGAAAGGATAGATTCAGGTACAGTTATCCCATTTAAAAGACACTGGAATAGGTATTCGAAAAGGAAGGGTTTAGAGGGTTATGGGCCAAATGCAAGCAAGTGAGATTAGTTTAGCTTGGGAAACTTGGTTGGCATGGATAAGTTGGACCGAAGGGTCTGTTTCCATGCTGCATGACTCTATGATACAACTCACTCACAATAGTCCCTGATGAATTGCAACCTAAAAATTTTTAAGCAAAGTATTGGAACAAAGGAAAAATTACAACCCTATTATTTTTACATGCATCTGAGATCTCTCTATCGATTTGTTCCACAGTTTCCCTCTGACTATTGGTTGGGGGGGTGGTTGTGGGGAGTGGGGGCAGTGCCTATAGTGCAATCCCATCAAGGTGATCATTCCCTTCTTATTTCTGAGTCCCACCCATTTGGATTAATGGGACAATCCCTCTGAAATATCCTCTCTAACTACAGCAATGATGTTTTCCTTCATCAAAAACACCACTCCCCCTCCTCTCTTGCCTCCTTTTCAATCCTTCCTATAGCATCTAAATGTCAGAACATTTAGCTACCAGTCCTGTCCCTCCTTCAGCCATGTTTCTGTAATAGCTATGATGTCCCAGGCCCGTGCTCCCATGCATGCCCCGAGTTCATCTGCCTTACCTGTAAGACCCCTTGCATTGAAATAAATGCAGTTTAATTCTAAGTGACCATATCAAAAAAATTCAGTTTGTGAACCTCCATTTGCTAATTCTGGTGCTCTTGTGGCCCACTCCCAGGATGACACATGGACAACCCTAAGCCACTCTGCAACAGCACACCTGTACAAAGATGCTGGTTCATCCAATCAAACAAGAACTATACTGTGCACACCATCACTAGCAGTGACAACCACTTTAGGCTTTGGGCAGGTTCGCCAATCTGGGTAGCACCATGAAAACTGAATGAATAGTTGCTGACCAGATAAGTTCACTGAAGTAACATATACTTTTGTATTAGTTATTGAGAAGTACACATGAAATTAAGGATGATTTATGGGATATATTAATTTACTTCTGAATACATCTTGATGCGACTTCTCATACATTTAAACCTCTGCAGTAACTTTTAAAAAGTTATCAATATTATTACAAATGCTGGACTTTATAAGACTGTTGTGTTTTAAACTGTCTTTTTAGTTCAAGAAAGAATGGAGATGGGTGTTCTGTTTTATAGAATCCTGTTAAAGCCAAGGCCTGTTTAAGGACTTTATACACACAGGAAAGAAATAGGCCATTCAGTCCTTTGAGCCTGGTCTGCCATTCAATGTGATTTATTGTTGATCCTCTATCTCAAAAGACCATATTCCTGCTTTCTCTCCATACCTTTTAATGTTTTTAACAGCTAAACATTGATTAATCTCTTCTTGAATATACACAGTGTTGATCTGAGTGAAGAAATGTTTCCCATCTCAGCTCTAAACAGTCTATCCCATATCCTGAGATTGAGACCCCTGGTTCTAGATTCCCTAACCAGGGGCAACATCCTCCCTGCAACAGGTCTATCTAACCCTGTAAGAATTTTATATGTTTCAAGCAGATCCCCTCTTCATGCTTCTAAACCCTAGTGAATACAAGCCCAGTCAAAGCAATCTCTCCCCATAGGACAGTGCTGCCATCCCTGAAATCAGCTTAGTGAACCTCTGCTGCACTCCCTCTATGGGGAGCGTATCCTCTCAGATTGGGAGATCAAAACAGCACGCAATGCTCAAGCTGTAGTCTCACTAAGGCTCTGTATAATAGTATTAAGGCATCCCTACTGCTGAACTCAAATCCACTTACAATGAAGGCCTATATACCTTCCAAATTACATCTGCCTGTTTACTTTCATTGACTGCTGCACAAGGACACTGAGATCCCTTTGTACATCCACATTTCCCAAAATATCACATTTAACTAATACTTTTCCTTGCTGTTTTTGAAATGTGTTGCTTCATATTTATCCACATTCTACTGCATCTGCCATGTTTTTGCACAGACACTCAACTTGTCAAGATCACACTGAAGCCTCCTTGCATTCTCCTCATAACTCACAATCTAATCTAGTTTATCTCATCAGTGAACTTGGCAATATTGCATTTGGCTCTCACAACCAAATCATTTATATACATCTTGAAGGGCTAGGGGTCCAGGCACTGATCCCTGTGGTACACATACATCACTGCCTTTCACTTGAAAATTTTCAAGACCCATTTATTCCCACTGTCTGTTTTCAGTGTGTCAACCAATTCTCAATGTTACCCCCTATTCTTGTGTGCTTTAACTTTGCCCACTGATCTCTATGTGGAACCTTCTTGAAAAAGCCTTCTTGAAATCCAAATACACCATATCAACTGGTTCTATCTTATCTATTCTACTAGTTACATCCTCAAAAAACTCCTGGTTAGTTAAGCATGGTTTCTGTTTCAAGAACACAAACTGACTTTGTCTAATCTCATTAATGCTTTCTAAGTGTTCTGTTACCACATCATTTATAATAGACACTAGCATTTTCCCCACTACTGATGTTAGGCTAACTGATGAAGGGTTTAGGCCCGAAACGTCAAGTTTTCCTGCTCCTATGATGCTGCTTGACCTGCTGTGTTCATCCAGCCCCATGCTTGTTATCTCAGATTCTCCAGCATCTGCAGTACCTTTTATCTCTGATCTATAACTCTCTGTCTTTTCTGTCCCTCCTCTTTTTAAATAGTCAGGTTACATTGTTTCCAATCTATAGGAAATAATCACAAGTCTATAGAATTTTGGAAGATTACCATAAATGCAAAATTATTTCCAAGGTCTTTTCCTTTAGTACTCTGGGATGTAGACTATCAAGTCCTGAGGATTTGACAGCCTTTAATCCTGTTAACTTTTCTAGCACCCTTTTTAAACTAATACTGATTTTCTTCAATTCCGCTCTCTCATGAGGCCCTCGGTTCCCTAACATTTCTGTGAAATTATGTGCTGTCTTTTCTGAAGACAGAACCAAAATATGTGTTCAATTCTTGTGCCATTTCATTGCTCCCTATTATAATTTCCCCCATTTCTGATTATGAGGGACCTACATTAGTTTTCACTAATCTTTTTCACTTCACATATTTAGAGAAGCTCTTGCACAGTTTTTACATTCCCTGCAAATTTACTCTTATACTCTATTTTCCTCTCTTGATAATTGTTTTGTCCTCATTACTACATTTCTGCAGCGAGTGCAGTGCAATGTATAAATATAACATAGGATTTAATTGCTATAATAAACTAATGGGAAAACTACATTTTCAGTACGTGAGTCTATTAGTTGCACTGTTTAGTCAATGATGATTTCAGTTTGTTACACTAAGGGCCTCCCAAAGTGAAATATTGAGCAGTTCTTTGCTTTAGTAATCAAAAATTGATATCTCCTTTATAAAATTTATCAATTTTTGTGGATATTATAACAATGTGAAAAGGGAATTTTTTAATATAACTGCTATCAGTACTCCCAGCATACGCTGATAATTATCATTGTACTAGACTAGAACAATTGACAGTTTAGGAAAGGAATGAATAATGCAAAGCAATAATGCAAAAACAATATTTCATATAGAATAAATATGAAACCTAATTACATATACTTCCAGTGCTTCTTTACAATGGTACTACAGAGTAACTACATGAAACCATCCTTATAGACAGTAGTTATTCCATATATTTTCAGCAAATGTAGCCCACAAACAAAATTCATCCATATTCAAATTCCACATAAACTAGATCTATATTGTTGCCAAGTTCTCACTGCTAATAAGTAAAAACATTTTGAGGAAAAGAACAGAATTGTAAAATGGAAAACTCTTCAGCAGCATAGGTGAAATATTCACAAGATAAAGTGCTATTCTACGATGCACGATTTTTAAGCGATAGCCCAGTCCGAAATCCAGATCTGATTGTAAGAAGTGTCCCCATTGCTTTAATATCTTACTTGAAATTTAGCTTTGTCACTTGTTCAAATCTTTCAAACCATTAGCAGGGGTGGGCTACCTTCGGAAGCTCTAATGAATTCTGCTTAAGAAGCATTATTTACAGTTATACAGGAAAATGTGAACTAGCTAATTTTGACAGATTTATGAGCTTTTGAGGAGGATAGTGGTTAAGTCGCAATCATATGCTGCATCAAAGGTTGCTGCACAAAATCAGAGCTCAAGGCACAGTGGATAAAATCTTTACATGGATTACATAGCTAACAGGAAACAAGAGTAACTGGGTAATTGTGGGTTGGCAAGATGTAATGGTAGAGTACCACAGGAATAAGTACTAGCACCTCAACTATTTATAATCTATACTGAAGAGTTTAGAAGTCTAATTACTAAATTTGCTGAGGGCGCAATGATAGGTAGAAAATTAAGTTGCAAAGAAGACATAACCCATCTATTCCTTTTGCAAAGTGCTTAACTGAGCATTTCACAGATGGATAATAATGGGAAAATGTGGACTTGCCTACTTTGGCAGGAAGACTAGTAAAGCAGAGCACTACTTAAATAAAGATTGCAGAATGATGCAGTACAGATGGTTTTTGGTGTGCTGCTACATGAATCATAAGAACATTAGTCTATACGTACAAAAAGTAGAATGTTTATTTTTGCAAGGGGGAATCAAATTGAATTGTGGAGGTTTTGCTACAGTTGTTCAGGATTTTAGCAAGATCATATCCATAATACAAAGTATAACTGGTCTCTTTATTTAAGAAAGGACATCACCGTATTAGAAGCTGTTCATTGAAGGTTCACTCAACTAGATCCTGGGATAAAATTTTATCTTATGTGGAAAGGTTAGACAGATTGTAATTGGAGTTTAGAAAAATGTCTATAATGGATACAGTGAGTGGTTTCAGGGGAACTATGGGAAGGAGCAATGGAGCAAATGGGGTGTGAGAAGACAGTTTATTGGGAGGGTGCCTCATGCCTACTTTCAATAACTGGGCTGTTTCTGCACATGGAGACAGGCCTTCTATTCTAACAGCTTCAAAATCTGTCCACCTCCATCTCTGCTGCCAATGGCAGACTCGACTTCAGGCTATCCCCACTACCAGATGAAAATTCTACCAACCAGCATCCAAGCAATTTTGATTCCCATCTTAAAAAAAAACCCGGTCCCACCTCTCTTTCAGCCGAATGGCATACATGAAGGGAATTTTGATTCTGCACCATCCACATCAAATATGCAACTTTTAACATGCTCGGAGAGTAGCCGTACTGCAGAAACTCTCTCAGACATCAACCAACAATGGCAATATGACAATTTGCAGATGTCTAGGTCAATGTAGCATTGAGCTGTTTGATTGTTGGGGGCCTCAACAAAGACGATGAAGTTGCTTAGAGCTTCAACATTACATGAGTAATGAGTCTACCACTGCTAAGATTAGGAAAACACTACAAGGAGATTTGGGTCAATGACTGATACACCTATCCCCCACTTTATTGGCACTTTGCAATTAGTTACATATTATTGTCCAAACAGAAATTAAATTGCTTTAAGAGGACTGAACATAGAATCATACAGGACAGACGAGGTCCTACAGGGCATTGAATCTGTACTATTAAAACTATACTAAACCTACACTAGACTCACTTTCCAGCACTTGGCTCATAGTTTTGAATGTTATCACATTTCAAGTGTTCATCCAAGCACCTTTTTAAAAGGCTGTGAGTCTTCCTGCCTCAATCACCCTCCCAGAGACTGCATTCCAGATTCCCACAAGCCGCTGGGTGAAAATACTGAACCTCCTAACTTAAAAGTGTGGCTGACCCTTCATCTAAAGGGAACAGCTGCTTTCTATCCACCCTGTCCCTGAACATCATAATGTTATACACCTCTATCAGAACTCCCCTCAACCAGTTCTGCTCCAAAGAAAACAACCAGCGCTTAACCAGTCTCACTTCATAGCAGAAGTGCTTCAACCTAGGCAACATCCTAATGAATCTCCTTTGCACCACCTCCACATCCTTCCTACAATTTGGTGACCAGAACTGCACACAGTATTGCAGCTGTGACCTAACCAAAGTTCTGTAACAGTTTCAACATAACCTTCCTGCTCTTATAATTTATGCCTCTACTGATAAAGGCAACTGTCCAATCTGCCTTCTTAACTACCGTTTTCTTGCCCTGCCACTTGCAGGGATTTGTGGAAATTATTCTCTAGGCTTCTTAGTGTACTACCATTCATTGAGTACCGATTTGTCTTGCTACTTCTTCCAAACTGCATCACCTCACACTTACCAGGGTTAAATTCCGGCACTGATACCTGTGGTAGGTCATTGGACACCAGGCTCCAATCTCATGAACAACCTACTACCACTGCACTTTGTCTCCTGCTACCTAACCAAATTTGGATCCAGCTTGCCAAAATCCTATGTGCTTTTACATTCTTTTATCAGTCTTCCAAGTGGGAGACCTTGCAGAAATCCATATAAACAACATCAACTGCACTAATCTTCAACACGCTTGGTCGCCTCAAAAAATTCATGACATGCATATGTTGGCATTGGACTAGGGTGCACGAAAACAGACGTCACACGACACCAGGTTATAGTCGAACCGATTTATTTGAAATGACAAGCTTTTGGAGCGCTGCTCCTTCATCAGGTGAAGGATGGACAGAATTTATAGGTGGAGAGATCATTGCAAGCTAAGAGTACAAAAAGATAGTAAATATAGGGTGAGTGGAGTGTCAACAGGCTGAATAACAAGTCTTTGCAGGTGATCAAAAGTGTCAAAAGGTGTGAGTAAAGTGTCAAGAGCTGAATAGCAAGCGAAGGGATGTCCTGTGATCTGATTAATTAAGGCAGAGAGAGAATTACAAAAAAAAAGCCAAAAATAAGATGGTGCTAGAGACAAACCAAATATCTTGTATCAAAAATCCATCACTCCTGGCATTATTAAGTAAATTTCCTTTGCAGTCTCTCCAGGGCTTTAACATCCTTCCTTAAATAAGGTACTGGAACTGGACACAATAATTTGTAGGAGGTGTAACATCACTTCATTGCTTTTATTCTCTGTGCCTCTTATTTATAAACCCAAGGATCATATAAGCCATAATATCTTGAACACTTGTGCAAAATGAGTGTTATTGGATAGTTATTTGCATTGAATGCTGTAAATATACCAGCTTGATGTAGATGCTTTGGAGGGTACAGAAAAGGTTTACTAGGATGTTGCCTGGTATGGGGGTAGACTGGGTTTGTTTTCACTGGAATGCAGGAGGTTAAGGGGCAACCTGATAGAAGTTCAAAAGCTTGTGAATGGCATGGATAGAGTGGAAAGTATGAAGCTTTTTCCCAGTTTGAGGAGTCAATTACTAGGGGACACAGGAAGTGATGGCCTAGTGGTATTATCATTGGACTGTTAATCCAGAGACCCAGATAATGTTCTTTTTCTGAAGAAGGGTCTAGGCCCGAAACGTCAGCCTTCCTGCTCCTCTGATGCTGCTTGGCCTGCTGTGTTCATCCAGCTCTACACCTTGTTATCTAATGTTCTGGGGACTCAGGTTCAAATCCTGCCAACGTAGATGGTAGAATTTGAATTCAATAAAATATCTGGAATTAAGAACTGAATGATGAGCATGAAATCCATTGCTGATTGTCAGAAAAACCCATCTGATTCATAATGTCCTTTAGGTAAGGAAACTGCCATCCTTACCTGGTCTGGCCTACATGTGACTCCAGACCCACAGCAATGTGGTTGACTCTTAAATGCCCTCTGGGCAATTAGGAATAGGCAATAAATGCTGTCTAGCCAGTGACGTCCTCATCCCGTGAATGAATAAAGAAAAAAGAAGTATAAGGCAGAGGAGGAGGTGGGTTTAAGAGATGTATGAGGCATGTTTTTCACACAAAGGATGGTGAGTGCCTGGAACGCATTGCCAGAGGTGTTGGTGGAAGCAGACACAATAACAGCATTCAAGAAGCAATTGGACAAACAAATGAATAGGAATGAAAGAGGGATATGGATCCTGTAAATGACGACAATTTTAGTATGGAAATTTGTCAGCGCAGGCTTGGAGCGCCAAAGAGCCTGTTTCTGTGCTGTTCTTTGTAAGTCTGCCCCTTCAAACCCTAGATACCATGATTATCCCAATTAATGTTGCAGAAGTTGAAATCCCTAATGTAATTACCCTATTACTGTTTTTACACAACTCAGAATTGTCTTGATATCTGCTCCTCAATTGCCTGCTGACGTTTGGGGCTCTATAATATCAGTGTGACTGCTCTTTTTTAGTCCTAAACTCTATCCACAAAGCACACATTATGACCCTTCCAAGATATCGACCCTCCTTACTGCATAACTGATTCCTTAATGATGAGATGCCTCCTCTCTTACAACATCCCCTGTCCTACCTGAAGATCATACACCCCAGAATGAGTTGCCTGTCCTGTCCCTCCCTCAACCACATCTGTGATGACACCATTGCAATTTCACATGTCAATCCATGCCCTTAAATCATCTGTTTTACCTATAATGCTAGCAATGAAGTAGATTATGAATAAAACAATATTTTTTAAATATAACAAACTTTATTGTATAGCAAAATATTTTATACATTCTGTAAAAAAATATACAATTTCCAGAGGTTATTTTTTCCATAAATACACAACCGTGCACAAACAAGATATAGAATATTTCTCAACATATCGTGTTTTTGGAACATTGAAAAGGTACAGTCCCACAGGAAGGTCTTTGCAAAAGCAGCAACGAGAAACTAGCATCATTTACACACTTGTCTGCATCACAGAATGGAACGGTATTTGCATGCAAACATAATCCAGACTGCACAGGCAGATTCAGGGTATGGATACACTCGCACACGGACAGCCAGGCGTACCTGGTCCCCTCGACAGCAAAGTATCTCTTCACAGAATGGAGACCTAAAATGTGAGAAGGAGAAAAAAAATTAAGGCACGTGTTGTCAGCTAAGTCCGAGAGGCTTGCTGAGTCAAAGTAATGAGTTCAAGACCTGTTCCAAAGATGTGCACAAAATTAAGGCTGACACTATATCCACTTAATTGAATAAAATCTAGAATACAAAAACTTAGTGACCACAAATAAACCAAATCATTGTTAAAATCTCATTTAGTTCACTAATTATTTTTAAGGAGAGAAATCTGTCATTATTACTGGTCTGGCCTACATGTGATTCTAGATGCACAGAAATGTGCTTGATACTAGATCTTTGAAATGGCCCAGCAAGCTATTCAGTTGTACGCATGGCAGCAGCTCACCACCACCTTCAAGGGTGATTAGGGATGGGCAATTAATTCTGGTTTTACCAGCAAAGCTACATCCCATGAATAAATTAAAAAGAAAGTATGAGGGAGGGCTGCATTGTCAGAGGCGCTAATCTTTCAGATGAGCTGCTAAATCAAGTCCCTGTTTGTCCTTTCAAGAAAATATAAAATATCCCAGATAAGACAATTATGGGAGTTTTAGCCCATATATACTCCCCAGTCAGCACCGTTTATCTGAGATGAAATGGGTATAATCTTAATAATGTTTGCTGGAGCTAAATGTACCAAAACTGATCATGAGTGTATACTGTATAAATGCAGGACTCCTTTAAAAAAATAACTTAAAAGGTGTAGCCCATCTGAAAGGCTACTTTCCTCAAAAATGAAGCCCACCTATTTCCTAATGTTTATTTACACTTGGTGCTGAAGATGTTCTTACCCCTGGTTCAAGTATAGAATTTAAATTGCTTAAAATGTTCTGCTGGCATTGACCCCAGACAGTGAAAGGAGCTCCAGTGTACTGATCTTTGGACAATGCTGCAACAGTTTAGAAACAGCCTCTGATTCACAGGCTGTCAGGACGGATTGATAGGAATTAATATGAAAACTTCTGGCAATAGTCATGGGAATTACCATTTTTGAAGTTGGGGTGGTAGGCTGAGGGGAACAGAGATAGATAAAACACTTGGTGCTTATCATGAATAAATCACTGTTGCACTATATCTACATCTGTCTCTTTCTAGAGTTACATTACAAACAATACACTGATTAAAACTTCTGAATTGCTCCAAGGTGAATCTTAGACATCAACTCCAGAGCATTTTAAACAAAGACTCTACGCCAAAAACCACTTCTGTCAAAGCTTCTCAACCATCACGACATTTCACAAGAACACCAATTCAAGGAGAAATCTAACACTTATAATGTACAAGAAGATAATGCTGATTGGCTGTAAAGTGAACTCTGATTGCTCAAGGCAATTTTGTTGAGAATGCACCCATTAATGCTTATTGATAGTTATAGCCTGATGATTTTTTGGCCATTTAATGATTCTTCCAAGTCAATGACCTTTTTCCTTTTATTGAAAAGGGGCATCAAAAGTTCCAGATTTTTAAAATTTCATTGCCTTTTCATCCAACTTTCGTATTCTCATCTACTGTTACTTAAGTGAAGTTACAAAACCATAGCGTACTACAATCTCTCTCTGTTCTACGTACATAGACTATGTATTCTGAGCCATATAATGTCTCTTCCCCACAGACAAAACAAAATCACTGTTACCTTAAACATGTTGCTAATGCTCTTCTCGGATTTCGATGGACAAAGTGAATAGGGAAGCCTTTGAAGGTATGTCCATCTGGCACTGCTCTTTTGATAGCATCCTGGAACTCCTCATTACCTGCAGACACTCCTGTTATACGCTCAATCTCATATGCAGCAAGTGCTGGTGACAGCAAGTAAGACAGATGGTCATCCCACACAGTGTTCAGACCAAGATCCTATTGAGTTAGAAAGCATTATGGTTATAGTAACATAGTACTTAGGAGCAGGAGACAGACTTTGGCCCTTCAATCCTATTTCAATTAATCAAAAAGATAATGATTGATCTGGTTGCAGTCTCAACATGCTTTCCTGTCTGATACCAATCATCCTAGACTCCCTTATCGACAAAATCTACCAACTCTGCTTTGAATAAATTCTATTACGTTGGCCTGAAAATTATACGAAATATGTATATTTAATTAAACAGTATGGTATCAAAGCTTTCTGTTATCACAGCACTGAGATAGTGCGCTTATACAGAAAAAAAATTACAGTAATAATTCAACGTTATTCCATTAATCTTTCTGGATGCCGTAAATTGCATTTCAATGGTTTACAGCAATATATACTGCAAAACAGCTAATGATAGCAAAAATTAAGCAATTGAAGCCCATATTATTGGCCTCTGTCCAATGCAAATAAAAGGTAATTCTTCTTTGTCACACCATATATGCAGACTTTCTCCAATAAATTAAAAGCCCAATCTTTTCTGATACTGAGGAATAAATCCCAGATGATACAGCAGTTTGAAACATGCATTTTAAAAGGTCAGCATGTTTTTCATTACTTCAGCCAGAGCATCTTCTACTAAACTTACTTCAAAAAGTTACAAGATCTCTGTCAACAAATATTCCAATTACCCCATTTACAAATGGAAACATTAAAGAGCTTTAGCAAAACTGCCTAATTAAAATTCTGTACATTAATTTTTTTGTTACAAAACTCTTTAGGCAGTGTGAAAAAAAACCTCCATTATGAACATTAATTAAAAATAATGTTCTCAACTATTCACTTTGTACAACATACTTTAGAAAAATTCCCTGTAAAACACAAATCAGTATTGGGTTTGAAAAGTAGCTTTTTATTTTTTGATACATTGTCATGTTATGCAAAGAATGTCAATCTTATCAGGTTTTTCTTTATTTTGATAAAAAATGCAACACATCAATTTTCATTGCCAGTATGGATGTGAATATAGCCTTTACAAGAACAAAGGGTCTTAAAACAGATAAAGCAGTGAACGACCTGACTAGGTTCATTTGAGGGAGATCAAATGAATGGAAAATGAAATGGATCAAATGGAATGTAATGGCAAGCTGCTCGCTCACTTATTTAATAAAGGTTTTGGATTTTCCCGTGGACTGGAGAAGACCTATGTGAGGACAATATTTAAAAAAGTACAAATGGGAAATTACAAACCTATTAGCATGATTTCTGATAAGAAAGTTGCCTGAATGAATTATAGTCATTCACTGTATAAACATATTGACAGAGCTCTCCACTTAGGTTTTAGAAAAGAATGTCTCATCAACTCGATTATGTTTTTGAGAAATTTACAAAACTGATGAATGTAGATTGCACAGGAGGAATAAAGAAATAATTAGATATATTGATGTTGGTGAGATGAAGCTTGGGAGGAGGCTCGCCTCACACAGCATAAAACACCAGTCTGAGTTTTCACTGTAAATAATTTGGAATAGTCCACAAAATAAGTTACTTATTAAAATTGAATCCTGCGAAATCAGCAGCCAGATTTTATTTGGGATAAGGAAATAGTTACAGTTTGCTAGAGGTGGTAATTAGTGACACTGATTATTAATGAGACCCACCCAATGAATAAAGACATTGGGGAAGTCACTTTTAGTGATTGTAATAAGGTCAGCCGATGGACCTCAGAATAGGAGATCCTTGATTGGACCAGATTAACAGCCCCAATCCGGGAGCCCTGGCTGACAGATATAAACAAGAGTATCAGAGCGTCTGTTCACTCTGAGAGCTGGCTCTGAGGAAGCTGGATCAATATCAAGGACTTCCTACGTGTAAATAAACAGTGACTTGGTGACGGGATACCGGCCTTAGTGGAGTTATTTCAGTGGTGACAAGAAAAAGAGCAGCTCTTGAAGAAATTTACTTGCAAAAGTTGACTCTGAGTTGGGATAAGTATTTCTTGCATCATGCCGTTATTTGGGAAGTTTGACTCATTTGATCCTGCAATCAAAGACTGAACCCAGCATGTGGAAAGAATTTATTTTTTCCTGGCATATGACATTGAGACAGATGAAAAGCAACGAGTAATTCTCCTGACAGCTTGTGGACCCGCAGCATTTTCAATTATTAGCAGCCTAACTATCCCTGAGGCTCCAGATAATAAAACTCTTCAAGAATTCACAGATTTAGTTAAGGAATATTACAAAGCCATTCAGAAGCGCTATCGGTATTACTTGGCAATTCAGGAACCAGGGAAATTGTATTGGGATTTTTGACCAAGTCATGATGACTGATAGAAGCATCTGACTTTGGTTTAACCCTTAATGAGATGCTGAGAGTCCATTTGGTATCGGGGATTGACGTAATCATCAAAAATGCCTACTAGCTGGAGCCCAACTGGACTTCAAACAGGCATTACAACTGACTTTGTCATGAGAAAATGCAGCATATGAGTTGCAGGATATACCAATGGAAGTGGACACCCTGTCAGTCTGATTGGATTTGGGAAACACCACTTGATAGCAGTAAAAGGCTTGGACCCAAGCTTGATGGAGTGAATCTTTCTCAACCAATTTCACCCAGATTAGTTCAACACTTTTTGATTTGAAAATGGCTGCCTGAGTGAAGTCCTAATTAAATACCTGGAGGTTTTTCAAGAATGTCTAGGAACTAATAAAGGAGCCAAGGCCAGCTTGCATGTTGACCAGGAAGCCATTCCATCATTCTGCAAGGCCCTCCCAGTGCCATTTGCCTTACGGACGAAAGTAGAGGCAGAAATCACAGAATGGGCAGCATCAGTAGTACCAACTGTGAAGTCCAATGGGTCAGTTCGCCTTTGAGGGTATTTTAAACGTTAAAGTGCCTTTCACAGCTGGATACATACCCAATCCCTCAGAGGATTTATACGGAAAGCTGGCAGTGGTGCTGTACTTCATGAAGCTGGACACGTGCCATGTGTACTTGCAATTGCAGTTATTTGAGGATTCCCAGAAGTATGCCACAATTAATACCCACAAGGGTTTGGGCCAATGTACAAGACTGCCTTTTGGGGTATTGTCAGCCTGTGCAATTTTTCAGTGGACGTTAGAGGTTTTTTACAAGGTTGCCGTTTATCTAGATGATGTGCTAATAATAGGAAAGACCAATAAGGAGCACTTAGAGAACTCAGACATAGTCCTTTGATGTTTCTCCCAGGCAGGCATACGCTTTGGGGAAAAAATGTGTGTTCCAGGAGCCCTAAGTGACATACTTGGGCTACAACCATTGGAAGCGAGAGAAATAAAAAGGTGTCGCAGCTTCCATGTCAGAACTGACCCCTAGGTCTTTCCTTGGGGTGATGAAATATTACAGCAAGTTCATCCATAACCTGGCCTCTATCCTGGGCACTCTTCTAAAAAAAAAAAGGTCAGTCTTGGAAATGGTTGCATAGCCAAGCCATAGCTTTCAGGGAAGTGAAGAAACAGCTATCATTCTCTTAAGGTGTTGGCACACTATGATCCTAAGTGAGATCTGGTATTGACATGCAACGCCTCTCCATAGAACGTTAGGGTAGTATTAGCTCATAGGTGGCCCATAGGCTAAGATGTTACCCTGATGTGCTTATGTAAGGTATGATTTGTCTGCATAGCATATGAAACAATATTTTTCACTGTATCTCAGTACATGAAAATAATAAATCAAATTAAAGAAATCTACATTCCTTTCTTCCATGAAATAAAGGACAGTAATTTTAATAAAAATATACTTAGCTTTCTTCTTTAAACATGTTTACATAAAGAAGTTCGCTGATGAGTTACTGGCTCCATCATGGGTTTCGAAACATTAGAAATATTGTCAATGTTGCTGGAGCTATACAAATACTCATCACTTTTGACAATCTCCTTACCTTCCTGTGTTCAGAAATCAGACTCCTCAAAACCAGCTCAATCTCATTGCTCACAGCTGCACCATCAACAACGGGGGCACACAAAGGTGGAAATGGCGGCAGTGAAATAGATGATCCAGGAGCACAGACAGATTTTATGGCCTCAATACTCATGGATTTCCACTTTGACTCATCATTTAGGTCAAAGTGACACAGTTCGACAGTGTCAGATGGTTGGCAGTTAGCATGAAAGTTCTGGTGATTGAAGATGCAGCCTATCGAACAATATGGATATGTCCTTTTTGGTTGATCCACTAGTGGTGGGTCATCAGGATTAACAGGCCTGTGGATATATCTAAAGCAAGAGAGACGTGAACTTTAAACAGAGAACTTGCACTGATTTGTCAATAACATGTACATGATAGATATTTCCAAATCAACCTGTTCAGTGACTTTGTTACACACCTCAACAACAGATGGGATTTGAACCTAGCATCCCGGCTCACTCAGAGGTAGGGACATTACTGCTGTACCATGAGAGCCCCTAATCGTGGTACATATGTGATGTAACTGGATTTAGTATTAATTAATGTGATAGATGGGCAGGTGGTGAGGGTAGCAGTACAGAGATATGTCAAAGAGATAAGTCAATCCTCAATGAAACAGTGATAAATATCAGGTAGCATCTTCCAAACACACAACCATTTCCATCAAGAATGAAAAGGGAACATGGGGGCACCATCACCTGCAAGATTCCCCTTACCATCCAGACCTCCAAATATAAATGCATAATTAGGAAGGCTAAAAGGAGCCACGAAATGTCTTTAGCAAACAGGGGCAAGGAGAATCCCAAGGCTTTTTATGCATATTTTTGAGGAAAAAGGGTAGCAAGAGCAAGAGTAGGCCCCCTCAAGGATAAAGGAGAGAAATTATGCCTGGAGCCACAGGAACTAGGACAAATCCCGCAGCACTTTGTATTGGTATTCAATGAGGAGAAGGACATGACTGATGTTGAGGTCAGGGATGAATGTGTGAATATTTTGGAAAATGTCAATATATTAAAGGAGGAAGTTTTGGGTACCCTAAATTACATTAAGGTAGACAAATATCCAGGGCCAGATGGGATCTATCCCAGGTTGGGCAAGGGAAGAAAGAGCTGGAGCATTAGCAGATATCTTCACATTCTCCTTGACCACAGGCAAGGTTTCAGAGGATTGGAGATTAGCCAACATTGTTCTCTTGTTTAAGAAAGGAAGCAAGGATAATCCAGAAAATTATAGGCCAGTGAGTCTGACATCTGTGGTGGGGAAGCTCATGGAGAAGATACAGAGAGACAGGATATATGTACATTTGGAAGAAAATAGGCTAGTTAGCCACAAGCAGCATGGTTTCATACGGGGAAGGTCATGTCTCACCAACCTGATTGAGTGTTTTGAAGACGTGACAAAGATAATTGATGAGGGAAGGGCTGTGGATGTAGTTTATATGGATTTCAGTAAGGCACTTTATAAGATTGGTACAAAAACTAAAACTACATGGGCTTTGGGGTGGGCTGGCTAGATGGATACAAAACTGGCTTGGTCATAGAAGGGAGGGTAGTAGTGGAAGGGAGTTTTTCAGAATGGAGACCGGTAACTAGGATCAGTCTTAGTTCCTCTGTTATTTGTAGTATTTATAAATGGTCTGCAGGAAAATGTGGGAGGTCTGATCAGTAAGTTTGCAGATGACACAAAGACTGGTGAAGTTGCTAACTGTGCCAACGATTGTGAAAGGATACAACAGGATAGGGATAGACTGGCGACTTCGGCACAGAAATGGCAGATGGAGTTTAATCCAGACAAATGTGAGGAGATGCATTTTGGAGGATCAAATTTAGGTGTGAATTATACTGTGAATAGCAGAACCCTTAGGAACATTAACATACAGGTGTATCTGGGCGTGTAGGTCCACAGTTCCCTGTAAGTGGCAACACAGGTGGTCGAAGTGATTAAGAAGGCATAATGGCATGCTTGCCTTCATCGGCCAGGACATGGAGTACAAGAGCTGGCAAAACATGCAGCAGCCCCTCCCCTATTTCTGAAGAAAGGTCCAGTCCTGAAACGTCAGCTTTCCTGCTCCTCTGATGCTGGTTGGTCTGCTGTGTTCATCCAGCTCCACACTTTGATTTCTTACAAAAGCGAAGCTATGTTTGACAAACATGTTGGAGATTTTTGAGGGGGTTACTTGTAGCATGGATAAAAAAAGAACCAGTGGACTTGGTGTATTTGGATTTTCAGAAGGCTTTTGATGAATTCTCACACAGGAGTCAATTCTCAGGACATGCAGAAATGGGAATTATTACCAGACACTCCCAGAAAATTGTGAGAACAGTAGAGTAATAATAAGGGATTTCAACTTCCTGAATATTAACTGGGATAGACAAAATGTGAAAGGCTCAGAAAGGGCAGAATTCTCAAACTATGTCCAGGTAAGTTTTATAAGCCAGCATGTTCTTTCCAGCAGAAAATCCTACAACAGAGAGAGTGATGTTACACAAGAGCAAGCAAGGTATGATGGGGCTGTATGTAACACTAGTTCGACCACAGCTTGTACAGTGCACAGTTTGAGTCACCGCTCTGTAGGAAAAATGTGATTGCACTAGAGAGGGAGCAAGAGTAGATTCACCAGGATGTTGCCTGGGCTGGAGCAATTCAGCTATGAGAGACACTAGAGGAATTGGTGTGGTTTTTCCAAGAGCAGAGCTGAGGGAAGTATCTGACTGTGGGCTTCACAGAGTTCTGAGAGGCACAGACAGGGTAGATAGGCTGAAACTCTTCCATTAATAGCAGGGTCAATAACCAGGGGCACAATTTTAAGGTAGGGAGCAGGAGGTTTAAAAGAGATTGGAGGAAACTTTTCATCACCCAGAGGTTGTGGGCATCTGGTAAAGGCAGAAACCTTCAAGACTTATAAGAACTACTTAGATGAACATTTGAAACACTACAGCATACAAAGCTACGGGCTAAGTGCTTGAAATGCATTAGAATAGTTGTTTATTTGATGGCTGGGGTAGATATGATGGGCCGAAAGGCCTTTTCCTGCATTGTAAAAATTCTGACTATGCTCAAGCTAAATGGAACTGAAATAAAATAGAATGAAGATAGTACTTCTGAACATACAAATTACATTTTCTTGTTGTATACATTACTAAATTTTAACTAATGATGTCCCAACATCATTGCGGAATGTCTCAACTCCAAATTTCATAAAATAAGAATCCTCAGGTACCCAAATAATATCTACTCAAGCGATCACATTCTTACACTAGAAAACAAAAATTATATCAGCATTGTTTAAGAATTATTACACTGGTTATGTTCAGAAGCCTGAATTGAGGCTAGATCCAGGAATTTTCACATGCCTCAGAATGATTAGCTCACTTTGGACTGTGTGTGCAATCATCCTGTGAGTCATAGAAAAGGTGCACTGGCTAACTAAGAATAGATAAACACACTGGGACTAATATCTATTGGTTAAATTATAGAACTGTTGTATTTAAGAGACTTGACTTATTAATGGATGGTTTTTCAGAGCATAAGTACCCCAATTTCACCTGTGTCCGGTTAAGCTCTCCCAGAAAACGACAGCTCCGTCAGTTCCATAAGTCATCACCCAAGTGTGAGGGACCCTTTTTGCTTTTGTTCCAACGCACACATAGGCATCCAATCCAAAACCCAGCAGCAAACTGCACAGTAAGTTAGCATGATCCTCACAGTCTCCCTGCAAGTTACCAATAGTTGCATTGATTGTATTGTAGACAATAGAATGATTTTTCATTACATCACAACAATACAGATATATGGCCAACTGTTTGACTTTACTTCCCAATCTTGTACACGTTTCTGTACTACACCCACCTCAACTGGTCAACTACTGAAGTAACAGAACACAATTTCTCAGGAAAATGAAAGACTTGTTGCAAAATAAATCATTAATTGGGTGTGAGGTGCTCTCAAACACCTTGAGAACATGATCAGCTTCAATACAAATCCAAGTATTCTTCCTAATTTACACTGTCACTGGGGAATTATTCAAATATTTAACAGTAGGCTTTCATCCAAAAATTCTTGATTGACTTTGAATCAGGGGTACATTATTGAGTAAAGACAGAACAGAGTTGGAGAAAGGAATACCAGAGTTAGAATTTTCTGAGTGAGGGATCAGGTTCAGAGATGCTAAGTAGACAAGAGAATATTATATGCAAGAACTCCAAAGAACAAAGTAGGACATTTGAACACGAGTTAGGAGTAGGCCCTTGTGTGCTCGTTAATTGACACTTAGGATCTCAAACGGCAACAGGATGATGTAGCTTAGGCCTTCCCACCCAGAACTTAATTCAGGCAGAAGGTTGCAGGTTTCTACAATGTCAGCATTCATCAAATTACATTAGCTTCAATCTGAAGCAAGGGTGTTAAATTTGAATACAGGAAATTATGAAAGCATGAGGCACAAGTTGGCTGATCTGCACTGGGAAAATGCATTAAAAGGCTTGACTGTACGTAGGCAATGGACAGTCACTAAATAAATATAACATGATTTATAGCAACTATACACCCCTTCAAAAGAAGTCAGTCAACGTGACAGACAAAGCAAGTTAAGAATTGTACAAGATTAAAGGAGAAGGCTAATAAAGTGGTGTGAAATTGTAATAAATCAGTAATTGTAATAATAATTAGAACATAGCAAAGGAAGCCCAAGAAATTGATATGGAAAAGAAGAATAGAATGTAAATACAATCTAACAAACAACAATAAAAGATGATTTACGACAAGGTCCCCACATGAAGTCGGTTGGCAAAATTCAAGGACACGGTACGGGAGGTAAGGTGCTAGCATAGTTTAAGGATTGGGTAACAGACAGAAAACAATTGGAATAAATGAGTCATTCTCACATTTTCAGACTGTAACTGATGGTATACCACAAAAAAAAATCAATTCTCGGGCCCCAGCATTCAAAATACACATCAATGATTGGAATGAATAACAAATCTAATATTTCCAGATTTGAAAATGAAACAAAGCTAAGCAGGAATGTGGGTTGTGAGGCAGATTTAAAATGTTTTCAGAGGATTGAAACAAGCTTGGTGATTGGGTGAGAATATAGCAGACAAAATAAAATGTCAAACAATGTGAGGGCTATTCACTTTGGTAGGCAGATCAGATACATACAGTTTTCTTAACTGGTGAGAAGTTGGAAAGTGTGGACATGCAAAGGGACCTCAGTGGCCTTGTTAATTAGTCACTGAAGTGCTAACATGCAGGTGCAACAATCTATTAGGAAGGCAAATGGAATGTGAGCCTTTATTGCAAGAGGATTTGAATACAGGAGTAGTGGTTTCTTCATCTTGGGAAAGATATTACTGCCAAAAAGAGAGTTCAACAGACCTGCGCCTGGGATGGTCGGAGTGTGCTATGAAATGAGATTGGGAAACTGGGCCTGTATTCTCCAGTTTCTAAGAATGAAAAGGAATCTTGTTGAAACCTTCAAAATAGTTAAAAGGGATCAACAGGGTAGATGCAGATAAGATGCTCCCCCTGGCTGGGGAAGCTAAATTCAAGAAGCACTATTTGAAAACAAGGGTGAGCCATTTTGGGGTTGGAATAAGGAGAAATATTTTTACTCAGAGGGTGGTGAATTTTTGGTAGACTCTAGATGCTTATTCTTTGGGTATATTTTAAGTAGAGATTGATAATTTTTTGAATACCAATGGCATAAAGGGTTATGGGGAAATGTGGGTAAAAGACATTTAAATATTTGATGAGCTATTAAATAGCAGTGCAGGCTTGACAAGCTGAATGACCTAATTCTGTTCCTATGTTCCCAAGAATCCATTTCTGGGACCAGAAGATTCCAGCCAATTCATTGCCTTGGTGCAATCTGACTTTCAATCTTTCAAAAAACTCAGGAGGAAGGATGGACATCTATGGGAATTCCGGTGGTGCAGCATGGGGTTAAGGAGAACTAGGACACAGAATTCTAAAATCAAGAAGCCACTCAAGGATATTGATTCAGAAGACCTTTCTTAGCTTTGACCAACCACTTTTTGAGGACAGAATTCATTGTTGCCTTTGGAAATACAATTTATTACAAAAGGAATACCTTGCCTCTGCAGAGGAAAGGCAGCAGAGTACACCACTGCTCTTGCTTCGATCCACCTCCAACCCCAACTGCTCTTTCATAACCAAGCACATTGACAAATCGGGCTGCCTGCCTTGGTGTGTCCAGAAGCCGCCCGGCACGCAATGGTCTTACATAGGAGCAAACTGGACGGTTCACGCCATTCTCATCCTGACGTGGAAGAGTAAGAAAAAGAGAAAAATAAAAAAAATTTAGTCCATTCAGTGAAAGAAGAGACCATTTCTAAACATGTCATTCACGTGTAAATAAAGGTAGATCAGAATCAGAGGCTGTTAAACAGAGGTACACTTGAATAACTGAATTTGCAAACAGTTTCACCTTTCAGGGAAGGCACCCATTCAACTTAACGGATATTATACTGAAACTTGAAGGAATAAATCACAGAAGACATTTGAAAGTTAAATGAAAAGATTAAAGGGATTTTGTTAATTAGAACTTGCACCAAATCTAAATAAATTTGTCCACTCATCATGGTTACAACAATATTTGCAGAAGGTAATCTCACAATGAAAGATAATTGATCATAAAATAACACATTATTAAATTTACAAGTTTAATGAAAATGGCTCCTTTTGCTGTTTAGGCAAAGATGCTCGCAGGATCAATCCTCAGGCTATTCACGGAGCTGACTGTAGAATAGTGGAGGCAAGGGGGAGGGGCTTGTCCTTCATGCTTATACAAGGGGATTCAGGCTCCTGATGACTATCTATTCACTGAGCACTGCTCGTAAATGGATGTCAGTAGTATCAACAAGCTGGATTTGACATGGTACCACAATGCCACCTGCTCCCAGCTAAAAGGTTAGGGGTTCAGGCTATGGGGTACATTATCACAATTCAGGCAGCAGTCCTGCAGCAATTTAACTCTGGGTAAAGTTTCACCATAGAGAGCTTCCAGTCTAAATCGGGGGGAGTGGTTAAAGGATTCAGTTTAGATAGATTAAAAAACAGATCAAGGGTTCCAGTTAAGGCAGGACAGAAAAAGTATTAATATGGAAATTGAGATCAGAGAACAGCAGAAGGTACGGAGAAGAAAAAATAACCTAAGAATACACCGCCAGCCAGGTCAAGGCATCAAAAAAATACAATCACAAAATTAAAGGCTCTGGATGCATATAGCATTCATAAAGTTAATGAATTGATAGCATATTGAAAAAAGACCATAAGACACAGCAGCAGAAGTAGGCCATTCAGCCCTTCAAGTCTACTCTGCCGTTCAATGAGATCATGGGTGGTTGGATCATTCTCAACTCCACTTTCCCGTCTTTTCCCATAACCCTCAATTCCCTACTGATCAAAAATGCCTGAACGTACACAATGACACAGCCTCAACTGACACCTGTGCAAAGAATTCACTACTAATAGAAGAAATTCCTCATCTCTGTCTTAAGTGTGCAACTCCTAATTCTGAGATTATTCCCTCTGGTCCTGTACCCTGCCATTAGGGGAGACAACCATTCCACACCTACCCAAAGAGTCTTGGGTGTTTCAATAAGGTCACCGCTCATTCTTCTAAATTCGAATGAGTATAGGCCCAATGTACTCAAGCCCTCCTCATAAGCCAGTCCCTCCATACCCAGCCTAGTGAACTTTCTTGGACTGCCTCCGATGCCAGTATATCCTTTCTTACATAAGGTGTCCAAAACTGTCACAGTATTCCAGCTGTGGTCAGACTAGCATCTTGTATAAAAACCAAAAGAACTGCAGATGCTGTAAATCAGGAACAAAAAACAAAGTTGCTGGAAAACCTCAGCAGGTCTGGCAGCATCTGCGAAGGAGAAAACAGAGTTAACGTTTTGGGTCCGGTGACCCTTCCTCAGAGCATCTTATATAGTTGTAGCAAGACCCCCTGATGTTTATACTCTATTCCCATTGAAATAAATGTCAATGTTCTAGTTGCCTTCTCCATTACCTGCTAAACTTGGATACTAGCTTTTTCTGATTCATAGACAAGGACACCCAAATTCCTGCCAAAGTGTATAACCTCACAGTTCGAGATAACAAGGTGTGGGGCTGGATGAACACAGCAGGCCAAGCAGCATCATAGGAGCAGGAAAACTTGACGTTTCGGGCCTAGACCCTGATGAAGGGTCTAGGCC
>JAHRHZ010000054.1:22543099-22641930 GCA_024137785.1 Ginglymostoma cirratum
ATGATGCTGCTCGACCTGCTGTGTTCATCCAGCCCCATGCTTGTTATGTGAGGATGTATAGTCCAGGTAGTTGGGAGAGTCGGTGGGTTTGTAATGGATATTAGTGGCCAGTCTATCCCCAGAAATGGAAACAGAAATGTCGAGGAAGGGAAGAGAGGAGTCAGAGATAGACCAGGTGAAAGTGAGGGCATGGTGGAAACTGGAAAGGAAATTGATGAAGTTTTCCAATTCTCGACGAGAGAGGGAAGCAGCACCAATGATATCATCGATGTATCGGAGAAAGGGTTGTGGATGGGATCCAGAATAGGACTGGAACAAGGAATGTTCCACGTACCCCACGAAGAGACAGGCATAACTAGGGCCCATGCGGGTATCCATGGCAACTCCTCTTACCCGAAGAAAATGAGAGGAGTTGAAAGAGAAGTTGTTGAGGGTGAGGACAAGCTCGGCCAAGCGGAGGGGGTTTGTGGTGGTGGGTGGGGATGGTTCAGGTCTTTGCTCCAGGAAGAAGCGGAGAGCCCTAAGAAAATTTGGAATCTTGGAAATGTTGACAAGAGCCATCTCAATTCTTTGAACAACATTCTGATTATATGCTCGAAAGTCTGAGAAAGCTGATAAAGGAATTAGGAAAAGCAAATTTAACAAAGGAGGTGAGCTTTTTCTTAAAGTATAACATTTTTGTTCCTGCAGAAGAAGAAGTGAAAGATGACATAATTACTTGCAAGAGTTTACACCCCACCCCCTTTCCATAGTAGATCAATACTCATTAACCTATTCTGTTTGAAGAAAAGTCAATGGAGGTTGTTTATTTCTTAGCATTGGAGAAGTATTGTGGAAACATTAAAAGCGTTAGGGAGTAGGAATTTTGATGTATAAAAATTGTTGGTAACTTTGAGGGAATAAGACAGAACTTTAAATTTAAACAAAAGTTATGTCGAGATATTAAGTATCCAGAATGAATTATCAAGTAACAGAAAAAAGGGACATTTCAAATGAATTAAAGAGGTGATAATAGTTAAACTACACTATTGAAAAAATTAATGGGATAAGACAAGTCTTAGGACTATTTAACTCTTGCAGGAACTTTGCAGAAAATTACAGCAAACTCGCTGGACCCCTGCAAGATCTTACCAAAGCAGGGGCATGCTCTCAGAGAAAGTTGATTAGGGGCTGGAGCAAGAGATGGCCCTTGTCAAAATCAAATAGACACTGGCCTCTGCACCAGCAATAGGAGTTCCTGACCCAAAAAAGCCCTTTCACCTCTTCTGCAGTGAAAGCAAGGGCAATCAATCTGCAATAAGCCAAGCAGCATCAGAGGAGCAGAGTCTAGACCCGAAACGTCAGCTTTCCTGCTCCTCTGATGTTGCTTGGCCTGCTGTGTTCATCCAGCTGTACACCTTGTTATCTCAGATTCTCCAGCATCTGCAGTTCCTACTATCTCTGCAATCAATCTGCAGTAGTGTTACAGAGACACAGAAGCTCCGGCCGTGAGATACTACTCAGGTAGAATGGATCCAGTCATAGTGGGGCAACACTCGTGTGTCTGAACCATCCAATGTGTTACCTGGGCATTAATGACATTCCCCCACCTTGACACGACCAGGGACACAACTATTACATTCAGTAGTAGTATAGTCCAGCTATTGGAAACTGGCAAATTGAGAGGTGCTACAGTCGGCGAGCCAAATGGAAGTCACACTGTTGCCAGGAGACAAGTATGTGGAAGTGGTTAAAGACAAAAGAGAGAACCCAGCAAGCTATGTGAATCAGGAAGACACTTGATTGTATCCCCCTCATGGAGCAGGAAGAGGAGAGACAGGGTCAAATTAAGGAAGAGCCATTAGAGGGGCCAGATGTGAAATGCATGTTTGTAGATGGAGCACAGAAGTATTATGACGGTGAGGCCTGGACAGGGTGCGCCGTGGTTAATTTGAAAGGGAAGCTTTTGGCAGGAGAAGGGAAACGAGGATGTCACTCTGCCCAGGTAACCAAACTAAAAGCAATTACTGCCACCCTGCGCTTAGGAAGAGGATAAAGTGTTAATATCTACACAGGCAGTAGATATGCCTTCAGTGTAGTCCACGACTACATGACAGCATGGGCAAGACAAGGTTATGTTACCTCGAATGTTAGTGTAATTCAGCACGAGGTCCTAGTCAAGGACCTAGTGGCTGCAGATATTGAACTGAAGGAGGCAGCAGTAATTAAAGTAAAAGCACAAAAAGGTTCAGGCACCTGAACAGAGAGGGAACAACCACACAAATAGTGCAGCAAAAGCAATATTAGAACAGAAAGTGGTAACGATTGCAGCTGTGAGAGAGTTGGAAGTCAAAGATGATGAGTGGAACATTTTAAATTTACAAGCAGCAGTTAGCTCAGAGGAAAAAACAAAATGAATTAAAGACAGGGCAGCATTAGGGGCAGATGATATTTGCAGGAAAGAAGGTAAGGTCTTAGCTCTCAAATTCTGCCAACAGACCTTATGCAATGCTTACCATGGATTAGCATACATAGGGAAGGATAAAATGATACAGCTAATATTTAATTGATGTTGTTGGAAAGAAATGGGAGGAGACATAGTTAAATTTTGCCAGAGGTGCACTGCTTTTGCGCACACAGAACTTGGAGAGGGAATGCTAAAATGAGCATCAGCCCTGCCCACAGGGACCATATTCAAATGGACTTTATAGGACGACATCCACAGAGTCAGAATAAAAAATTCTGTCTGGTCATGGTTGACCAGTTCACAACATGGGTAGAAGTTTTCCCCACAAAGGACTGTGCCGCAACCTCAGTGGCAAAGTTATTGGCAGCTGAAATAATACCCAGGTAGGGTGCCCCTCTGCAACTAGACTCAGACCAAGGGACCCACTTCACAGGCAAGTGCCTGAAGGAAGCATGTAAATTCTTGAGAATAACACAGAAGTATCATATTCCGCCTACCCACAGAGCTTGGGTATAGTAGAGAGAATGAATAGAATGCTGAAAAAGTCTCTGACCAAGGCAATGATAGGAGAAAGGGTTAAATTAACCCCTTCCCTACCAGCCATTTGGATGGCCCAGAAGGCAATGCCCTCAAGGGCCACTAGACTTACACCCTTTGAGCTTATGACGGGACAAGCAATGACACTCCCCAGGACCTAAACACAGGGGGAGCAGAACTGACCAACAGCAAGGGACAAGTTTGGGATTACATGAAATCTCTCTGTAAGAATTTACGCATACATCATAGACAGGCATGAGATCAGCAGCTTGTCAAGAATTGGGAGTCTGAGGGATGTCCAGGACAAACAGAAATGCCAGCCCCAGGATCAAAAAGTCCTGGCAAAAATAATCCTAAGCAAGGGAACCTTGTTCTCCCGATGGGTCGGACCTCATGAGGTAAGATTCACAGGTAACAGGAGCGCACTTAATGAAAATGGAGACATCCTACCCATCTAAGTGTATATAAGAGGTAACAGCATAACATTCCAGCCTGCTAGTCTGGTATTCTCTCTCTCTCACACATCTCTCCCTCTTGCAGGTTTTAAAGGACTGTCTCTAAGTAACCAACAACAAGCAGAAGGAACAGGATCCTTGACCGCAGGATGGCAGCCTGAATGGTTTTAGTGAAGATCCATACCTCCAGTTGTGGCTGGAGTTGTTGGTTGGTTCGCCAAGCTGACTGGTTTTCGTGCAAATGTTTCATCCCCTTCCAGGTGACATCTTCAGTGCTGTCTAGCCTCCACTGAAGCGCTGTTGTTCTGTTCCTTTCCGTTCTGATTTATATGGTCCAGTCTGTTAAGGTGGGTAGTTTTGTTTCCAGTTTTGCTCTGTAGTGGTATGTAGATGGGGTCTATTTCAACATGTTTGTTTATAGTACTAATAGGCTGCCACGAATTCTCATGCTTGTCTTTGTTTTGCTTCTCCTAGTATTTTTACGTTGTCACAGTTAAACTGATGTCCTTCTTTGTCGGGCTGAATAGAAACAAGGCAGAGTTGGTTGTGCTGTTTTGCTGTGAGTTGGTGTTCATGTATCCTGGTGGCGAGTTTCCTGCCCAACATATTGCTTCTCCAAGTTGCAGCATGGTATTTTGAATATCACATTTGTCCTGCTCATTGTGGGCATGGGTCTTTCATCTTTGAGAGTAGTTGGTGAAGCTTGGCTGTTAGTTTATGTGCTATCACTACTCCAAGCGGTTGTAGGAGCCTTGTAGTCAGTTCCAAAATGTTTCTAATATATAGTAGGGTGGCCAGTGTGTTGGGGAGTACAGTGTCTTCTTAGTGTTGTTTATTTTCTGCTGAAAAAGGTGCAATCTCAGAAATAGATTGATACCCAGGTAATGGTACAGCCAAGCTAGCCAGAGAATCTATCATTATGGCTGCAGTCTTAGAACAAGTGGTTAACGACACCTCACAGGCCCTGGGCAAGATAGATGCAGAGCCATGGCACTGCAGAATCAAATGGCCTTGGACTTGATATTAGCTAAGAAAGAGGGTACACTGAATGCTATACATACATCCCCAACAACTTCAAAAGAAATTACTAATTTGGTTGATCGCATCCAAAAAGAAACGAACAAACTTAAACAACCCCCATCTTTGACCTTATGGAGTTGGGCAACAGATGGATAGGATCCCTGGGCACGTCCACTGCACAGGGAATAGTAATTTTCATTGTCATACTATGTTTGTGTCACCTTGTTTATGGCTTCTTCAAGCCACAGTAATGAAGATGACAGCTGCGGAAGGGCCACGGATCAAGAAGGTGGTCTTGCTACATGCTATCATGCCAACAGACTATTAGTGGAATGACGAGAGAAAAGGACCAGCTCATCAAATGACAGGAAGAGAATCGTGGATGCAACATCACCAAAAGACGTCTACTCATGGACTGAGGTAGGTTTAATTGGGACGTAGGGAGGGAGTTCCTGGACCAATAATGTCCCAATGGCCATAATCTGGTATAGGGCCAAAGCGGGGGAGACATCTGTAAGGGTAGCCTATGTTTGAAAGCATTAAGACACAAAACGGCAGACAAGGAATAAATAAAATTTAACAGCCTGTCCAGCATTTAAGTGAAACATAATGGTACCTTTGAACATGGCTACTCCAAGGTGGGATAGCTTAAGAAGAGGATATCGAAGGATAGACACAAGTTCATTAAAATAAGACAAGTGATTGATTTTAGCCTCATTAATGAAAGGATGTTTTCCATTTGAATGAAAAACACTGATTCAAAGAAGGGGTGTAAATCTCAGTCCATGAACCAGTTAGCCTAACTCATTAAGCAGCGATAGAAACAACAGCTGAAGTTACTTAGAGATAGTAAGAACTGCAGATGCTGGAGTCAGGGACAATACAGCATAGAGCTGGAGGAACGCACCAGGCCAAGCAGCATCAGAGGAGCAGGAAAGTTGACTTTTTGGGTTTTCTGAAACGTCGACTTTCTTGCTCCTCTGATGCTGGCCTGCTGTATTCCTCCAGCTAGAGTTATTTTGTAGTAATCATTTGTTTCTTTGAAGTTATGCACAATATTAAGAAATAGATTCGAGTTAAAAATTCTTCAAATAATCAGAGATTTCAACATAATTATAGATAAACATATATAACAAAAGGTATAGTGGAAGAATTAGAGGAAAAATATAGATGTGAAAGTTAATTAGTCTCATGAAATGCTTTCCTCATCTTTAAAAGGATGCCTGGCATGTCCTCAATGAAATAGATTGTTCCCAACTTTTTTCTAATACGTGCTGACACTAGAAGTGGCTGTATAACTTTACACTTTATAACTAACTTTGTAACAGAAATTAATATTACGAATCCTATAGCAGTTATTTACACTTATATATATAAATAATTGGGACAGTGGAAAATAAGAGGAATAACAGAATTTGATAGCGACAGCACATGGAATACAATAAATAACAGAATTCAAGCAGTCCTTAGAGATAAGCAAGTCTGGGACAAGCCTGAAGGAGTATAACACGTAACTTGGAAAGGTGAATTAATATGATACATAGATTAAGGGAATGATTGGGTTCTCAGCAGAGGCCAGATTCGGGAAAGATCTTTGGTCCTCTCCCCGCATTAACCGGTTTTTGCTTAAATAGGCCTGTCCCTACCTAAATCTTGCCTGCCTCCCGAGTCTTTGTCTCCGGTCAGGAGTTATGTTCCTACATTATGTGACAAGATTTAAGAACCTCAAAAAAGGCATTTCAAGACAGCAGCAACCACAATATGATTGAATTTTACATCCAGTTTGAAATAGTGATGAGTGGATCTAAGACTAACTTTCTAAACTGAAATTTGGGAATTATGTGGGCATGAAATGTACTGGGCTACTAGCTTAGGAGATGGTGCAATACAGAAGCATTGGCAGGCATTGATGGAGATATTTCAAGGACTCAGAATAACTGTGTCCCTACTATGAAGGAAGATTCCAAAGGAGGACCCACCATTCATGGTTAATTAAAGTAGTTCAGGAAAGCAAACTTAAGGTAAATTAATATAATTTGCAATGATGAGAGGCATTTCAGATAACTGGCTGAAATATAAAGAAAAGGTAAAGAATAATTAAAAGATTAATCAGGAGAAAGGGAAAAAAGTATGATAGTGAGCAAACTAGAAATGGTAAGAACGATAGCAAGAATTTCTATAGGTATATCTGTAGATATAAGAAATATATTCTCTGGTTCATATCTTTCTCCCCGCAGTGTTCTTCCTCTCCCAAAGTTGTTGACTACTTTACAGCACCATCCCTAATACCAACTTGCATAAGCACAACACAAATTAGATACAAACCTGTGCAAAGATTTTCACAAGCCTGGTGTTATGTGAAGGTCTGATCTGAAGATACTCTCTCCACCATTGCTTGGCATATACAAGATATAAGCGTTCCTTTTCTGCAGTCTTTTTACGCTCTAAGGCTAGCTGCAAATTTGAAGTGAAAATAATTTTTAAAAATGCATTTATGGTCAAAACTGTGAAAGAAAATTCTTACAAAGCACAGGTACCATACTATACAATGAAAAGGGGTGGGTGTCACCAATATCTGTTTCCATTTAGTAGATACTAAACCTGACTGTATGGTCAGGGTCCTGGCGCTTTCCTATACAAAGGAATATTTTTAGATATGCTGTGCCAAGAGTTTTCACTTTTTTGAAGACAATGCCAGAGCAAGACTTCAAGAGCAGCAAAAGTTTCTTGTCAAAATAGTTAATTCTCTTGTGTTAGCTTAGAAAAAGTCATCATAATTTATAAGGGGCTATTTTGTATATCAAATGCATATCAACTCCCTGCAAAATAATCCAATCAGATCCAGTCCTCTGCTTGGTCTCTGTAATCTATCTCCCACTTGGCTGCCCATTATTCTGGCTTTTCTACCTCCGGTCACAGGCAATTTATTTCATCCTCACTGTAAGCAAACTTGAGGAGTGGAGAACATCAGCCAATTTTGAAATTTTACACCATATTCCAAGATGCAAATCATTTATGTTCAGTAAGAGAGCTGTGGTGCAAGCACTGACCCCTGGGGAATATGACTATTGACTATCCTCCACCTCGAGAAAGCATTCAGCCACTACTATGACTTGCTGCTTTTTGTCCTTGACTTAATTTTCTTTTTAATCCAATTGCACACTCAGAGCTCCTCCTAAGCCTCAATTTATTAACAATGTTTATGTTGTACCTTGTCGAGCACTTTCTTGAAATCTATTTAGGCAAACATCCAACACATTCCCCTCATCAGTGGCACTTCTTTATCAAATAATCAGGATGAAGGTCAAGCCAATCCGCCTTTTACAAATCTGAACTGGCTCTCCTAAAATTAACTTGAACCTCTCTGAATGTCTGTTGATTCTTTTCCAAAGTTTTTCCTACCGTTGATATTAGGCTAACTGATCCTTAATTCATACAACTGGCCTTGTGGCTTTTTTTCTGAAAGAAGTCAGTAACATTTGCTACTCTCCATTACTCTGGGACCTCCACTACATCTAAGGAAGCTTAAAAAAAATTCCCTCAACCCAAGATGCAAGCTATCCAGACTGACCAAATCTAAGCATCACCAGCACTTCAGTGGCTCATTTCTCTCAAATTTCATCAAATCCATTTTCTCTACTATCTCAGTTTCTATTGATATTTTCTCAGATTCCTCTTCCTCAGGATGCCACATGGGTAGAAGTGATAGACCAAGTAGGGTGCAAAGTGGGTATGGTGCTACACAAGTAAGATGCCAACTGAAGGAACGGGTTGCAGGGGTAAGAAGCCCTGGAGTGGGAGTAGGGTGCCAAATGTGAAGGGGCTAGGGTGCATAGTTGGTAACATGCTAAATGTGTAGGGTGCTAGGCAGTTGACAAGGCAAGTGACGCAGTGTTTAGGACAGATCAGGGTGGTTGGGAATGCTCAGGGCCAGCAAGGGTAGGTGTCGAGACTAGGGGGCTTAGGTCAGGTTCAGGACGGTGCTAGGGATCTGGGGAGGTGCAGTTGAGGCCGTATGAGGTGAATACGGGGTCTGTTGAATGGTTACTCAGGAGTTAAGACTAACTGTTTAATAGTCTAACTTTTCCTAAGCAACTACTTTACGTAATTTCAGTGGAACCCTCCGATGTCTCTGATTTAAATGGAGACTGTCAGAGGGTTCCAAGCGGCCAATTGGCACAGAAGAAAATACAATTTTCAGTGTAATTACTTCAGTCTGCTAAAATGGGGATTCTGTTGCATCCCCACATGGACCTCCAACTACACTGGCATAACAACTGTTCAGGCCTGTATCTCCCTCTTCATCCAAGGAACTGTGTGTTTGATTACCCTACCATTTCACCCTAGTTGAAATTTACCTAGTTTATACGTGAAGCATCTCTTTAATAAAGATCCTTAATTTTCTCACAATTTTTCCTCAGTCTGATCTAGTACTCCAGGACCTGGTAAATGATCCAGAGACAAACTGGAATGAAGGTAGATAGAATGCACTGTGGCCAAGGTAGAGAATCAGGAGGGAGGACGGGATATTTACAGCATAGAAAATACTGACGCCTCTAAGTTTCTGAAAGGAATGAGTTAGGTCAGAAATTCCAGGATTTTGATGCAACCATCATAAAGGAGTGGCAACAGATATCCAAGTCAAAATGGAGTGTGGCTGAAAGGAAAACCTGGAGGTGACAGCAAAGCCACTGCATGTTCCTGTTCTTATGAACAGCAGAGTTTCCGGTCTGAGAGTAGTCAAACACTGCACCATTCTGGTAGGTATCCTTAAACAGTACGCACTGTAGCCATAGTAGGGAGTCAGGAAGGAGAATCAGGTATATGGACAGCACAGTGGTTAGCACTGCTGCCTACAGCGCCAGAGACCTGGGTTAGATTCCAATCTTGGCTGAATGTCTATGTGGAGTTTACATGTTCTCCCCATGTCCGCATGGGTCTCTGCCAGATGCTCCACTTTCTTGATGTGATTTCTTTCAAAGATGTGCAGGTTAGGTGAATTGGCCATGCTAAATTTCCCCCTACTGTCCAGGGATGTGCAGGTTGGATGGATTAGCCACAGTAAGTGCAGGTATAGGGTAGTCCAAAAGGCCTCTTTCCGCACTTTAGGGATTTTACGATTCTACCGAATGGACATACAGATACTTCCAAGTTTGCTATAGGAAGGGGATCAGTCAAACTTAGCACTTTGACTAGTTCAGCAAACAGTAATGACAGAGTTGAGGAATGAGTGAAGTCAGCCTTTCTCCCTCTCAGTGGAGAAGGAAACTTATGCAAGTCTGAGACAGTAAGAACCAGTCTTAGTTTCTAATCCACAAGGAACCTGAAATTTTCCAAGTGAAGCTATGAATCCAAGTAGCCTTCTAGTAGTTATTGTCAGCTAGTCAGGGGCCATTAACATGGAGTTCAGACTATACTTGAAATGGAGTGGCCTGTTTTGCTGTTTGATGATGTTAGGAATGACAAGAAATAGATGTAACTCACCAAAAAGTTGCAGTCTATTCAATCATATATGAAATACAAACCAATCTATGGTTTACAATCAGTTGAATTCATTAGAAAGCTACTGACTCCACCTTCTGGAAAAGTGGGACAGCACACAAGGCAGCATGTCCTAGATTGTATTATCAAATATATGTTACAATTTGTTCATTGTCATGTCTTAGTCATTTAATGTATTGAAAACAAAATGCTTTCTACATCCTAGGGAACAATGATTTCCAGAGTTCGCTAGGGACCTGGATAATTATAGATAGCTGGAAAAATTAACCAACCAAATTCAAAGCTTTAGACAAAGGCAGAAAGAAAACTGAATTCACAGTCTGTACTTAAAGACACCATAACCCCTGGTCATGCATAGGTACCTGACAAGGTTGGGAAGCCATTTTATATTACACCTCATTCAGAATGAGTCTGTTTATCAGCTGTTATGGGAGTGACATTGAGCCAAATGAACCTTTTGTAGCTATATGAATGTTTAAATTACTGGAAAGTGGAAACATCTGTTTGATAAACTTAAGTAGAACCAAGAACCGCATTTTCAATTGCAACGAATGATGCTTGTACTCAGATGGAACTAGAAGGGGTATAACAAAAGAGAACTAATGTCTCTGGCTGGTTGTACAAATCTTATATAGAGGTTACGTTGTCCTTCAACAAAGCAATTTGTCCAAAACTGTGAACTGTTTAGCATAACACCAACGATTTCCTAACTGCTCATTTTAAAAAAATACTCATCGTATACTGATTAGTAAAGTTAGATCACATCATCAGGAAAAGCTTGCCAACCGGATGCAAAATTGGCTTCACGATAGGAGACAATGTGGAGAGTTGTTTTGTGGATCGGAGGCATGTGACCAGCAGTGTTCTGCAGGGATCAGTGCTGGGTCCACTGTTGTTTGTCATTTATATAAACAATTTGGATGAGAATTTAGGAGGCATGGTTAGTAAGTTTGTGGATGACACCAAAATTGGTGTTATAGTTGACAGTGAAGAAGGTTATCTAAAATTACAAAGGGATCTTGATCAGTTGGGGCAATGGGCTGAGGAGTGGCAGATGGAGTTTCAGTTGGAAAAATGCAAGGTATTGCATTTTGGTAAAACAAACAAGGGTAGGACTTATACATTTAAAGGTAAGGCCATGGGTCGTTTTGTCAAACAGAGACCTAGGAGTTCAGGTATATAATTCTTTGAAAGTTGCACCAGAGGTAGACAGAAGGCGTTTAGCACACTTCCCTTCATTGCTCAGACCATGGAGTACAGGAGTTGGGACATCACGTTGATGTTGTGCAGGACAATTAGTGAGGCCACTTTTGGAGTACTGTGTCCAGTTCTGGTTGTCCAGCTATAGGAAGGATATTAGTAAATTGGAGAGGGTTCAGAAAAGATTTACCAGGATTTTATCAGGACTGGAGCGTTTGAATTATAGGGAGAGGCTGGACAGGCCGGAATTTTCAATGGAGCGCAGGAGGTTGAGGTTATAGAGGTTTATAATATCATCAGGGGCATAAATAAACAGCAAATGTCTTGCCTCTAGATGTGGGAGTTCAAAACTAGGGGGCATTTTTAAGGCGAGAGGTCCTTTTTTTAAATTTGAGGGGCAACATTTTCCACACAGAGGGTGGTTTGTACATGGAATGAACTGCCGGAGGAAGTATAGTTACAACATTTAAAAGACATTCGGACAGGTAAATAAATAGGAAAAGTTTAGAGGGATAGGGCTAAATGCAGCCAAGTGGGACTAGTTTAGTTTGGGAGACTTGGTCAGCGTGGTCGAGTTGGACCAAAGGGTCTATTTTCCATGCTGTATGCGTCTATGAAACAGTTAGTAGGAATTACAGAAAGGGATGTTAGTTTAGTTCAACATGACTGACGCTTAAAATTGTTTTTCCTCAAGATAATCAGAATTCACTGGTCTCTCCCTATCAGTACGAAAGGAAAAAATTCCCTCCATGACAATTAATATGACATACTATACCTGAGTATTTACTATTTCTTGGTTTAATGGTTGCACCAGCCTGGGATATATTTCAAGTTTTATATTCAAAACTCCAACAGGAACTTTAGACTCTGTACCTGAAAGTAAAAGAATTTGTTTGAGTAAATGTTTCATGTCAAGTGAATTCAAAATTATAGCCCTCATTCTAAAAAAACCGTAAACCTCTAATGAATACAATAAAAACAAAAATCACTAGAAACACGTAGCAAGTTAGCCAATGTCTATAAATTAAACAACAGGTTTTGACATTTGAAACATGTGAATTAATAAATCATTAAAAGATGCCTTTACACTAAGTTATTGGCAGTTGTTATAGTTGTTCAATTAATTACATACAGCTTGCATCTGTAGAAAGTCAGGACTGAGCTCCCTGCATAGTGTTCTGCTAAAGCTGTTGGGAGGATTTAAATTAATTCAGCAGGAGTGCAAGAATATTAGAAAGGAATACCAGTGTGCACAAAAGTGCTGGGGGAGGCAGATAGCATTAAAATAGAATTTAGTAAGTTAATAGGTGGAGTTGGGAGTAAGGGAGAAAGTAATGAACTCTAAATGAGGGTTACATTCATGTGTGTGGATACCCATAACAGTTCATAAAATTGCAAATTTATAGACATAGATTATCATGCAAGATTATCACAAGTGAGGGTAGAACTATCTGGGGTTGGCTGGTAAGGGAGTTTAAGAGAAAAAAAATGGTTGAGGAACAACGGCGGATATTGCACACAACAACAGGATAACCCTGCAAGGGGATATGTGAGCTATGGTTAATTAGTTAAGGATAGCATCAAATTGAAAGGAAAATACGTGTGGCAAAGATTAGTGGCAGTTTTGGCTGGGAGTTTTTTATAAAACAACACAAGATAACCGAAATAAAGGGAGAAGATAAACCTTGAGAGTAAACTTAAATAATAATCAAGACAGACAGCGAGAGCTTCTTTGAATATATAAAAAGAGAGAAGACAAAGTGAGCGACAGTTTCCTTAGAGAATGAGGCTGGCAGAATAATAATGGTGAATCAGGAAATGGCAGAGATGTTGACTAAATACTTTGCACGAGTCTTCAACATAGGAAACATTACTAGCTTTCTGGAATTACTAAATAATCAAAGGGCAAAGTGGTGTGTGTGTGTTGGGGTGGGGAGGAGAAGAGAGAGAGAGAGAGACAAATATCATAACTACCACTAGAGCTAAAGTTCTCGTGAATCCAGCGGAACTGAAGGCCAAGTAATCTGCTGGACCTGATGAGATGCATTCTAGGCTATTTATAGAAGTAGCTACTGAAATAACAGATGCACTGGTAGTATTCTTCCAGGAGTTCTTACATGCTGGAAAAGTCCGAGAGGTTTGGAAAACTGCCAATGTAACATTTAAAAGCGAAGGAGTTAAAAACAGGCCAA
Source organism: Ginglymostoma cirratum (assembly GCA_024137785.1). NCBI lineage: Eukaryota > Metazoa > Chordata > Chondrichthyes > Orectolobiformes > Ginglymostomatidae > Ginglymostoma > Ginglymostoma cirratum. The sequence goes on from JAHRHZ010000054.1 coordinate 22,556,452, forward strand.
TTAGCTTAACATTTGGAAAATGTTATACGATATAATAGCAGATACTATTATTATTACATACTATTATTTAGCATGGCTTAAGAAGGAGAAATCATGCCTGACAAATTTACTAGAATTTTTTTGGAGGTGGTAATAAGTAGGACAGATGAAGACAAAGCATTGGATGTCCAGGCTTGGGCTGAAAAGTGGCAAGTAACATCAGTATCTCAAATGCTAGGCGATGACCATCAATCTAACCACCACCAAATTCACTGGCATTATCATTACTGAATATCCCACTGTCAACCTCCTGGGAATGAACACTGACCAGAAACTCAACTGGATTTGCTACTATTTGGCTAAATCACAAGTTACCTTTAATTCAGCTACTTATTAAGAAAACTCAGAGAAAATCAAGTACTGAAACGATGATTTTAAAACTTTATTGCTTGTAACAACCAAAATAAAACCCTCAAGTAAGCAAGTTAAGCCTCACAAGGCAAATTGGTATTATAAACTTCAGAACATTAATGCCACATGAAAGGAAGTATCTACAAGAGTAAGTCAGAGGCTAGGAATACTGCAATGAGTAACTCACATCCCAACTTCCCAAAGCTACAAAGCACAAGTCAGAAGTGCAATGGAATATCCTCTGCTTGCCTAGGTGAATGCAGCTCCAACAACACTCAAGAAACTTGACACCATTCAGAACAAAGCAGCCCATTTAATTGGCACCACATCCACAAACATTCAGGTACTCTGCCATTGATGCTCACTCGCAGTGTGTACTATCCACAAGATATACTACAGAAATTCGCCAAAGATCTTAAGCCGCCACCTTCCAAACCTACAATCACATAGAAAGACAAGGGCAGTAGATACATGGGAACACCACCACCTGCAAAGTCCCTCCCAAGCAATTCCCACCACAACTTGGAAACGTAATCGCTGTTCCTTTGCTGTGGCTGGGTCAAAATCCTGGAATTCTGTCCCTGATGGCATTGTTGGCGTACCTGCAGAACTTGATTGCAAAATTCAAGGTGACGGCTCAGCACCACCTTTGCAGCGCCAACTAAATGCCAGCTCAGCCAGCAATTTCATATCCCACCAGTGAATTTAAAAAAATCTAATCTCCAAATTGAAATATTAGATCAAGGCAATGCAATGGAATTCTTACCTACACCCAATAGCTCTAAAGACATGCTCACTTTACCATCTGGTGAGCTCAGCAAAGACCGCCATTCCAAGTAGTGTGAAGCCATTAAAGTTGTTTCTCCAGATGTATCTGTCTTTATAAGAACCATGTGCACAGGATCACAGATTGATAATAAAGTTGTTGCATCAGCCATCTTACTGCCATCTCCTAAACATAAGCAATAAAAGAAGAATTGAGCATCAGATCACATGGCCTACAAGCCAACTCTTCAACAGTCTAGTTGCCCAGTAAGCAGCTCTGTGCGGATTGGATAGTGCTACGTGTTGTGACTAAGAAATCCACTGCCTTTTGTTTTAATTCTTGCATGGGATTTAAGCATAGCTGGCAAGATCAATATTTGCTGCTCATCGCTAATTGCCCTCAAACAGGGGGTGGTGATCTACCTCCAATGTTCTCCCATGTTTTTGATATATCCTGTGATTATTTTGAGGTCTTCTACAGTTTCACTGTAGAAATCCTATTATTGCACATAAATGAGATTTCAAAAGTTATGCTGCTGGAATGTGAGAAATCTCAGAAAAGTCCCTGGTATCAGCTACAACAGTTGTATTTATTTCTACTCTAAAGCTGACAGTATAGTGGCTAGTGTGATGTGGGTTCTTGTGTATTTTCCATTTCAAATCTGCTTTTCTATGAGAATCTCAGTAGTAGCAATGTAACTTTCTTTTGGCTTGTGCACCCCCAAGTGCATTCCCCTCTGCTCAGTGATGAGATTTCTTTGAAAAATATTTTAAGTACAATTAGAATTATATTTAACACATTGTGCGTTCAGGGTGGTCTCATAACACTGGGGTGCAACAAACATTATAATTATTCAGAAAGGTGAACACCTTTATTTCCTGTAACCTTTCCCAGAGTACAATATGGTCCATGGCTCAGAAAGAGACATTTGAACCAACTGATAACACCAGAAAGCAGCCTCTCAGACTTTCCATGTCCCTTTTCCAAAGTAACTCATAACTTCTTACAACTAAGAAGTTAACACACTAGTGCATCTAGAAGCAAGATAGTCTCCGGTAAATGTAGGAAAATACGTTTGATGTTGCATGCTCGTTTCCCCTCCAAACATGGCCCTCTCGTAGAGGGTGATGACTCATGCAAAACTAACATTTCCTAGGTAACTATTGTTCTCTAGTATTGTGATTGAAGACACAAGTATAACATTTTCTTCTCGGCTAACTCAGACCACTGAAGCTATCTGTAGATCCCACCGTTATCCCAACTGACATCATTGTACACAACACAGACTCAGTATCGAGCCTGGCATGTTGAATTTTTCAGAATGGTTTGGTACCTTGGGATCATGTAATAGTCAATTAAACCCCTGCTTGAAGCCAGTTATCCCTTTTAAGATGGATTCAATGAGTTGACTTTACAAACAAATTTGATTACTTGCATCATTGCTCACCTAAACTGTCTTTGTGAACTTCCAGCAAAAACCCATCCTGCAGATCAGGCTCACAGGCACACGGTGCAGGCTTAGAGCGGAAGCGCTGGTTTCGGAAATGTAAGAAGAGCGTAAATGTAGAGCATGTTTGCCCTGGTAATGGCTGTGGTTCCTGTAAATGCTCTAGGAAAGCTTTACCACCCAGAACCTGAAGATATATGTTTCTTCTGGTGGGATCAATGCTTGCTGAAATATGAATGGGAAAACATGAATGGCCATTGCTTAATAGAAGAGTTACTATTTACAAAACATCTCTCACAGCCTCTGAAGCCAAACTCCATGCAGCAAATAAAGTACTCAAGTGTAGTCACAATTTTAATGCAGGAAACTGCAGCATCCAAGTTGCCCACAGCAGGTTATTTTATGTGTGCAATATTTGCAACTGGTTTAAACCTCATTATTAGTAACAATTCAGAAAAATATTGTGATCAGCTACAAAATAACCGATAGAAATACTGCATCTTCAACACAGATTCTTGATGGAATTACATTTAACCAATAAACATTATGCTCAATGTCTAGTCCACCGATACTTGCGATAGTCACTGACTCACTAACCTGAAAAGCAGCAGCCTGTTTCTAAAAAATCACTTGCTTTTTTGCCATCCCACAGAAGAGACCAATAAAGTGAAACCAGAAAATGAATCAAATTGAGAACTGACAGTTACTGCAAGATCTTCTTTATCTTTGCCCAAAAGGACCCACTGCCACATTGTATAAGTAGGAAACACAGTACATTTATTATTTATCCTCATTAAGTGCTACTGACGGATTATATGCAAATCTTGCGAACAATAATTCATTCAAGAAAAATATTTTAAACATTAGAACTTACAGAAGCAAATAAAGTGCTAATGAACTGAAATGAACAAAGCACCATAGCACTCACTTTTCCTTAATTCAGCTGGCTCTTTGTCAATAAAGTGTGTGGCTGGTTTTGAACTGGATGTATCTTCTCTGACCTGCACTTCCTGGAAATGAAAAACATCTTTATTCCATTCTGTTAAAATGCAACAAACAACACTGGTCACATTGAAATATAGAATCACAGTATTCCAGAATAAAATACAACATTTCAATTGCAACAAATCTTTGAAACAATAAGCTGCTGAAATGTCTCATATACAACTATTCTTAGCTCCCCCAATACTTAAGGTTTCTTTGTAATCAAGAGGCAGGGATGTAGTGATAATGTCACTGAATTCATAATCCAAACTCCCGAGCTAATGCTCTGGCTAATGTTATGGATCTGAATTACAATTCTTCAATCTGGAATTAGAGCTAATATTAAAAGCATAATAGCAACTACAAATAAGCAATAATAACCATAAAGCCATTATTAATTATCTGAACCATTTTCATTTTATATTTTAGGTATAAATGTTAAAGGACATTAAAATTTATGCTCTGCACAGGGACAATGGGTGCAATAGGTACCATTAGATCCACACAAATGGTCACATTTTAGTGATGACTTGTTACATGCTTTGGAAAAATAAATTATCTAGACATGATGAACAATTTTGGAACTGCCTTTCCAGCAGCACCCCCTACACTAAATGGATTGCAGTGATTCAAGGAAGTCGCTCACCATGTTTTCTAAGGACACATTACTGCCGGCCCAATTCTGGGTACCGTGCTTTAGGAAGGTTGTGAAAGCATTACAGAAGATGCAGTTAAGAGTGACATGGATGGTCCCACTGAAAAGAAACTTTACTTACATTGATAAATTGGAGAATTTGGGGCTCTTCTCCTTAGAAATGAGAAGATCTGATAAAGGTGTTCAAAATAACAAGAAATCTGCACTGAGTAGACAGGGGTAAACGATGCTCATTTGTGGAAGGAACAAGAATGAAAGGTCATCAATTTAAGACGAACAGCAAAAGGACAAAAGGTGACACAAGGAAAACAAATTTGGAATGCGTTGCCAGAGTGCTATGGAGACAGATTCAATTGTGACTTTAAAAATAGACTAGATAAAAATTGGAAGAGAACAAATTTCCTGGGCAACTGGGAAAAAAAGGGGTATTGGATTGGAGTTACTATTTCACATAGCTGCATGAACACGATGGCCTAAATGGTCTCCTTCTGTGCTGTAACCATTCCAAGTTTCTACAGTGCAACCTCTGCACAGAAGGGAACTTGGGGAACCCTGTTGGAGCTTTGCATCAGCCGGCTTCCCAACTCCAAATGGTTTAATGGAGCTACTGCAACTCACGATACTTTAAAACAACGCGATTCAGTAATTACATTAAATATAAAAACAATCATTTTCATTATAAATAAGCTTTTGATGCTCTGACTTCAATACTGGAGCTATTTTAGGTAGTGTGCTGTTCAATGCAATGAAATACTTACAGTTAAAAATCTGAGTTCCTTCATGACATCATCCACAATGCCTCGTCGTTGTAATGCTTTTATGAGATCAGCTTCAGATAAAGTTTGTGAAGAAACACCTAGTTCTTCCCGAACTGATTCTCCTAAGATTTCTCTGATCTTTTCATGGACGTTCATCTGTTCACAATTGATCAGCAAGTTATTAATGCCGTCAAGTGACAAATTTGCTTCACAAGTTTAAATTTTAAAGGAACAGGCAAAAATACATTTTGCATCTTTAAAGAGATGTTTGAGTCTTGCCAATCACTGGATTATAAATCCAGAGGCCGAGGCTAACAGAGGACAGGAGCTCAAATCCAACACTGCAGCTGGTAGGATCTAAATTCAAATCAATAAACCTAAAATTTACAATTAGTTTCGTGGTCACCATTACCAAAACTATCAGCAATTATAAAATTAGATTTTCAAAGCCATCCAGAATATTTGTCAGCAATTATGAAGTTATTATACCAGTAAAAAACCTACTTATACCTCAATAAACAAGGTGAAAATTCTTAAAGGCTTTTCACAATGAGACAAGTGGAATCCCAGCACTTCAACTGATTGCAGACTGGGGGAGCCTCAATATTGTATGGTGACAGCTTCACTGTCATTATAATCATAAAATACAGGCCATAGTGTTCCACCACAAAGAAGCTATAGCTCTTAGCTCCTTTACAGTAAAATTAGCATCTATTGTATTTCTGTGGGAGGTAACGGAATATAGCGCTTTACACTCAATCTAGGTCCGATATTGTTTCATTATTCTTACATAATGCCAAGAGCACTGTACAAGAAAGATGAAAGTCAGTCTCTGGCTTATTCGCTTGGTCAAATGGGCAAGTAACATAAGAAATTCACAGCAAAGAAAATAAGTCAGGAAATGCTGAAAATGACAAAATTATGCTTTGAGATCACAGGTTTCTTGTACTTTACCTTTTATTATTCTCTTCAACTTTCGCATTACCTTACACAGAATAAGTGATATTTGGCCCAGGAGTCTTAATTAGATCCAAGTTTGATTGAAATTAAAGTCTAGTTATAGTCTTCTGAATTGTTATTAGGATTAGGTTTAAATTTGCCTTTGACAGCACTCTTAATTCTGAATGATTTTGCTGGAGATTCAAATCCCATTGAACAGATAACACATACGTTGACAACCCAGTCAGGCTGTAATGCATTTCAGTTGCTGCAACTGAGGGAAAGATCCTAAAGATAATTTTTTAACAACTGAAGTGCTGGCCAATATTTATCACTCAACTAGTATCACAAAAAAATCTTGTCATTTACCTGATTGGGGTTTGTGGGAGCTTGCTGTGGACGATTTGGTTGCTGCGGTTTCCTAAGTTATAACAGCGACTACACTTCAATAAGTACTTCATTGGCTGTGAAGCATTTGACACATCCTGCAGTTACGAAATATAAATGCAATATAAATGCAATTTTTTTTTCATATTTAATATAAATTTTATTTCGTATGTACAGCAAGCAGCCACAAACAGCAATGTGACAATGACAAGAAAATTTGTTTTAGCAATCTTTATTGACAGGTAAACATTGATTGGGACGCTATGCTTTTCTTTGCAGTAGTGCCTCCTAAGGGGCAGACAGGGTTTAACACTGCATTCAAAATATGGTTCCTCCCTCTGTGTGCCAGTCCCTCAGTACAGCATAGCATGATGAGCACAAATGTCTGCAGTACACACACACACGCACATTGTGACTGAAAAGCAAGTACGTCACATCCAGAACTCGCACAACTGACAATAGCACCCCTCCTTACCCCAGGTTAAAGTAATTAAAAATCCCTGCAGCTCTAGTGAGATAAGAGCCTTTGAACTATTTTTTTATGGCTTGATGAATCAGTGTTTCATCCTTATACAAAATGTGAGAGATCACAACTACCTCTATTTAGAGGGGGCTGCTGCTCTATTTCTGGCAGCGTTTTAGTCCCATGTTTCTGAGCTTTGTCTGGTCAATGCAAGAGGAATCAGCAAGGCAGAAGCTGCTTCATGCTGCTTTGATTTGGCAGAAGTGACCATGGACAAGTCTTGCAGAGCAGAGTCAATGCAGCTACCCAGAGTTCTTCCACAGTTAAGACCACATTCAGGTTTACCAGGGAGAAGAAACTCTGTCCTCAAGGCTTTGCACAATCAATAGGCAGAGTGGATATAGAGAACAAAATTATAATTTAAAATAATAAACAGAAAATATTGGAAATACTCAACAGGATTATCACATATCAGTGGAAACAGAAATAGAGTTAACATTCCAGGTCAATGACCTTTTCCTTGCTCAAATGTTAATCTAAATGTTACTGAGGAAATTGTTGGACCTGTGGGCTGACAAGTTCCTTGGTCCTAAAACTCTTCAGCCTAAAATCTGAAAAGTAGTTGGTGGGACAGTGATGTGTTAATTTAAACTGTCTGGATTTAAAAAAGCATTCATTAAATATAAAATAGCAAATATAACTCAGTTACTTGAAAAGGGAAGACGTCAAAGCAGGAAACTACAAGTCAGTTAGCTTAATGTCTGTTATAGGAAGCTGTTAGAAGCGATTATCAAAGCACAATAGGAGAGTACTAAGAAAAGTTCAAAGTAATCAGACAGAATGGATTATCTGAGGAAGTAACATGCTTGGATAAAGGGGAACTGATGAATGTAAAGGGAATATATGTTATACATACAGTGATTAGGCAAATGGATGAAAACTTGGGAAAATAAAAAATTGTCTGTTTTGGCAGGAAGAATAAAAAAGAACTGTATCTAAATGGTGAGAGATTGCAGAGCTCTGGAATGCAGACGGACCTGGGTGTCTTAGTTCATGAATTGCAAACAGTTAGAATGCAAGTTCAATTATTAGGAAAACTGATAGAGTATATACATCTTCTGTTGTAAGAGGAATTGAATAGAAAAGTAGGAGTTTATACTTCAATTATACAGGGTATTGGTGAAACCAGATCTGGAGCATTGCTCTCCTTATTTAAGGATGTAAATGAAGAGGCAACCTGATTAAAATATACGAAGTGCAGGCCATTTCAAGTTTGCTCCACCGTTCAAGAAGCTCATGTTTTTGATCTGATGTTAACCTCCACTCTACATTCTTGCATACTCCAATAATGTTTCATCCCCTTGGTAATAAAGAAGCTATTTACCTCTGCTTTTGAAAATATTTAAAGATTCTGTTGACTGCCATTTGAGGAATGGAATTTCAAAGACTCTCAACCCTGTTTTTTTTCCCCAACTGACCCCCCTCATCTCTGTCCCTAAACGGGTGACTCTTTACTTTTAAATTATGACTCCTAGTCCTAGATTCTCACACGAGAAAACATGCTTTCGACATCCACTGGTCAAGATCCTTTAAGATTCAAATCACCTCTGACACTTCTAAACTCCAGTTACAGGCTGAACCTGTCCAGCCTTTCCTCAAAGGGAATTGGCTCATTCCAAGTATTGGTCTAGTAAACCTTCTCTGAACTGCTTCCAATGCATTAGCAGCAGTTCATAAGTACAGTGATAAGTACTGTACACAGTACTCCAGGTGTAGTTTCACCAATACCCTGCACAACCCCGCTACTCTCACATACAATTCCCCTTGCAATAAAACACATTATCAGCTTTCCTGATCATTTGCCTGGTTACTGCATATTAACTGTCTGTGATTCTCACACTAGGACACCCAGATCTTTCTGCAAATCAGATCTCTGCACCGTCTCACTACTTAGACAACATGCTTCTTTATCTTTCTGCCAAAAATTTCTCACATTGTATGTGACAACAGAGTACTGACAAGTAGCTAATGTTGTTCCTCTGCTCAAGAGGGGAAGTAAGGATAATCCAGGAAACCACAGACCAGTAAGTCACACATCAGTGGATAGAAAGCTATCTGGGAGAATTCTTAGGGATAGGATTTACATTCATTTGGAAAAGCATGGCCTAGTTAGGGACAGTCAGCATGACTTTGTGCCTGGCAGGTCATATCTTACTAACTTGATTGGATTTTTCAAGGTGTTGATAAAGGTGATCGATGAGGTAGAGTAGTAGACGTTGTCTATGTGGATTTTAATAAAGCTTTTGACATGGTCCCTCATGGGACTCATCCAGAAGATTAAGATGCATGGGATCCACAGTGACTCGGCTGCTTGAATTCAGAACTGGCTTGTCCATTGAAGGCAAGAGGGTAGCAGTGGAAGGGTGTTTTTCTGGCTGGAGGTCCGTGACTAGTGGTGTTCAGTAGGGATCCATATTGGGATGCCTGCTGTTTGTGATATATATAAATGACTTGGACGAAAATGTAGATGGATGGGTTAGTAAGTTTACAGATGATACAAAAATCACTGGAGTTATGGGCAGTGTTGAAGACTGTCAAAGTATAGAGCGGGATACAGATCAGTTGCAGAGAAAAGGCAGAGAAATGGCAGACGAAGTTTAATTCAGATAAATGTGAGGTGCTAGATTTTTTGAAGATCAAATGTTAGGAAAAAGTGTAGTTAACGGGAGGACCCTGAACAGCATTGGATCTTGGGGGTTCAAGACCATAGCTCCCTGAAAGTGGCCACACAAGGAGATAGCGTTGTAAAGCATGCTTGCTTTTATTGATCAGGGAATGGAGTACAACAGTCATAATGTCATGTTGCAGCTTTAAAAGATTTTGGTTAGGCCATAATTCTAGTTGTCACATTACATGAAGGATGTGGAGGCTTTGGAGAGGGTGCAGAAGAGATTTACCTGGATGCTGCCTGGCCTAGAGGGTATGAGTTATAAGGAAAGGCTAGTAAAACTCAGGTTGTTTTCTCTGGAGCGGCAAAGGCTGAGCAGAGACTTGATAGAAGTCTATCAAATAATGAGATGCATACATAGGGTTGACAGTCAGAATCTTTTTCCCTGAGAGTTGAAATGCCTAATACTAGGGGGCTTGCATTTAAAGTGACAGGGGAAAGTTCAAAGGAGATGTGAGAGGCAAGTTGTATTCTCTTTTTAACAGTGTTGTAGGAGTCCAGAATGTGCTGCCGGGGTGGTGGTGGAGGCATATATAATAGGGGCATTTAAGGAAATTTTAAATAAGCACGTGAATACGCATCGAATGGCAGGATATGGACCAAGTGCCAGCAAAAGGAATAACTTTAATTTGGCATCACATTTGGCACAACATTATGGACCAAAGGGCCATTCTTGTGCTGTACTGTTCTTTGTTCTACATATTCCATTTATCAGATAATTGCCCACTCAGAACCTATATCCCTTTGAAGGCTCCTAATATGCTCTTCACAACTTATTTTCTTACCCAGCAGTGTCATCAGCAAATTTAGCCAGCATACACAATGTTGAGGGCTCTTGACAGGTCATAGTCATAGTTGTAGTTTTACAGCACAGAAACAAGCCCTTTAGCCCACTGAGTCTGTGCTAATCCATCTATTCTAGTACCACTTTCCAGCACTTGGCTCATAGTTTTGGATGGTATGGTGTTCCAATTGTATGTGGAAAGGATGTTTACTCTTGTGGGAGAATCTAGAACTACAAGTCACTATTTAAAAATACAGGGTTATCCATTCAAAACAAGGTAAGTAGAAATGCTTTCTCAAAGAGCAATAGGAGTCTGTGATCCTGTCTTTATCAAAAGGCAGTGGAAGTAGAGTTCTTAAAAGTTTTCAAGGCAGAGGTAGATAGATTCTTGATAAGCAAGAGAATAAGAGGTTTTAGGGGATAGGCAGCAATGTGGAATCATCAGAGCAGCCATGGTCTTATTGAAGCAGGCAGAACAGGCTTGAAGGGCTGAATGGCCTACTCCTGTTCATGATTTGTACATTAAGTCTACGAAGAGGGAAACAGTTAACATTAACTATTTCTGGCTTTACACAGATGCTGCATTTTACTTTACACAGATTTCACACATTTTCTCTCATTATTTCAGATCCATAGTATTTGCTCTCATTCTAAAATTATAACTCAACAGGTTAAAGTCAACAGGCTAAAGTCGGTGGAGTTGTGGATAGTGCGGAAGGATGTTGTAGGTTACAGAGGGACATAGATAAGCTGCAGAGCTGGGCTGAGAGATGGCAAATGGAGTTTAATGCGGAAAAGTGTGAGGTGATTCACTTCGGAAGGAGTAACAGGGATACAGAGTACCGGGCTAATGGTAAGATTCTTGGTGGTGTGGACGAGCAGAGAGATCTCGGTGTCCACGTGCATAGATCCCTGAAAGTTGCCATCCAGGTTGATAGGGTTGTTAGGAAGGTGTACGGTGTGTCAGGTTTTACTGGTAGAGGGATGCAGTTTCGGAGCCGTGAGGTCATGTCGCAGCTGTGCAAAACTCTGGTGCGGCCGCACTTGAAGTATTGCGTACAGTTCTGGTCGCCGCATTATAGGAAGGATGTGGAAGCATCGGAAAGGGTGCAGAGGAGATTTACCAGGATGTTGCCTGGTATGGAGGGAAGGTCTTATGAGGAAAGGCTGAGGGACTTGAGGCTGTTTTCGTTAGAGAGAAGGTTAAGAGGTGACTTAATAGAAACATACAAGATGATCAGAGGATTAGATAGGGTGGACAGTGAGAGCCTTTTTCCTCAGATCGTGACAGCTAGCACAAGAGGACATAACTTTAAATTGAGGGGTGATAGATATAAGACAGATGTCAGAAGTAGGTTCTTTACTGAGAGGAGCAAGGGCGTGGAATGCCCTGCCTGCAACAGTAGTAGAGTCGCCAACTTTAAGGGCATTTAAATGGTCATTGGATAAACATATGGATGATAATGGAATAGTGTAGGTTAGATGGGCTTCAGATCGGTTTCACAGGTCCGCACAACATCGAGGGCCGAAGGGCCTGTACTGCGCTGCAGTGTTCTATGTTCTATATTTTATTATGAAATGCAACTCATAAAAAAAGAGGTCAAGAGTTAGAAGTTAATGATCATTGTTGTAACTGATTAGACATGATCTGGGACAAGGGGATATGTGGACGGCGGCCTCACGCATCTTGGGCGACACCAAGGCCCCAGCCCGAGGCCGGACGCGGTGACAGCTCACCTGGGTCAGCTGATTGTGAATGATTTGCTTGAGTTCCAAAGCCTTTTCTGGCGGCAGCGACATGGCGCTAGGGACCGTCTTACTAGGGTTTATCTACGTGCACAACCAGCAGCCACAGCAGAAATGACTCACCACCAGCCAACCGTCTCTGCAGACGACAAACACCACCCCTTCCTCCCAACGACCCTCAAGCCCCGCCTATCACCACCTGCCAATCAGCATCTAGCCCCGCCCTTATCTCCAGTAGCAACCACAGCCCCCGCAACGCACCTCCCAACCAACCGCCACTAGGCCCCGCCCTCTTACTAACGGACACCGAACGGCGCACGCCTCAAGAACACCTCATAAAAACGGAAAGAGGACCCGAAACGTTAATTCTGTGATGTTTTTGTTCACAGGTGCTGCCACAGCTTTTCCAGCAACTTCATGTTCCCAAAAGACCAAACCCACAGTGTTTCAACCCTGTAACCGCCCTCATGAACCCGGCTGGACAACCACCCAGGCCAGCCTCACGCTGGTTACGACGAAGCCCCGCCCCCTCACCAATACATTTCAAGCCCCGCCCCTTCATCCGCTCGCGACTCGCGCTCCAAGTTTGAAGGTTTGTAATTCAGGCCTGAAAACTAAGCGGGAATTTCACCTCGCGCTTGCCCGTTCAACTGCCTGGCAAAATGGAAAAGTCTGCAACAACTGGATTTGCTCGCTCAACGTTGCAAAGTACAGCTGTAGCTAGCTGTTGCCTATAATAAGTGCGATTTAAAAAAAAACGCCGGTGCGCACATGCCTCACAATTTTGCGACGCTCTATATGTATAGCCCCCACCCCGTGTCTGGGAAGGAGGCACGTCATCAGAAAGCGCCTGGAGGTTGAAGGAATTCAGGTGGTGGAATGGAGACAGTTTTCGTTCCGAGTGGGAATTGCGCCGTAAGCCTGAAAGGCTACACTCTCATCATGGTAGGTAACTGAACAATTATAAGAAATAAGAACCGGAGCAGGCCACTCGGCGTCTCGAACCTACTCCACCATTCAGTAGGATCATGGCTGATCTGACATTTCTCAAGTCCGCTTTCCTGCCCCTTTGCCATAACCCTTGATTCCCATAGCTTTCTGTGGCAAGGAGTTCCAAAGACTCAACCCTCTGAGAGAAGAAACTCCTTCTCATGTCAGTTTTAAATTGGCTCCCTTTTATTGAGTCTATGTTCTCTGCTCTTAGACTCTCCCACAAGGGGAAATATCTTCTTGGCATTTACCCTTTGACTTGTTGGTTGAGTGGCAAAACTCTCCCATTGACTCTCCCAGTTCCTTGTTATCCAGAGCATTGTGCGTACAATCCCTCATTAAAAACATGGCCATGGGCTGAGAGGAGCCTCTGAATAGTATAAACCAATTCAGCCAAATGGCCTGTTGCCATGCTGCTAAATTCAGTGTCATTTCATTCTGTGTAAAGTGTGCCTTTAGCACGGTTCATAGGAACTGTTGAAGATACTGACTTCACTGTACTGTAGACTCATGCTAGGGCTGCTCCTACACTGGTCTTGTCCTCCCACATGGATCTACTTGACCTGACTTCTTGCAGATGTAATGTGTTGCTCCTAGTTTTCGTCCTGTTCCTCTCTTCGAGGGATGACATCAGTGTGTGGCAAATTGGGGGTGAGTTGTGCATCAACGATTGATCCCTGAGGGATTCTGAAGGTATTGCTAGAGATGTGGGAAGTGGTCAATTGCATGAAAGGCTTTTACACGGGATACAGTTACTTGTGGCTAAGATTGCCAGTAGTGGGAAGCATTCAGGTAGGAGAAAGTGAGTGTACGTGGCAAATATGTTAAAGACAACAGATGGGAACAAGATCAGAGAAACCTAGATGTCAAGGTTCATAAAAGTTAGAATTTTTTTAAAAATGAAGCTTACAGCAGGTACTGAATGTTCAATACAGCAGAGTCCCTAGAGAAATATGAAACTTAAGAAGGAAATTATGAAAGCAAAGAGAGCGTATGAGAAATAATTGGTGGGTAGAATAAAGGTTGTCTAGAAATAACTATTTGAAAGGGTTGTTGAGTCCAAAACGCGTTCTTTAGATACTCACTTGTGTTGCCATAGTCTCCAGAGCTTTGGCCCAAAAGCTGGAAAATGGGATTAGTGGGATCAGATCTTTGAGGACGCAATGATGCCAAATGGCCTCCTTGTGCACTGTAACTATGAGTCTGAGGCTGAAGATTGCCTGAGAAGGATGGGAAAGAATTATGCACTACAGTCACAGGTATATAATTTCTGTTTTGTGACTTTGGTAAAGGCCATTTGAAGATGTTGCAAACCTAGAGTTGCAGGCAAGATGGCCACTGATCTGGGAGTTGACAACACTTTAGGAGAGCAGAAGGAGCTTGGAAGATGGTATTTGCAACGACAGACTGGTCAGTGTGGATACTTGCTATTCAGCCCAACTAGAACTTGTTAGTCTAAAACAGGACTATGGAATATTATCATAATGTGAATCATTCCTAACCTTTCTCAACATCAAGTCTACTATGGGTGGATGAAAATGAGGAGAAAGATGCAGCGAGCACCACATGAATATGTAAATTTTTTAAAAAAGTTCCAATACCTTTAAAATAAGGTGTGGCCAACGTCTTACTCTTGTGTGTTATTTCTGTGGAACCACAAAAGATCAAGTTAGTCATGTGGCAGAATGCAGTGAACATGTAACTTTTAATTAACTGAGCTTTTTGATGTTCCAGCCAGTTGTGTCTGTGGGTAATGTTGGTCAGCTAACGGTGGATCTGATCATTTCTACGCTCACGTTGCCAAGAGTTGGTTATATCCACAGTGACTGCCTCCTTCCGGTGGTGGGAAACAATCCATATGCAACAACTTTGGAGAACTCAACAGAAATGTGTGTCAGCTCTGAAGGTGAGTGAGAGGTGAACAAGGGTGAAGAACTCTGACATAATTTGACATAATATATTTCGGAATTTACATTTAGAAAACAAAAATCCAAGGTTCAGTCCTCAGGAATTCTGGAGATGTTTGGGGGGTTGTGCCCTAGATATAATTAGAAAAGTGATGGTAGTTCCATCCAGCAAGGCAACATTGTGGTCAGTAGCATGAAAGGCTGTAGACTGCTCAAGAAGGATGAGGAGGGATTGTTCAATGTGATCATGCATATGTAATCTGTCCTTTGCAACTTTGATTAATAAAGTCATTTTAGTGCTGTGCAGGGGCAGAAACAAGGTACTTCCAGTTTGTGAAAGAGATAAATGAAACTGATTTGAGGCAAATTGTTCACTGTTGTCAGAAATTAAAACACCACGTAATAAAAGTCTAAATGAAGTTGGTTCTTTATATAGCAAAGTTGTACACTATAAGAAATGGCACAAGTCTTTGAGAAACAGTTGGATGTGTTGAGAGAAAGAGTTAAGATGTCATTGGCAATTGCATGTTAATGATTGTCCACTGATGATGTGTTGTCTGATGAAAAGCTACTTAAACACTCAATGGCCTTTAACTTGTCTTCAAAATCTTATTGTAGTTTTATTTACTTAATTCTCGCTTTGCAGTCTAGCAAAGCTTTTTTTCCATTTGGTTTTTGGATGTGAGTATCACTAGCAAGGCCAGTGTTTATTTCTTATCCCAAATTACTCAAGAAACTAGATCACTTCCAAGCTAAGTACGTTGCTGTGGATCTGGAGTCTTGTGTAGGTCGTACTGGGTAAGGATGGCATATTGCCTTCACTGTAGAACATTGACATAAGACTCTTCTGGTTCAGTAACCATGTAGTTTATGAGCGTTTATTAATGAGACTAATATATTATTCTGGATTTATTGATTCAATTTTAAATTTCCCATCCGTTGTGCTGGAATTTGATCCCATGTCTCGAAAGCATTAGAAGCATTCACTCCACAGATGTTGCCAGCCCTTCTCTGTTTCTCCAGCACAGAGATAATAAAAACATTCATCAAGGGTTCTGGCTAATCAAATATCATTACTACTATGCCTTTGTTCCCCCTTTTAAGTTCTTCACGCCAACTGCAAGAAGGCAGATGACAGTAATTTGTGTGAACCTGTATTTGAAGACTAGAATAGCTGATTACTTTTCATGCGGCAATCTCTTCCACAGTCGTTAATTTTAAAGAAGTCTTTTTCCCATTTCAGTCCAAAATGCGAATACAGAAAAATAATTTTTGTGGTAGAAAGCAACCAGTTCTTCTATGGGCCAACCCAGATGAAAGGAGTGCAACCTTCAAATTAGAACTGTGCTGCTCATGTGTGACATGTGTTTCACTCTCAAACAGCAGTAGAAATTTCAAATATTCTTTCTTTCCCTTCCTGTTAAAGCAATAGCTCTTGCAGCTAGATTAATCAATATTAAAAATGAGATTGATTTCCAGCATTGTATCACTGGTATTCAAGGATGTAGAATGACAGTAGATGATGGAGTTAAGGTACAGATTAGCTATGATCTAACTGGCTGAATAGGCTCGAGTGGTTGAATGGCCTCCTGAACCTGTGGTCCTGCTTCTGTTCCTCTGGTCCTGTATAATTGCAAGTCTTTATTTCTCAGTAGCCCTGCCCACGTAACATAGCTGGCATTGGAAAACATACAACTAGTTGGCTTATTATAATTATAATTGCCTCCAGTAAGAATGCAGTTTCTGGTTTTGTAATAAAACTTGATAAAAACTCTTACCAGAATATCATCTTGAGGATGTAGTCTGTTAATTGATTCCTATAACACCAAAACTTAAATCTTTTCCCCTTAGCCTTTTGTGTTACATGTTTGATTATTTACTATATTGCAGTTTACGCATCAGCAGACCGGAAGTTGGCAGTCCTCCAGATTCGATCCCCAATTGTTCAGGTATTCAATGTAACAAAATCAGACACTTTTGGCTATTGTGGATTGTGTTTTAAATGGTTGAAATTTAAGTGAAGCTCTTGGTCCTTACCTTTTATTGAAATGTAGAGTTTTTATGACATGATAAAAGGCTCATTGCATCCACACCAGTCGTGAAACATCCGTCTGTTGTAGTCCTGTTTTTCAGCACTTGGCCCATAGCCCTGTAGCTGTGTTATTTCAAGTGCTCATCTAAATAGCTTTTAAATGTCGAGGGTTAGCTGGATTGGCCATGTTAAAAAAAAATTATCTTGTACTGTCCAGGGATGTGCAGGTTTGGTTGTTTTAGCCATGGTAAAAAGTTTCCATACGGGGTTACAGGGATGGAATGCGAGGATCGATCTGGGAAGGGTGCTCTTTGGAGGGCAATGCAGACTTGACGGGCCAAATGGGTTTATGTGATTTTGGGGTTCTTGTTTTTACCACCGTTTTCGGTAGTGAGTTCAGAATACGCACACTTTCCGAGTTGAAAAGTTTTACCTTAGATCCCTTCTAAACTCCTGCTCCTTACTTTAACACAGTCCCTCCTGGTTCTTGGCCCCTCTACTCTGAGGAAAAGTTTTTCCCTATTTACCTTTCTGTACCCATCCCCTTCAGCCTTCTCTGCTCGAAGAAAAACTACCCCAGCCTATCTAGTCTCTCCTCATGGTTGAATCACTCCAGCCCAAGCAACATTCTGATGAATCTGTTCTGCACCCTCTTTAGCACAATCACATTCTATAGTGTGGTGACCAGAACTCTACATAGTACTCCAGCTGTGGCTTAACTCCTGTCTCATACAGTTCCATTCAGAACCTCCTTGCTGTTTTGGTGCCTTGGCTAGCAAAGGCGAGTATCACGTATGCTGCCTTAACCACATTAACTACCTGCCCCGTTGCCTTCAAGGATCTAGGGACTTTGGTCCGCTACAAAGAGGAAGTACCCTCTATGCTTCCTAGGGTGCTCCAAATCAGTGTGTGCTCCTTTGTCTTGTTAATCCTCCCAAAATACATTGCGCCTCACCTTTTTCAGGATAAAAATGACTGGGAAAAATGTTGTCTGCAATGGGTTGGTTAGCAATTAATTTACTTTTCTGGTACTTCTAGTGTGCACCGAATTTTGAGTTCCATCGAGACATTCAGTATGTCTGAATGACCTGGTTAACATCATTGTGACTGACCCGTGTTCAGTAACGGCTTGGCTTTCTATGGTTTTTGTGCTGTTTAAAGTATTGGAGAATTGTCTCCCATCTTGCAGCTAAAGATCAACTCGCTACGTTCAGGACTTTGCCGTTGATATTATATTGTGGAGCTGCACAAATATTTATTTCATTCAAGAATCCTTTCACTTATCAAAATGTGAAATATATCTTTAAGAAAAGTATCGTAGAATCCTACAGTACAGAGGAGGCCCCTCAGTCCATCGAGTCTGTACCACAAAAAATACACTAGCAGCTTCACTAGTCCCACTTTCCTTCGTCAGCCTCATAGCCTTGAATGTCATAGCATTTCAAATGCTCAACTAAAGTGAGGTTTCCCATGTCAACTACCCTCCCAAGTACATTGCAAACCTCCATCACTTTTTGGGTGGAAAAAAATGCTTCCTCAGATCCCCTCTAAGCCTCCTCACCTTCAGCCCTGTGGGCCTTTCACCTTAAAATTATACCCCTTTGTTATAGGCTCTTTGACTAAAGGGAACAGCTGCTTTCTATTCATCCTATGCCCTTCATAATCCTTCCTTTCCCCCAAATCTCCCAAGATTAATTTTCTTTCTAACAGTTATGGTACCTTTGTTTATGTTGATTGTGAATATTATGAGCCTGGTTTTATTTTAACCAATTTGCATTTGTGCCTTGCGCGTGAATAAGGGAGTATCTGGTTGCCATCCAGTCAATTCAGCAATTGGGTGTATATCAATTTTAGTATTGCTGAAAAAGACACTTATTTTGAAGCTTTTTGTCATGCAATCATCAGGATAATTTTTAAGAAATACTAAGTCAAGGAGAAAACCTACATCAGAGGGGAGTGCTGATTGATTGGCACATAGACTTTGGTACCCGTGTTACCATGAACAATGCGCCAATTAATAATTGACAGTTAGCTTGTCTTGTGATTTGTTAACTTGGTGGAAGAAAGTTTCCATTTGACTTGGTTTAGCATTGAGGTGCTCTGTTGCACTTGAAATAATCAGGGTGTTAAGCTCTCTCAAACCTCTCTCTCCAGAGAGAGAACTGAATGTTAAATTTGCTGCCAAGTATTGGCTGATGGAGAGAGATGAAGCGGGTGTGAAAGGAAGCATGCATGGAACATTAACATCAGCATTGACCTGTTGGGCTTATTGGTCTTTTCAGAGATGTAAAGTCTGTGTTAATAATTCGAATGTCATTCAACCGCTTAGGGTAAACACCGTTCATTCCGACAACAACTCCTTTCTTGGATTAAAGAAAATGCGTTCAGCAAAGTTGTGGTTCTGTCCAGTAGTTATGCCTATCATCGTGTTGACCAGCAACTCATTGGGTAGGTACAGTGTCACCGTTGTGATTAACATTGAAGGATGGCTTGATTAGGTTTTGAAAGTTATGAGAGAGAATGTTTCAGTCATGGACCATAGAGATCTGGTCTATCCTAAACTCTGGCTGGGTTTTCTGATCTCATCGAAGACTTGGGGCCACTTCAGCTGTCCTTTGTGTCCAGATTACAGAAGGGGAAATAATGATCCTGCTTCTAAATTTAAAAAAAAAAGTGCTGGAGAAACTCCAAAGGTTTGGCATCATCTGTGGTGAAAGAAACAGAGTTATACTGGATTTGAAATGTTAACACTGTTTCTTTCTCCACAGATACTGTTGGACCTGCTAAGATACTCAGAACTACTTGTTTGTATTTCAGATTTCCAGCATCTGTGGGGATTTAGCGTTTATCTGAATGGATATTTAGCTCTCGAGATCAGGCTCAGCTATTATATTTCCATGGTTGAGTTGCCTCCTGCTACCTATAAAGCTGCAACTGCAAATGTCACTATCTTTAGGAGAGGCCATTGTCAAGACTGCAATTTCTTTGAACAACCCTTTTTACAATTCTGAGATATGTTACCCAGCAATAGAATTCAAAATGCTGAACAATCTCTGTAAAACTACGAATTTCCACTTAAAAACAAAGTTACCGAGGTTGTATGTGTACTAACTACTAGGATGCGCAATAATGTGCGATGTGTAATGATGCAGTCTTGATTAGGCAGTTGAAGGTGAAGGAACTTGTGGGGAGCAATGATCATAACATGATAGAATTCACTTTGCAGTTTGAGAGGGTGAAGATTGTATCAGATACAGCTGTATTATGGATAAAAGGTACTGCAGATGCTGGAGAATCTGTGATAACAAGCATGGGGCTGGATGAACACAGCAGGTCAAGCAGCATCACAGGAGCAGGAAAACTTGACGTTTCGGGCCTAAACCCTTCATCAGAAAAGATTTTTCTGATGAAGGGTTTAGGCCCGAAACGTCAAGTTTTCCTGCTCCTGTGATGCTGCTTGACCTGCTGTGTTCATCCAGCCCCATGCTTGTTATCACAGCTGTATTATGATTGAGTAAAGAAAACTATAAAGACATGAGGGAGGAGCTGGCCGCAGTTGATTAGAAGGGAAGCCCAACAGGAAAGATGGTGGAGCAGCAATGGCAGGGGTTCCTTGGGGTAATTTGGGAGACACAGCAGAAATTCATCCCAAGGAAGAAGAAACATATATTAAGGAGAAGATGAGTCAGTCGCGGCTGACAAGGGAAGTCCGGAAGATAAAAGCTAAAGGAAAAGTATATAATGCGTGAAAATTAGCGGGAAGCCTTTAAAAACCAGCAGGGAGTGCAAGATGTTTTCTTCAGCAATCTAAAAGGTAAGAGAGAGGCAAGAGTGGAGTGGACATTGGATGCTTCATTAGAAAATGAAGCTGGAAAAGTCATAATGTTGAACAGAGAAATAGCAGAGGAACTGAATAGGTACTTAGAGTCATCAAGTTATACAGCACCAAAACAGACCCTCAAGTCCGAATCGTCCACGCCAACCAGGTATCCTCAACTGATCTAGTTCCATTTGCCAGCATTTGGCCTCTATCACTCTAAACCCTTCTTATTCATGTATCCATCCGGGTGCCTTTTAAATGTTGTAATTGTACCTGCCTCCACCACCTCCTCTTTTAGCTCATTCTATACACGCACCACCCTCTGTGTGAAAATGTTGCCCCTCAAGTCCCTTTTAAGTCTTTCCCGTTTCACCTGAAACCTATGCCCTCTAGTTTGGGACTCTCCTATCCTGGGAAAAAGACCTTGGTTAATCAGCTTACCCACGCCCCCTCATGATTTTCTAAACGTCTATAAGGTCACCCCTTAGCCTCCGACGGTACAGGGAAAAAGGCCTTTTCAGCCTCTCCAGCTCAAACCTTCCAATCCCAGCAACATCCTTTTAAATCTCTTCTGCACCCTTGTCAAGTTCAGCAACATTTTACATACAGTAGGGAGACCAGAATCGAACTTAGTATTCTAAAATAGCAAAAATCCTATACAGCTGCAGCATGACATCCCAACTCCCGTACTCAGTGCACTGACTAATGAAGGCAAACTTGCCAAATGCCTTCTTCATCACCCTGTCTACCTTGCACCTGTTTTCACAGTGGAAGATACCAGCAACTTACCAGAACTTAGAGGGTCGGGAGTAGAAGTGAATGTAGTGGCCATCAGTAAGGAGAAGGTGCTGGGGAAGCTGAAAAGTTTGAAGGTTAATAACACGTCCGGATTACAGCCCACAGTTCTGAAGGAGATAGCTGGGAAGGTATTGTAGAGGTATTGATGGTGATCTTCCAGGAGTCACTGGGTCCAAGAATGATTCCAGAAGATTGCAATGTGGGTAATGTAACACCACTTGTTTAAGAAGGGAGGGAGGCAAAAGGCACAAAACCATTGTCTGGTTAGTGAGATCTTGGTCATTCATGAGTTTTTTAGAGACCATTATTAAGGATGAGATTGGAGAATACTTGGAAGTTCATGATAAAGTAGGGCGGAGTCAGCATGGCTTCGTAAAGGGGAGTCATGCCTGACAAATCTGTTAGTATTCTTTGAGGAGGTAATGAACAAGCTAGACAAAGGAGAGCCACTGGACATGTCTAGTAAGTTTGCAGATGACACAAAAATTGATGGTAAAATGGAGAGTGAAGGTTATCTAAGAGCGCACAGGGATCTTATTCATTTGGGCCAATGGGCAGAGAAGTGATGAATGGAGTTTAATTTAGATACCTGCAAGGTATTTTGGTAAGGCAAACAAGGTCAGGACTTCTACAGTTAGTGGTTGGGCGCTGGGGAGTGTTGTTCAACAGAGAGACCTAGGGGTTCCATCACAGGTAGACAGGTGGTTAAGAAGGGTTTGGCATGCTTGCTTTTGTTGCTCAGACCGTTGAGTGTAGGATTGGGACATCATGTTGCAGCTGTACAGGTGGGGCTATTTTTGGAGTACTGTATACAGTTCTAGTTGCCCTGCTCTAAGACGGATATTATTAAATTGGAGATGGTGCAGAAAAGATTTACAAGGCTGCAAATGACAAAAGATTTACAAAGGACCACATGACTCAGTGGTTAGCACTGCTGCTTCACAGCACCAGGGACCTGGGTTCAATTCCACTCTGGCAACTGTGTGAAGTTTGCATGTTCTCCCTGTGTCTGCATGTGTTTCCTCAGGGTGCGCTGGTTTCCTCCCACAGTCCAAAGATGTGCAGATTAGGTGGATTGGCCATGAGAAATGCATGGTTACAGGGATAAGGTAGGGAGTGTGTCTGGGTGGGATGCTCTTTGAAGGGTCATGTGGACTTGATGGGCTGAATGGCCTGCTTCCACACTGTAGGGATTCTGTGATTCTATGTTACTGAGACTAGAGGGTTTGTGGAATAAGGATAGGCAGGGACTTCTTTCACTGGAGCCTAGGAGGTTGAGAGATGACCTTTATCGAGGTTTATAAAATCATGAGGGGGCATGGATAAGTTGATTGACAAAGCTCTTTTCTCTAGGGTAGCAGAGTTCAAAACTAGAGGGCATATTTTTAAGGTGAGAGGAGAAAGATTTAAAAGGCATCTGAGGGGCAAAATTTTCACAAGGAGGCTTGTTCTTTTGTGGAATGAACTGTCAGAGGAAATGGGGTGGATGCAGGTACAGTTATTACATTTAAAAGATGTTTGGACAGTTACATGAATAGGAAAGGTTTAGAGTGATATGGGCCAAACGCAGGCAAATAGGATTAGTTTAGTTTGGGAAACTTGATTGGCATGGACAAATTGGACAGAAGGGTCTGTTTCAGTGCTGTATGACTCTGCCGCATAGGAAGCTGTAAATATGATTAGAGCCCGTAGTGTTAGGGGCAAGATACTGGCATGGATTAAGAATTGGCTGACTGGCAAAAAGCCGAGAGTGAGGATAAGGAGGTCTTTTTCGGGATGGCTGCCGGTAACTAGTGGGGTTCTGCACAGATCAGTTTTAGGACCGTAACTATTTGTGTTATACATTAATGCTGTGGACAAAGGAACTGAGGGCATGTTGCTAGGTTTGCAAATGACACAGGGACAGGTAGTGTTGAGAAAGCAGGGAGGCTGCAGAAAGACTTGGACATTCTAGGCAAGTGGGTAATGAAGTGGCGGATGGAATACAATGTGGCAAAGTGTGAGGGTATATATTTTGCTAAGAAGAGTTCAGGTGTTGACTAGTTTTTAAATGGGGAAAGGTGTCAAAAGTTAGAAGGGTCTTGGGAGTTCTAGTTCAGGCTTCTCTTAAGGTTAACGTGCAGGTTCATTTGACAGTTAGGACAGCAAATGCAACGTTGGCATTCATTTCAAGATAGCTACAGTACAAGAGCAGAGATGTACTGCCGAGGCTGTACAATGCCATGGTCAGGCCACATTTAGAAAATTGTCAGCAATTTTGGGTCGCATATCTAAGGGAGGTTGTGCTGGTGTTGGGGGAGGCTTAAGGGAATGATTCGATGGGGATGAAGGTCTTATCATGTGAGGAACAGTTGAGGACTGTAGGTCTGTACTCGATGGAGTTTAGAAGGATAGGAGGAAGAGAGACCTTACATTTAACTGCTTATTCTAATGCTATTGTAAATCATGAGAGAGCGTGCAATGTAATTATGTGTTAGCTTTCAATTAAGGAAAATTTGCATCTAAAACTAAATTTAGGTTACAGATTGCAATTCCTAATAAATCTAACTATTTTTCCAGCACTCCGCTGCGATATTTGGCAACACCTGCTCTGCAAGCCATTGTGGGAGACAAGTTCCAGACCCTCAAATGGAAGGAACTTGAACGGGTAGCAGCCTTTCCTGGGATTAGTGAGGTGGAAGAGGAGATATCCATCCCTGGAGGGGGCATCACAAAATCACTGTACCGCAATAGGTATGCATTTTAATATGTTTCTGGTGTTAGGCCTGGATCCTCGTAACATAATGAGACTGAGACTCTACAGAGGACAAGTCAGCACCGGTTATACTGAGCTCTGATTCCTGCACCATTGGAGGTGGAGAGGCAGAATTTAACTGCAATTCAATTCCAAACATGCTGGCTCATCAAAAACACAGTGTGGTGAGAAAGCACGGCTAGTCTGGCAGTATCTATGGAGAGGAGACAGAGTTAACGTTTTCAGTTCAGTGACCCTTAATCAGAACTGAAAAATATTTGGGGAAGATTGGAATGTAGCTGATGATGGGGTGGGATCGGGTTTGTGGTGGGTGAAGAGACAAGAGAGTACATTGAGACAATGTCCAGAGAGAAAAAGATAGGCAAACAAAGAAATCGCTCATGATGAACTAAGAGAGACGTAATAGCTAGGTGATGCATTAACTGGAAATGGAAATATTTGCAAATGGCTTGGCCATACTAGAAGCAGGACGTTCAGGACAGCACATAAGACCAGGGTGGGGAGGAGTGTACAAGCGAGAGAGAGCATATTCATGTTCCAAAATGCCATGTTGAGTCCTGAAGGCTATAAGGTACCCAGGTGGAAGACGAGGTGTTGTTCCTCCTGCTTGCATTGAGTCTCATTCACTCATTTCCATGTTTCACTGCTTGCTGCACTTGCTTACTTTCAGTGACTGGTGTATAAGGACACCCAGATGTCGTTGCACATTGCCTATCCCAGTCTCTCTTTCGGACTTTTGCCACCTTGTATCTCCATCTGCCATGCATTTCTACAAACTCACAACCTGTCTAAATTGCCCAGAAGCCTCTTTACACTTTCATCACTGCTCACAATCGCATTTAATTCAAGTCATCAGCAAATTTGAAAATGTTACGCTTGTTTCCCTCATCCAAATCTTTGATATAAATCTTGAATAACTGGGATCAAGCACCACGGTACCCCACTTGTCACTGCCTTCCACTTCAAAAAAGCCCCATTTATTCCTACAGTTTAACTAATTTTCAATCTTGCCAGTATATTACCACCAACACCATGTGCTTTGATTTTGGACAATAAGCACTTAGATGGCACTTTACCAAAAGCTTTCGGAAAATCCAAATACACCAGATCCACTGGTTCACCCTCGTTTATTCGACTAGTTATATCCTCAAAAAAAGCTGCAGGTTTGTCAATAGGATTTCCCTTTCATAAATCTATTTTGACTTCGTGTAAAACAATTGATCTTTTCCAACAGTCCTGTTATCACATCCTTTATAATAGATACCCAGCATTTTCACTACTACTGATGTTAGGCTAACCAGTCTAAAAGTTCCCATCTTCATTTAAACAGTGAGGTGACATTTGCCATTCTCCAAATGTTAGTACTGGGGTCGGTTAGCTGTGTTGGTTGGATAACACAGTGTGGGGCTGGATGAACACAGCAGGCCAAGCAGCATCATAGGAGCAGGAAAGCTTGACGTTTCGGGCCTAAACCCTTCATCAGAAATGGGGGAGGGGAAGAGGGTTCTGAAATAAATAGGGAGAGAGGGGGAGGCGGATAGAGGATGGATAGAGGAGAGGATAGGTGGAGAGGAGACAGACAAGTCAGAGGCGGGGATGGAGCCAGTAAAGGTGAGTGTAGGTGGGGGTGGGGTGGGGAGGAGATAGGTCAGTCTAGGGAGGACGGACAGGTCAAGGGGGCAGGATGAGGTTAGTAGGTAGGAGATGGGGGTGGGGCTTGAGGTGGGAGGAGGGGATAGGTGAGAGGAAGAACTAGTTAGGGAGGCGGGGACGAGCTGGGCTGGTTTTGGGATGCGGTTGGGGGAGGGGAGATTTGGAAGCTTGTGAAATCCACATTGATACCATTGGGCTGCAGGGTTCCCAGGCTGAATATGATTTGCTGTTCCTGCAGCCTTCGGGTGGCATCATTGTGGCATTGCAGGAGGCCCAGGATGGCCATGTTGTCTGAGGAATGGGAGGGGGAGTTGAAATGGTTCGCAACTGGGAGGTGCAGTTGTTTGTTGCGAACTGAGCGCAGGTGTTCTACAAAGCGGTCCCCAAGCCTCCGCTTGGTTGCCCTGACGTAGAGGAGGCCACAACGGGTATAGCGGATACAGTATACCACATTGGCAGATGTGCAGGTGAACATCTGCCTGATGTGGAAAGTCTTCTTGGGGCCTGGGATTGGGGTGAGGGCCATTGGCCTGAAATGTTAACTCTGATTTCTCTTCAGAGTGCCAGACCTGAAATTTTCCAGCAATTTCTGTTTAGAATCTGTGTTGTGGTCTGACCGCTGGTTGCACTCATCTGCTGTTCTCAGATGAGTCACAAGAGGGGTCTGTTTGTAGTAAAGCTACACCAAGTTATTTAAAACCTAACTCACTGTAGGTTAAATTACTAGAAAACATTTACTGGAGCTCTGTTCAAGAACTACTTAACAAGGCAACAGTAATGGATTAAAAGACTTTTTGTATAGAAGGTTTTCAGTTTTATTAAAAAGAGAAATGTTACTGTATCTGTTTGTATACTAACTCTTGCACTGATTTTGTGCAGTTGCATTGAAGGAATCCCGTTGGCAGTGCTCCTGATTTTCTGTTCCGAAGGCGATAACATCCCTGATGCATTCAACCTTCTGAACTTCCTGAATGAATGGATGGAGTTAAAAGAAAAACCAGTAAGTTTTACTGTTCACTTCTTGTCTTGTCCCATCTGTTCGTGTGTGAGTGCTCGATGTGATCTCTCAGATTGTTTGTGTATTAGCTTGCTTGTGGTATGATTGTATATTTTAAATATAGAGAGTCCAAGCTACATGAATAAAAAGCAGCAGGAATATGTCACCATTGTTAATGCACACATTGGCCAGCAAGCTCCAGAGAAGAGGAAATATTTGCCAATCTCTAGAACTGCTGCTGGATTTGCCCCCAGTCCACCATTTCCTTGAATTTAAGTTCCTTGGTATCTGTAAAAACTTCCTGAATTTTCACATTAATTACCCACCAAACATGCTGTAGAAAGGTGGAACACAATTGAGGCAATATTTGTTAATGAAATGTCAAACTATTTCCCACACAGTAATTTACAGCACAGAAAAAGACTATTCAGCCTGTCATTCTCTTCCAGCCCTCCACCAAACATCCCAGAACTGGCTTGATCCCTAAAGCCCTGAAACTTATTTTGTTTTCTGTCTAGCAGCATTGTCCTTTAGGGCTGAAGCAGCTTGGCCAGTACTGGTGCTGCTAAGTTACCCTTGGTAATGGATATTAAAATCCCTCAAAAAGAGTACATTCTGCACTCTTCTCACCCTCTGTACTTCCTCCAAGTACTGCTATATGTGGAGTACTGGTTCATTAGCGGAAGGAGGATGGTATGTGATAAGCAGCAGGAGGTTTCCTTGTCCATGTTCATGGTCTGGAGATCATGCTGAGGGTCCCCAGGGCAACTCCCTCCTGACTGTGTATTACTGCTGTGCCACCTCTGCTGGGTCTGTCCTACCGGTGGGGGAAGGATATACCCAGGGGTGGTGGTATGTTGTCTGGGGCATTGTATGTACGGTGAGTCCGAGACAGCTCTCAGTTTTGGCCTTAGTCAATGTCAGTAGTCTGTTTAATTTCCTTTCCAGCAGTTAATATAGCTGAATGATTTGCTGGACTGTTTCAGAAAGCAATTAAGTGTCAACTACATTCCTGTGGGTTTGGAGTCACATGTAGGCTAGACTAGGTAAGAATGGTAGATTTCTTTCCCGAGTGAACTACATGGGTTTTTGTGACAATCGACAAAGGTTTGATCATCATCAGAGTTCTTAATTTTCAAAGTTTATTGAATTCAAATTCTACAATCAGCAGTATTGGAATTCAAACCTAGGTCCCCAGGACATTATCTGAGTTTCTGGATTACTAGACCAGTGACAATACTGCTGTGCTGTCACCTCCTCTGAATGATCACTCCTATCCAAGCATTCCTCCTGCCCTCAACACTTGGTCCACCTATTTATCGGCACCAGATTCAGTAACATCTCCTTTGTTTTTATTTAGAAAGTGCTGGAAAAACTCACCTGATAGAGTCTGTGGAGAGAGAAACAGTGTAAATATTTTGAGTGTAATGTGCCTTTCTAGTTGGGCCAAGAATAGTGATCAAGGAAGTTCTCCTGAACACAGTTCACAAATTCCTCTTCACCTTTCTCCTTTGCTCTAAAATGATCGTAATCCACCATTTAAGGGAGAGGTCTAGGATAATATTCTGGATTTGCAAGTTCAAACCTTACCTCAGCAACTACTGGAATTAGAAGTCAGATTAAAAATATCTGCATTGGCAAGTCTATCATTGCTTCTCATTAAAACCTGCCTGGCTTATTATTGTTCTTTTAGGGATTAAATTTAACACTTTACCTGGTCTAGCCTTCACGTGTCTCACTCTTTAGCAATGTGGTTAACATCTGACTGTTTTCGTGGCAATGAGGAATGGGAAACAAATGTTGACCTTGCCTGTATCTTATGAAAGAATTTAAGAAAAATGGAGACCAGAACCAAAGTGATTTGCTGCTTTCTTTTTCTTGCTCGCTCGCTCTCTCTCTGTCTCTCACTCGCTCTCTTTCTCTCTCTCACTATTCGGAAGCCTATAGAATACCTATCAATAGCATGTGACTTAGCTTGAACCAAATGGATTGTATCCTTCCCTCTAGAGGATATCCTTTTTGCAACATTAATGTCTCCCATAATGAGTCACCCCACTTTCCCTTTTCCCTCCTCTATCTTTTCTGAGCACTTCAAATTTTATTTATTAAGCACTATTGTTAAGAACAATAGATAGATTTAAGTCATATGGTGTGTTAGGGAAAGTATTTTGTGCTATGAAAAGGGGACACGATTTAGTCATTTTTAATTTGTGAGCTTGGGGCTTTGATGCTGCAATTCTGGTGGTCTGTTGTTTGCATATATTTTGTTTTACCAGTTCAAAGTGAGGAGCTAGGCTTGAATAGTTCAGTGCATTAAAATTTGGAAGAGTTTTTTTTTTAAAAGTGCAGTTGAGAGATCAAGTGATAGAGGAAGACAGAACAATGCAGAAAGTTAGTTAGGTGCCAGAGAGTGGAGGCAAGGTTGCTGGACAGAGAGTTTATGGTGTTCATTTATTTGCTTTGAAGTTAAATACTTAGTAAGTTTAAATTGCAGGTTGCTTTGGGTGTGTTGGGGAGAGATTCCAGCTGAAAAGAAAATGGCATCTATGATTGTATAGATATTTATCAAAAGGAAAACAATTGCAAATGTACCAGCCTGAGTCTGAGCAGGGTGGTTTAGTGTGGAGAGAGTGGTAAATTTTCACCTAGGTTTGTGTTTACATGGATCTTGCTGGGATAAAAGGAATAGTGTGAATTTGTGTCCTTTTCTGTTACCTGCAAACAAAATCTTTCCAACTTTCATTTAGTATAGTATCATATTATTCCTGGTTTTATTTTATTTGATAAATGTTTTGTTCATGTTAGAGGTATGGAGGTTGACTAATTAATAAAGTTAGATCACATGGGATTCAGGGCGAGCTTGTCAATTGGATACAAAATTGGCTTAATTGCAGGCGACAGTGGTGGTGGAGGAATGTTTTTTGGATTGGAGGCCTGTGGCCAGTGGTCTTCCACAGGGATCGATTTTGGGTCCTCTTTTGTTTATCATTTATATAAATGATTTGAATGAGAATATAGGAGGCACGGTTAGTAAATTTGCAGATGAAGCCAAAATTGGTGGTATTGTGGGTCGTGAAGAAGGTTATCTAAGAGTGCAGAGATCTTGATCAGTTGGGTCAGTGGGCTGGGAGTGATGGATGGAGTTTTGGATAAATATGAGCCATTGTATTTTGGTAAAACAGAAAAGGGCAGGAATTGTACGATTAATGGTACGGCTGTGGATAATGTTGTAGAGCAGAGAAACCTAGGGGTTCAGGTGCATAGTTCTTTGGAATTTACATTGCAGGTGGACAGGGTGTGGTTAAGAAGGTGTTTTAGCATGCTCGCCTTCATTGCTCAGACTTCTAAGGATAAGAGTTGGGATTTCATGTTGTGCAGGATGTTGGTGGTGCCATTTTTTTGAAGGACTGTGTGTAAGTTCTGGTTGCCCTACTGTAGGGAGGATATTATGGAGAGGGTTCAGAAGAGATTTATTAGACTGTTGCCGAGAATGGAGGATTTGAGTTAGAAAAATAGGCTAGGACTTCTTTCACTGGAACATGAGGTTGAGGAGTGACCTTCTAGAGGCTTATAAAATCATGAAGGGCATAGATAAGGTGAATATCAAAGATCTTTTCCCTAGAGTTGGGGGAGTTCAAAACAAGGGGGCATATTGTTAAGGTGAGAGGGGAAAGTTTCAAAAAGGACACGGGGGCAACTTTTTTATGCAGAATGGTGTGTGCGTGGAATGCAATGCCAGAGGAAGTGCTGGAAGCAGGTACAGTTACAACATTGAAAAGACATTTGGATAAGTACATGAATAGGAGAGATTTTTAGGTATATGGGTGAAACACAGGCAAGTGGGACCAATTTATTTTGGGAACATGGTTCGCATGGACTATTTGCACCAAAAGATCTGTTTCCATGCTGTTGACTCTGACTTCTGTGAATGTGTTCAGTTATTGACCTCCACGGTTCTGAAGCAAAATAAAAATGCACTTTGTGCATTTCTATACATGCACTTCCTTTTAGTCTTTCTAGTCTGCTCCAATCTCCCTTCTCTCGTAGTGCGTAGTACTCCAATGTTAGGGACGTTATTCTACTTCTACGTGCTGATGGTGCCCATTTTTAAACACTCCCCAACTACACCAGTGAACCTTGCTAAGAGGACGTCAATCCTAGTCGTACTGAGGGGCAACCTGACCCTTTTGAATAGGTGACTTCTGGTGGTCATAATGCTTCAAGAACTTAAATCCCTTTTGCCTGTGCATGCTTCAAGCTATACATTGATCCTTCTCATCTTCCTAGTTCAATTCTGATTAGTGTGTGGCACTGGGAGTCATTTACATCACTATTTTTTTAAGGTCCTATGTTCTAACTTCCTTCCTAGCTCCTGAAAGTCTGATTGTGGTGCTTTGTTACCTGCCTTCTGTTTGCATCATGTACTGGAACTTTTGACTCTCCTCTTTGCCAGAAGTCTGCACACGCCCCCAAAAAAATTTAAACTGTTGGATTTAATTCCTGCAGATAGGAAAGCTTCAAAGTTAAATTTGTTGTACTTTAATCATTTTTTTTTCCCTCTTAATCCAATTTTTCTTTTTGTCGATCTGTACATGATTTGACTAACTTGCCTTCCTTCCTGTTTCTTTCTCAACCCTTAATCTCATTGGTAGAGGTGTTGCATCATTCCTGCCATCCACTGTATTTGTGGAAATCAAATCTTGGAATCATTCTGGTAAATCCTATGCTATGTCCCCTCCAAAACCAGTTTATCTTCCCATTTGGAGTTGGGAAAGTGTCAACTTCCTCCAGTTGAGCTATTCAGCTCCTGTCAAAACATACATCCTAAACTCATCTTTTTGGCTGCTCATTGTACAGCTGAATCTCTCTCAATGATTGTCTCTGTGCTGAGTTTCAAAGTTCTATCCTATCTAACACGCTGCTGTTAATGCAGAGGTGTCCTGCTTGTCTGTTGTCACTGTCAATCTGGGATTTTTTTTTTGTGCAAAAAGTTTAATTACATCCATTACTGATTAACATTTGCAGATTAGAGGATATGTCCATGTGTGATAGGTGTTAAAGGCAAGCACAGCAAATTAGGCTTTCCTACTGGCTGGTGCCACATAGCTAACATAGGGTTCCTTTTCCCAGCCATTTTCAAGGAAACTGAAACTTTTATCATTTTTGCTGGTTTGTCCAGATTACTTTCTTTGCATATAATCCTTTGAAAAATAATAGATATGAACAGTTTGATTAATGAAATGTGTTTCCTTCTCAGAGTGATCAACATGGCATAACACAGGCTCAGTGGAAGATTCCAAGTTCTTGGAGGTTACTGTTTGGCAGTGGCATTCCACCAGCTCTCTTCTAACTCAGCCGGCCCAAACCAATTTCACTATAAATGGATTGAAACTGTTTTCACTATTGTTGACTCACGTATGGCAATATTTTTTTTTTAAAAATCTGTACTTTGGAAGTCTAAATAATGTACTCTTACCCCACATCTGTTGAATATCAATTCTTAAATCTCTCATGCAATGTTCACTTCCAGATAAGTGAGCAGGTAATTGTAAGGAGGCTTGGGTAAGAACGGAATTGTAAAATTGTCCTCGTGTTTACAATGAGGAAGTGATACCTTTAAATCCAAAATGACTGAAGCATGACCAGCTTTTGAGAGAGACAGAATGTTTTGTGGTTCAGACCATTACCGGAAGACATGAATATAAGCTAGTCAACAAGAAGTCTAATAGGGAATTGAGAAGAAATGTTTTTGCCTATAGTTTTGAGAATGTGAAACTTGCTACTACAACATGTGGCTTAAGTCGGTAGTGTAAATGGATTGTGAAGAGAAGGTAGAGAAGCATGAGGGAGCGGGGAACAGAGGGTTATGATGATAGATTTAAATTAAATGTAGGAATATGCTAAAGTGCAACATGAACACCAATTACCTCAATCTATATTAATCCTAAGTGGTTGTGTAGGAGAACCTTAATTTTCGGAAGTATGCTGGGAAGCAGTAGTGTATGTACATTGTGTAAATTTGTTTTATAGTCTCCTAGATGCTCTAATAATGTATTAAAGTTTCATTTGAACAAGACCAGTTTAATATTCAGTTACTTCAAAAAAAAAACATTTTACCTATTTTTTGGCTTCTTGCTTTTTGTGTTTTTAAAGTGCTGTTTAGAATTATCCCTAGATTTTCAACTCAAATTGTACAGTACATTTGCTCTGCTATAGAGGAATGACCACTCTCTCTTTATAGATGTGTCTCTAAAAAGCCCACCTATGACCTATTTCTAGGCTCTTGGAAGTGGAATGTCTTACTCCCTAGAATCCCTGTTTGGCATTTAGAGGAAGTAAGTGTATATAATTCTAAATATATTTTCTACATTCCTGATATTAAAACTGAGTATATTGGGATGGGTTAAAATTTACTGCGCTGTGATATCCTAGAAAGAATGAGATGTAATCTCAACATTTCTGTACTCCAATAATTCAGCCGTGATCTTACTTTAGAAATTTTTTGTTAATATCCAGCGGTGCATTAAGAACATGCAAACAGGAGTGAGCCATTCAACCCCATCAAAACTGTTCTGCCATTCAGTAAGATCACGGCTGATCTGTGGCCTAACTCCACATACCTTCTTTTGGCACATATCCCTTAATAGCTTTGCTTAACAAAAATTTATCTATCTCAGATATAAAATTAATAACAGATCTAGCATCAACTGCCATTTGTAGAAGAGAGTTCCAAACCTCTACCACCCTTTTGTGCTTCCCAACATCTCTCCTGAATGGTCTAGCCCTAATTTTTAGACTATGCTCCTTAGTTCTAGAATACCCCTAGTACAGAACAAGAATATTTCACTTAGTCATAGAGATGTGCAGCACAGAAACAGACCCCTTGGTCCAACTTGTCCATGCTGACCAGATATCCCATGTGCCAGCATTTGGCCCATATCCCTCTAAACTTTTCCTATTCGTATACCCATCCAGATGTCTTTTAAATGTTGTAATTGTACCAGCCTCCTCCACTTCCTGTAGCAGTTCATTCCATACACTCATCACCCTCTATGAGAAAATTGGCCCTTACGCCCTTTTTAAATCTTTCCCCTCTCACCTTAAACCTATGCCCTCTAGTTTTGGATTTCCCTACCCTAAGGAAAAGACCGTTTCTATTTACCCTATACATGCCCCTCATGATCTTATAAACCTCTGTAAAGGTCACCCCTTAGCCTCAGAAAATAGCCCTGGCCTATTCAGCCTCTCCCTATAGCTTGAACCCTCCAACCCTGGCAACATCCTTGTAGACCTTTTGTGTGAACCTTTTCAAGTTTCATAACATCTTTCCTATAGCTGGGAGACCAAAATTTAACATGGTTTTCCAAAACTGGCCTAACCAATGTCCTGTACAGCTGCAAAATGATCTTCCAACTCCTATACTCATGCACTGACCAATGAAGGCAATCACACCAAATGCCTTTTTCACTAGCCTATCTACCTGCAACTCCACTTTCAAGGAACTATGAATCTTCCAAGTTCTCTGTTCAACAACACTTAAATTGATTTTCTGTGTGAAATGAACTGTGATTTGACTTGAATATGGCATCTGTGCCATACAATAATATCCAGGCCTGGTTATACAGCAAGCATATGGATTAGTTTAATGCAACGGTATGCAATTCAATTCTAATTCCAGTTGTAGAAGACTTTATATGTCTGCATCCTTGATCTACCTGGATTAAAATATCAAACTTTGCTGTGGTTAGGTGAATAACCACAAAGGAATTGGTTTATTATATCCTTTACAAAACCATTCGGCAGTAGTTTATTCATTAAAATGAACAACTTGACATCCATTTGCTTGTCTGTTTTTAGCACAGCTTCCTGGACCAAGTTTTCACTTCAATGCAGGGCTACAGTATGAAATCTGCACTATGATGCAAGATTCTATATTAAACGAGTTTGGAAACCCTCACATAGAAATTACCAACTGGATGCACCACTTTTAGAATAGGGGTCGAGGAGGAATTCCTTTTTTCAAAGGGTTGTGAATGTGTGGAATTAACTACCCAGAGTAAGGTGGATGCCAGTACATTGAGTAAATTTTAGGAGTTAAGACATTTTCAATTAGTAGAGTTGAAGTGGTACGGAGACCAGACAGGAAAACTGAGTTGAGACTGAGATGAGATCAGCGATTTTATTAAATGACAGACCAGGCTCAAGGGACTGAATTATCTATTGCTGCACCTAGTTCTTATATTAGAGTAATATAGAAACCTACAGCACTGGAAAAGACACTTTAGCCCACTGAGCCCATGCTGGTTAAAAACAAGCACGTAACTATTCTAAGACCATTTTTCAGCAGTTGGCCCATAGCATTGTGTTCCTTAGCTTAGCAAATGGCCATCTAAATAATACTTAAACATTATGAGGGTTTCTGCCTCTACCCCTACAGGCAGTGAGTTCAGATTCCCACCACCCTCTGGGTGAAGACAGTTTTTCCTCACATATCTCAACCTTTTTCCCCAACCTTAAATCCCTTTGATGGAGGGATCAATGACCAAGAGGCAAAGTTTCTTCCTGTCTCTCTATGCCCCTCCATAATTTTATACTTCTCAATCATGTCCTCTCGTA
Source organism: Ginglymostoma cirratum (assembly GCA_024137785.1). Taxonomy (NCBI): domain Eukaryota; kingdom Metazoa; phylum Chordata; class Chondrichthyes; order Orectolobiformes; family Ginglymostomatidae; genus Ginglymostoma; species Ginglymostoma cirratum. The sequence goes on from JAHRHZ010000054.1 coordinate 22,592,067, forward strand.
ATCTTCTCTGTTCTATGATAAACAAACAACCCCAGTCTATCCAATCTCTCTTCATAACAAACTCTCCAGTCCAGGCAACATCGTGATAAATCTCTGCAATCACATCCCTCCTATAATGTGCACAGAATACTCAAGGTGTGACTTAACCAACGTTCTATACAGTTCCAGTATAACCGCCCTGCTTTTAGCTCTGTGCTTAGACTAATAATATTAAGTGCACCATGTACCTTCTTAACCACTTTATCTACCTTTTCCACTATCTTAAGGGGCTGGCAGTTCCCAGGGTGCTTCATATAGTCCCTTCCCTTGTTTGCCCTGCCCAAGAGCATCATCTCCTGTTTACCCAGATTGAACTCCATTTCCCACTGGTCAGCCCATCCATGTCCTCTTGTAGTATATTTGCTACACCACCCATTTTGTATCATCTGTGAACTTAGTGATCAAACCACCTACATTCAAGTTGAAATCATTTACGTAAACCACAAAGAGCAAGGACCCTTCAGCCAATTGTGGATCCAATTTGCCAAATTTCCTTGGAACCCATGGGCCTTTGCCATAAATCTCCTGAGTGGGACTTATCAAAAGCCTTGCTGAAATCCAAGCAGACTACATCATTGCCCTCATCTACACACTTGGTCACCTTTTCAAAAAAAAATACAAGCAAGTTGATCAGGCATGCCCCCCCCCCCCCCCAAAAAAAAAACTATGCTGACTGTTCTTGATTAATCCCTGCCTCTCCAAATGCAGATAAATTCTGTCCTTCAACATTACTTCCAATTGTTTGCTCACAACTGAAGTTAGACTGACTGGCCTATAGTTTCCTGGTTTATCCTTTTCTTTCTTATTATTTCTGTCTTCCTGAATAATGGCATCACAGTGTTTATCCTCCACTCTCCTCTGGCCAGACAGGAATTGAAATTTTGTGGAAGTGCCCCTGCTATCGCCTTCGTTGCCTCACACAGTATAACAGTTCATCTGCCCCTAAAGATTTATCTACTTTTAAGCCTGCCAAACCATTCTCTATGCAAATTTCTTGAGCTGAATCACAAACTTCCTTGATTTAGCATCCCAATCATTAATGAATACCAACCAAAAAAACCCCACCTACATCCTTTGGCTCTATACTCAATTACCAACACTGTTCCTTCATGGACCTTTTTCCCTTGGTCTTCTTTTACCTAAATGTACCTGTTAAAAAAAAACTTAGGATTTTCCTTTATTTTACCTGTCAGTATCCTTTCAGATTCCCTTTCACCTCTCCTAATCTCCCTTGCAAGTTCCCTATCACATTCTATACTCCTGAGTCTTCTCCTGTCTTGAGCCTTCATTATCTGCCATAAGCCTCTTTGCTCTTAATCCAAATAGTGTAATATCCCTTGGTATCCAGAGGACATAGGATTTGATGGTCCCATTTTTTTTTTAATTATAACATGTTGGTCCTGTACTCTCGATATTTCCTTCTTGAATCCATCTTGCTGTTCTGAGACAGCTTCACCCAAAAGTATCTGCTCCCAGGTCACTGGCCAAATCATTTCTGATCTTATTAAAATCAGCCTGCTCCAAACAACAGAGAACTTTGATTTTAGGGCCATTCCCTCACCTTTTCCATAATCTTGAATAACTATATTAACAGAGTTATGATTGTTATCTGCAAAATGCACACCCCACCCCCCAACTGATGCTTCAATCATTCGCCTTACCTCATTACCTAAAATTAAGTCCAGGACCACCCCAACTCTCTATGGCCGCCTACAAAATGGTTTGAAATAGCTCTTCTGGATGTAATTTAAGAGTTCTACTCTTTCTAAACCTTTCACACCATGATTACCCCAATTAATATTGGGAAAGTTGAAATCCCCTATCACAACTCTATTACTTTTACACTTCCTTGAAATTTGCCTACATAGCTGCTCTTCTATTTCTCTTGGACTGTTAGAGGGCCTGTGGGACACTGTCCAGAAATGTGATTGCTCCTTTTTGGTTTATAAGTTCTTGTATTAGATTTAACTGCTGCTGATCTTAAAATAAACAGTCAAGTTGAAGGATGAGCTGTTTTCAAAAGTTGAAGGCACACTGCTGGACTACTGGGACTTCGCATTTTCATTCTCCTGCCTTACCTGGGGAAGGTCAAAACATTAGCTTTCAAGTGATGAAGTACTGATTTAAGAGAACAATAAATGTTGTGTGAGACATGTTCACGTTTGGAACAGCAGTCATTGCTCTATCACAATTTTTACAAACTGAATCAACTATTTCTCTCCCCACAGATGCTGCTAGACCAGTTGAGTTACTCCAGCATTTTCAATGTATATTCCAACACAGACTGGTTGGACTCACTGACCTGTCTGTAGTAGATCAATATTACTGAGGATATAAAACAAAAGTCCTCGTAAACATAAACAAGTTAGAACTATTGATGCTGCTATATAAATACAAGTTGTTGCAGGAATAGGTAGTAAAATGTTCCAAAACACATCACGGGCATCTTATAAAAAACATCCTCAACCAGATTATATTAAGGGAAGTTAATCCTTGATCTTAATCTTAAACAACGCTTAAGCAAAAGCATTTTCACTTGAAAATACATGTCAAAAATGAAAAGGAAACAGCCAATTTGTATTTCAGGATCTTGTTTAATGATTTTGCTATGGTCTGACCACAGCCAATTACAAGCATAAAATATATTTGACTACAAAGCACATAGCAACATCTTCTGTAAAGTATTGCAATAACCAGACCTTGGGTCTATAAACTATGACATCACCATTGCTTAATTAGAGGCAAATACACAAATTTCATTTTTTTGTAGATAACTGTTATGGAAAAATGCAAATACTGTTTAAAAAACCATAAAAGCAAATTTTGCCATTATATGTCACATTAATTTCTGATAATTGTATAAAGTTACATTGTACAGTTAACACTTCTGCCAGAATCAACTTGTGATAACAGAACTCTAAATGCAAGGAACATTCAACTATTTAATATTGCTGTACATAATTTGGTTTAGTAACAAAGTAAGGGCATATATGGTTTGAAAGCTACAGCAATGTATCCTGTAGCTGATAAAAACATGAATAGAGGCCGGCAAAGACTAACAGCTAGAAAGCTACCATTTTTGTTTGTACGTTCTGATCTGTTCAACACTGCTACGTCAAAAAAATGTCCTCTATGAAATGTATTCATCTACAAGGAGTCATGAGGATACCAATCAATTAAAAATTGCTAACAGATTTGAGAGAACTAGCTGTATCTGTATTTCATTATTATACCTGATAAGCTAAGTATTTGATATGATTTTATTCATATCGTTAGTAACAGAATTGGCAAGGATTCTAGTGTAAATTATAATAAATTGCTTAATTGCAGCAATAAAAGTTTCTACTTTATTAATGTTAAATCATATGTGCTTCCACCACCAATTGTTTCAAATGTAAATGGCAGAGTTGTGAATTGTGAAAATTTCTTACCCTTTTGATAGGTCAATGTTGTTTGTCAAGTTGAGATTGGACAGTCATAATTTATTCCCCCCATTCAATCATTTAGATTGGGCAATTTTGTATACCACGTTAACAAAATCTGAATGCCAATTATTCACAACTTTAAATTCACAGTTACGATCACATTGGTGTTAACTGTGACTCAGATGACAGTGTAGCTTTGGAGGGTGTCATTGTGGCTGTGCTTTACAGTTGTGAAGCATTTGATCATCACTCCAACACTCCTTACCTAAATTTGATATGGGGCATACTAAACTTTGACTCCCACCCCTGTCTTTTATCAGGTCCATTATATTATTCAGCAACTGAATTACAATAAAGTTATCATACTTCTTTCTTCCAAATAAAATCAAAACGTGGTGGCCCTTAATGATAACATAAGTATTTTGAGAATTTATCTAATTCTAATTGTTTTCTATATCTTTAAAAAGTTTAGACAAGTTACTTTTTTCCCTAGATGTTTTTATATTTAAAATAGTCTGTAGGTTCTTTCCTAAACTACATATTCAACTTTACACTAATTTTTTTTGACGTTTATAAATCTAAGTCTGTCTTCCTTTAAACTAATACTGGTCCAAGTAAGTATTGACTGAATGACAGGCAAAGTAAATTGTGAATATTCTGCTGCAGTTTTAATGGTGAGTGAGTAAATCTTCATCACTGCAAAGTTCATTCATAATTAAGAATTCTGTTTCATACAAACTGACTACCTCCTCAACTACGGAGGTAAGCCCAGTGATTTCACCTTCTTATTACAGCATTATAGGACAATATTTATTAGGAAAATAAAGTATGTAGATTTTTTTCTCTATGTATCACTCTGCAAACTTTGTTTACGAAAGGACAAAACACATGGTAGGCATTCAAATTCTATGCCATTGTGTTAAAATTTTTCAATTGTACATTATCATACATTATTAACAATGTTTTCTACCCATTGGGCAGGATATGTGCATAATATATTCAAGTTATATACAGCACCTTACAAATAAACATAAGAGACAGACAACAAAAGAAGCACCATATTTAAGTGAGGCACAACAAAGGTGGGAGCTCAGAGTGCAAGGGGATTCCTATATGTGTCCAAACCTGAAAATGAGGCACCTTATCTGCTCACATACTAATAACATGCAAGCTTCTTCAAAAATATATATAGACCAATTTCTACCACAGTTTACATAACAAGCTAACAAAGAAAGCATAAAGAGGTTCCTTCACACACTAAGTCTTATGATATACCATATGACTATTATAAGCTGACCTACAAATTATTTAAAGCAATAGCAGCATTAGAAGCAGCAGCAACACCAGCGAATAACTGGCTGTTTTCGGAAATCATACACCTTACAGACAAAAAAAGGAAAGCTTCAGAATCAAATTAATGACTAATATTTGTTTTACCTTTAATTCAAGAGTACGGGATACTGCAATGCATGAGTAAAGGTCATTTATGAAAAGAAACTTAAAAAATAGCAAAAGTGCAATATTGCCTGGTGTTGAAAAATACATCTGCAAAAGTGAAGATCCATTCAGTGTTAAGTATTTATTTTATTCTAGCATGTTTAAAAACGTACATCTTGTTTGAGGAGCAGTTCCTATCTCTTGCCATTCCCTGCTTGAGGTTATATGCTATAGGAAAAGGCTAAAGTAGAAGGCAAGATTCTAAGAGGATCCTTCATAGCCCTTGAGAAAGCAGACCTAAAGCTAATCTAAACATTGTAAAAATTAGTCTGTCAGCTTGTTTTATGAAGTGTTACTCTTTGAAGAAGGTGGTCTTTGAAGATACATTTTTAACCAATAGTATCTATGGCATGAACATTAAAAAGGACATAAAACAGAAACCATGAAACAGTGGAAAAATTGGTTGGATGCCTTGCTGTTCATTTCTAAGCATTTATGATTCAAATCCACAGCAGTTATGACTATCAAATTAAATTTTTTTTATTGACTGAAGAATCACCTTAGTATTTAGGTTGCCTGTACCTTCTGCTTGCTATTAATAAAGAGAATTTGCTCATAAAATGAGAAACTGGATATACAATGACAACAATATGTCAAAATATATTTTTTGCCCACTACATTTGTGGTCACTGTGCAATGTCTGCCATTGGAACTGGCATATTTGAATCTACTAAAGACTCATTTCAAAGCACAACAGTGCAATTTGTGGGAAACTCTAAATCTTCAATTTCCGTGTTACAGTTCCTGTATGGGAGCAAAAGGAGGAGGGTGTGGTGTCAGAAAAAGGAAGGTAAACATATACATTAATGTATTACAAACAAGAAAGTAACTTTGCTACTTGGGGATTATCATCTAAGATGGCTGTGCCAACTGAAAACACGACATCTGTTGTATAAATATATACGTTGAATAAGTTATAATAAAGGAACAAAGTGAGCTTTTTTTTCAGTCTTTTGAACCTATTTCTGTCCACACCCATTTTTATTAGCAAGAATGAAACATGGAAAATCACTGAACTATTATTAGTCAAACTGCTGATTTTTACCACTATGCAGCACAAGATTACTATCTTTCCACTGCAGTGACATTTATTAGATTTTTCTGAACCCACAAAGCTGGGAAATATATATGCATTACTTGCTGAATATATATTCAACTGTTAAACATTATATATTGGTACTCAGTTACACTATTCTCTTTTCAAAAAAGAACCGCCTCAAAGATGTTTCTATGTAAAAATTTCATTCTATGTTTTCCACAGGCTTTAAAAGTGCACAGATGCAAAAAAACAATTAGCAAGAGGTGAAAAATAATGGGAAATTTGGTAAACCACAGCTGCTTTGAATTTTTAACTGAGGTCAAAGGAAACATTCACTACAGTTTCAAGTATTCAGTTTATGGGTCATTTCAGAAAGGTAGTTTGGAAATTCAATGAATGAAACACAATTTAACATGTTGTGATGAGGAATGCAGTCAGCACAGACTGTATTTGCCACTCCTGGGATGCTCTCAGTGCCTGGATGTATATCCCTGACAATATTTTGTTCTAATTTCTACAGATACACATGGAAACAACTGAATGAACACTCTGAAATCATTATAATCATGGTATAGCTTTTTGCTTTTTTGGAGTATTTTGCACACGCTGAACCCCAGTTTGGACCAAAAGTATTGGCTATATGTTTGAAACTTTCCAAAAGCAACAGGCAGTACAATTTGTTTAGAAATATTTTTAAGTTGCGAGCATTTTCAGAGAAATAAACTCATCAATTGATTCATTTATAAATATAATGTGAACATTAAAGTCACTGCATATTATGATTGAACTAGAACTAAATTATTATCTATTTTTTCTAGATTTGACCACAAGTTTTCAAGTTTAAGCATTCAAGTTTGTTTTCTATAGACTGAATGTATAATGAACTGAACGGTTATCGAACAGTTTTGACATTTGCAAATGTAATGAGAGAACACTTAAATGAAGACCCCTTAATATGATACCTTATAAAATCCACTTTACACAACATCTTTTCACTAATTTCAGTGAGCCTAAAGTTAAGGATGTGCAAATATGCTGTAGTCTTTCAGCAGTTGAAATTATGCATCACTATATATTCTAAATAGCTGCAAATTTGGAGCTTGATACCACCTTCTATCTTGGGAACTTCAAGATATAAATTCTCACCATAATGTTCCTAATAGTTATTGCAATGACAGTTAACACTTTGTGTCCCTGTATTTTCCATTTCCTGTGTAAACGGGCATTAGGGTGCAACCAGAAATCTCTTTTCACAAACAACCTCCATGCATTGAAAACACTAACTAATTTACCTACATCTTTAGAAACTCTCTTATTTTCACATATGTGGAACAAAGTAAAGACAGTTAAAGTTTTCCACCTCAAGCAATTCCCCTTTTCTCAAACAAGAAAATAGTGCAACATTTAATTTTTTCACAAACAAGTTAGTTCATTGCATTTTTTCTTCCACTCTATTGTCTTGGCACTCAAAAGGAATTAAAGTTTTTTTCTGTTTGAAAATATCACAAAACTGGCCAAAATGGTACAGTCATCATTAAACGCCTTATGCATCCAGCAATTCAGTTACTACAAAAAAGATCTACAAGCTAACATCAGAAATTCTGTGTTAAGAATATTTTAAATGAAATAATCCAGATACAAAACCTGTTTGCCAAAAGCTGCTAGTTTGCCAAAGTGGAAGTTATATACTGTTAGAATCAATATATCATGCACTCCTCAAAGAAAGTTAACAACTTTGTTTGGTTTTACTAAATTGAAACAATTCCCACTGAATAATAATGTGTTACAGGAGTGCAACTCAATGGTGTCACACCTGTTTCAGTTCACACATCCATACAGGCAGTTAAACAATTTTTCCTGCGTTCAAGTCCTTCCCTCTGAATGGGACAATTGTATTGTCTTCACTATCCTGCTGAAAATGGTGTTCACTGTCCCTGTGTGTTGAAGGAGGCATGTTGTGCTGGTGATGGAAAAATGCTGACCCTGGATAATGACCCATGACCTCACTGTAAGTGGGTGGTGGTCCTTCCATCCTTCCATTGCTGCTATAATTTGTTGCACTTATGCCTGAATTGTTGCTTGGTGGGCATGGTCCTCCATTATACATAGAGACATCGATCAAGTCACTATCAAATATGGTTCTGTTAGGTGGAGCCCTGACAGACTCACGATTGAGTTCCAATTGTTGTTCTGGATCTCGAAGTTGCAATGTACACAGCCTCTGATACGGAGGAGGTTCCTCTCCGTCTGACAGTGAAATAGTGGGAGGAAGATCAATCTCCTGTTGCATGTAGGGGTATGTGGGTTGAAAGCGGCTAAAGCGTTCCCTCTGCATGAATGATGGGGCTGTGAATCTGTCCCTTGATCTTGGAGTATACATCAGCTGAAAGCAAACAAGAAACGTCTAAAGTTATTTTTGGACTGAGGTAATAGCATGATTCTTTTATAAAATTTAATACACTATGACTTGCCAGTCAAATTGAAATAAGGTTTAGATTATTCTTAATATTCTCACCAGGTATAGCTAGTACAAAGTCAGTGCAAAGTCAGTTCAAAGGCTGTAAAGCCAGTTCAGAAAGAGAAAGCAAGTACTCTACTAATATCAAAATCTAGTTACCCATTAGCAGCGGCCATCAGCGTAATTTGGATCTGCTCTAAACAGACACCAATCTAAGATCTGTATCTGCAGTATCACAGCACTATAAAATAAAGTAGATTCTGCAGCAAAAGCAGGATAAAGAGAAACATTAAAGGAATTAGGATTAAGTAAAATAAAGCACCTGTTACGAACTTTAAAAACTAAATTCAGGGAAGCAGTGAACACCTTTAAAAGTGTACTAAATTAAAAAATGTAAATAGTTGTCCATGAAAAATAATTGAGAGACAAACAAGATTTGGTGTTAGTTTGTCTTCAACACAATGTTTTACCTGAAGTAACATTGCTCAAGTTATGGCATAACATGTCATAATATTAGAAACTAAGTATGAATATTGCAGTATTGAAGGATTCACAGGCATATATTATAACGAATAATTTTTTAAAAATATTATAGTCCTCAGGTACATAAATATCTGGGCTATTACTAAACTATTAGATTACAACAGGAGCATGCTTCCAGACGAGTGACATGCTTCAAGTGATCTTAAACAAGATGGGATGACAAGACATTATACCCTCCAGTTACAAGTTATATAGAATGACAATATAATGAACATGTCTCTTAAAGGCTGACACATTGAATTACAACATAACACAATAAGCAATTTCCCAAATTAATACAAAAGTAGAAATGGAAAGGAGGAGGAAAAAGCAATCTAAACAACCTCAGTAGAAAAAATTACATTGGGAAATCTAAATACTAGAATAAAAAGGTAGCTTTGGAGGAAGTTAAAATTCTAAAAAATGAAAGTAGTGGAGAAAATAAAGTTTTGAAATATTCATTAAATAGCACTTTCATTAAAAAGCATATCAGCTTCCTTTTTGCACAAGCAGAATACCAGAGGGAGTTGATAATGCTTTAGTACAGGCACTTGATAAACAGAAGAGTTTGGAATCAACAAACCCCTGGTCCATCTAGCTTTACATAGAAATAATATAGCACAGGAGAGGCCCCTCGGCCCACCAAGTCTGCACGAGTCAAAACCATGCCAAATCTACATGAATCCCACTTTCTAACACTTGGTTCATAGCTTTGGATGTCTTTAGTAAGACTATAATGCATGATTAACTGGGCAGTGAAGCAAGGAAACCAGGTTTTATTTAAGTACAGAAAGGCTGCAGAAAACTACAGGGCTGAGGGTTTGGGAGTCTCCACGCATGAATTTCATAAAGCTAGGATATAAGCTCAGCAGGCAACAGGGAATGAAAATGGAATGTTGACCTTTATTTTAAAGGAATGGAGTATAAAAATAGGGAAGTCTTGCTGAAAGTATACAAGGCACTAGTCAGACCACAACTGGAAAACAGTGAACAGGCTTGGGCTCCTTAACCAAGGAGATATATACTGGCACTGGCGGCAGCCCACTTGACTGATCCTGGATATGCAGGGACTGCCTCATGAAGACAGGTAGAGGAAATTGAGCCAGCACTCATTGGAGTTTAGAAGAATAAGAGCCACCTTTTTGAACCATACAAGGGGATTTGACAGGTTAGATGTGGAAAGGTCGCTAACACCAATGAATGTAAGAGGGTGGTGGTTAGATTCTCTCTTGTTGAAGATTGTTATTACCTTGCACTTGTCAGAACAATGAGTTGCCCATCTTTCTTTTCTCAGGCAGTAGTAGATCTGTGGAATTCTTTATCTCTAAGGACTGTTGAGGCTGAGTCATTGAGTATATTCAAGGATGAGATACACAGATTTTTAATCAGTGAGGGAATCAAGGGTTTGGGGGAAAAGGCAAGAAAGTGGAGTTGAGGATTATCAGATCATTGAATGGTGGAGCAGACTCAATGCACTGAATAGTCTGCTTCTGCTTTTATGTCTTATGGTCTTACGTTTGTTGGTTTGCAAGCATTCAAAATAGCAGGACCCAATCTTTGTTGAGCTTTGCGGTGTCTTTTAAAATTCACTGTCCAAACTAGTTTGGATTGTGGGAGCAAGCTTACAGTTACTCTTATATATTTTGCATGATTCCATGAACACAATGTGATTACTCTTCCACTTTTGATGGTTTATACATTTCATACCATATAAGGAATGTTTTATAGTATCAAAACAATTTGACATCATCATTTCACTAGAACGTACCTCTGAAACACCATGATGAGATACTGTGGTATCTGCTGAACATAGGCACCCTTCCTATTTGAAAAACAAAAGCATTTCATCAAATAAATAGTACAATATTATACTTGGTTATAATAATTCCCAAGTCAAAAAAGGTTAAAGTTTTTTTGCATTCATGGCTTAAAGTTCACTGAATATACAGAGACCAGCAGAAATCTGCTCTTCAGGTGTCGATTTTGTATGTGGTTATAATCAACACATTAAACTCTTACATTAAACAAGTTGGACCAGGACCAAGTGCAGCTAATGGTGTGACCAGTGTTGATTATATTTTATTCCATTCTCTATTGATAGTATGGTTTTTTTAATACGTCACTCTCTTGTTAAACCAATTAAGGCCATAAATAACTCCTGTCTTGAACACCAGGATCACAACAATGTAGTTGATTCTTAAATGCACTCTTAAATGAAATGGTTTAGCAAGCCATTCAGTTATATCAAACCGCTGCAAAGCTTAAAGAAAACGAAGAAACTAGATAGACCACCAGCAATGACCCAGGCACCAGAAATTAAAATGGCAAATTCAGCTTTCTTGACCGTGCAAAAGTTCTCTTCACAGATATTTTGAGGTTTACGCCAAAACTGGGAAAACTGTCCCACAGGTTGTCTTTGTGGTATGTTTCCATGACATCACAATCACAATCCCTGGCTACCCAATTGGCAGGTTACACCAGAGGTGGCAGCACAATGGTATCCCATTGGGACAGATTTGCCCTAGAAGTCCTCAATATTGGCTCATGGCATTGAGGCAAACATCGGCAAGGAAACCTTCTGCTGATTATCACTGTCTTGGCTGATGATCAGTACTTCTCCAAATTGAATACCACCGGGAGGAAATACTGAGAGTGGAAAGGGCACATGAAGCACTCTGGATGGATGGCTTCAATATCAACCATTTAGAGTAGCTTAGCAGCAACATCACTGATCGAACTGGAACAGTCCTAAAGGACACAACGACTCAGCCTCAGCAGTGGCTAGATTGGGTTTGCAGCAGGGGACTAGGAACCAACAAAGGGGTAAAATGGCTTGACCTTGTTGTCATAAACCTACCTGTCACAGATGTATGAGTCCATGACAGTACTGGTAGGAGTGACTCACTGACTAGGCCAGAATTTACTGCTCATCCATAATTGGCCTCAAGATGGTGAGCTGCCTTCTCGAACCACTGGTGTTGACAGGATTTAGGCACATATGTAATGCTGTTAGGAAGAGATTTGCAGGATTTTGACCCAGCAGCAGTAAAGGAATGGCAAGTTCCAAGTCAAGATGTTTGGTTTGGAGGGGCTCTTGCACGTGCTATGTTTACTGCCCCTGTTCTTCCAGGTGGTAGGGGTTGCATGTTTAGAAGGTGATGTTGAAGGAGATTGGGCGAGTTGCTGTTGTGAGTCTTACAAATGGCATACAGTGCTGCCACTCCACATTAGTAGTGAAAGGAGTGAATGGTGAATGGTGGATGAGGTGTCAATGAAACAAGCTGCTTTGTCCTGGAAGGTGTTGATTTACTTCTGTGCTTTTGTATATATACCACCCAGGTAAGTGGAGAGTACTTCATCACACTCCTGATTTGTGGCTTGTAGTTGGTAAACATAGGAGGTAAGTTACTCATGACAGAAATAATTTATTCTCCTGTATCAGGGTGATTGCTCAAGAAATTCAGTTTGGTATATTAGACATGACCTAACCCTTCACAAATCTATGTTGACTCTCTCTAATCCTCAAGTATCTCTAAGTGCTCAATCACTCTGTCCTTAATTACAGTTACAAATAACCTTCCTACAACTTTTAGATTGTTAACAGAGAACAAAGAGCATTAACAAAATCAACTTCCTGCAACATTGTCTTGTCAAAACAACATGGTTAACTGTAAGGCAAGGAAATAAAATGCTATGCGTTAAACCTGGCAATTATCCGCAGAATCCTAGCCACAATGAAATTTGTCGCATTAGAACAAAGAAGAACAAAGAAAATTTACAGCCCAGGAACAGGCCCTTCGGCCCTCCAAGCCTGTGCCGATCCAAATCCACTGTCTAAACCTATCGCCCAATTCCTAAGGATCTGTATCCCTCTGCTCCCCACCTACTCATGCATCTGTCCAGACGCACCTTAAATGAATCTACCGTGCCTGCCTCTACTACCTCTGCTGGAAACGCATTCCAGGCACCTACCACCCTCTGTGTAAAGTACTTTCTGCGTGTATCCCCCTTAAACTTTTCTCCTCTCACCTTGAACGCGTGACCCCTCGTTATTGAATCCCTCACCCTGGGAAAAAGCTTATCTCTCTCAACCCTGTCTATACCCTTCATGATTTTGAAGACCTCAATCAGGTCCCCCCTCAATCTCCTTTTTTCTAATGAAAACAATCCTAACCTACTCAACCTCTCTTCATAGCTAGCACCTTCCATGCCAGGCAACATCCTCGTAAACCTTCTCTGTACCCTCTCCAAAGCTTCCACATCCTTTTGGTAATGTGGCGACCAGAACTGTACACAGTATTCTAAATGCGGCCGAACCAAAGTCTTGTACAATTTTAACATGACCTGCCAGCTCTTATACTCAATACCCCGTCCGATGAAGGCAAGCATACCATATGCCTTCTTGACCACTCTATCCACCTGTGCAGCCACCTTCAGGGTACAATGGACCTGAACTCCCAGATCTCTCTGCTCATCAACTTTTCCCAAGGCTGTTCCGTTTACAGTATAGTTCGCTCTAGAATTAGACCTCCCAAAATGCATCACCTCAGACTTGCCCGGATTGAACTCCATCTGCCACTTCTACGCCCTACTCTCCAGTCTATCTATATTCTCCTGTATTCTTTGACAATCCCCTATGCTTTCTGCTACTCTCCCAATCTTCGTGTCATCTGCAAACTTACTGATCAGACCACTTATGCCCTCTTCCAGATCATTTATGTATATCACAAACAACAGTGGCCCCAGCACTGATCCCTGTGGAACACCACTGGTCACCTTTCTCCATTTCGAGAAACTCCCTTCAACTACTACTCTCTGTCTCCTGTTGCTCAACCAGTTCTTTATCCACCTAGCTAGAACACCCTGCACACCATGTGACTTCACTTTCTCCATTAGTTTACGATGGGGAACCTTATCAAACGCCTTACTAAAGTCCATGTAGATGACATCTACAGCCCTTCCTTCATCTATCAACTTGGTCACTTCCTCAAAGAACTCTATTAAGTTAGTAAGGCACGATCTCCCCTGCACAAAACCATGTTGCCTATCACTGATAAGCCCATTCTTTTCCAAATATAAATAGATTCTATCCCTCAGTACCTTCTCCAGCAACTTTCCCACCACTGACGTCAGGCTTACTGGTCTGTAGTTACCTGGAATATCCCTACTACCCTTCTTGTACAGGGGGACAACATTAGCAACTCTCCAGTCCTCCGGCACTTCACCTGTGTTTAAGGATGCTACAAAGATATCTGTCAGGGCCCCAGCTATTTCCTCTCTCGCCTCCCTCAGCATCCTGGGATAGATCCCATCCGGTCCTGGGGATTTGTCCACCTTAATATCCTTAAACAAGCATTATGAAAAACTTCAAAGAATAGATAAATTGTCAACAGACGTTTACTTTAAATATTTGACATCCTCACCATTAGGATCACAACTGACTTTGAAAGAAAGTTAAGAGTAAATTATTGGAAAAAATTCTGAGGAATAGGACAAACCATAACATTGAAAAGCATGGATTAATCTAGAATAATCAGCAAGGATTTGTCAGAGGAAGGCTGCATCTGACTAACTTGATTGAATTTTTTGAAGAGGCAAAAAGAAATGACAGTAGTACATTTGATGAAATCTACATCAACTTTAGCAATGTTTTCAATAAGTTCCTTCATAGCACATTGGTAATGGAAGTAAAAGCACATGGGATGCAAGGAAGGGTGGCATGTTGAATCAAAAAATGGCTCCATCACAAAGACCAAAAGATAACAGCTAACAGTTTTTGCGACTGGAAGATTTACCATTTCCAGAGCTTAGCATTGGGTCCCTTGGCAGGGGTGTGATTAACAAATTTGCAGATGTTACAAAAATTAGATGTGCCATTGATATTGAGGAAGAAAATTGAGGAATCGAAAAAATACCCAAAGACCTTAGGATGATGAAAGTCAGAAACAAAAACAGAAATTGCTGGGAAAACACGGCAGGTCTCGCAGCTTTCTCTCTGCAGATGCTGCCAGACAAACTGAAGAGCCACACCAGATCAAAATGCTGACTCTGTTTCTTCCTTCACAAATACTGCCACGCGTGCTGAGTTTCTCCACAATTTTTTTGCTTTTCATAATTGCACAGTGGTAAGTCTTGGTTAAATCAAGAAAGGTGCTAAATGAAGCCCAGCTTCTTTAAAGGAATTGGAGATAATGCCAATAAAACCATGAATCTTATTCTTTTCTAACTGATCCAGTGTGCAACACATTAACTACTTCCTACAGTGATTAATATTCACGCAGAATTATTTTCCACGGTTCTCGAAAGTTTAGAAGTTGATGACACAACATGACTCAAAATTTGACTAACAACTAAATGCTAATATCATGCCACTTGGGTTGTGAACCCTTTGGAATACTGTGCTTCGTATTTGTGTATGTTTAAGATAGAGATTGATAGAGTTTGGATTACAAAAATAGGTAGGATAAGCTGGTAAATGGCATTGAAGTGTTTGCTCAGCCATGAGCATATTGAATGGTGAGGCAGGCAGGCTTGATGGGCTGAATGGTCTACTCCTGTTCCTAATTACCTATTATAAAAAGAATGATGAATTCCATTTTATAATCAGGTGATAAATGGATTAATGGTAAATTTGCATTTAATATGCCAAAGATTAATAATTACTGCAAAAACACAATTTTACAGTAACTAAGTGATAAAAAAATCAAAATGTACAAAAGATTATAATCGCAGTTTAACTAGATACAATTTCAGCAGCTCATCAGGAAGATTTAAATAGAATCCAGAAGACAAAAATAGATCATTCAGTCCAATTGTTCTCTGCTCACATAAGATTTGTTTTTCTTTACATATACTTCTTCCCATACAATCCCCAAATCAATGCAACCACATATATGTTTCGAACCTCTGAATCAATGCTATATGATTAGGTTCTGACACTAGGACTTTATTCTTCCACTGAAGCATGTAGTGGTTTGTTAAGTCACTTCAGTGGACAGTTAAGGACTGAATTCTTTAGGTTGTTACCAAAGACACATGCCAAGTTAAATATCAACTGGAAGACCATCAACTTAGTCAAAGTCTCTCTTTGGTCTACCTCGAAGATTTTCATCTTTCAGTGCAAAGAATTCACCATTACCAGGTGACAGAATAACGCATATCAAAGTTCAAGACAACATGCTGAAATTCATGAAAGCTTGGGGAAGATACCACAAAGGCAGAATGGAGAACAACCGTCAACTAAGGTCATAGAACATAGCAGCTGAACACTAGGTAAAAACATACGTTATACACTTCACAGGTAACAAAATCTTGTAAACATGAACTGTAATGGCAATTGTTTCAAGTAACATACAATATGTGGAAGAAATTGATTTGAATGGCCATGTGATTTAATAAATTTTATTAATAAAGTATGGGCGGAATCTTAGTCTGAGTGATGTAGACTATGTTGAGTTCTGTGGCAGACTTAGGAGATAAGTGTGGCAAGGCAGGATAGGCAAATGGCAAGCAGTGGATGTAATATATCTGATTTTCAAAAGATGTTTTTATTAAGTTACTTGGTGAGATAAAAGTCCTGATGCTGGAAGTAGTGTATTAGATGGATAGAGAATTGGCTATGTGATAGAAAACAAAGATTTGGGATAAGAGGCATTTTCAGGATTGCAATCTGTAACTGTGGTGTACAAAGGGGTCAGTGCTGGGGCCACAATTATTTACAAAACATATTAGTGACTTGGATGAGGAAAGTGAATGTACTATTGCAAAGATTGCAGGTGACACAAAAATAGGTGGGGAAGGAAGGTGGTGATGATGACATGGGGACATAGACAGGTTAAGCAAGTGGGCAAAAACTTAGTAGATGGAAATAATGTGGGGAAATATGAGATTTGGCAGGAAGAATAGAGAGGTTTAATATTACTTAAATGGAGAAACACAGCAAAAAGCTACAGAACAGAGGCCTTTGGGAGTCCTCATCAATGAATCACAAAAAAAAACTAGGATCCATGTTCAGTGGGTAACTGAAAAGCTAATGAAATATCTGCCTTTATTTTAAAGGGAAAGGAGCGGAAAATAGGAAGATTTTGCTAAACTATACAGTCAGACTATACCTGGAATACTATGAACAGTTTTGAACAGATATACCGCAGTCTGGAGAAAGTTCACTCGGCTGATACCAGGTATAGAGGGACTGTCTCATACAGTCATCGAGTCATAGAGTTGTACAGCATGGAAACAGACTCTTCTGTTCAACTCGACCATGCTGACCAGATATTGTAATTAATCCCATTTGCCAGCATTTAGCCCACATCTCTCTAAGCCCTTCCTATTCATATGCCCATCCAAATGCCTTTTAAATGTTGTTATTGTACAAGCCTCCACCACTTCTTCTGGCAGTTCACTCCATACATGTACCACCCTCTGTATGAAAATGTTGCCCTTCAGGTCCCCTTTAAATCTTTCCCCTCTCACCTTAATCCTATGCCTTCTAATTCTGGAATCCCCCACCCCAAGAAAATTACCTTGTCTGTTCACCCTGTCTATGCCCCTCATGATTTTATAAACTCTATAAGGTCACCCCTTAGCCTCCGACAATCCAGGAAAAATAATCCTAGCTTATTCAGCCTCTTCCCATAGTTCATACCCTTTTGGAGACTAGAATTGAATGCATTATTCTAAAAGTGCCCTAACCAAAGTCCTATACAGTTGCAACATGACCTCCTAACTTCTATATTCAATGCACTGACCAATGAAGGCAAGCATACCAAATGACTTCTTCACTATCCTGGCTACCTGTGACTCCACTGTCAAGGAACTATGTAACTGCACTCCAAGGTCTCTTTGTTCAGCAAACTCCCCATGAACTTACCGTTAAGTGTATAAATCCTGCCCTGATTTGCCTTTCCAAAATGCAGCACCTCATATTTATCTGAATCAAACTCTATCTGCCACTCCTTGTCCCACTGGCCCATCTGATCAAGATCCTTTGGACTCTGAAGTAATCTACTTCACAGGCACTACACCACCAATTTTGGTGTCATCTGCAAATGAGGAGCAGTTGAGATGTACTCATTGGAATATAAAAGAATGAGAGGCAACCTTACTGATTGAAACATACAAGGTTCTTTGGGGACTTGACAGAGTAAAGGTGAGTTTAGGATCACAGGGCATAATCTCAAAAATAAGGTGATGCACATTTAAGGCAGAGATGAACTGGAATTTCTTCTCTCAGCGGTAATGAATCTGTAGAATTTTTTTACCACAGAGGATTTTTTTAGCCAGGGTCATTTAAGTGTATTCAAGGCTGAGAAAGACAGATTTCTACTCAGTAACGGAATCAAGCATTTTGGGGTAAAGTCAGGAAAATAGAGTCAAGGATTATCAGATCAGCCATGATCTCATTCAAAGGCAGAGCAGCTTCAATGGGCTGAATGGCCTACTTCTGCTCCTACAACTTCTTACGGAGGCTGTCTCAATGTTAGGAGTAACTCGCACCATCTTTTCTGCTTCTCATGAATGGCATGGCAAGGTTCGTGCTAGACGGTTATGAGTTGCCAAATGACAGGAGGAAATGTTTGTTAAATCCCTTGTTAACAGCCCAATTTGCCTCATTAATATTCACCCTCCATTTTCCCAAACACCAAGCTCAACTTCAGGAAAATTAAGACAAGACAAGCTGGTGGATCCAGCTCACTTGCTTCAAATAACCACTAGGTTGGAAACAGGGCAACAACATCCACAGCACACTCCACTGCCAGCATCCACATTCCACATCCACGAACACTGGTATTTGACACGTATCAACCTCTAACAACCCTCGTGGCACATCTCCAATATACTCACGGTATCCCTGACTTGCAATGCTTGCCTTTTTGTGCCTTGGTCCCTCAGCCAAAGATACCATACTTATACTACTGTTGCTCTGCTGTACTTTGTAGTGTAGGCACAACTGCAAGAAACTTGCTATAATTGTCAGCAGGCCTCAGTCAAGTCAAGAGGGATAGCATGCATTAATGAGTTCCTGGTAGAGTAGGCAGAGGCAGCCTTTGATACCAGTCCAGGCTCTGCTTGCTGTAGTCAGAGTCAGGAGGTCAGGGTGAGGAACTGAGTGATAAGCACCACACCACCAGACTTGACTCTTCCTCACTATTGAAGGTTGTTTTCCTGTTGGAATGACAGAGACAGTGAGAGTCATGTATTACGGGAAATTAAAGTGGGTGGCACAGCTATTACAGTTGTTGCAGGTAGGGATGTGTCCTGGGTGACACATGTAGTGCAGAGGCCATGGGCCATGTTGAGGGTCGGGATGGGTATGAGTAAGTAGAGATGATATTGCAGGCAACAGAGGCAGCTTTAGTCTTGGTGGGAGTTGAGTACAGCAACAGAGGTAGAATGAATGTTAGGTATTGGAGGGTATTGGATGGTGGCATTTATCCTAGTAGAACAGAGAAGGAAATTTATCTTCTTCCCACAGGCATTCCTCCAGACAGCTGAGAGTGCTTTATCTTGGGTGGTAACTTGGGAGGGGGGGTGGTATGGCATGGTCTAATATCATGGCCTCCATTGCTGGCCCTTGGTGAAGGAGGAAGTCTCATGTTGGTACCATCCCATCCAGCATAACCTCCACGACATTGCTCACAAAGCAAGATGCTGACTTCCACCTGTCTACCATGTCAGGGGTAAATGTCAGGAACTCTGCAGGGCAGCTTCAGACTGACAGTGCTCGGTCGGATCCACAATGGGTTTTTAAAGATGGTACAGGTGTAAAGGATATTTGTTGAATGGACAGTTGTTGCAGAAACAGCATGTGGTAAGACGGGATAAAAATCGGATGTGAGAAACACCTTAGGATGGGGTAGGTAGTCAATGAGGTAAATTTCTTATAGACTAGTCGAGAATAGCCTGACATATTCATACTCGGGAAATCATACCTGACAGACAATGTCTCATGCACCACCATCACTGCCCCTGAATATGTCCTATCCCACTTGGAGGACAGACCCAACAAAGATGGTGGCCCAGTGGTATACAATCAGGAGAGAGCTATAGAGTTATAGAGTCATTGGGTCATACAGCATGGAAACAGACCCTTCAGTCCAACCAGTCCATGCCAAACATAAATCCGAAACTAAACTAGTCCCACCTGCCCGGTCCTGGCCCTTATCCATCCAAACCTTTCCTATTCTTGCATTTATCCAAATGTCTTTTAAATATTGTAACTGTACACACACATCCACCACTTCCTCAGGAAGTTCATTCTACACATGAACCACCTTCCGTGTAAAAAATCTGCCCTCGTGTCTTTTTTAAATATTTCTCATCTCACCTAAAAAGTTTGCACTCTAATCTTGAAATTTCTCATCCTAGGGAAAACAAACAGCTATCATTAACTCTATCTATACCCCTCATTATTTTACAAACTTCAATAAGGTCTCCTCTCAACCTCCTACGCTCCAGTGAAAATAGTCTCATCCTATCCAGTCTTTAACCTTCCATACCCAGCAACATCCTGGTAAATCTCTTCTGAATCCCCTTCAGCTTAATAATATCCTTCCTATAACTGGGCAACCAGAACTGAACACAATATTCCAGAAGAGGCCTCACCAACGTCCTGTATAATCTCAACATTACTTCCCAACTCCCACACTCAAAAGACTGAGCAATGAAGGCAGGTGTGCTAAATGCCTGGGAGTTGCCCTGGGAGTCCTCAACATTGACTCTGCACCCCATGAAGTCTCATTGTTTCAGGTTAAACATGAGTAAGGAAACCTCCTGCTGATTACCACGCACCATTCTCCCTCGGCTTATGAATCAGTACCCCTCCATTTTGAGCAATACTTAGAGGAAGCCCTGAGGATGGCAACGGCGCAAAATGTACTCTTGTTGGGGAATTTCAATGTCCAACACCAATTTTGGATCAGCAGCAGCCCTACTGAATGAGTTGGTCGGGTCTTAAAGGAATGGCTGCTAGACTAAGTCAGCGGCAAGTGCCATTTACTAGGCACAGTCAGCAGAAAATGAAATAATCCCCGCTTGCAGGTCTAACAACACTCAAGAAGTTGACACCACCCAGGACAAAGGAGCCTACTTCACTGGGACGATATCCACAAACATTCAGAAGGACCAAGGCACCAGATACATAGGAATTTCAAACCCCGTAAATTCCCCTCCAAGCTAAATACCATTCCAACTGGGAATTATTTTGGAATTCCTTCACTGTTGCTGGATCAAAATCCTGGAACTCTCATATGGAGTGCAGCAACTTAAGAACCAGCTCACCACTACCTTCTTAAAGGCGATTAGGGATGGGCGATGAATACCAACCTTGGCAATGACACCAATACTGAATGAAAACAAAACTGCTGCCCCGTACTCTAAAGGAAAGAATTAACCTCCATTGCCTTTACTGGTCAGTGCATTCAGTGTAGGAGTTGGGAGGTCACATTGCGGTTGCACACGACATTGGTTAGGCCACTTTTGGAATACTGTGTGCAATTCTGGTCTCCGTGCCATAGGAAAGATGTTGCAAAATTTTAAAGAGTTCAGAAACGAGTTACACGGATGTTACCTGCGTAGGAGCATTTGAGAGGCTGTATAGGCTGGGGCTATTTTCCCTGGAGTGTCACAGGATAAGGGGTGACCTTTTAGAGGTTTATAAGATCATGAGGGCCGTGGATAGGGTGAATAGCCAAGGCCTTTTCCACAGGGTGGGTGAGTCCAAAGCTAGAGTGCATAAGTTTAAGGTGAGAGGGGAAAGATTTAAAACGGATTTAAGGGGCAACTTTTCCACACAGAGGGTGGTGCATATATGGAATGAACTGCCAGAGGAAATGGTGGAAGCTGATACAATTACAACATTTAAATGGCATGTGGATGGGTATATGAATAGGAAAGGTTTAGAGGGATATGGGCCAAATGCTGACAAATGAGACTAAATTAATTTAGGATATCTGGTCGGTATGGACGAGTTGGACAGAAGGGTCTGTTTCTATGCTGTACAGCTCCAAGACTCTGCAGAGGCAAGGTTTAATTAGGGATAATCACAGCATTGTCAGACAGAGATCATGCCTAACAAATCTGTTTGAATTTTACATGAAGGTGACCAATTGTATGGATGAGGATAGTGCGGTTGATGTAATATATGGATTTCAGCAAGACCTTTGACAAAGTTCTACATGGAAGATGGATAAAGAAGGTGAAAGCACATTGTATTCAGGGTAACTTGGTAAGTTGGATCCAAAATTGACTTAGTGACTGGAGGATGGTGGCAGAAGGCTGTGTGACTGCAGGCCAACATCTAGTGGCATATCCATGGGAATCCGAATGTTAAGGGCAATGGTGGCAGGGGGTTTGTAGTTTGGGGGCCGGGTTGAAATAGTACATAAGTTTGTGGATGACATGAAGATTGACTGGGTGGTTGACAGTGAGATAGAAGGTCTTAGGTACAGGAGCATATAAATGGATTTGTCAGATAGGCAGATCAGTGGCACATGGAATTTAATTGTGCTAAGTGTGAGGTGATGCGCTTTGGAAGAAGTAACAAGGGAGTACTCAATGAATGGTGGAACTTAGAGGACAGAGGGATTTTGCAGTTCTTGTCCTCAAGGTGGCAGGGCATGATAACAGGGTAGTTGAGAAAGCAGATGGGACAATTGCCTTTATCAGTAGAGGCTCGATTATCAGATCAGGAAGGCTATGTTGGAGCTGTACAAATCTTTGGTTGGGCCACAGCTGGAGTACTGTATGCCGTTCAGGTCACCACACTACAGAACAGTGTGATTGCATTGGAGGGGATGCAGATGAGATTCATCAGGATGTTGCCTGGATGGAGCACTTTAGTTATGAAGAGAGGCTGGTTAAGCTTGGTTACTTTCTTTAGAGAAGAGAAGATTGAGGGGTGACCTAATAAAGGTATAAGATTATGCGGGGCATAGACAAGGTGGATAGAAAGCAGCCGTTCCCCTTTATTGAAGGGTCAATACAAGAGGACATACTTTTACGGTGGAAGGCAGAAAGTTTAGAGGGGAATTGAGGAAAAATATGATGGCAAAAACAAAGAAATCATGGCAATTTTTTATATTTCACTGGTTGCACCTCAGCAACAATACTGTATACAATTCTGAGTACCATGTTTTGGGAAGGTTATCAAGGCCTTGGAGAAAATGCAGAGGAGGATTACCAAGGTGATACCACAGAAAGAAAATTTCATTTATGTGGAGATGGAACTGTTCCCCTAATGAGAAAAGAAAAAGGGGTAACTTTATAGAGGTAATCAAAACAATGAAAGTGGTTGATTGAGTAAATGAGAAATTGTAATACTAAGACAGTGGCTTGGTAACCATATCCAGAGATCAAAGATTTAAAACTAATTGGCAATAGAGGCACAAGGGGAATACATGGTAAATGTGTTAGTAACCATAATCAGAGATCAGAAATTTAAAATAATTGGCATAGAGCCAGAGGGAAAATGAGGAAAAAATATTTCCCACAGATGGTAGTTGAGATCTTGAATTCATAACCTGAAAGATTTCAAAGGAACTTTCCAAAATAAATTGGACGCGCATTTGAAAAAGACTACGTCAAAAAGGTTAGGCCAAAATATTAAGTGTAGCACTAAAGTGGACAGCTCTTTCACAGAACTGGCACAGACACACTGGGCCAAATGATTTCCTTTTTTGCTGGAAAATTTTGCAGTTCTAGCTGTGGATTACTGTCTTGACTGTTATGATCAGCAGACACCCTGATGCTGAGCTGGACCACAGCTATTCATGTTATACATTAACAATCTGGAAGAGGGAACTGAGGGCATTGTTGCTAAGTTTGTAGATGACACAAATATAGGTGGAGGGATGGGTAGTGCCGAGGAAGTGGGGAGCCTGCGCAAGGATTTGGACAGGCTAAAAGAGTCAATCAAAGGAGTGGCAAATGGAATACAATGTGGGAAAGTATGATGTTACGCACTTTGGTAGGAAGAAGACAGGTGTAGACTATTTATTAAATGGGAAAAGGCTTTGGAAATCTGAAGCACAAAGGGACTTAGCAGTCCTAGTTCAGGATTCTCTTAAGTTTAACATGCAGGTCGGTTATCAGTTTGGAAGGCGAATGCAATGTTAGAATTCATTTCAAGAGGGCTAGAATACAATAGCAGAGAAGTACTGCTCAAGCTGTATAACCATGAAGTGGAGTTCCCGGTGTTGGACTGGGGTGGATAAGGTCAAAAATCGCACAAGACCAGGTTATAGTCCAAAGGGTTTATTTGAAGTCACAAGCTTTCAAAGTCTCGCTCCTTCTTTAGGTGTCAGTGAAAGAGGTGGCATCACATGCAGAATTTATAAGCAAAAGATCAAAGGGTCATAGGACTAATGTGAATATGTTGAACAAACCTAAGTTGGCTACTAAATCTTTAGTCAGTTAGAAATAAATTCCTACTTTGGAAATAAAACCAGTCTGACTCCAAGTTGATACACAGATTCTAAATAAGGCCTCACACCTAAAATGCATTGTCTGACCTGGAATGTCACTTCTGGTATACTGAGGGAACTGATAACATCTTTAGTTATCTCGGGGCAGTGACTTGAAAGAAATTCTGGAATTTGCATATTAATCCTTTCTAACTGATTAGAGATTTATCAGCCATCTTAGGTTTGTTCAACACATTCACATGACTTCTATGACCCTTTGATCTTTTGCTTATAAATTGTGTGTGATGCCACCTCTCTCACTGATACCTGAAGAAGGAGTGAGACTCTGAAAGCTTGTGTCTTCAAATAAATCCGTTGGAGTATAATGTGGCGTCATGTGATTTTTGACCAGGCTGTATAAGGCTCTGGTCAAATCACATTTGGAATATCGTGATAAATTTTGGGCCCCATACCGAAGGAAGAACGTGTTGGCACTGGAGGGGGTCCAGAGGAGGATTGCAAGAATGATCGCAGGGATGAAGGGCTTGTCATGACGAGCGGTTGAGAACTCTGGACCTGTACTCGATGGAATTTGGAAGGATGAGGAGGGATCTCATTGAAACTTATAGAATACTGACATATCTGTATAGGGTGGATATGGAGAAGATGTTTCCTCAGTACGAAGAGACAACGCTTTAGAACTAAGATGAAGAGAAATTTCTTTAGCTAGATGGTGATGAATGTGTGGAATCCATTGCTACAGAAGGCTGTGGCGGCCAAGTCTTTGAGTATCTTTAAAACAGAAATAGATAGGTTCTTGATTAGTAAGGAGATTGCAGATCAAAGATTAGGGTGAGTAGGCAGGAGAATGGGGTTGAGAAACATATCAGCCATGATCAAACGGCGCAGCAGACTCAAAGTGTCGAATACCTTAATTCTACTCCTAAATCTTATAATCTCATGGACCACCTGCAGTTAACATGCACATGGGAATATGACAATCAGTGACAATACTAGGCAGAAATATACTACTAACTATACATTTTCCCTGACCTCCTTCAAGACATTACAGAATGTGGATTTATCTGAATGGTGCTGTGGAGTTGGGTAGAACAGTCTTTTTTAAAAAAACACAAGCATTACCTTCATTTTGGTGACAAGCAAATGAGAATGTTGAGACGTTTGGTCTTTTTTTTTTAAGACTCATATCTGCACGAGTTTTATTTCTCCTCATTTGCTTGAAACTTCTTAAATCCCTGTTCTTTTAGCCTTGATAAAAGACTGCTAAAGGATGAAAACCTTCTTCGTTCTTTCTAGAAAAGATGGCATAAGTTTTGCCTCAATCGTAAAACTTCTCACTCATTACGATTTTCTTGACAGCAAATTAAGGATTGGCAACAATTAAATCCTAATCTTTCCAGCAATGCCAAAATTCCATGAAAGAGAAAATACCTTACACCTACATCCATTTCTTTATTGCAAATAATACATATTCCCAATTGTCTTAAATTGCACTTTAATTACTTAAGGAAACAATTATGCAAACTACACTCTTTAAACACATTGGTTTCTTTAGGTTAAGAATCAACGATATTTATAAAGTATTAATCATGGATGCTTCTAAGCAAAAACTAACAAGCTTTGTGAACCTTTTAGGTGAAAATTTGAAATTCCTCATCTTGAAATGTCTCTGCCTATTGAAATTTAACAGATGTTTCATTACATAACAAACTGTACATTCAGAATTGTTGAAGTGAATTTAACACATCCATTTAGCAAAAATGGAGCAACATAGGTTGAAAAATATTTTAATTCTAGCACATTCCTCAATATGAGAACAAGTCAAGGTTATATAGAGTTAGTAATGTTTAAATTACTGTAGAATGAGGCAGTTCAGAAACAAAAATGAGCATATATTTAAAAGTTCCTTTGAAATGGTACAGTATATATATAACATATACACATCTACACTGTTATTCTGTAAACATACTAGATTAAATTTGAACAAGAAGTGTTGTATAAAACTTACTGGCTGTAAAGCTTCCTCTTGCTGCCTGGCTTGACTTTGTCGGTTTATGAAAGACCTTGTTAAATGCTTGTAGTGGTTCAGCAAGCAAACGATCACGACCACCATTACTGTCATTGCCACAACAATGATGATTATCTTGACGAGTTCTTGTTCAGCTAAAACGACAAACAAAATAAAACTAATTTCCTTAAAATTGTCAGGATAGATCACACTGAAATGCAGATAGTTATGATTAACAGTCATTCCTTAAAATGGCCTCTCTGACAGCATTTCAACAGTTGCCTATTAAAGTTTTATAAATTCCTGATTGTATTTAGTTGAATTAAATAAAACCTGGATTATCTTCTGCTGAATTTAAAATATGTCATGCAAGAAGGTTTAAAAAGAGCTACCTTTTTCCCAAATCCATTTATTTGACTGTGTAACCTTCACATTGGTGACATTCACCTCATCACTCTGCATAATCAAGATGTGGAATTCAGCCATACACATCCAGCTGCACTTAAACATGCTATATTAGTAGAATGAGCCAGACTTCAGAGGCAGTGTGAAGTTCACAATGTCTGCATGCACTGTAGATATCGCAATACTCAGGTGCTAGACTTAAACGCTGTGGCAGAGACTGTGATGACCACAAATTAACTGAAATCAGTGGACAAAATACACAGTGCGGCAGGATGTTGCTTGTGCTGTGGAAACAGCTTAATAAGACATATGGCCTTGCCTCTTTTGCTTGGCAAATAAGTTTTTCTGCTAGTTGTTTACTAAATTTAAATATACAGGAAAAGAACTAGACATTTCAACTTCTGGGTTCTTCAGCCAGCTCACCACAAAGGAAACTAGAACAGTACATGAGAGTATGCAAAGTCCAACGGACGGATGAGACAACACCCTCTGACTATAGTGGATTTTTGCTACATGCCATGCAATCTTGATATTGCAAAGAACAACTCAGACTTTATCTTCCATTTTTCTGCACCAAACATTTGTGTCAATTTCTGCTGAAAGTGAATATATTTGTCTGACTTTGAAATAAACATATGCAGGACAACTGTGCACTCAGTGCTTTTGTATTTTCAAACAGAACATTCTGTTACGTCACTATTCTATTTTCCTGGTGTTTAAGATTTAGAGCTTAGTTGTCAAAAATGTTAAACTGTACATGACGGGCATGAGGAGATGAGCAGTATTTCTGCATTTACTAAAAGACAAGACGATGCCTTCAACCTTTAACAAGCTTTGCTTCTGAACAGTCTGAATGAGGGCTATCGTGCTATCCGCCCTGAGTTGTAAGTGGTTATTAAAAAGTTTTAATTTCCTGCTGGACACCTTTGAACAAAAATAAGAAGACAAAGCAACAGTGCTTACATTGAAAAGCATGGATATTTAACACTAACATAACATCACATTAATGAGGCCGTGGAGGCAATTTCTACACAATCTTCGTCTTCAACTTCATTGTTAAAAAGCAAACTGCTGTACACATAATACTTCAAAAATAAAGATCAGATATTACAATGATCTATGGAACAACATTTTTGAAGGAAACTACACAAATTTATTTTCTTTTGTTATTTGTTTATAGCATTTTTTTATAAGACTATGTGATGTAGGAACAGAAGTAGGCCATTCAGCCCATCAAGTCTGCTCTGTCATTCAATGAGCAAATGGCTGATCTGCTAATCCTCAACTCCACTTTCTTGCCTTTTCCTCACAACCCTCAAATTTGTGACTGATTAAAAATCTCACCATCACAACCTTATACTTAATAACTCAATATAATATAATATATAATAAGTTAATATACTTAATAACTCAACTTTCACAGCCCTCTGTGGTAAAGAATTCCACAGATTTACTACTTTCTGAAAGAAGAAATCACCCTCATCTCTGTCTTAAGTGTACATTTGTTCTGAGATTATGCCCTCTGTCCTAGACTATCTACAAGGGTCAATAAACTTTCCGCATCTACTCTGTCAAGTTCTGTAAGAATCTTATATGCTTCAATAAAGTCGCCTCTCATTCTATATTTCATGAGTACAGGTCCAATCTACTTGGCCTCTCCTAATTAGACAGTCCTTCATATGTGGAATCAATGAGGGACTATCGCTAATGCCAGCATATCTTTCCTTTGATATGGGGCACAAACTATTCACAATATTCCAGCTGTGGTCTGAATATTGCAGAACATCTCTACTTTCATACTCCATTCCCTTTGAACTAAAGGCCAGCATTTCATTTGCCTTCCCTGTTATTCGCTGAACATGGATGACAACATGTTCTTTCTGTGATTCATAGACAAATCCATCTCTTCCGTAGCTTTCTGTAATTTTTCTATTTCCCTCTAATTGTTAGATTCCCTTAGCACTAAAGTAGGAGGTGTCAATGCAAATTTGTTCCTTTTGACCAACTTTCTTTTAAAAAAATCAAACTATCACTAAAAGTTACACAAGACATAATGATATTTGCTGCTAATTAGCTAGGAGGTGCTAGCCTGCATGTAAAATGCTACTTTGTTTCTCATTTACTTATTTTTCACAAGTTGGAGTTTATTTTGACTCTTCTACTACGTTTACATGCTGAACCTGTTTCACATTTGTTATGAACCAGACCAAACCCCCTCAAAAGGAGACAGGATAGACCCTAACTTTTTCTTATTTTAAAGGCAAGTGCCAGGCTTTGATTCCAGATGCAATTCGATTGTCAAACTCTCAGGCTTGAAACGAAACACACTTTATTCATCCACTATAATTAAAATACAGACAAAATAAAACTAAAATAAAAACATTAGCCTAACTGTAACTCTATCTAAATACTTAACAAAACAAATAAACTGCTCATTAACTGCTCCAATATTGTAACATCCCACAAACACATCCTTGGCAATGGCAAATTCAGTAACACAGATTGCCTCATATGCAATTCTAGTAGCAGGAAAAGAACCTAAGCTTCTAGCTGTCACAAAGACAGAGAGAGATGTAGCAGCTTTCACAGCCCCACCAGCTACTGAAAGCTAAAACTGAAATCCTGGTTCTGTGGGTGCCTGACCCCATCCATTCACGCTGCTTGTATTGTTCCAACTTTTAAAAGAAAAATCCTAAGGCCTCACAAGCTGTTTACTTTATTGACTTGTGACCTCTGTCTCAAGCTGTCTTCGTTACAAAAGCCAGGGAAAAAAACTCTTAAAACCGTAGTATCATCCCGCATTAACGCAGCAACGTTTACTCACATTACTCACAAGATTACTGAAACTGCAATCAGGAAATGTTTAATGTACCCCGTACAATCCAGCAAATCAATATTTCTTAAATTCACATGATAATTTGGTGAAATTAACCAATAAAAATATGCAATGCCACAGAGTCACTAAATTTGATAATTCCTTGGTGTGTCCAAAGTATTTTGGGTCAATTAGCTCAGTTGGCTAGACAGCTTGTTTGTGACATGCAGTGATGCCACGCATGACTTCAATTGCTGCACTGGCTGAGGTCACCATGAAGGTCCCACCTTCTCAACCTTGCCCATCACTTGAAGCTTGGTGACCTTCAGGTTAAACCTATCACGAGTCATCTCTCTCAGGCCGATGGTCATCCGGGACTATGGCGAATTTACCTTAAATTGTTCAGGGATAAAAATGTTGCCTCCTGGAACTATGTTAAATTTTCGCACTGTATGTTTTACACCTATTGCCATTGATTTTCCAAATATATAAAAGTGATAATGTGTGCTTTTCTTTGTTCTGTTGATTCAATTATATTCTCAGGAACTGCATGGTTCAAAATTGCAAAGGTATCATCCAGTCCCTTTTGACTCCCTCAATCTGCAGATTCCCTGTACTCAGCTTCTCAGGCAATCTTTTGTATCAGCCAGTTCCCTAAGAATTGACACAAACTAGCATTGTTTCATCAGGAACAACAGAGGTGATAATAGAAAGAATACAAATGGATTTTTGCATTATTTAGTCCACCTGATAAAAGATATTACTGGACAAAATTAATTTATATCATATTTAACTAAAATGATTTTGTGCTCCTGGATTTCCTCCTATTTCACACATTAGTATAAACGTTAGAGGATTGTACTACATATTTGCCTTTTCTAATCCTGGTTTTGGGTTCACCTCACCAAATGGTGTTACTATACATAAAAAAAAGGATAAAACTGTTTACTGTAAAAGTGTCAAAGTCGCACTTCTTTTGAGTAGCACAGATGTGTGATGTCAGCATATGCAGTTCACTCAGTACTAAGTAATTTTGTGACAGGAAAGGAACAGTGAAGTCCCATGCCTGAGACAACTTTGCATCAGGAATCACTAATGAAATCTGTTGTTTGGAGATACAGATAATTACATTCTGCAATTTGGCATTATCTGCACAGATTTGCAAACCTGACTGAAGATCTGAATCTTGTATGGGGGTGAGCACTGTCTTTTTTGGGTTCTGGGTACCAGGCATCAGTGGCTTGTGGGTGGGATAGTTTACCACTATCAAACCGTCTGCCTAACTATTTTTAATCAACCATGTCAGACATATTATGTGACATGACACATGTTATGATATACCTCTGTAGTGAGTGGGATTTGAACCCAGATCCTCTGGACAACAGGAAGGGACACTATCATTGCGTGGTAGTGGGAGGGGCCTTTGATTATGTTGGTTGCTTTCCTGAAGGAGCCGGAAGCATAGATGGAGTCAATGGGTGGAAGGCTAGTTTGTGTGATGGACTGGGCTGCGCTCACAACTCTCTGTAGTTTCTTGCGGTCTTAGGAAAAGCATCTGCCATACCACACCTTGATGTATCCACAAAAGATGCTTACTATGGCACATCTATAAAACTTGGTGTCCAAATGACTTTTATTTTATCATTATATCCGTCTCTACCACTTCCGCTGGCAGCTCATTCCATATTTGCAACACCTTCTGTGTGAAAAAAAGTTGCCCCTCAGGTCCCTTTTAAATCTTTCTCCTCTCATTTTAAACCTAAGCTCGCTAATTTTGGAATCCTCTACCCTTTGCAAAGACCTTGCTATTCACCTTATCTATGCCGCTTGTGACTTTATAAACTTCTATAAGGTCACCCCTCAGCCTTCTATACACTGGTAGCGGCAAACTACCCCACCCACAAGCCACCAATGCCTGCTACCTAGAGAAAAATGTTCCAGCCTATCCAGCGTCACCTTATAACTCAAAACTTTCCAGACTTAGTAACATCCTTATGAATCTTTTTTGCACCTTTTTCAATTTGCTAGTATCCTTCCTATGATAAGATGACCAGAATTGTACGCTGTTCTCCAAATGTGGTCTTATCAATATCTTGTACAGTTGTATCATGATGTCCCAAATCAGTGCTCTAACCGATGATGGCAAGCATGCCAAATGCCTTCTTCACCACCCCATCTACCTGTGATGTCACTTTCAAGGAACATGATATCCCAATCAGTGCTCTAATCGATGATGGCAAGTATGCCAAACGCCTTCTTCTTCACCCTGTGTACCTGTGATGCCACTTTCAAGGAACTATGTGCCTGCCCCCTAGGCCTCCCTGTTTGACAACACTCCCCAGGGCCCTACTATTAACTGCATAAGTCACGCCCTGGTTTGTCTTACTAAAATGCAACACCTCTCATTTATTTAAACTAAACTCCATCTGCTATTGCTTGGTCCACTTGCCCAGTTGATCAAGATTCCGCCCAGATAATCTTCTTCACTGGCGACTGTACCACCAATTTTGGTGTCATCCGCAAGCTTACTAACCATTCCTCCTATATTCTCATCCAAATGATGAACAACAGTGGACCCAGCACCGATCCACGTGGTACACTGTTAATCGTAAACCTCCAGTCTGGTAAACAACCCGCTACCACCACCATCTGTTTCCTACCATCAAACGAATTTTGTATCCAAATGGCTAGCTCTTCCTGAATCCCATGTGATCCAACCTTATTAACCAGTCTACCATGTGTAATTCATCGAACGCCATGCTAAAGTCCATATAGAAAATGTCGACTGCTCTGCCTTCATCTATGTTCTTGGTCACACCTTCAAAAAAAAATTCAACCAGAATTTGTGATATATGGATTTCCCACACACAAAGCCATGCTAGCTATTCCTTCTCTTAGCGGGTGGTGAATCTGTGGAATTCTGTACTGTCGACAGCTGCTGATATTGGTTCTATATTCAAGGCTGAGACAATGAAAGAAGAACAAAGAACAATACAGAACAGGAACGGGCCCTTTGGCCCTCCAAGCCTGCGCCAACACATTTTGCCCTTCCATACTAAAACTGTCTTCACTTACATGATCCATGTGCCTCTATAATTCCATTCCTATTCACGTAATCGTCCAGGTGCTTCTTGAATGCTGCTGTTGTGTCAGCTTCCACCACCTCCTCTGCCAGCATGCTCCAGGCTTTCATCTTCCTTTGTATGAAAAATTTGCCTCGTACATCTCTTTTAAATTTCCGCACACACCTTGAACCTGTGTCCCCTAGTGATTTACCCCTCCATCCTGGGAAAAAGCCTCATACGTCCCACTCTATCCATTCCATTCACGATCTTATAAGCTTCTATCAAGTTGCCCCTCAACCTCCTGTGTTCCAATGAAAACAAACCCAGTCTATCCGACCTTTCTTCATAGCTAAAATTCCCCATACCAGGCAACATCCTGGTAAACCTTTTCTGTACCATCACCAAAGCATCCACATCTTTCTAGTAATGTGGTGACCAGAACTGTATGCAATATTTTAAATCAGTAAGGGAATGAGGAGTTACTGGGATAAGACAGGAATGTGGAATTGAGGATTATGAGCTCAGCAATGATCTCACTAAACAGCAGAGCAGACTTGACTGACTGGTCTGCCCCTGATTTTATGTCTTATGATATTGTGGATAGCTATAAATGTAAGGATATCTATGGATTGGTCAGGTGAACAGAGCAGTGGCAAATGGAACTCAACCCAGACACGCGTGACATAATAAAACGGATGCTAAAGATCCATAATAAAAACAAAGTGCTGGTGAAACTGGCAGCATCTGTGGAAAGAAAGTAGAATTAACATTTCGAGTCTGGTGACTCTTTATTCGAACAGGAAAAGTGTAAGGTTATGCATTTGGGAAGGCTAACAAGGAAAGAGATTACATTATAAATGGTGGGATACTGTGAAGATCAAACAGTGATCAGTGTACTTATCTAGGTAGGAGGACTGGTGGATAAGCTGGTTAATGAGGCATAAAGAAACAGAAAATAAGCACAGGAGCAGGCCATTTGGCACTTCGAGTCTGTACCACCATCCAATATGCTCGTGGCTGATCATGCAATTTCAGTATCCCACTCCCATTTTCTCTCCATATCCCTTGATCCCTTTAGCTGCAAGGGCCACATCCAGCTCCCTCTTGAATATATCTAATGAACCGGCCCCAACAGCTTTCTGTGATAGAAAATTCCACAGGTTCACAACTCTCTGAGTGAAGAAATTCTTCCTCATCTCAGTCCTGAATGCCTTATACCTTATTGTTAGACTATAACCCTTCGTTCTGGACTTCCCCAACATCAGGAACATTCTACCCACGTCTAGCCTGTCAAGTTCCAATAGGATTTTCTCTGCTTCTATGAGATCCCTCCTTCATTCTTCTAAATTCCAGCGAGTACAAGCCAAGTCAATCAGTCTTTCTTCATACCCCAGTCCTGCCATCCCGGGAATCAGTCTGGCGAACCTTCGCTGGACTCTATCAATAAGAAGAAAATCCTTACTCAGACTAGGAGACCAAAACTACACAATGTATGGCCTCACCAAAGCACTGTATAATTGCATCAAAACATCCCCACTCCTATACTGAAACCCTCTCGCTATGAAGGCCAGCATGCCAATTGCTTTCCTCACCATCTGCTGTTCCTGCATGCCAACCTTTAGCGACTGTTCCACCATAACACCCAGGTCGTGTTGCAGCTCCCTTTTTCCTAAACTGCCACTATTCAGATAATAATCTGCCTTCCTGTTTTTGCTACTGAAATGAATAATTTCACATTTATCCACATTATATTGCGTTTGCCAAGTATTTGCCCACTCAGCCAGCCTGTCCAAGCCACCTGCAGCCTGTTAGCATCCTCCTCACAGCACACATTGCTTAGTGTCGTCTGCAAGTTCGGAAATGGTCTCCCTGCTATAGGAAGGATGTTGTGAAACTTGAAAGGGTTCAGAAAAGACTTACAAGAATGTTGCCAGGGTTGGAGGGTGGAGCTGTAGGGAGACTCTGAATGGGCTGGGGCTATTTTCCTTGGAGTATCAGAGGCTGAGATGTGACCTTATAGAAGTTTATAAAACCATGAGGGGCATGGATAGTCAAGGTCTTTTCCCCAGGGTAGGGGGGTCCAAAACTAGAAGGCATAGGGTTAAGGTGAGGGGGAGAGATTTAAAAGGGACCTGAGAGGCAACTTTTTCATGTAGAGGTTGCTGTGTGTATGGAATGAGCTGCCAGAGGAAGTGGTGGAGTCTGGTACAATTACAACATTTGGATGGGTATATGAACAGGAAGGGTTTAGAGGAATATGTCCCAAATGCTGGCAAATGGGACGAAATTAGTTTAGGTTGACATGGGTGAGTTGGACTGCAGGGTCTGTTTCCATGCTGTATAGCTGTATGACTATGACTCTAATTTCTCTGTCCAAATCATTAATGTACATTGTGAACAGCTAGCATCCCAGCACTGTCCCAGCGTACCCCACTCGTCACTGCCTGACACTCTGTAAAGGACCCATTTAGTCCAACTCTCTGCTTCAACTAGTTCTGTATCCATGTCAATACATTATCTCCAATACCATGAGCTTTAATTTTGCTTACTAATCTTGACTGGGACCTTGTCAAAAGCCTTTTGAAAGTCAAATGCACAACATACACTGAATCACTCTTGTCCACACTACTGGTCACATCCCCAAAGAATTCCAGAAGATTTGCCAAGCATGATTTCCTTTCAGTGATTCCATGCTAACTTGGATGAATTTCTAAATGCTCAGTTATTACATCCTTAGTAATTGACTTTTTTAAAAAGTGGGCATACATTAGCTACCGTCCAGTCCATTGCAACTCTTCCAGAGTCTATAGATTGCTGGAAAATGATCACTAATACTTCCACTGTTTCTAGGGCCACTTCCTTAAATGCTTTGGGATGCAGAGTATCAGGCTCTAGGGACTTACTGGGTTTTAATCCCATCAATTTTCCCAATACCATTTCCCGACTAATAAGAATTTCCTTCAGTTTCTCCATCACGCTTGACCCTCTATACCCTATTTCTGGAAGTTTACTTGTGTTGTCCTCACTGAAGACAGATCTAAAGTATTTATAACTGACTTGCCATCTCTTTGTTGTTCACTATAAATTCACTTGTAAGGGACCTAAATTTGTCTTCACCAGTCTTTTTCTCTTCACATATCTCCAGAAGCTTTCGCAGTCAGTTCTTAACTTTTCCACAAGCTTATTCCTGTATTCTATTTTCCCCTTCCGAATTAAACCTTTTGTCCTGCGAAGCTGAATTTTAAATTTCTCCCATTCCTCAGGTTTGCTGCTTTATTCTGGCCAATTTATATGGCTTTAAC
The DNA here is from genome assembly GCA_024137785.1 of Ginglymostoma cirratum. Lineage (NCBI taxonomy): Eukaryota > Metazoa > Chordata > Chondrichthyes > Orectolobiformes > Ginglymostomatidae > Ginglymostoma > Ginglymostoma cirratum. The sequence continues at coordinate 22,628,064 of JAHRHZ010000054.1, forward strand.
ACTATCCCTGATTTTCCTTGTTAGCCACGGTTGAGCCACCTTCCCTGTTTTATTCTTATGCCATACAGGGATGTACAGTTGTTGAAGTTCATATATGTGTTCTTTAAATGTCTATCATTGCCTTTCCACCATCGAACTCTTAAGTATTCTTGGCCAGCTTATCCTAGCCAATGCATGTTTCATACCATCAAGTTAGCTTCCTTTAAGTTCAGGACCCTCGCCTCAGATTTAACTGTGTCGCTCTCCATCTTAATGAAGAATACTACCATACAATGGGCACTCTTCCCCAGAGGATCTCACACCATAAGGTTTCTAATTAATCTTCTGTCAATATACTATATCCAGTCTAGGATGGCCTGCCCTCTAGATGCTTCCTTGACATATTGGTCAAGGAAACCATCTCTCATATGTTCTAGGAGATCCCCCTCTATTGCATTGCTACCAGTTTGGTTAGTCCAATCAATATGCGTTTGAAGTCACCCATAATAACTGCTGTACCCTTACTGCACACATCTCTAATTTCCTGCTTGATGCCATTCCCAAACTCACAACTACTGTTTGGTGGTCTGAACACAACTCCCACTAATGTTTTTTTACCCCTTTGGTGTTCCGCAGCTCCACCCATACAGATTCCACATTGACTAGGCTAATGTCCTTCTTTACTATTGTATTACTCTCCTCCTTAACCAGCAATGCTACCTCCCTTTCCTTTCTATTTATCTTTCCTGAAAATTGAGTACCCCTGAATGTTGAGTTCTCATCTTTGGTGACCCTGGAGTCAGGTCTCTGTGATCCCAATTACATGGTATCCATTTATAACCATCTGTGCAGTTAATTCATCCACCTTATTACAAATGCTCCTTGCATTGAGACACAGCTTTCAGGCTCATTTTTTGACATTTACTGTCCTTTTAGAATTATGATATAATGTAGCCCTTTTTGATTTTTGTCTTTGGTTTCTCAGCCTTCCACTTTCACTTTTCCCCTTACTGCTTTTTGTTTCTGCCCCAAATTTACTTCTCTCCAACTTCCTACATTGGTTCCCATCCCACTTCCACAAGTGTTTAAACCCTCCTCAAAAGCACTAGCAAACACTCCCCCAGGCTGTCCAGTTGTACTGGTCCCACCTCCCAGAGAACCGGTCTCAGTGTCCCAGGAATTTGAAACTCTCCCTCTTACACCATCCCTCCAGCCATGTGTTCATCTTAACTATCCTGCCATTCTTACTCTGGCACTGGTAGCAATCCCGAGATTATGGGTCTTTATTAACTGAGGCACACAATGCAAGAACATGTAGGTTATGGTGGAAAGATATAAAATGCTGGTTAGGCCACAACTGGAGTACTGCAATCCCTTTATATGTCCAGCCCCTATCAGGATGGTTTCAGGGCTCTCCACTTCTTCCTGGAACAAAAGCCTAAACTGTTCCCATCCACTGCCAGCCTCCTACGCCTGGCCAAGCTCGTCTTCACCCTGAACAACTTCTCTTTTAACTCCTCTCACTTTCCTCAGGTCAGAATGGGTATCTGATGGGCGCCAGTTTTACCTGTCTCTTTATGGGGACCTTCTTTGTCGAAGTCCTATTTCTGCCCTCACCCACAACTCTTTCTCTGGAACAAATTTGATATCATTGGCGCTATTTTCCTTTATCATCCAGAATTGTAAAAGTTTATTAATTTCATCTGCAATTTCAATCCCGCTCTCAGCTTTACCTGGTCCATCTCTGACTCCTCGCTTCCCTTCCTCGACATCTTTGTTTCCATTTCTGCTATGAACTACAAACCCACTAACTCCCACAGTTACCTTAATAATACATCCTCACACCCTGTTTCCTGTATAGACTCTACTCCCATTCTCCCAGTTCCTCCGTCTCCATCACATTTGTGCACATGATGCCAACTTCAACAAGGGCGCCTCCGAAATATGCACCTTATTCCTCAATTGGGGATTCCCCAGCACGGTAGTTGACAGGGCCCTCAGCTGGATCCGATCCATTTCCCACACTTCGGCCCTCACCCCCTCTCTTCCCTCTCACAACAGCGATAGGGTTCCCCTTGTCCTCACCTACCATCCCACCAGCACACACTTTAGGGGATCATTAGCCACCATTTTCGCTACCTCCTCTCCCCTCCCCTCTCCTGTGAGCCTTCTGCAGGGACTGTTCCCTCCTGCAACCCTGGTCCACTCCTCCTTCACTCCCAACAACCCACCACAGTTCCATGGCACCTTCCCCTGCAACCATAGAAGGTGTGACTCCTGTCCATTTACTTCCTCCCTCCTCAGTATCCGAGGGCCCAAACATACTTTCCAGGTGAAACAGCGCTTTACCTGCACCTTACTCAATCTAGTCTACTGCACTCGCTGCTTACAATATAATCTCTTCCACATTGGGGAAATGACGTGTAAACTTGGTGACCACTTCGCAGAACTTCTGTCTGCAAAAAAGACCCTGAACTTCCAGTTGCTTACCACTTCAGCACACCACCCTGTTCCCTGGCCAACATCTCTGTCTCAGGCTTGATGCAGTGCTCCAGCAAAACTCAGCACAAGCTGGAAGAACTGCACCTCATTTTCCTCTTAGGAACTCTACAGCCTTCTGGACCCAATATCGAGTTCAACAACCTTAGGGCTTGAGTTTCTCCCATGTCCTTACCCTAATCACCAGACTCCAGGATAACAAGCATGGGGCTGGATGAACACAGCAGGTCAAGCAGCATCATGGGAGCAGGAAAACTTGACGTTTCGGGCCTAAACCCTTCATCAGAAATGGGGGAAGGGAAGAGGGTTCTGAAATAAATAGGGAGAGAGGGGGAGGCGGATAGAGGATGGATAGAGGAGAGGATAGGTGGAGAGGAGGCAGACAAGTCGAAGAGGCTTTGTTATTACATACAACCCATTGTTAGCCACTAACAGTCCCCATTAATAGCAATTCATCCTCCTAGCCTGATTGTTGTCTTCTCCTTTGTCTGTCGAACTGTCCTTCCCGCTCCTTGGGATCTATCTCCACCTATCGCTTATTCCTTATCCCTTCCCGCTATCCTATCTTCTGTATAGGAACCAACATTTTCCTGTCTACCATCAGTTCTGAGGATGGTCACTGGATCTGAAACGTTAACTCCGATTTCTCTCCACAGATGCTGTCAGACCTGCTATGCTTTTCTAGCAATTTCTGTTTGTGTCAGGGAAAGAAGCTGATTGGTTAGTAGGGTTTGTGAATATTTCTACTTTTTTAAGTAAGGTCTTCAGTTTGTGATTAGGTCTACAATGATTTTATTCTCATTTAAAAGCAACTGCGTAAGTATTAGATTGATATGAGTAATTTTTGTTTCTTTTTAGTTTATAAAAACAAAATGTTCACTTAGTGAAGTGTAAAGAGCAAAAAATCTCAAGTAATTAATTTATTAATTAAATCAAATTCAAAATGTGATAGCAGGACAGGTGATGTTCTGCTGCCACAAAAAGGTGGAAACTGTTCAACACCAATGTGATCCAAAGCTAATATATCTCTAGTAAGTATTTCCAGTTGAAAAATTTCAAATCCAAGTTGAGGAACTGGAGTATGAACTGCAGACATTGCACCATATCAGGGAAGGGAAAGTTACCAGGATACTTCGCTCCAGACAACCCTCAGTGAAAAAAAGCTTTCCTCACATCTTCACAAACCTGCTGTCCCTTACCATAAATCTATGCCCCTGGGTATTACTTCCTTCATCAAGTGGAAAAATCTCTTCCAACTATTCTATCTGTGCCACCCCGTAATTCTTACATCATAATTATGACCCCCTCAGTCTCCTCTGCTCCACGGAAAACAACCAAAGTCCATCCAATCTCTCTTGGTAACCAAAACTCTCCAGCCCAGGCAACATTCTTGTAAACTTCCTCTACACCTTCTCCAAGGTGGCCAAACCAACATTTTGTACAGTTCCAGCATAACCCGCCTGTTCTGAAACTCCATGCTTGGCTAATAAGGGCAAGTATCAATTATGTATTCTTAACAACTTTATCAACCTAAAAGGATTAGTGGACATATACACCAAGTGTATACCAACAAAAGACTTGCAGAGGGATATAGACAGGTTAAGTGATTGGGCAAAAACTTGGGACATGGAATAAAAGACTGGACAAGATGAGGTTATGCACTTTGGCAGGAAGAACAGAGGAGCTGAATATTATTTAAACAGCCAAAAACTACTGAAACAGATGGGAGCTCTTCGTCCATGAATCACAAAAAGATGGTATCCAAGTTCACTGGGTTGTAGGAAAGGCAAATGGTATGTTGGCTTTTATTTCAAAGGGAGCATAGAAGTAGGGAGGTTTTTTTAAAGCTATATATAGTCAGACAACAGCTGGGTTACTGTGAAGAGTTACGGAACCACTGTCTAAAGTGCAGTACCTTTTATCTCTAAAGAAAGATATAATGACTTTGGAGGCAGTCCAGAGAAGGTTCACTGGATTGATGTCATGTATGGAGGGATTGTCTAATGAGGCGAGGTTGAGTAGATTCAGCCTGTAATCACTGGAACTCAGAAGAGTGGTAGGCAAACCTATTGAAACATCAGAATTAGAATTAGGTTTTATTGTCACATTTACTTCACCTCTGAGGCTGGGACTCAATGCTGGGCTTGAGGCTGGGAATGCCTCATGGCGATTCTTAAGGGATTTGACAGGGTAGACGCGGTAAAGTTGTTTTCCCTTGTGGGAAAGTTCAGGACCAAAAGGCACAATTTTAGAACAAGGATTACACACTTAAGATTGAGATGACAAGGATTTCTTCTCTTGGAGGAATTTGTGGAAGTTTTATCATGGAGAGGTGTCGCGGCTAGGTTGTTAAGTATACACAAGGCTGAGATAGACAGATTTACTGTGGCCAGATCTCTGTTGACAAGTGCAGATACAGGGCAAATGGTCTCCTCTGTGCTGTAGACATCTATGAGTCTACAGGTCAAACATGATTTCCCCTTTCTCCCCTTGTGGAAATTCATGCTGGCTGTTCATAAACAGCTCATCATTTTCCATGTGAGTATTAATTCTACCCGATCAATTTTTTCTAGAAATTTCCCCACTGAAGCTAAACTGATTGTGAAATAACTCCACAAAGGCTGGTATGCCATCACCAAGTCACCCTTCATTTACACCTGGAGAATCCTTGATACTGATCCTCAGCTTCCTCAGAGACAGCTCTCAGAGTGAACGGGACCTCTGGCATTCCTGTTTCTATTTGTCAGCCAAGGCTCCCTGATTGGGCCAAATTAACAGACAGGGAACTCAAATTCTATGAGGTCCACCTGGCAAACCTCATTACAATCATTACAGATTGGTTTGTAATTGCTCCTTTTTGGATAAGGTAATAATATTCATGATTCCCCAGGTCACTGGCAACCCCTCCTCCAATCTCCCGAAGATAAAGGAAAATAATATACTATGATCAGTGTAATTTCCAGTCTCACTTCATTCAATAACCTTGGATGCAGCTTATTCTGTCCAAATGCCTTGCCAAGTTTAAGTATCAGTAGCCTATGCAACACACTAAAGCCTTCAAATGACAGTTTCCTTCTCTGTCACTATGGCCATTGAAGAATCTACCTCCTTGCCAAAGACAAAATATGCATTTAACAAGTCAGCTCTACCTTGCCTGCATGTACAAATCCCCTTTCTGGTCCCTAGTCAGCCTTACTTGGAAGGTTTTGGGTATGCTGCCATCCTGTTTACTTAAATGTTCTTCTCATTCCAAGCATATTATATGAGAGGGCAGTGAATTCCACTCAATGAATCCAGTTTTGTGCACGTTGGCACCAGAAACATCACTGTAAAAGTTATCAGATTGTTTCATGTATCTTTCAGAAAGAGAACCTACAAAATAATTGCTCAAGGTGATCATTTTTTCTTTTAGTGACAATAAAATTGGCTTTTATTCCATGGTTGAAATTAAAAATATTATTTGCTTTAATGCAAACCAGAACACGCGGCACAATGTTTGAAATTAACATTCAGAATACGTATTAAGCATTTTTTCATGCAAAAAGTAAACAATCGAAAAAGTCTCCCAGTTGAATAAAAACGCTTTGACTTCACTATATTGTTTGATGAGATGATGAGGGAAATGTATGCTTTTTAAAAAAAAAAGATTGATAAGCCAAGCTACCTTCAGCTAAACTCACTTGTGAACATAATGCTAGTATATAATCACATGAATCAAAATTCACACCTTTGGGACTGCATGGCACTGCTGCCTCACAGCACCAGAGACCTAGGTTCAATTCCACCCTCAGGTGACTGTCTGTGTGGAGTTTACATATTCTCCCCGTGTTTGTATGGGTTTCCGCTGGGTGCTCTGGTTTCCTCCCACAGTCCAAAGATGGGCAAGTTAGGTGGATTGGCCATGTTAAATTACCCATAGTGTTCAGGGATGTGTAGATTAGGTGCATCAGCTGTTGGGGGTGTGTAGGGATGGGTCTTTGGGGGATCAGTGTGGACTTGTTGGGCCGAATGGCCTGTTTCCACACTGTGGAGATTCTAAAAAAATTAAAACTGTTCAAACATACTCCCCATAAAACAATACTTGATGTAGTCCCATCTTTAGTGCCCCAAACTGAAATAACTAAATTAATGCCTGTTTGTGCCTGGAATACAGGGAAAACATTTAATCTGAGCTGTGCTTGGCTTCAGGCCCTACGGTCAAAAGACAGCATGTTAACTCAGTACATCATCCAATCATTCTGCGTAGCAACATTTAAAAAACATTTTTTTGCCAACAGATTATATCAAGAACACAATGTTAACTCTTATCAGTTGATCAAATAAATGGAATTCAGCAAGCAAAATATGACGTGCAGCTCTCCAATGAATTTGCTTTACCAGTAGATGAAAAAGCACAAGTTGTAAATGCTTGCTCCTAGTTAAAAATGCAGTTAAGAGTATTTAGTGCTTTATCTTTACATTATAAATATCATACCTGAATATTTTGCACTGGAAAACAAAATAATTAGAAGTAAAAAAAGAAAATATGTTCCCCCCCAGTGCAGGTATTCTACTTAAGGAACACTACAGCAGCAATATGCTCAAACTAATTACATGCTCAAATGAAGCTATTCATCTCACACAAACAAAAATTTTGGTTGTCGAATCCAATGAGCATTCATGAGTTTTTGTGGTGATTACCTAATTTCAAAATCTGAAACTCTGGGAAAATGCACTTCTATGTGATATTTCACTGTATGCAAATAATTAACCAAGAGCTATAGTACACAGAAATATTGATATTTATTGACTCTGAAAATGGAGATGCAGTGGGAGGGTCTATTTTGTTTTATTTAGGCTGGGCTACTATAATATGCACAGCCCCAGAAGGCTGATGCATTGGCTAGACAGTCAGGTATTAGCTACTCAAGCTGTCTGGATGTTACAAAAATTCAATTGTGTTAGTCACTACTATGTGACAAGGCATTGCAAGGCTCATTTTTATTCCACCCACAGGATTATACTTGTATTATTCTTTGAGTGGCTGGCATATTTGTCATCTCAATGCATTTAAGTAATTCTACTTTATCTATAGCATTTCAACAGGCAGTGCAATGACAGGATAAATATAACCTAATAGCCCATGAAAGCATGAAATCTTGAAATCTATCAGTTTTGCATAAAACAGAGTTTCAATAGGCTCATGAGAAGCTGCTGCTTTTTTTTCTAATTAAATGCCCCTTAAATTTCATTTTGCATTCAGGCAGTACCCAAGGATTCTTAAATGAAAGGATGCTGATATAAACCTATTTGCATTATAACATGCTACTAACTACATTGAAATATCCAATCAAACACAATTAAAATGATGAAACTGAGTGAGCCACAATTTGAATAGTCATGTAATAATAAAGTCGCCTGTCACCTGAGTTGATGGACAATGCTGAATTGTTTCGTATGTATTGTTCCTTTAACATTGAGACAGACGCGGATGTTAGAAGAAGAACCTCTCTAGATTGTTGGATGAAATAAAATCTCAATTTGAGTTAGCAGTTACAACATACTGTTCCAGTTCCTTTTGGTAACGATTTCAATGTGCTAAAAATACAATTTATAAGAAACTGTGAATACAAAAGCTTTCCAAATAGCTGCAAAAGAATGATACTTGCATAATTAATGTGCCATCAGTAAAGTTTACCAATCAAACCTTAGTGAGGAGTAGAAACTGTAGAAACTATTGAACTGTAATCAGAAGATTCTGTGGCAAAATAACCTTCATAAACATCAGAAACAAATGCCTATAAATCTTGGAATCAGTGACTGATTACAGCACAGAAGGAAACCATTTAACTCATCCAGCTGAATTTCCCTAGCCCCTGAAATGATATGAGCTATCTAAGATTCTTGAGTAGATTTGTAGCTTGGGTTGTGGATGCTGTGGTTGGTTCACTTGCCGAGCTGGTTCGTTAGTTTGAAGGCATTTCATTACCGTGCTGAGTAACATCATCTGATGAAGTGCTGTTGTGTTTTTCTGCCTGGTATTTAAACTCTGGGGTCCATTGGAATTGATTACCTTATTTCCGGTCTTTCTTCACAGTGATGTATATATAGGGTCTAATTCTACATGTTTATTGATGGCCTTCTTGGTGGAGAATCAAGCCTCTAGAAATTCCCATGCTTGTCTCTGTTTGGCCTGTCCTGGGATCTTGATGTTGTCCCAATCGAACTGGTGGTTGTCCTTATTCAGGCGAATGGAGACGAGTGAGTACTGGTCATGTCTTTTTGTTGCTAGTTGGTGTTCACGTATTCTTATGGCCAGTTTCCTTCCTGTCTGTTCGATGTAATGCTAGTCGCAGCCTTTGCGTGGGATCTTGTACGTCACGTTGGTTCTGTCCATAGTGGATAAGGGGTCTTTGGTTCGAGTTAACAGATGGCGTATGGTTGACATAGGTTTGCATGCCACTCTGATGCCCGATGGTTGTAGGAGTTTTGTGGCCAGTTTAGATATGTTCTTGATGTATGGTAACGTGATGAGTGTGTAAGGGCATACAATATCTTCCTGTTGTTGTTTGTGTGATAGGCGTTGTTGGACCCAGCTGTTTGGGTATCCGTTGTCTTTAAATACTCTGTAGATGTATTCTTTGTTTTGGCATAGTTCTGGGTTGCTGCAGTGTGTTGTCACTCATTTAAACAGTGTTTTTACACAACTCTATTTGTGGGTGTTGGGGTGGTTGCTGTTGAAATTCAGGACTTTATCTGTGTGTGTGACCTTTCTGAGTACTTTTGTCAGAAATTCCCCGTTGGCCCTGCGTTCTACCGTGACATCCAGTTCTTTTCTTCCTCCCTGGTGAATTTGATTTCGGTGAGATTGATATGTTGGTGTGTTTCCTCTAGTTTAGTCCGTTTGATGATGACAAAAGTGTCATCAATGAATTGGATCCATAGTTGAGATTGAATCTGCAGAAGGGCTATGCTTTCAAGTCTCTGCAACCACCCCAACACCCACAAACGGAATTGTGTAAAAACACTATTTAAATGAGCGATAACACACTGCAGCAACCCGGAACTACGCCAAAACGAAGAACAACACCTCTACTAAGTACATCAGGAAATGGACACCTGAACAGTTGGGTCCGACTTTGCCTATCACACAAACAACAACAGGAAGACACAGTACGCCCTGACACACTCGTCACGTTACCATACATCGAGAACATATCCAAACTGACTGCAAGACTCCTACGATCATTGGGCATCAGAGTGGCACACAAACCTATGTCAACCCTATGCCAACTGCTAACTTGAACCAAAGACCCCATACCCACTATGGACAGAACCAACGTGATATACAAGATCCTATGCAAAGACTGCGACGAACATTACATTGGACAGACAAGAAGGAAGCTGGCCACAAGAATACATGAACACCAACTAGCAACAAAAAGACATGACCAGTACTCACTCGTCTCCATTCACACGGATAAGGGGAACCACCAGTTTGAGTGGGACAACATCAAGATCCTAGGACAGGCCAAACAGAGACAAACACGGGAATTTCTAGAGGCTTGGTTCTCCACCAAGAAGGCCATCAATGAACATGTAGAATTAGACCCTACATATACAACACTGTGAAGGGAAACCGGAAATGAGGTAACCAACTCCAACGGACCCCAGAGTTTAAATACCAGGCAGGAAAACACAATAGCATTTCATTGGAGGCTGCACTGATGATGTTATTCAGCTCGGTAATGAAATGTCTGCAAACTAACGAACCAGCTCCGTGAGTGAACCAACCACAGATATGAACATTGGCGAGTCCGTTGGAAAAATGAGATCTTTAACATTGAGAAAAGTCTGATTTTCCATCCAGATGCAAATTTTGCTGATGAGCGGACTATTTGCATTCACAGTTTATTAACACCTAAACCCGCCTGGTTTATATATAGTTTCCTATTCTCCCACACCCCGGAGAGAAGCAGACAGCAAAAATTCCTGACCTGAAAGTTTCAGGCAGAATCCTGGGGATTCCAGCTTGCTGCTTGTTCCCTGGCCTTCATCTCAGCCAGCAGCCCCCAACATCTCAAGGCACACTCCATGAAAAGTGACCACCTGCACCCTAACTCCCTTCTGGCCTGCACAAGTTGGCGTTGGGCATGCAATAGCCCTACCAGATCATTGTAACATATTTTCGACAATCTTGGAATACAATTCACCACTTCAATACGACACTTTTGAGTGTGCCAACACCATACATTGCAGTGCTGCTGCCAGTCCAATCTGTTCACCGAGACACACACCATCTCATGCAGCAGAACAGGGTGCATCTCAGGGCTCTTAGTTTGCTCCCTTAGTGCTCATTCACTCTCTGCTCATAGCATCTCTGCCTTGCCTTGTCTTCACATGCTTGCTGACTCATTCAGAACTTACATCATACTCCTCTCAGGTCTTACTTCTTAGCTCAGAGACAAAGCAGGACAGCTTATCATGTTTGCCAGAAGTGATCAGTCATTGGGGTGGACGTGCTGTTTTATGACAACATGCTACGTCAGTATATGCCCACAGCATGTGCCAGGAACTTACCTGGCAAATACACTGAATGCGTTCCAAGCAATGTCTAAGTTAAGGGAGTAGTCTTCAGTCGTCAAGGGGGGCTGTAGTTGTTCAGGGGGTATTTGCAGAGCAAGTTAATAACATTATCTGATGTCAGTCTAGGGGTTTGGGCATGAAGGCTAGTCAGGGTTGGGGTTCATGTATCAATGCAGGAGAATGGATCATTTTTAGTCCTGAAAGTCCAATGCAATCAGACTAGTCAGAGTTGCACAATGTTGCAGTCTTCACTGATAATTCATTATGTTTATTTTTTTTTAATCAAATTTTGGCTTGGAGCTGTGAAAACTGAAACTAAAGATTGCTTTTGGACTGGAGGTAACAGCTGATATGAAAACGAAAACAGACTAAACAAACTTTGGCTTATTCATGAGCTTGGGCCTGGAAGTTAATTGCAGGTTGGTTCCTGATTAAAGGGTTCCACAGATGCTTTGTCACTGGAGAAGAGCATTAAGTTTAAACAAATAGCAAACCCAGCCCTGCCGAGTCTTCACCATCCCCCCTGACCTCCCCCTTACTGAGGACGAACGGTCAGTCCTCAGTAAAGGGCTCACCTTTGTCCCCCTCCACCCAAACATCAACGAATACCGCTCACGCTTGGACGTTGAACAGTTTTTCCACTGCCTCCGCGCTTAATTCTTTAATCGTGACCTTAACCCTCCCTCTACTGACCCCTTCTCCCACCTTCAACACACCCCCTCCTCCTGGACACCACCCCAAGGCCTCCTACCCACCCTCGACCTCTTCATTTCCAACTGCCGTCATGACATCAATCGCCTCAACCTCTCCACCCCTCTCACGCACTCCAACCTCTCCCCAACGGAACGTGCAGCCCTCTGCTCCAATCCCAACCTCACCAGAAAACCCGTGGGCAAGGGAGGTGCAGTTGTAGGATGGCGCACTGACCTCTACATCACCGAGGCCAGGCGCCAACTCTCCGATACCTCCTCCTACCGACCCCTTAATCATGACCCCACCCCCGACCACCAAAACCATCATCTCCCAAACCATCGACAACCTCATCACCTAAGGTGACCGCCAACCCAGAGCCTCCAACCTCATCCAACCCCGCACTGCCCGCTCCTATCTCCTTCTATCTCCTGCCTGTATCTTCTCCACCTATCATCTCCTTTATCCATCTTCTATCTGCCTCCCCCTTCTCCCTATTTATTTCAGAACCCCCTTCCCCTTCCCCTTTCTGAAAAAGGGTCTAGGCCCGAAACGTCAGCTTTCCTGCTCCTCTGATGCTGCTTGGCCTGCTGTGTTCATCCAGCTCTACACCTTGGTATATCAGCAAAATTTTGAACAAGGTCAGGACATGGGAATGGGTCCATTGAAGTCTGCACACAGCAGATACTGAATGGTAACTAGGACCTCATGGAGAGACAATCAGTCTGGCAGGGAGTGGTCAGAGTTTGAATTGCATTTTTAGATTGTATTTTCTGAAAAAAGAAATCTGGCTATTAATGTACAAAGATTTGAAAGCTTTCTGCCTAACCTCCCTGAGCAGCTCTCTGAAATTCAGAATAGAAACCGAAGTGATAAGGATTACTGCCTTTATTGCAACAAACTGTAAAGATGACCCCATGTGACATCATCAAATAATCAAACATGAAAACCATCATCATGGCTGTGGAACAATGCATCATGAAAACCACTTAAGTAATCTGGCCAGTTTTGTTATTTTCTTTTATTTATCCTCAACTGTGTTTGTTTATCTGTCTGTCTTTCTTTTGTGTGAAAGGGGCTGAAAACAGCATATACCAATGAGATTATTTTGTTAACAAAAACAGAAATTGCTGGAAAAGCTCAGCAGGTCTGGCAGCATCTGTGAAGAAAAAACCAGAGTTACTGTTTCAGGTCCGGTGACCCTTCCTCAGAACTGATGTTTCTGATTTACAGCATCTGCAGTCTTTTCGGACTTTATTTTGTTCTTGCATTTGCCTCTGCTAAAGTTACTGTATTGCTAATAAATTGCCAAGTCTTTTGTTTAAGATACAAACCAGTGCCTGGAATTGATTATTCGTAGAGTTTGGGACTGGCTATTCAAAAATATGATGAGGAAACATAAGGATTAATTTTGGGGGTCTTTGAGGGTTTTAATTTTGCTGCGTTGTAAACACAAAGATAGATAGACAGATTTGGTTTGCTGTGAGTTTCTGTGTCATCACATAATTGATGCAGTGAGTCCTGGATCTTGACATGCAAACAATGTAGGTCTAAAATTGGATTTTGGTATTCAGAGTGTTAATTGGACACCAGGTTTGTATTCAGTCTTAAGATGCTGGAAATTGCTAAAAAGCTTTAAAAAGTGTCAGAAGTTTCCCTGTATGGTTGTAGGGTATGACTAAAGCTAAACTAGCAGTTAGCCAGCAGACTGGAAATAAATTTTCCAGAGCAAGCTAAGAAGGCAGACATTATAGATTTAATAATGAAACAGCTGAGTGTAGTGGAAATAGAGAGGACAACTGGTACAGGCAGTACATTGGATGTGTCAGTGAACCTTGAGTTGCGGTTGGAAATGAAAAAAATTAAAGATAGAATTACAAAGAAAATTAGACCTTAAACAGCAATTCAAGAAGTACAGAAAGAGAAAAAGAAAAGAGGAAAAAGAAAAGAGGAAATAAAGAGAAAGGCAGAGTAGAAAGAAGGAAGGAAAAAAAAAGCAGGAATTTAAATGAAAAACGATGCAGATTAGGGAAATTAAACCAGAGGTTTGAGAAGACTTGGAAAAAGAAACTTCTAGTCATAATCAGACAAAGCAAGAACTGCCAATGCTGGAGTCAGAGGTAACACAGTGTGG
>JAHRHZ010000054.1:22651930-22675775 GCA_024137785.1 Ginglymostoma cirratum
TGATGCTGCTTGACCTGCTGTGTTCATCCAGCCCCATGCTTGTTATCTCGGATTCTCCAGCATCTGCAGTACCTTTTATCTCTGTTACAAAAGGCAGTTGGTTTGGTTATCAGTTCAGTGACTGTAGTGGAAAGCGCGGGCTCAAGCTTAATGGGGCAAAATTGGCTGCAAAAGATTCATCTAGATTGGCTCAATATTTTTTGATCAGAAAATGGAAACTTAACTGAAGTCCTAATTAAATATGCAGAAGTCTTGCAAGAAGGTCTCGGGATTACCAGAGATAGAGTCAGAGTCAGAGTCAGTGTCAGATCATACTGCATGGAAACAGACCCTTCGGTCCAACCAGTCCATACTGACCATGTTCCCAAACTAAACTAGTGCCACCTCCCTGTGCTTGGCCCATAAGCCTCCAAACCTTTCTTATTAATGAATTTATCCAAATTTTTTTAAATGCTGTAACTGTAACTGCATCCATCACCTTCTCTGGCAGCCCACTCCATACACAAACCGCACACTCTGTAAAAAAGTTGTCCCCATGTCCTCCCTAATCTTTCTCCTCTCACCTTAAAAATACAGTTTCAAAATCATGAATGGCTTAATCACTAGGATTTATCCAGTGCTGTATAGTTCTATGTTCTAAATGTATAAGGACAGCTGGTATGCATCAGAAGACTTTTAAAAATGTCAGAAACAGCAAGAAATGCAAAAATGTTTCAATATTTAGATTTATGGCATTCCACGCTTTTCATAGTCATGAATGCCCCCATGTCACATATTTATATTTTCAGAAATTCAAATTAATGTTTTAACATTTAGAATAAAAGGCAATAGATTTATTCAGAATTCAATGAATGAGGATAATACAACATCTCATTTTTGTTTCAGTTTTCTGGTTTTTAGGTGGGGAGGAATTAAAGACACATTTTTCCTATTAATAGCATAGATTACTAAAAACTACATGCTTATATTGTTCAAGTAATTGTTTAAGTACATAAATTAATATTCGGCCAGATGAAAATTCCCCTTTGGAAATACAATCCTATCTCGTAACACACCTGTCATCTCAACTTATCTATATTTCCAAACGTTATTTAATCCCCAAGAAAGCCTGAGAATTAGGGTTATTCAGACAAGACACCAACACCAGACATAACAAGCATGGGGCTGGATGAACACAGCAGGTCAAGCAGCATCATCGGAGCAGGAAAACTTGACGTTTCGGGCCTAAACCCTTCATCAGAAATGGGGGAGGGGAAGAGGGTTCTGAAATAAATAGGGAGAGAGGGGGAGGCGGATAGAGGATGGATAGAGGAGAGGGGCCTCCCCCATTTCTGATGAAGGGTTTAGGCCCGAAACGTCAAGTTTTCCTGCTCCTATGATGCTGCTTGACCTGCTGTGTTCATCCAGCCCCATGCTTGTTATCTCGGATTCTCCAGCATCTGCAGTACCTTTTATCTCTCACCAACACCAGACATGTCTAGACTCCTTATATTTCCAATTTTGAATTCAGTTATTCAGTACAAATGTAGTTAGGCTGTCAAAACAAGATCAGACCAGCTTAGACTGAAATAGAAATTTAAGAAATACTCACATGTTTGAATTGAGCTAATTCAAACTGAATTATAGCCATTTATGGACAAGAATGACAATGCATTCTCAAATGGACCAGACCAGACCAGGCCAGACCCTAAAAATATGTTAGATGGTTAGCTTAGACCCTAACCTTTTCTTATTTTAAAGGCAAGTGCCAAGCATTGCATTCCGGATACATTTCGATTGGTCAAACTACCAGCCTTGAAGCAAAACTCAGTTTATTCATACACGAAAGTTAAAATACAACAAAAGAAAGAAGAAATCAGGGTAACTTAACAGAATAATATATTATTTAACTACTAAACAGTAACTGTTTCAATACAGTAACACTTAAAAACACACTCTTGGCAAAGGCAAATTCATTAAAATAGATTGTCTCACATGCAATTTTCCAGTCCAGCATGAAAAACATCAAGAGAAAACTCTGAGAGAGACAGAGATAGAGAAAGGGAGGGGAGGGGAGTGTGAGAGAGTAGCAGGGACAGATGTACTGCAGCTGCTAAACCCTGCATCAAGACCCCAGCAACTGCTACTGAAAACCTAAAACTAAATATTCTAGTTCTGCGGGAGCTCCACCCACCCATTCAGGCTGCTTCCATTGTTCTAACTTTAATAAATCAAAAACACAAGGCCTCACAAGCTCTAAGTAGACCTATTAGTACCTCTGTCTCAACCTTCCTTCATAAAATACCAGGACAAAATACACCTCTTAAAGTCATAGTATTGTCACAATTCAAACAGGGCAATGACTCAACTGGGGAAAGTGAAAGTCATTTGGAAAGTCATATTTCCCAAGTGCACCTGTGACAAACTGCATTCATTCTATTATTCCCAATAGTTCAATTCTTTGAAGCTGCAATATTTTGCAAATAATTTACTTTTACAATTTCACTTTAATTTCATATTGCAAAAACAAACAGAATATACTTGCGTGCTTTCCAGATGACTGAATAACAGTGGAAAGAAAATTAATACAGTAGTTCTTAAATTGAAAGTCTTAATACAGGTAAAATTGGAAATGTAAATACCGTAGATATACAATATATCCAGTAGAAAAATGAATTTACTTAGTGACCTGTAAAGTAAATGACAAAACTAATAAGAAAAATGTCTACTCATTATAACTTTGGATGCTCTTAGTACCCCACTCCTGCTGCAACTGACCAACAGCACATCAACCACTCCCCAGGTACCTAATAACTGTTCACACATATTTTTTAAGCAATTGGAACACAGCACTACGTTATCCTACCGAGTTGTGTCTGTGCATCAGTAGAGTGCACTGTACTTTACATTTACAATTTACATCAACAGTTCATAGTGTCATATTCCTTACCAATCGTTTTCCCAGTTTTAAGAACTAACTGTTCATTTCAAATATGTACATGAAAGCTTAATTAATTTTGGAGAAGATTTTTGCAAAAGTAAACTAAAAATAATATACACAACCCATGGATTAGAATCTTATCATATCAAAGTAATCTGGAGTAGAAATTTAGCAACAAAATTTCTAAGATAAAATCATTTCGTACTTCAAACTTTAACAGACCGAAACACCTGATTTACTAAAGCCTTCCCAAACAATAAGCTAGCAGTTATAGTGACTGTAAGATGTCATCCGGTAGACATCATAGAATTTCACTTCTCTGATTGGGCTGTTAATCTGGTTCAGTTAGGGAGCCCTGGCTAACAGATAAAACAGGAATGTCAGATATCCTGACACTCAGAGCTGGGTCTGAGGGAGCTAGATCTGTGTCAAGGTCTTTCCATGTGTAAATAAAGGGTGACTTGGTGAGAGGATACCAGCCTCTGTGGAGTCATTTCACAGCTCTCCATGACAGCACTTCTGTTCTTCACTCATGTAGAACTCTCACCTCCTGTGAATTTTAAAATGCAGGGCTGCCTTGATCATTTTGGATGTGTCCAAAGGTGTGCAGGTTAAGTGCGTAAGCCATGGTAAAACCCCATGCAGGGTTATGGGGACGGGTGGAGATGTGGGTCTGGGTAGGATGCTTTTTGGAGGGTCGGTGCAGACTCAATGGACCAAATGGTTTCTCTCTGCACTGTAGGGATTCTATGACTCTGGGTTTGCTGCTGACAATTCAAATGATGGGGCAGAATTAAAAATACTAAAAAGTGCAAATTGTTGTTGTTAGGCAGCCAAAGTTGCATCTAAAAAAGCCTGCATTGGAGGCATTTATAAAATACTCCAGTACCTTGGTGCCAGATATTTGAAAACTAGTTGGGTCCAATTGGATGACATCCTTGGACAACGAGAATTCGAAGAGACAATTATTCACTTTTGAATAGTGTCAATTTCTGAGACAGCAAGACGGATCTATGGATTGGGCATTGGCTAGCAGAAGCGTAGAATCATAGAAACCCTATAGTGTGGAAGCAGGCCATTCAGCCCATCGCATCCACACTGACCTTCTGAAGAGCATCCCACCCAGACCTACATCTCCGACCCTATCCCTGTAATACTGCATTTCCTATGGTTAATCCACCTAGCCTGCACATCCTTGGACAATATGGGCAATTTAGTGTGGTCAATCCACCTAACTTGCATATCTTTATGATTTAGGGAGGAAACCACAGCATCCAGAGAAAACAAATGCAGACACAGGGAGAATGTACAAACACCACACAGACAGTCACCTAAGGTGAGAACTGAGCCCAGGCCACTGGTGATGTGAGGCAGCAGTGCTAACCACTGAACCACCATGCTGCCCCAGAAAGACAGTTAATTTCTTTTTTTAAATCACAATATAAGCACAACGTTGATTAAAACAAAAAACAGAAAAGCTGTAATACAAATCATGAAGTGCCATACCAAAGCTGGAGGGTAGTACACTCTTTTCCTGATAGCTGACACTAAGTTTGATTTGATTTAATTTATTGTTGTTATATGCACCTAAGTACAGAAAAAAGTTTTGTTTTGCATGCAGTACAGGTAGATCATAACATACAAAGACCAGGCTGCAAAGAAGGTGCACAAAAAGCAAGATCAATGTTAGATTTGAAATTTGAGAGGTCCATTCAGAAATCTAATAACAGTGGGGAAGAAACTGTTCTTGAACCTATTGATACGTGTGCATAAGCTTTTGTATCTTCCGCCTGACAGAAGAGGTTGACGGAAATTACAACCAGGATATGAGGGGTCTTTGAGGATGTTGGCTGCCCTTCCGAGGCATCAGAAAGTGTAGATGGACTCAATGGATGGAAGGTTGGTTTGCACGAGGATCTGAGCTGTGTTCACAACTTTCTGTAGTTTCTTACGGTCCTGGGCAGAGCAATTGTCATACCAGGCCATGGTGCATCCAGATAGAATACTTTCGATAGGGCATCTATAAAAGTTGGTGAGAATCCTTGTGGACATGCCAAATTTCATTAGCCTCCTGAGAAAAAATAGGCATTGTTCTGCCTTCTTGACCATCGCATCAACATGACAGGTTGTAAGTGATTGTCACTCCTAGGAACTTAATGCTCTTGACCATCTCCACCTCAATTCCATCGATGTAGATAGGGGCATGCCCTTCTCCTTGCTTCCTGAATTCGGTGATCAGCTCTTTAGTTTTGTTGCATTGAGGGAGAGATTGTTATCTTTGCACCACGTCACCAAGCCCTCTATCTTTTTTCCTGTATTCTGTCTTGTCATTGTTTGATATATGACCTACAACAGCGGTGTTGTCAGAAAACTTGTAGATGGAATTCTCATAAAATTTGACCACATAGTCATGAGTGTATAGGGAGTACAGTGCTGGACTCAGTACGCATCCTTGGGGGGTGCCGGTATTACAGAACCATTACACCTGTAAAGTCTGTGTTCTTATGGGAGCAACCATCTTAAGGGGACCATGATCAGTGCAACCCCAGTTTTAATTCACTGACACGTCAAAACTTAAGATGTGCAGTGCAACTTTTTAAAGGTGGAATCATGATTTGCAGAAACATAATTATGAATTAGGTGCCCAGTGACACCTTTATTGAAATTCAAATGTTCAAATATGTAATTTTCTTTTACTTATCAAGCAACAAATGATCCTGAGAAAGAAGCTCTGAAAATCTTGCTTATTATTTGGTTTCATGGCCGCACAGCCTGGAGCTTCCATCGGTACCCAACAGGCCCCATTGTCTGTCTGTCTGTCTCTAAATTGGATGGCAGCATAAATGTGGGGGGGGGAGGAGAATTACGAACAGAAAATTTCTGTACTCCTGAGACTCCTTTGAGCTTGTTGCAGCCCTTTTCCAGCAATCAGAAATGGGAAGATAGTTAGAACTATTGACTTACATGGTGTTCAGGTATGTGTCTTTTTTTGGAATAGCAATCTAAGATTCCGCCTGTCCCCACCCTGCTCAAGAATTCAAATGAAATCCAGGCAGCGTACAGCATATTAAAGGATTAGTGTCTTCCATAACCAGAACCTCTAGCTAACAATGCCCAAATAGAATAAATTATGTTTCAATTATCTGGAATTTTATGAGTTTCATCAGTATTTTAGAAATAGCATTCTGCAATTCCATGTTTTTCTCATATACAAAAAACCTGAAACCAATGGCCTCGGTTATAATTTTCAGAAGTTAACAGATATTTACAAAACATACTTAATGCAATAATTTCAGGAGTGGACTGAAAATTGGCAAATGACATTTGTGCCATGCAGAGGCCAGGCAATTGCCATTTCCAATAAGACAGAATGTAACCATTGTCCCTTGACATTCAATGGTGTTACCATCACTGAATTCCCCATTGTCAACATCCTGGAAGTTACCACTGACCAGAAACTTAACTGGACTTGCCATTTAAATACAGTGACTACAAGATCAGGTCAAATGCTAGAAATTCTGCAGCGACAAACTCACCCCCTTACTCCCTAAAGCTCCATCATCTATAAGGCACATGGCAGGAGTGTGATGGATACTCCTCACTTGCCTGGATGATTGTAGCTCCAACAACACTCAAGAAGGTTGACATCATCAACAACAGAGCAGCCCACCTTTTTTCTCTTTATTCATTCATGGGAAGAGGGCGTTGTTGGCTAGGGAGCATTTATTGCCCTCCCTAATTGCCCAGAGGCAGTTAAGAGTCAACCGCATTGCTGTGGGTCTGAAGTCACATGCAGGCCAGACCAGGTAAGGATGGCAGTTTCCTTCCCTGAAAGGACATTACTGAACCAGATGGGTTTTTCCAACAATCGACAATGGATTCATGGCCATCATTAGACTCTAATTCCAGATATTTATTGAATTCAACTTCTACCATCTGCCATGGTGGGATTCGAATGTTATCTGGGTCTCCGGATTAACAATCCAGTGATAATACCACTAGACTATCACCTCCCCTGGCACCAATTCTACAAATATCTACTTCTGCCATTGCTGATGCATGCTGGCAGTAGTATATGCCATCTACAAAATGCATTGCAGAAATTCCCTTAGACAGCATTTTGCTCTCCATAGGCAGCACTTTTCCAAACTCATGACCACTTTCATCTCTAAGAACGACCAGCAGATACATGAAAACACTACCACTTGCTAATTCTCACCCTCCATGAATCAATAAAATGTTTTCACTGACAACCAGTGTCAAGATCATATCCAAAAACTGGCTATTGATAGCTATGTTACTGTCATAACATGTCTGAACAGGCTGTTTCAAAATATCTACAAACAAAACAGCAAAGGTTTCCATATTATGTTAGAATTTTAAATTGAGTTGGAAAATTACTTTGTTAATTATCATCTTAAATCTAGATAAAACAAGCAATATGAGCACCAAGTTAACTAAGGTAGATTGGGGAGCAACAATGAAAGATACGATGGTAGATAACAAGGGTGCTAGCATTTAAAGAATTTACACATTATTTGAAACAAACATAGATTCCATTATGGAGTAAAAATGCAACAGATAAAATGATCCTATCATGGCTCACTAGACGTGTTAGCAGTAACATCAGAACAAAGGACAATGCTAGTACAAAACCATGTTGATTCTGCCTAGCTGCATTGACTTTCAATATGCCCCACAATAACCTCTTTAATAACGGATTCCATTAAATCTTAGTTTTCAATTTATCCAAGTTAGTGCCTTTTCAACTCACTAAAATGTGCCTTCGTCCGCTTCAACATTTTCAGCACCAAAACTTGCTCTAAATCTAAGAACACGATCATGGCAATTTTGTGTGTTCTAGATCACAAATTGCTATAGTTAGAGGTCATCATTATCACTACTACTGATAGACTATTTTTTGAAAAAGTTTCCATTTTTATAAAGGGTTTTTGTTCATACAGAGCAACCAGCACCTATGGGACCAGGAGTGTGCTGTGCTTCGGAAGGGTCCCAACCCAAAATGTCAACTTTTCTGCTTCTCTGATGCTGCCTGGCATGCTGTGTTCCTCCAGTTCCACACTGTGTCCTTGTACACTGTCATGAGGCTCCAGAGGTACAGGAAATGATCCACGTTGCCCAGAGAATTGCCATGGATTTTGATTGTTGGGGTGCAGTGTTGTGTGGCAGGAGATGTCGGTAAAGAACCCTTGTTTACTGGATAATTAGTCTAAGGCCCATTCTCTGAAATGGCATGTTGAATGCATCATTGATGGTTTGTAGGTGGCCTCAATGTGTGCACACGCAGGCATCATCTTCGTACTGCAGCTTGATGACAGAAGTTGGCGTGGTCTTGCTTTTTAGCTGGAGGTGAAGATTGAATAGTTTTCTGTTCATCCTGCAGGTTAGGTTCCCTTTGGCAGAGAAATTCAAGGAGATGGAGCCTTATGGCAAACTGTAGCTATGGTAAAGAGAGATAACAAGGTGTAGAGCTAGGTGAACACAGCAGGCCAAGCAGCATCAAAAGAGCAGGAAAGCTGATGTTTCTGGACCCTTCTTCAGGAATGGGGGAGGGGAAGGGGATTCTGAAATAAATAGAGAGACAGGGCGAGGCGGATGGAAGATGGATAAAGGAGCAGATAGGTGGAGAGGAGACAGACACGTCAAAGAGGCGGGGATGGAGCCAGTAAAGGTGAATGTAGGTGGGGAGATATGGTGGGGATAGGTGAGTCCAGGAAGGATGGACAGTTTAGGGAGGTGGGGACGAGCTGGGCTGGTTTTGGGATGCGGTCGAGGGAGGGGAGATTTTGAAGCTTGTGAAGTCCACATTGATATCATTGGGCTGCAGGGCTCCCAAGTGAAATATGAGGTGCTGTTCCTGCAATCTTCAGGTGGCATCGTTGTGGCACTGGACGAGGCCCAGGATGGACATGTCGTCCAAGGAGGAGTTGAAATAGTTCGCTACTGGGAGGTACAGTCGTTTGTCGCGAACCAAGCATAGGTGTTCTGCAAAGCGGTCTCTAAGCCTCCGCTTGGTTTCCCCGATGTAGAGGAGGCCACATTGGGAACAGCGGATACAGTATACCACATTAGCAGATGTGCAGGTGAACATCTGCTTGATGTGATTTTCTTGGGGCCTGGGATGGGGGTGAGGGGTCAGGTGCAGGGGGCAGGTATAGCATTTCCTGCAGTTGCAGGGAAAAGTGCCAGGGATGGTGGGGCAGGTGGGGAATGTGGAGCGGACAAGGGAGTCATGGAGAGAGTGGCCCCTCTGGAAGGCAGATAAGGGTGGGGAGGGAAAAATGTCTTTGGTGTGGGGACAGATTGCAGATGGCGGAAGTGCTGGAGAATGATGTGTTGGATCCAGAGGTTGGTGGGATGGTACGTGAGGATGAGGGGGATTCTGTTTTGGTTGTTGTTGCGGGAAATGTGAGAGACATGGTCGAGGGTGTTTTCATAGAATCCCTAGAATCCCTACAGTGTGGAAACAGGCCCTTCGGCCCAACAAGTCCACACCGAACCTCAGAGCATCCCACCCAGACTCATCCCCCAAGAACCCACTTAATCTACACATCCCTGGACACTACAGGCAATTTAGCATGGCCAATCCACCTAACCTGCACATCTTTGGACTGTGGGAGGAAACCGGAGTACCCGGAGGAAACCCACGCAGACACGGGGAGAATGTGCAAACTCCACACAGACAGTTACCCGAGGGTAGAATCGAACCTGGGTCCCTGGCGCTATAAGGCAGCAGTGCTAACCACTGGGCCACCGTGCCGCCCCACTGTGGAGGTGAAGTTGCGGTCCTTGAAAAACGAGGACATCTGGGATGTCCGGGAGTGTAATGCCTCATCTCGGGAGCAGATGCAGCGGAGGCGAAGGAATTGGGAATAGGGGATGGCATTTTTGCAGGAAGGTGGGTGAGAGGAGGTGTATTCTAGGTAGCTGTGGGAGTCAGTAGACTTGAAATGGATATCGGTTTCTAGGTGGTTGCCAGAAATGGAAACAGAGAGGTCCAGGAAGGAGAGAGAGGTATCGGAAATGGTCCAGGTGAACTTAAGGTTGGGGTGGAAGGTGTTAGTGAAGTGGATGAACTGTTTGAGCTCCCCGTGGGAACACGAGGTGGCGCCGATACAGTTATCGATGTAACGGAGGAAGAGGTGGGGGATAGGGCCAGTGTAGCTTCGGAAGAGGGATTGTTCCACGTATCCTACAAAGAGGCAGGCATAGCTTGGGCCCATGCGGGTACCCATGGCCACCCCCTTTGTCTGTAGGAAGTGGGAGGAATTGAAGGAGAAGTTGTTGAGGGTGAGGACGAGTTTGGCGAAGGGGATAAGGATGTCAGTGGAGGGGGACTGGTCAGGCCTGCAGGACAGGAAGAAGCGGAGGGCCTTTAGGCCATCTGCATGGGGAATGCAAGTGTATAGGGACAGTTGTCCATAGTAAAACAAGGTGTTGGGAACCAGGGAATCGGAAGTTTTGGAGGAGGTGGAGGGCGTGGGTGGTGTCACGGACATAGGTGGGGAGTTCCTGGACCAAGCGGGAGAAAATGGAGTCCAGATAGGTGGAGATAAGTTCAGTGGGGCAGGAGCAGGCAAAGACAATGGGTCGACCAGGGCAGTTAGGTTAGGGATTTTGGGAAGGAGATAGAAATGGGCGGTGCGGGGTTGGAGAATGATGAGGTTGGAGGCTGTGGGTGGGAGGTCAACTGAAGTAATGAGGTTGTGAATGGTTTGGGAGATGAGGTTTTGGTGGTTGGGGGTGGGGTCATGATCAAGGGGTGGGTCGGAGGAGGTGTCAGAGAGCTGGCATCTGGCCTCAGCGATGTAGAGGTCAGCACGCCTTACTACAACTGCGCCTCCCTTGTCCGCGGGTTTTTCGCTGAGCTTGGGGTTGGAGCGGAGGGCAGCATGTTCTGTGGGGGAGAGGTTGGAGTGGGTGAGAGGGGTGGAGAGGTTGAGGCGATTGATGTCTCGGTGGCAGTTGGAGATGAAGAGGTTGAGGGAGGGTAAGAGCCCTTGGGGTGGTGTCCAGGAGGAGGGGGTGTGTTGGAGGTGGGAGAAGGGGTCAGTAGAGGGATGGTTAGGCTCACGATTAAAGTAGTAAGCGTGGAGGCGGAGGCGGCGGAAAAACTGTTCAACGTCCAAGTGTGAGTGGTATTCGTTGATGTTAGGGTGGAGGGGGATAATAGCGAGCCCTTTACTGAGGACTGACCATTCGTCCTCAGTGAGGGGGAGGTCTGGGGGGATGGTGAAGACCCGGCAGGGCTGGGTGCCACTGTCTCTTCTGGAGCTGCTGGCTGTGGAGGCGGTGGTCGGAGCGATGTCGGCGGTGCACAGAGTGATGTCAGAGGTGGGCGGGGCAGTGTTGGCAGTGGGAGGAGCGGCATTGGCAGTGGGCGGATCAGCATAGGCAGGTAAGTCCTGGATGTTGGTAGTGGCAGCAGCAGTGGCGTCGGCAGGCGTGTCTTCGATGTTGGTGGTGTTGGCCTCAGAAACGGAGGCGGCAGCATCAGCAGCAGTGTCGGTGGCGTTTGCTGTACAGGAAGTGGCGTACCCGGTGGCGGCAGATGTGACATCATCCGTGGAATCCGTGGGTGCTCCGAAAGTGGCCACATGGCCAATGGCAGCGGGTACATTGTGGGGAAGGTCCTGGGTAGGGCTGGGGATTTGGGGGGTGGAAGAGGCCTGTGTTGGGTGGCAGGCACCAGTAAGTTTAGTGTACTTATGGTTTTTAGCGTTCAGTAAAGCCGAGTAGAATCATGAGTTGAGGTTGTGGATCCTGCGAAGAATGAAGAACAGGAGAGGTCCTTTGCACGCCTGGGAGAGGGAGGCTCTGAGCTGGGGTAGGCTTGATTGTAGTACCAGGAGATGCCGGTGCATTGCTGCAAGTGTGTGTTTGAGGAGTCGTAGGGAGAAACGTTTTTGAAGATGTATCTTAAATAAAGTTAATGTTTCCTTACCTCAACAGACTATAAATATTGCTTAGTAGCACACAAAACAAGAATATTATGCAACCAAGGCTAGCAACAGTCATGATACCAGGACTAACAATCAGCAGAACAATGGCAACAGTTCAAGTCCATCATAAACTTGCAGTATTAGTTACTGTGCTTCATCATTTGAAGAGAAGGAAACAAATGGTTAGGTAGGCAGCTATTACAGTCCTATTATACATTCAAATACAATGCTAACAGTGGATCCTATTCCATTTTTTTTCAATTATAATAATATAAAATTGCAAGCTGCAAAGTATAAAACGTCTTATTACTGGAAGGTCATATTGCTCACACCGCAGGGAACAAGCCAAATGATCCCTCTTGCCAATAATGCACTTGAGAAAACACTGACATTTCCTATGCCCAGGAACTCTCTTAACTGGTACAGCTGCACAGACTAAACACAGCAGAAATTTCCAGACATGCAATCCAACTGAACCCAAACGTCTGCTTGAAATCCTAACGTTATTTTGTTCTATAGCTGTTGATTCAACACTGCAATTAAGTTGAGCAAACAAAAGGAAGTGATTCAGAAACACAGATTAGTTCAGTGAAGTTGTGTATAGATTGTTGCTTAACATACATAAAATTATCTATTAAACCCAAAAAAAAGAGAAATTCAGGTATCTACGAATCTATTTGAGGTACATGTTTCAAGAATACCTTGCATACAAAGCTTGCGTTTTATTCACAATCTAAGAGAATCATTGAATAAACATAATAAAATTCAGCTGCTGAATTCTGCTTTCTCCTGGGAGATCTTATTTACTCCTAATAGACTTAGTTTCCGATTTGCTTACCCTCCTCAACTAAACGACCCCTGTTCCATTTAAACTGCCTGTACACCTCAGAGGTCCTCATATTTCTGCCCTCTTCCAATTCTGCTCTCTCCAACTCCCTTTAACCTGTGTAATTTTGAATATTACTAATCCTGTTATTACCCACCCTGCCCACTGGTTACGGTTACCATACGGGAAGCACTTCCTCTTTGACCTGACATCGTTGCAGCTTGATCTGCTGGCCTTTGGTCCTCCAACTATTTCCTTTGGCCTTTAACCTGGTAATCCTTTTTTTATTATTATTTGATGAGATCTGGGAGTTGCTGGTAAAGTCACTATATGATATCCATCGCCAATTGCTCTTGAAAGCAGTTAACAGCAGATTGGTGCTGATCTGGAGATACATGTAGGTCAGCTGATTAAGGATGGCAAATCTCCTTCCCAAAAGTACATCAGTCAACAATGTTCCAGTTAATCGATTTTCTTTCTGCATGGACCTCCAAGATCCCTGCATGGCAGCAACGCCTGGAACTGGAAGGTAACGCTGTGAATGGTGTTAGCGCGCTAATCACTGAGAGTGGACTCTCGAAGCAGTTGCGTGGCTGAGGAACTTAAAGGGAACGCTGTCAGTGAAGCAGATAGATTTGCATGACAATGAGATTCATCTGGCAATAACAACAACTGGAATCATAATAGAATTACTGAGATTAACTTTTAATTCGAGATTAATCATTAATTGAATTTAAATTTCGTAAACTGGCATGCTGATATTGAAACTAGCGTTGCTACAGTATCATAAAACAAAGAACAGTGGATGCTGGAGATCTGAAGCAAACAAAAACACCAATTGCAATTCTGAAGAAGGATCACAGAACTCGAAATGTTAACTTTGTTTGTTCTCCACAGATAGTGCCAGATCTGCTGAATTTCTCGAACAATTTTTTTATTGATTTGTATTAGCCAATTATTACTCTTCACCATTTCCCCATTTTCCCAGTCTTATCTTCCCGTACCCATACACATGATGGTCTCTAACCCTTCTCCATGGCAGTTAGTTTGAAATCTCAGTTGGAAAAATGTTATAAATCATTGTTTAGGATGTGACAGTAGTGCTTGGATGTGGTAATATTTGGATTACTGGCAGGCATTTGATAAAGTATATCTCAGAACGTTGTTTCAGAAGACTGGACTCATAATTGGGAAGAATACATTAGCATAGATTGAGTTTTGGTTTAAACACAAAACTAAAAGCAGGAATAAGTGAATGCCAGGGTTTAAGTGATGGAGTGTTCCAAGGATTTTTTGGGTCAAAGATATGCACAAACTATATCAATATCATACATAAAGGGTTGAGCATATGTATCCAGGTTTGCTGACATTGAAGAGCCAGGTAGGAAAGTAAACGGTGAGGAAAACTTAGAGAGGCTGCAAAGAATATAGATTGGTTAGGTGATTGATCAAGAATATGACAGACAAATAAAAAATAGGCAAAAAATGAAATTATCCATTTTAGTGGAAAGTATACAAAGGCAGAATATTTTTCAAAAAGTTACAAGCTACTAAATGTTGATATTCAGAGAATTTAGATGTTGTTGTACATGAATCAGTGAAGCTCAGTGAAGATTGCAGAACTGTATGGCCAGTAGCAATTCCAGCTATTCCCAATGATGCCACTCATAACTCGTAACGCTACAATAAATGCATGCATGTGTGCAGCATGCCAAAGTCAACAGATCAGATCAAAACCCTGAATATCTACCAAACTGGTGGACAACTGAATAACAAAGGGGTCAGATCCATAAATATTTCCAATAATGGAAGAACATAAGAACATAACCATTGATGTGCATAACTGAAGTACAGCATCCTTGCTTCCCTGTTCAATTCCTCTCATGATAAAGGAAAGCACACCATTAGCCTACTTGATTACCTCCTGTATCTGTATATTAACTTTGAGAAGCAGATCAACTAGAACACTTAAATCCCTTTGCACCTTAGAATTTTGCAGTTATTCTCTGTTTAACTAATACCTTGCTTTTGTTTCTTCTCCCAGCATTTATGCCTGACTTTTGACTCCAAAAATGACATTAAGAAAATGTTTGATTATAGAGTCATTCAGTGGGGAAACAGACACTTTGGTCCAACCAGTCCATGTCAACTATAATCCCAAACTAAACTAGTCCCACCTGCCTGTGCTTGGCTCATATCCTTTCCTGTACTTATCCAAATGTATTTTAAATGTTGTAACTGTACCTACATCCACCACTTCTTTTAGAAGTTCATTCCACACATAAATCACTCTTTGTGTAAAAAAGTTGCCCCTCATGTCTTTTTAAAATCTTTCTCCTCTCACCTTAAAAATATGTCCCCTAGTCTATGAAGTTCTAACTGCCATCCTAAAAGATGAAAGATAATTATTTTAGGAGATTTGATGCCTGGATTAGCTGTGACTTGGATATTTTGAAGAACATTTGGAAAAAATTGAGTTCGAAAAACAAATGGTCCTCACCTGCTCTATTACACTGCTGTGTTCAGGCTATTGAGTTTGAGCATCAGTGCCACCAGGACTGGATCAATGAAGACAATGTTGAAATATGTGCAGTTCTCGCACAAAAAAAAAGTCTTCACTGACTGGCAGAACAACCAAGGCCCCAAGTAAAGAAACACTATTCTAACAGCTTTGAGCAGAAGCTGAAAGACAAATCTGAACGATAATGGACACATGATGGGACAGGATAATCCGACTATCATAACATGCAAAGTCTTTTTTGAAACCACCAGGTCTATTAATAAACCAAGGTCAAATGGACAAAATCGCCTTCACTCACAGGATGATATTTGTCTTCTTCAGGATGACAATGGCATCAACCAAGCTGGATGGAAAATTTGCACTACCTGCTTTGGGGAAATCAGACATCCTATAGTGCACGGGAGGCCATTTGGTCTATCAAATCAACGCCGACCCTCTGAAGGGCATCCCATCCTACCCCGGTAAACTCACACATTTCATTTTTACAATGGTTAATCTGCTGAATCTGCACATCCCTGGATACTATGTGACAATTTAGTATGACCAATCCATCTACCTGCACATCTTTGGACTGTGGGAGGAAACTGAAGCATCCAGAGGAAACCCACACAGACACAAGGAAAATGTGTAAACTCCACACAGACAGTCATCCAAAGCTGGAACTGAACCTAGGTCCCTGAACCTGGTCTGCAGTGGTAACAACTGTGTGCCCATGCCAGAAATGGTTGTTGAGTGGTATTGTCACTGGTTTACATAGAAAATATGACCAGGAGTAGGCCATTTGGCCCTTCAAACCTGCTCTGGTGGAGTTGCTGACAGTACCAATGATTGTCAAAGGACATAACAGAATACAGTACAGATAGGTTGGCGACTTGGGCACAGAAATGGCAGATGGAGTTTAATCCAGACAAATGCAAGGATTTCTGAAGAAAGGTCTTGACCCGAAACGTCAGCTTTCCTGCTCCTCTGATGCTGCTTGGCCTGTTGTGTTCATCCAGCTCCACAACGTGTTATCTTAAATGTGAGGTGATGCATTTTGGAAGATCAAATTTAGGTGTGAATTATAGCATAATTGGGAGAACGCTTAGGAACATTAACATACAAATGGATCTGGATGTGCAGGTCCACAGTTCCCTAAAAGTGGCAACACAGGTGGCCAAAGTGATTAAGAAGGCATAATGGCATGCTTGCCTTCATCAGCTGGGGCATGGAGTACAAGATTTGGCAAATCATGTTGCAGGTACATAAAACCCTTTTTAGGCTGCATTTAGAGTATTGTGCGCAGTTTTGGTTGCCAAACTACAAGAAGGATGTGGATGCTTTGGAGAGAGTAAACAGAAGGTTCACCAGGATGTTGCTCAGTCTTGAGGGCAGTGGCTATGAGGAAAGATTTAAAAAACTAGGATTGTTTTCACTGGAAAGGTGGTGGCTGAGAGGAGACCTGATGGAGGTCTACAAAATTATGAGAGGCATAGATAAGATACATCTGGATGGTTGCATGAATAGGGATGGAATAGAGGATACGGACCAAATAAGGGCAGGAGGTCTGGTTTTTACTTTAGTTAGGCCATGATGATTGGCACAGGCTTGGAGGGTCAAAAGGCCTGTTCCTGTGCTGTACTTCTCTTTTGTTCTTTTACAACATAACAGATGGCATCCTCAATGTGACGATGGGACTTTATTTTCAGAAGGACTGTGCGGTAGTTACTTATACTGATTCTGTCATAGAAGGCACATCTGTGGCAGGCAGATTGGTAAGGATGGGGTCAAATCCATTTTTCCCCATTTGCTGGTTCCCTCAATATTTGACACAGACTCAGCCTAGTAATTATACTCTTCAGGACTTGAACTACTCAGTCCTGCTGAACCACCCTTGGTGATGGATGCTGAAGTCTCCATTGGAATCTCATCTTCAGTGCTTCCTCCAAGTGGAGTTCAACATGGAGAGACACAGATTCATCAGCTGAAGGAAGGCAGTATGTGGTAATCAGAAATAGGTTTGCTTATCCATGTGCTGTTTGGAAGGAGTTCAAGGTTTTAGATCCAACAGTGAAGAGCCAGCTATTTAATCCCAAATTAGGATTAACCCAAGTTAGGTGTATAGTTTGGAGAGGAATATATTGGTAATGGTGTTGATTTTAGTGCCGTTGACTTTCTAGATACTGGAGATCACAGCTGTTGTAGGAACTTTGTGATTTTCTGCAGTGCACCTTGTGGATGATACACACTGTTGACACTGTGCATCACTGAAATGAGTGAACATGGAAGGTGATGGGTGGAGTTCCAAACAGGGAGGTTGCTTCGGTCTGGATGGTGTTAAGCCTCTTAAATGTCATTGGAGGTGCATTCATCCCAGCACTGAAGAGTATTCTATGACTTATTCCTTCTCAATGGTGGACAGGCACTTGCTAGACTGGGGGTGAATACTCATTGCATAATTCCCAGTCTTTGATCTTATTAGGTTCTCATCAATGGTAACACCCAGCATATTCATAGTGGAAGAATTCAGCAATGGTAATACTTTTTCTTTACTCTTTCATGGTGATTGGGTGTCACTGATAACAGTTGTTGCCCTTAATTGCCTTTGAATTGAATGGCTTGCCCGACCATTTCAGAGGGCATTTAAAAGTCAACCACCTTGCTGCGAGCCTGAAATTAAATGTAGAAAAGGTAAGCTTGGCAGATTTTGATATAAATCCATGGTAGTCTCATGGCACTGTTCCTGAGATTAACTTTATATTTCACATTAATTTACTGGATTTTAAATTCCATCAGCTGCCATATGCAATCTGAACCCATGTCCATAGACCATTTGGCTATTTGGCCATTTGGAAATGGGAAGACAAGATTTATAGTCACAAAGTCATATGTGATCTGACTATGAGTAAGTGATTTTTGTTTTTCATAGCCCCATGGGTTACCATGTTTTACAATTTTCAGTAAGCTATGTAGAAACACAAATCATAGATGGAAGTATTCTATCATTGTTTTACCTACACACCTTTATCGTTACTAAAATGACATGACTTTTTTTAGTTTTAAAAAGGATTTTGGTTGAAAAAAGCCTGCCTTAACTGAGATATGCCTGCTACATTACGTGTCACAAAACAATCAGTTAAAGGTTTAACTGTGAATTCTGTATCTTAGCTGTATTATCAGGTGAGCTTGGATGTTTTCCGTTTATCTAGTTGGTTGGAGGGAAATTTGGTGAAAGAATAACTCTGGTCTGCCTGCTTTGTTACAGGCATGTATACAGAAAGGGGGGGTGGTGTGAGAGAGAGAGAAAACAGAGAGACAGGGGGAGGTTATATACTCAGCTTTTGACAAAACAAGCCTCTGAGGAAAAGAGATTTTAAAGTAATTCAGCTTAATGTTTCCTTAAAATAGACGTTTAATACGCACACACCTTCTGATGTCCTCTGATGACTACACAATCATTTTCAGAATTGTAACTGTGACATGACCGCCAGTCATTAAATTTGTCCTTCAGTCTTTGAGGTAAATATCCTGTTTCGTTCATGGAAGTTGGTTGTATTGATATACAGAAGTAATCTATGACTTGAATATAGTCAAAAGTATATGTTGACAAAGCTTGCAGAAAACACAAAACTGTGAAGCAAATGTAACTTATAAAGGCCAAAGAAAGCTGTAAAAAGATATTGATGACATGATGAAATAGGTAAAATGTGGAAACTGGTAATCCAAGGCTAGCAGAAGAATGCTGATTATAAGGCAATAGGCTCAATATATCTGCAACTATGAAAGAAAATGTGGATGGAAACCGACTGTTGCTAGTGAAAATATGGTTATAGACATGGCATTATATGCAAGCATATATTTTCATAGCATAAATATTTCCTTTCTGAGTTGAGGATCTGTACTGTTCACTCTAAAGTATTTTTTTAGAACAATTATGAACTTTTGATGTAATACAAGATATCTTCTTTAGCTTCACTAGTGTGCTTGATAGAGCTATAAACCCTGTATTTTTATCTGTTCAAACCTTTTTAAGGACGTTAAACCCTTCTATTTGCACAATATTCATTTTGATAATCTAAGGTTAATCTTGTTCCGGGTGTAATATTTCCAAATGCTACAGCAACTTGAAGTTAAATATATTAATCACACCAGAATGGTTATATTTTTTCATGTTTTCTCAGGAATAACAATTCATACCTGTATTCCACATCCTACATTGCTGAAATAATAGCCAAAAAGGCATAATTGTCATTCATTATTAATTCATAAATTCTCCATGGCAATGCCTCTTCCAATCAGAATCTACTTGCTTACAAATTAGCACACTCCTCTAATATATATTTGCTTTGATATCTCTTGCAAGTTGTCCTGATGTGTGCAAGACAAAAACCTTTGACATGATGTGTCTTTCTTCAGTAATACACAAGTTCTGTACTACCAAATGAGCACTTCCTGTAATAAAGACAAATATTGTGGATGTTGGAAATCTAAAATAAAATCAGAAAGCAGAGGAGAAACTCAACAGATCTGGTAGCATCTGTGGAGAGAAAAACAGAGTGAACATTTCAAGTCCAATTACTCTTCTTTACAACTTCCTATGTCAGTCTGCACTGCCTTCTGCTCTTTTACATTCTACTATTCATTACTTGAACTTTAATTGTTAAGCGATTTTACGTTTATAATCTCTACCAGATTTGTTGTGGATTTAATTTTGTACTTTAGAAAGCCAGGAAATCTCCTACCCTGAATGCAGGGAGCATTTGAAGACCACAAATAAATTTGTATAATGATTGCTATGTTTTTAAAACTTAAGCTGCTGAAATCAGTTGTTCAGTGGGAGCCAGAATGAGTAGTTGTAATGCCACCCTCGATTAGTATGAAATATTCCAGAAAATCAGGAATAGACTGAGAATAATAGCTGCTGTAAGATGTGCCTAGACAAGTTTCAGGGCAATTAAGCAACTGATCAATAAATCCAACAAATAGGAGAACCCACATAGTGGAAGTTGGATTATAATGCAGTCCACTATCTGTGGTATAGCTTGTTATCTAAACGTTTAATTATTGGTTAAACTGTGGTACTTGGGGGTTCTAATTATATTTTCATCTATGTTCTGAAAGGTATCATGAAACACTTAAATAAGAAAATAGTTAGACATGAAAGGCAGTTCTATTAAGGGAACAAAATTATTGACATACCAAGAGAGGTTCTTCCTCTGCAAGTTGAAATGTTAATAAATGACCATCTTTTAACTTATGTAATTAATTTATTTAAATGACTTGGATTGCTTTGACCTCATTAACTGTTAGATAACCTTGGATGGACTGAATATCATTAACTGTCAACCTACAAACTACATACTTTGATGAGAGGGAGGTCACACCTAATTCTAAGCAAATAATTTCTCAGGAGTCTTTGCATCTAGGTATCAGATCTCAAGTAGAGTGGAACGAATCATTTTTTGTGTAATGAATTTCAGTTGATCTAAGCTTAAAAGAGCCATTAGGAATGGCATTTAAATGAAAGAGCGCAGTCAGGACAAAATGCAGCAAATTTGAACCAGACTGACCTTGTGGTGCTGCTGTCTGCAGTTGATGATCCACTAATAACTCGATTGTCCTGAAGTAGCCATATGTGTCCATCTGTAGCAAGACCTTGATAATGTTCAAGCATGGATTGATAAATGACAAGTAATATTGGCACCACACAAGTGCCAGGCAATGATTATCACTAATTAGCGAACCTAACCATCTCCCTTTGACATTCAAAGCACAGGAAGTGATGTTGTAGTAATAATGTCAATGGACTAGAAATCCAGAGACCCAGCCAAATGAAAATTTTCTGAAGAAGGGTCCCGACCTGAAACGTCAGCTTTCCTGCTCCTCTGATGTTGCCTGGCCTGCTGTGTTCCTCCAGCTCCACACTGTGTGGTCTATTACCACTGCAGTGGTAATGGAGGATTTTAGGACTTTGACCAGCAACAGTGAAAGAATAGCAACATAGTTTAATGTCAGGACGGTTTATAATTTGGATAGAGAATTTGCAGGTGGTGGCATTCCTATGTATCTTGTAGCCCTTGTTCTTTTAGGTGGTAGAGGTGCAGATTAGGAGATACTATTAAAGGAGCCTTGGTGAGCTGCTGCTGTCCATCTTGTATACAGTAAACACTGCTGTCACCTTTATGTTGGTGGTGGAGAGACAATATTTAAGGTGGTGGATAAAATGCTAATCAGCTGGCCTGCTTTATCCTTGAGCTTCTTGGGAGGAGCTGCATTCATCCAGGAAAGTGGAGAGTATTCTGGCACACTGCTGACTTCTTTATCGTAGGTAGCAGGCAGACTTTGTGGAAATAGGAGGCGAGTTATCTACCACAGAATTCCCAGTCTCTGTGACCTGCTCTTGCAGCCATAGTATTCACATGGTTAGTTCAATTTCAGTTTCAGTGTCAGTGTCAATGGTGAACATCAGAATATTGATAGTAGGGGATTCAATGAATGTAATTCCATCGAATGTCAAGGGAAGATGGTTATTGCCCAGCATTTATATTAACTGTCACTTTTCAGCCCAAGCATGAATATTGTCCCGAATATGTTGTTTACGTGGACTGCTTCAGTATTTGATGTGTTGTGCATAATACAGAACGTCATGCAAACATCACTTCTGACCCCTGATGGAAGGAAGTGGAATTGATAAAGTAGCTGAAAATCATTGGGCCTAGGACACTACATTGAGAAATCCTGTACTAATGTTCTTGGTAATTTATCTCCAACAACCACAACTGTTTTCAACTGTGCTTGGTATGTCTCCAACCAGTGAAGAGTTCTCTTTGATTCCCAGTGACTCCAAGTTTGCAGAAGCTCCTTGAAGACACACTTGCTTAAATTCTACCTTGAAGTCAAGGGTGGTCATCCACACCTCATCCTTTAGCTCAGGTTTTTGTCCATGTTTGGACTAAGCCTAATTAAGATCAGTTGAGTGGTCCTGAGAGACAATGAGTAAGTTGCTATGTATGTAAGCACTTCTTGAAAGCATATATGGGTGTGTGTGTGTGTGTGTGTGTGTGTGTGTGTGAGAGAGAGAGAGA
Source organism: Ginglymostoma cirratum (assembly GCA_024137785.1). NCBI lineage: Eukaryota > Metazoa > Chordata > Chondrichthyes > Orectolobiformes > Ginglymostomatidae > Ginglymostoma > Ginglymostoma cirratum. Next base: position 22,674,225 of record JAHRHZ010000054.1, read on the forward strand.
CTGTGTGTGAGTGAGATAGGTTGGATTTGTCTTGCTTTTCTCCACATTGTTGGGTGAATGATAGTAATACAATTTAGCTAGAAATGCAGCCAATTTGGGAGTTCGAGGCTCCATGCAATTGCCAGAACGTCAGATCCCATAGCATTTGCAGTATCTTAGGACTTCTGAACATTTCTTGATATTAGGCGGAGTGAATCTAAGTAGCTGAATACTGATATTGATGATGCTGGGGATCTCAGGAAGCTGAGATAGATCATTCACTCAGCATTTCTGGCTGAACATGATTGAGAATGTTTCATCCTTGTCTTTTACACAGATCTTCTCTGGTTAGTTTAATTCTCTACTCCCTTTCATGAAGCTGTGGCAGGAATGCAGAGCTTATGTCTGATGCATCCATTAGTCATGGAATTGCTCACATCTATCTACTGTGTACTCTGCCTGATATGTGGCATGCAAATAATCATGTGTTGTAGCTTCACCAGGTTGAGACTATGCTTATGTGTGCTGTCTCCTGGCATGCCCTTATTGAACCAGGGTCGATACCCTGACTTGGTGGTAACGATGGACTGGGGGAATTTGAGGATAACTGTGAGGTTACAGATTATTGTTGAATACAGTTTTACTCTGCTGATGACCAACAGCACTTCATGGATGCCCTGTTTTGAGTTGCTATATCTGTTCAAAATCTATCCCACTTAGAGACATAGAGTTGTACAGCACGGAAACAGACCATTTGGTCCAACTTGTCCATGCTGACTAGATATCCTAGATTAATCTCGTCTCATTTGCCAGCATTTGGCTCATATTCCTCTAAACACTTCCTATTCGTATATCCATCCAGATACCTTTTAAATGTTGTTATTGTACCAACCTCCACCACTTCCTCTGGCAGCTCGTTCCATACACACACTACCCTCTGCGTGAAAAAATTGCCCTTTAGGTTCCCTTTTAAATCTTTACCCTCTCAAATTAAACCTATGCCCTCTAGTTTTGGACTCACCAACCTGGGGAAAAGACCTTGGCTATTCACTCTATCAATGCCCCTCATGATTTAATAAACCTCTATAAGGTCACCCCTCTGCCTTCGACACTTCAGGAAAAATAGCCCCAAGCTATTCAGCTTCTCCCTATTGCTCAAACCCTCAAACCCTGTCGACATCGTTGTAAATCATTTCTGAAACCTTTCAAGTTTCACAAAATCTTTCAAATAGGAAGAAGACCAGAATTGAATGCAGTATTCCAAAAGTGGCCTATCAATGTCCTGTACAGCCACAACATGACCTCCTAACTTCTATACTCAATACACTGACGAATAAAGGTAAGCTTACCAAATGCCTGCTTCACTGTCCTATCAACACTTTGCAGGAACTATGAACCTGCACTCGAAGGTCTCTTTGTTCAGCAACATTCCCCAGGACCAACTGTATAAGTTCTGAGATAGTAGGAACTGCAGATGCTGGAGAATCTGAGATAACAAGATCTGCAGAATCTGAGATAACAAGGTGTAGAGCTGGATGAACACAGCAGGCCAAGCAGCATCATCGGAGCAGG